>JAPVLO010000433.1:0-600000 GCA_027257055.1 Cephalopachus bancanus
TATTGAGAATAGCTAAAAAGATGTTACTTTAAAATAAAAGGCAAAAAAAGCTGATTTTTAAAATATACCATTTTTCTCTAGTTTTTAATTTTCTTCATTTTGAAAATTGAAATGGACATACCTCTCTGGTCCTTACTAAATAATTCTGATCCAAACATAATGTCCTGTTTCTGTACTAAACAATACTGCAACCGGGCAGAAATGAATTAACTGCTTTTTTAAAGGAAAATTCCTTCTGGAATGTAAGAATGTGAGCCAATGAAAATAGTTTACACATTAATATGGTGAGTTTGAACTTAAATTTTGGCTTCAAGACCCTCTCATCTTGTGCTCATTTTTACAAAACTAGTATTGCATACATTCTACCCATTCTTAGTCAGTTCTCCACTTACTGAGTCTGTCTTACAGTTATCCAGATAAAACCCTACATATATTCTCTACTAATTTTCCCTTTGTAACATACTGTTAATACTATGTAGAAGGGGGTTCCCTCATAATGCTATAAATATAGTAACTTTGCTTGATTATCACTTTTGTGGTTGTATTTTTTGAGAAATAGTAGGTGAGAATCTTGTCAAGATTCATCAAAATTATTTCTGTGGCACAGTCTGAGACTTCCAAACTGCAAAAGTATGCTCCTCTGAGACCCTCTGAGCTCTCTATTGTATGCAGTTAGTTGCATTGCATCTAAGCTCCGACTACTTTTAACTGAACTAAGAATGTTACATTATTTGTAGAAATGAAGAATCCTTTCTATGTCTTTTTTTTTTTGATTATCAGATTAGATATAATAACTTTTATCTTTGATTTAAAACCTGCGTCTTATTAACAACAGTGCTGTTTATCTTTGTATGCCTGCCTTCCTCATTATTTGTTGCAAGTCTAAAATAGGAAGTTCTTAGGGAATGAGACAGTAATAGATCCAATAAATCCAACCTCCAAATGGCCCTGAGTGCTGTTGAGATCTGAAGTTTTCCTCTGATTGACATAATATGTGCTTTTATCGGGATCATCTATTTAAACGTTAAGAAAAATTTTCTTAGACTTGTTTTGTTTTGTCTATTAGAATATGGTGCAGTGAGAGATTTTCCTTTCAAACCTTCTGCCTCTATAAATTTCAGTTTGTTGAATCTTTAATTAGAGATAGCCAACTATTAGATTATTAGCCTGACACATACAGGACTCAGGATCACAGTTGACTGACTTTTGCTAGACTCTCGTCTTTTTTAGTCTCTGTCCATGACACTTCAAACCAGGCTGTTGCTTTATACATATAGAGTTGGATACCAAGAGTAATATCCAAGGGGGTTTTTTTCCAGGATCCCCATGGATGTCAAAATCCAGGGATGCTCAAGTTCTTTATATAAAATGCAGTAATATTTGCCTGTAACCTACACACATTCTCCTGTATACTTTGACTCATCTCTAGATTACTTAAAATACATAAAACAATGAAAATGCTTTGTAAATAGTTGCATATATGTATGTCTCAATAGCTGCATTAGTTTTTGTTTGTATTATATTATTGTTGTGTTATTTTTTATTTGTAAAAAATATTTTCAGTTTGAGGTTGATTATACAAAAGCAGAACCCATGGATATGGAGAGCTGACTGTATTTACTATAACTACTGTACTTGTTTTTCTTAATGACATAACTTCAAAAATCAGATGGAAAAGAGAAATTGGAAATAATCTACAGATGATCTCAGAAACCCTACATTGCTTCCCTCAAAAACTATGTTTAGAAAATAGCAAGGCAGTAAATATTAGGCATGGTATTTCGGAGGCTTTCTCTTTCCACGGTATTTTCCATGAAAATAGTTTAAACTACATTTCTGTTCTGCAATCAAAAGAAAGATAGACCTATTTGATACTTCAGAGAAAGTCTAGTTATCACCTTTAGGCAATATGCTAGAGTATATTGTAAGTCATAACTGACATAGTTGTCTTCTTACGTTTTGGTACCATCTTGACACAGAAATGGGGGATTTAGTGTGCAAGCTAAAAGTGACATGGGACTCCACTGATATATCACATTCCTTGGGCAGCCATCACATAGTACAACAAACTGGGTGGTTTAAAACTGCAGAAATGCACTCTTTCACAGGTCTGGAGTCAATAAGTACTAAATCATGTTGGCAAAACCATGCTATCTCCAAAGGCTCTAGTGGAGAATCTTTCCTTGCTTCCCTCTAACTTTTGATGGCTCCTAGCAATTCTTGGCATTTCTTGGCTTGTAGCTGTGTCATTTCAATCTCTTGAGTTTTACACATTCTTCTTCCCTCCTATGTTCTCTCCTCTTCTTAAAAGGACACCAGTCATGGATTCAGGACCAACCCTAATCCAGTATAATCTCATCTTAACTTGATTACACCTGTGAAGAATCTCTTTATAAATAGGTCCACATTCATAGACACTAGGGCTTAGAAATTAAACATATCTTTTGTTATATTTAATTGGGGCACAATTTAACATGCCTCAACAGATATTTAACTACTCATTGAGCATTTGGGGTGAGATATAGAACAAATCAGGCAGAATTTTTTCCAAACTAATGAATTTGCAGTGATATAAAACAATTACATTTATTAACCCAATTCATTAAAGCACCAGGGAAAGAGACTTTTGAGATCCTACAGATACTATGAGAACAATGAATGTTCTTTTAGATAGAACAAAATGCCTATTTAACATTTAAACCTTCAAGACAGACTTAGAGAAAAAAATTCCAGGTGTAACTGTGTGACTACTCTTTACAACAAGTGAATATAAAAGTTGCAGAAATAAACCAACACCACACAAATGAGAACAAGCAGGCAATTATTCAGACTTTGCTATAACAAGGGAGTCAGTCACACTTATTTGTATTTGACAGAGACTCCAAGACAAACAGAGAAATAAACCTTTAAAAGTGAAAATAGATAGATGCTTCAATTCTGAATAGAGGTTGTTGGCATGGAAGTTGAGCTAATTAGAAGGACATGCTTATGTATTTAGGTTGTACAGTTGATCTGCAGTGAAAGCAAAAACAAACAAACAAATTAGGAAAACTGACAATCATTAACCAAGTCCTGACCATTCTAGGCAGAATGCTGCAGAGGTTGTAGTTTGGCTAACATGACTAGTTCTTGGAGGAGAAGTAGGTCAGAGTTCTATTTTCATATATGGTCTGGCCATGAGCTTTTGTTCACATTCATTATCTTCAACTGGACACAAAGGTCAAAATAAACCATTTCAGGACGCCAAAACAGAAAAAAATGAGAATACTGTCGTAATTAAAATTTGTGGTAGCTATGGGAAGAACAGAAGGAGTCCAAAGCCTTCATGCCCGAGGGTGCTCTGATTTCACAGCACTCAGTTTTGTTGGTAGGAGTAGCATTTCTAGCTGTGTGAAAAACTGGAAGATTTGTTGTCTGAAGACGTGGGATCTATGTGTGTGGGACAGGGATTGGGGAGAGCTGTGGATCTATCAGTTACAAGCGACACATTCAGTAATAAGTGAAGTGGAGAAACCCACAGTGCCACAGTTCTGATTGTGGGAAATGAAGAATGAGTAAAATATTTAACGGGGAGATTATGATAATGATTGCAAGCTCTTTACACATCCCTGGCCATGTGGGAAAAATAGAGACGTCTCCATGGAAAGCAATAGCAAAAGAAGAGTTGAGAACTGACTGAGATTTGAAAGTGTGCCCCCAAATTACATGCTGATATAGCAACAGAAGGTGGACTCTTCATAGGCTTGATGTGTAAAATATGCCCTGACAATAACTCAACAAATAGGAATTTCATTAGATAGACTGAAATCAAAAGAAATGAAAATTTTTAAATAAGAAGATGCAATCACTGAACCAAGTATTTACTAATTGGGATCAATTGCATATTGGAAATGACAGGGGAAAAAAATCAATGAATTTGAAGGAATATCAATACAAATTAACCTGTTTAAAAAACTCAAAGAGAAATAAGTTGAAGAAAAATGAGCAGAGACCCACAGGTTTATTACAAAGTCACCAATGAATGCATAATAAAAGTCTCAAAAGGAGACAGGATAGAAATTGAGGCAGAAAAACATAAATGGAAAAATTATCACTGAAAACTTTCTGCATATGATGAAAAATATTAATTTAAAGATTCAAGAAATGTAATGGCATTCAAGTAAAAGAAACGCAAAAAGGACCAATCTCCCCCAAGCAGGGTTACTTAGTTGCCTGGCACATTATTGCAAATTGTACAAAGCCTTGTTGCTTAATCAGACACTTCACTGTTCTTATCTCCTATACCCCTGAGAAAAGGCTAATGGCTAATAATATAGCAAACCAGAGCATCAAAATCTAGAATGTGCTACCATGGCTTGACAAGAAGGGGCCTACTGAGACATCTTTCTGCACAGGTACATTGTTTGGGAAACTTTTTCTATTCTCTAACCATAGAGAATGAATGTTAATATAAATCGAGTTTAGAATAGACTTAGATTACAGTTGATATATATTTGGAGGCTGTTTCAGTTTTACACATTTCACAGCAAAGTGACACAACTTAAACTGAACTGCTAAATACTTTGCTTTATATTTTCTGAAGATGTCTATTCTAGAAATACCATAATCTGGCATCCAGCCACTCTTGTTGATTGGGCCTAAACATTTCTGTAGTACTTAAAAACTGCATAAGGGTACCATAAACAAAGACACATTATTAGAAATGGAAACAGAGAGACAGGACAATTTACTAAAGACTTGACTTGTATGCTTATTAAGGCCGAGAAGTCCAAGTTCTAGTCTAAACCTGTTTCTGAGGCAGAAAACTGATTAATTGATCTCAAAGACAGCCCGGAAGAGATTTTTTTTTACTCATCTTTCTCATTTAATTCACATCTTTAAGGATTTAGCTGAAGCACTCATATTGGGGAAAGTGATCTGCTGATTCAGTCTATTAACACAAATGCTCTTATTGTTCAGAAACACCCTCAACAGACTCACCAATAATGTTTTACTAAATATCTAGGCACTCTGTGGCCCATTTAAACTGGCACATAAAATTA
This sequence comes from Cephalopachus bancanus, assembly GCA_027257055.1. Taxonomy (NCBI): domain Eukaryota; kingdom Metazoa; phylum Chordata; class Mammalia; order Primates; family Tarsiidae; genus Cephalopachus; species Cephalopachus bancanus. The sequence goes on from JAPVLO010000433.1 coordinate 5,043, forward strand.
ACCTTCATGGGGACTGACTGTTCACAGATGATGTTTGGCAACATCTGTGACCTCTGCCAACTGTAAGTCATTGGTGCTCTTTTTCTCATTGTGACAACTGGTGGACCGATCAAACTCTGTGCTTGACAGAGCTTTAGGGCATCTAGGTCTTGGACTTTGTATGAAATGCTTACACAGTAATGTGTATGCTCTCTTCTAGGTCCAGACCTAGGCCCCATTTGACATATCAGCCTAGAAGTGTAATTATTTTGCTTTTCCTGAGTTTATTCTTGTGGTTTTGCTTCACTCACTTTATTTATGTACTGACTCTACAGACTTCTGATTCACCCTCCTTCCCACATCAGTCAGGATTATCTCTGGTGGCATTATGAACTAGGATATAAAAGAAAGGCCACAAACCATGGGCTATGGAGAAGCTCCAGAAAGCCACAGTCTCTAAATCAGCAGTCTACAGTTCCCCTATTGGGAATATACCTGGAAGAATTTAAATAATTCTACAAAAAAGATACCTGCACATGCATGTTTATGCCATCACTGTTCACAATAGCAACAATATGGAACCAACCATGCTGCCCATCGAAACTGGACTGGATTAACAAAAAAAAGTGGTACATATACACAATGGAATATTATGCAGCCATAAAGAAGGACAAACATATGAACTTCCTAGCAACTTGGATGGATTTAGTGTCTAACATACTCAGTGATCTATCACAAAAACAAAGAAGAGAGCACCATATGTTCTCACTTATAAACGGACCCTGAACAATTATCATAACACTACAAGAAAGGGATTGGCAGTAGTGGGAAACTGCCAGAGGAGAGGATGGGATTGCAGTTGAGTGAAACTTCCAGGGGAAGGAGGAGCACTTTATCAACAAGGGTACCTGCATAATCAGTATTTGTATACCTAACCCTGAATTGAACCCCATATCTTTAAAATAAAGATAAATCAATAAATCAACAGTTTAAACATTGCATAGATGGCCACTTATCTGCCAGATAATGTACTAGAAAGCCAGTGGAATGACAGAAAGAGCATGGCCTCTAAATTAGCATAAGCCTGCCTTTGAATCACTTTGATTGTTCCTCTGTTCAACCTAGGGTGACTTAGCTGTCTTCCAAGTTCTCAGTGTGCTCATATATAAAATGAGAGTGTGATAATGTTAGTAAAATAAGCTTGGATAATGAACATGTATGGGCTTAGAAAACTAAGTCTCCCTACACATTAGTTCATCACTTTATGTGGCCACTATACCGAGGAGATAGGCTGCTTCTGAGTTTTGAGCTTTCTCAGCACCTGCACTTTGATGTTGCTTGTGGTCACTCTGTCAAGGTACTAGCTGGATGTCCAGGGCAACCATCCATCAGAGAGCAACTGTGCCTTTAGCTGGGTTGCTCAGAAATGCTTCTCTAATCACATCTTTGTTCCTGAAATCATTTGTTGACTCTGTAATCCATGACTGAACCCTGCCATGAGACTATCCCCTCCTCTCTGGGTCCTGAAACCAAGTTATTTCAGGTTTCCAGCTATGCACAGTCCAGTGAAGCCCCTGAAGTGAAAATGATCAAATGATCAAATTGTCCCTGATTGTAGAACAGGTACTTAGCATATTAAAATTACTTATTAAACTGAAATATTTCTTACAATGTTGGTTTCAAGATCCTTACCTTGCTATATCCCCCATTACAAAGTTGTTATTATTGTAAATCCTCCCTTCTCAAGTTTCCTGTCCAACAGGATTTGCCTTAAAATTACTACAATGAAATACTGAAATCTTTTATATACCCTCTCCTCAACTTTGTTCTCCCTTACTGTTGAACATTAAATAAACTAATATTTGATTTTCTGATATTTTCTATAAGTATATAGCCACATACTTAAACATAAGCCTAAAATCTGTGTGAGTCAGAACAAGGATTCAAATCGAGGCTTATATGCAATTTTTATCAAAAGTTAAATGCTTTAAATCAAGCCACACTCATTACCCATCCATATTCCCATGAAGTATCAGGATGTTCCCTCTGATTGCTGACCTACTGGCTCTTTCCTGGAATATCCTGCAGTCAGCCTATCTGTGGTAGAGATTGTCTAGGCAAAAGCAGAAACTAGACCATGACTCTTGGGTGAGGACTGGATATATCTGAACCAAGGATGGGGATTAACCTGTCAAACTATCAAGGAACAAAGGACAAGCAGTCTCCCCTCTCCAAGTCTTTCATTAATGATTTAACCTTTTTACACAGTTTTAAGAACTTCCTAAATCTATATCATCTAACTCAAAGAACAAAGGATACAGTTATCTGAGGAAGCTAGTTTGTCTAGACCTCCACTTTAGGTAATTTGGGATACATGACTTTAAACAAAAGCAACTCTGATTTTCCAGGGAGAAACATGCCTTGTGTTTCACTATTTGTGATAAGTGAGGTAGCCTTTCTATTCAAAATCTGCTCCATAGAGCAGCCACATCAACTTCTGGGAGTTTGGCAACTTGCAATCTCAGATGAGATTTAACAAGATCCCCAGATAATTTGTATTCACAATCAAATTTGAGAAGTTCTGCTCAAAAGCAAATTTGAGAAGTTCTGCTCAAAAGTTCTCTCTAAAGCAAAGGACTACCTATGAGGAGGGCGTCCTTAGCTTGGGTCTAAATGCAGTACCCACTCTCACCACCTGATTCTACCACGTGCCAGATAAGGTGGGAAAAATATCTTGTTCACTGCACCCACAACAGAAATAGGTATACAGCAAGGAAATCCACAGCACCTGGCAGTCTTTCTGGTTATGGTTCATTTATTAAGCATAAAAAGAAGGTTCTCCTTTGTTTGTCAGCTGGCATGTTTTTAAACCCCAAGGCAAGACATCATAATAAGATTTTTGTGAGAGAGTGATATGATTTATTTTTTTTTTTTTTTAGTAATACAGGAAAAGGACTATTGTCACAGCAAGTTCTTTTCAGGTGGATTTGTCTTGAAAGTAGAGCATGTATCAGACCTGAGATTATAAAAAAGGAGGCAGTATCCACCCACAAACACGACGGAGGTTTTACATAGGTTACATATGTCAATAATCTCACAAACCTTCATTAATCTCACCATATTAGTCAGCTTAGACAGCCATTATTTAAAAAAACAACACAAAAAAACCCCACAGACTGGGTGGTTTAAACCATCAAAATGCATTGTCTCACAGTTCTGAAGGTTAGAAGTCCAAGATCAATGTGCCATTACATTCTGGTTCTGTAGAGAGTTCTCTGATTTGCACATAGCCTTTCTTTGGTATATGTGAATGGAGACACAACAAAGACTAGTGGTCCTATCAGGACACTAATTCTATCAGATCCTGTCTCACATTTGTGATCTCATTTAACCTTTATTACCTCCTAAAAGGTCATATATTTAACAGTTCCATGGGAGGGGTGGTTAGGGATTCAAGTTATGGGGTTTTGGAGGATGCAATTTGGTCCATAACACCCATGGAGTTACTCATAAATATCAATATTTCCAGTAAGCTGCAAACCATATTGGAGCATGAAATTAACTTTCTTTATTTTTCCTATTTAGTATTTGATAAAATGCAGTCTTATATTATCTACTAAGTTTGACAAAACAGTTTGACTTTAGACAAAGTGGTATTTTACTATTATTTTTATTAAAGTGATAAGTATTTTTAAAAATTATTTTTACAGCCGGGCTTGGTGGCTCAGCCTGTAATCCCGTGCCTTTGGGAGGCTGAGGTGAGTGGATCGCCTGAGCCCGCGGGTTCGAGACCCGCCTGGGCAGCGAGACCTCATCTCTACAATAAATCAAAAAATCAGCCAGGCATGGTAGCGCATGCCTGTAATCCCGGCTACTCGGAAGGCTGAGGCGGAAGGATCGCCGGAGCCCAGCAGGTCGAGGCTGCGGTGGCCGGGAGCAGCCACTGCACTCCAGTCTGGGCTACAGAGTGAGACTCCAACTCAAAAAAAAATCATTTTTACAAATTGATATAGTTATTATGACCGAGTAAGGGAGAAGAAGCTACACCAGAAGATTGAGTTTAATTAATTATGAATATATTAACATGCGGGTCAAGAGTAGGAATGAAAACTCGACAAATTGGTGCAATTTGTGACAAGCTTTTATAGGTAAAATTTGCAGCATTGGCTACATAGCAACTTAGTGACCATAGCAGTTATTAACAAACAACTTGGCAACCAAAATGGGAACTTCAATTGTTAGGGAGCTTTGATTAATTTCATGTACTAGGTATAGCCAGTGCCCAGAAAGTCCCTGAAGTTCTGCCAACAAGATATAGTTTAAGGTAATTACATAGAGACAGGAAAGAAGACTCATTATACAATGGAGTTACCTTGGTTAGGTCACTAACAGAATATAAGAACAAACTATGAAAATGTCAAAGTGTAACATTTTATTTCAGTTAAAGCATACAATCACTTGGAACTTAGGGCAAAGGAGTTCTGTATTGGTCAGTGGGCAATGATCAGCATAACCTGACCAAAGGAAACAAAGCTGGGAGTCTGTGGTCATGGAAATGTTACTGTAATCACACATAGGCTTTGATTCTTAGGTTAGGCAGATAACTAAGATGAAAGTTTTAAACCAAATGGAGTAAGCTGGTTAATATTATTATTTTGCTAGCAATTTGATTTTATTAACTGATTTAGCTCATTTCATAGTGAAGCTCATTCACTAGCTCAATTTTATTTTAGATAAAATGTTCACTGGAATATATGTTTTGTGTATTACATTTTTTAAAAAAGCCATAGCAAGATGCTAAAGAAAACAAAGAAAACAATTATTGTCATTCCTTAAAACACCTCTTAGGCAAAAACAATAAACCAAGTCACAATGCACCCAGCTGTTTGTATATAATTATAATTTTGTTGTTGTAATGAGCTACACCTGTGTAATAGTTCTTTACAAGGTATTATAATTTTGATTTTACAAACAGAATGTCTCATTTCCTTACAGGAAAAAATGGTTTTCTTAAATGTGTTTACTAAACCTCCTAAGAGGGTTTTTAGTCACTGCCTTTAGCAACAACATCATTACGTGGGAAGTAAAGTTCAAATGGACTTGTTAAATACCCATCTTGCCTTTTGGCTTTTCTCTGTTCATTTTAAAAAATAAAGTTATCCAATGGGAGTTCTCAAGACTTGGATGAAAGATGCAACAATAGCCAAATACCTACGCTCCATCCAAATGCAAAGTTTTTAACATGTAGTTAATTACCAAAGTGGTAAATGAATCTTACGTGGCTATAAACAAATGCAATTTAAAAAGCTATGGGAAAAGGAATCTTTGCTTTCTTAACCAAAGGCAACCAAGGGAGAATAAAGCTGAAATATGTGACAGAGGGTGTGATGTGCATAAGAACCAGAGGTAACAAACACCAAGATTAAAGCACCATTTTCCTCATAGATTTTTCAAAGTGTTTTGTTTATGATAAATATGATTATTAATGTTTGAAAAGTTTAGATACCAAGATAGCTATGAAAAGCACTGAATTACATCATTTCTATACACACTCTGATGGTAGGTAGCAAGCTCAGTCAGAAGGAATTCCCATATTTTTCATATTAAGTTAATTAAGAACATTAAGGACTTAAGAATTTTGTAGCATTAGAAAGATATTAATTATCATGTTTGATGGACAAATGAATAAATGGGCTGATATAATTAATTATAGAGCATGACCTCTAGAAAATAGGAGGGGGGAATGCCAAAATTTTTATTTACTGCTGAAAGAAAGCTCATCTGAAAATGGAACTGTCCCTAATATTTGGTAGGTAGCAAGGACTTTTTATTTTACAGGCCCTTAAGGTATCTATGGAATGGGGTAGGAGAAGAAATGGAAAGATGATGTTTAGGGCAAGTCAGATTACTTAGTGGTTCAAAGTTCTTGGAAAAAAAATAATTTGATGTTTCAGTTCTACAATCTGTTTATCATACACTAACAAAAGCTTAGGGTTACATAAAATTCCTAACCAGTTATAGAAAGAAAGAAATGTAGCCATTATGGCATAATATATTTTGAGGTGGTTTTTTTTGTGTTTTTTTTTTTTTGAGTTGGAGTCTGTCGCCCAGACTGGAGTGCAGTGGCCGCTCCCGGCCACCGCAGCCTCAACCTGTTGGACTCCGGTGATCCTTCCACCTCAGCCTTCCAAGTAGCTGGAACTACAGGCGTGCGCTGACACACCTGGCTAATTTTTTTATTTAGTGTGGAGATGAGGGTTCACCAAGTTGCCCAGGTGGGTCTTGAACCCACAGGCTCAGGCAATTCACTCACCTCGGTCTCCCAAAGCGTGGGATTACAGGCTGAGCCATCAAGCCTGGTTTGAGATTTTTTTAAATCTTAAATCAGATAACACTCCATCCTCCAACCCAATCCACTTGCTTCCAAAAAAGAAAAAAAAAGGAACATTTTTAGAGCATATGGAATTTGACCTTACATTGGTTTTTTTTGTTTGTTTGTTTACAGAACAAAGTTATATAAAACCATCTTTATATGACTAATTTTTCAAAACTTTCTGTGCCCTTCACCAACTGAGGACTCATTTTCTTTGTTCTTTTTCTTTTATTAACCAACATCATTGGCTCTTTTTCTTTCTACCTCTCCAGTGGCCTGAGAATCCCAATTATTCCAAACATTTTTAGGATGTAGTTCTGTCTTAACTACATAATTAGCAAAGCTACTATTTGGTTTACTTATTGTGACATAACAAATCATACCAACATTTGTGGTGAAAGCAATACTATTTTTTATGCACATAGATTTCCCGCAGAACATAGTGGGCATATCTATACTCCATAATGTCTTAGATCTCAGCTGGAGAAGCTAACATGACTAGTGGTTTGAATCAGCTTTTTCACATGTATGTCCAGTACCCTGCTTGCCTTGCCTTGTTCATTGCTTCCTGCAAAAACCACAGTAAAGACTCTCCAGTTGTTCCCTTTGCTCATTGAGTCAGTTACTGACTTTGTTCTCTTAGCCCTTCCTGCTGTGGTGTTTCCCCTTCTCTTGAGAACTGTGAATAATAAACTATGTTTTTTGTGATAATTTCCTCCTTATCAGTTGGCCTCACCATGCCTGAATAAAGCAAAATCTATATTATAAATCTAAGAGCTTCATGTGTTTTTAATATTTAAGAAATAATTTAATAGTATGCATTATTTGTAGAAAAAGGCATATGTTTACAATGTGGGCAAGTTTAGTTTACTTGTCTTAGGCACTTATAATTTTCTATTAATAGAATAGTTTAAGCACAATACTATATTGTTTTGATTTGATATGTTTCTATTGTAAAACAGGTTTTGAGATGTCCTTAGTTATATTTTGCACATCCTTATTACACAACTTTGGAGATATAGTCTTCAAATATTTGTTGTCCAATGAGCTATTTTAATTGTTACCAGTTTTAATGTATTATCTATTTCTTTATTGCCCCACTTGCTTTTTTTCCATTCCCTTTTACAACAAGTACTGGGTTTCTTTCCATAAGAACTAAACATGCTTCCATATACAAAATTTGAGTTTTCAAAGGGAAAATAGGCATTTAAATAGTTATACTATGACTATTTTATGACAGAAATTGAATGTATATAAATGTGTATATACATATTTATAAAAATGTAAATTATATATAAATATAAATTAAAGTGAAGTGTTAGCACTCAAGTAATGTGTGGATATATTCACATAATCCCAACTATATAATATAGTGTTAATACCTGCATTGATTTGCCTTACATTTGGTAACCCATGAAACATTGTGAAACTTTACTTTGCTACATTCTATTCCTTATAATAACAACAATCTCATTCTTTCCTAAAGATCAGAAAACTTCATTATCTTTTATACAATATGAATGCAAGTTTCCAAAACGTTATCTATTTTGCAAAATAAAAAAAACTGTCAATAATGGCATTCACTTACTATTAAAAAGTGACAGAATTTCATTTGAGAGCCAGGTGTGCTACTTTTTAAATACAAGTATTTATATTTATTTGCCTTTGATGTCAAAGCAACCTCTTGAGGAAATTATTCATCTGGTTTGCCTTTATTACAAAAAACATGCACAATTTTTTCTCCCAAATTTTTATATACCCATGTTAGACTATATTACTTTTTGAAAATATTTTATTCTCTTCCCTCTCTTTCTTGTTGCATGAGGATTGCCTTGTAACTTTTCTTGCCTAAATTTAAGGTGAATAACAGAGATATTTGTCTCTTTTAACAACAAAATTTTAAGAACCAGTGTGTAGTTCTCCATGTTTTCTTTTTCTTTGCCATAGTCACTACAGTGTCATAGCTAGTCAGGGTCCCTTGAGTGAGGGTAATGAAGATGTATAAGCAATATTTTGGAGCAGCACAGATGGAACTTTATTAAGTAACAATAATAGACCTTGGTTTTTGTAAAACATTTATATAGGTGGGGTGTTACTTTGGCATAGCGTGACAATATCTACTTGTCAAAAATAGTATTAAACATTTAAGATAAAATAAATTAGAGTGCCTAGCAGAAAAATCAGACCTGAGATGAAAATCTCTCTTTATCTAGATGTTTAGGAAGAAAGAGGCATAAAATAGTATGAGCACTGTGAAGAGTGGGTACCATGTCCTAGAAATTAAGAAGCAGAAAGAAGTACTTCACCCAGGCAATATCTCCACACTCTAAATAACTCAAAATTATCTAAATTTCTGCAGTGTTCAGCCCCTATTAGCTTATTCTTTTTATTAATTTTGTTATGCATATATTGTACTGTTGATTTATTTCAACAGATATTTATTGAAGATCTACTTTACATAACATTCTTCTAAACAAACTAGTTGTTATAGGTCTCGAGACACACAGATTCTAATCATGATCAGAAAATGTGTAAGAATTTGTTTAATGAAACAGAAATACAGGTTTTATTAGAGTATGGAAAAAAAGAAGAAATTGCTTCTAATGAGAGTATGAGAGAATGCCGCATTTAGAGTAAACACAAGAGAAGGATTTTGATAGAAGAAAAATAAAGAATAGTAGGTCATACTGTGCTGGAAAAACATGGTGAAAGAAGTACAATTGTTAAAAATCACAGTGTGTCTAAGGAATTGTAAGTTATTTGTCGAGTGCATCGAGTATTGTTGAAAGACAAATGGTCCAAAATAATGCTGAATGGGTAGTGTGGCTTAGGAAAACTATGGGGGAAGGATCCACCATTTGGAACATTTGTTAGCACATAACACTGGTAGAGCTTTTCTTTTCTTTTTTATAGACAAGATATCCAGAGTATAGAGGAGGGGGGTTACAGTATCATGTCTTTTGAGTCTTAGTAAGAACTCTAAAAATTGTCTTGCATTAGCTGTTTTAGTGAAGGAGAAGATAAGATGTCTAGTTTTAGCAAGGATAAGCAAAAATCTTGGAAGTTCTTGATTTCTTTTTTACAAGAAAATTGCAAACCCAACTGAAAATTAGTGCCTTTCTTGGACACCTCAGAGAATTGAGATCACACTGGAAACTACCAACCCCAAATCAGAGGTAACAGGTGAATATAGAGTATCACAGCAGATATTTGCTTATAAGGAGCAGAAATTTCTGGAGACATACAGTGTTAGGAAATTTAAGTGGGTATTTAGGTCATTTGCTGGAGATGGAGTGTGGACTAGCATACGTGAGAATCTCTAGGTGGTTGCAGTCATAAAAAGCAGGATTTTGCATCCAGAAACCCACTGCAATGTCACAGTTAAAAACCTAAAAAGATCCCCCCACAACTCTGGCAGAGGAAGGGTGAAACAACTTCTTTTTTTTTTTTTTGAGTTGGAGTCTCACTCTGTCGCCCAGACCGGAGTGCATGGGCCGCTCCCGGCCATCGACCTGCTCGGCTCCAGCGATCCTTCCTCCTCAGCCTTCCGAGTAGCTGGAACTACAGGCGCGCCTGGCTGATTTTTTGATTTATTGTAGAGATGAGGTCTTGCCGCCCAGGTGGGTCTCGAACCCGCGGGCTCAGGCAATCCACTCACCTCAGCCTCCCAAAGGCGCGGGATTACAGGCTGAACCACCGAGCCCGCCAAAACAACTATTTTCTTAAAAAAAAACAAGCAAATTCTTCATAACAAAGGCCTATTCGCCTCCACTTCCAGCACGATGGCGATGGCACAGGTGGGACTGTGAGAATCTCCACGAAAGTGAGTTTCCATAAAGATTCTTGCCCCACCCCACTCCAGTCACACCAGTCCAAGGGCTGGAGGCCCTTGGTCCCACACACCACTTGGCTGCTGCGGTCCTCACCACCGCTGCTGTTGCGCCCCGGTGGTCCTGGGCTCCAGCTGCGTGGAGCCCTGGGATCCCTTCCTGGCCACACCGCCCCACCCAGTGCTAGGCCGCTGCTGCAGAGGCCCTTAACTCCCGCCTCGTTGCCCTCCAGGCTCCCTCGCCAGCTACACTGCTCAGCGCGACCCCAAGCCGCTGCTGCCCAGAGAGACCCTCCGCTCCCGGCCCTCAGAACTCGGGCTCCCTCCCCAGCGGCAGCACCCCACACAACCCCAAGCCACCTCCACCCTTGGAGGCCCTCTGCTCCAGCCCCCTGGAGCTCCGGGCTTCCTCCCTGATTGTAGCAACCGGCCAGGCCCCAAACCACCACCTCCTGCAGAGGCCCTCGGCTTCCAAGCCTCAGAGCTCCAGACTCCCTCCCTGGCTGAAGCACCCCACCCCGCCTCAAGCCGCTGAGGCCTGCGGAGGGCATCAGTGCCTGCCCCTTACAGCTCTAGGCTCCCTCCCTGGCTGCAGTGCCCTACCCACCCCAAGGTGCCACCGCCCACGAAGACCCTTGGCTCCTGCCTCACAGAGCTCTGGGCTCCCGCCCTGGCTGCAGCACCCTGCCCAACCCCAACCTGCTGCCACCTGTGGAGCTCCAGGCTCCCTCCCCAGTTGCAGCACCCGCCCCATCCTAAGCCTCCACTGCCCAGGGAGGCCCGCAGCTCCCTCCCCCGTGGAGCTCTGGGCTCCCTCCCCCGTGGAGCTCTGGGCTCCCTTTTCAGCTGCACCACCCCACCCCCAGCCGCCCTGCACTACACTGGCCAGCAATCCACCTCCCCCAACTCGCCCCTGGCCACAGGGGGACCAGAGAACAGCCGCAGCTCGGAGACCCGGCAGAGACCTGCATTGCCCCATGAGCTGCGCCCAGCTCATCACAGCCTCCAGTTTGGGACCTAAGAACAAAGAAAAAAAAGAGGCCCAAGGCGTATGTGACATGCCGAATTGCAGCACCAGCTGTCTCCAACTTGGCTTCTCCCAGCTGGACCCTGCTGCTGTAGAATCAGAGATCATCTGGAGCCCTGTGACCAGGAAGAGACCTGCATTGCCCCGCCCACTTCCACCCAGCTCTGCTCAGCCTCCAACTTGGGATCTAAGACGTCGTGTTTGTATAGGGGGATAGTACAACCTAAGGAGTTTGGTCAGCTTGTGTGTCTGTATGATTATATGTCCTAGTTTTTTGTTGTCGCTGTTTTTTGTTTTTGTTTTTTTCTCTTACACTTATCTGTCTTCCCGTCTATTTTCATTTTTTTAGCAGGTACCTTTGTCTTTTCTCCCTCTTACACTTCTCTCTCTCCACCTTCCACTTCCCGTCCCTCCCGGTTTAATTTATTTCCTTTTTCTTACCTCATTTTACTTTCAGGGAGAAAATCTATACTCCCACTGCATGGACAGATTACAAGGCAGTGGGAAGCGGGTTCCAGCATATCCATACACCTGTCAGTGTATACTAGGATCTGCAGATAGATTTTGAATCACAGTTTCCCCCTCAAATAAATCTCAAAACTGCAAAAGGTATATCCCCCAACCTACAGTCCAGCTTCAGAATCAGACAATGCCAGAGGATTCACACAAGGAAGAATAGGAGATTGAGCAAACAGAAATAAAAGCAACCCTGCCACCCCTGAACAACGGATTTAAAGAAAATGGGGAAAAAAGGAAAAAGTGGGGAGAAAAATCTACACAAATGAAGAAAAACCAAAAGAAGAATACAGGTTTCACACAGACCCCCTGGGAGATCAGATAATGAGAAAACAGACTTTAGAATGCAAACAATGAAGAGCCACCAGAATGAATGGCCACATACTATAAACCCAGGCATCAAGACATTAATAAAGAGAATAAAAAGAATTGAGGAGAGACAAGAGAAAAATAGGAAGGAGCTGATAACTGAAATAACATCAGTAAAGAATAGTGTGATTGAAATAAATAACAAACTAATAAGCATGGAAAGCAGAATTAGCCAAGCAGAAGAATCTCAGAACGTGAAGACCAAAATATAGAGCTAAACCAAACTGTCAAAAACACAGAAAAGAAGCTTAAAAAGACAGAACAAAATCTTCCAGATGAGCGATTAATTCAAGAGAACAAGCCTAAGAGGAATTGGACTTCCTGAGGCAGAAACAGAGACAGAGACCACCCTGGAACAAGCATTCCACGAAATCATTCAAGAAAACTTCCCTCACCTCATCAGTGATATGAAAATTCAAACACAAGAAATTCAGAGAACCCCAGAAAGACAACAAATGAGAAGACCACTGCTAGGAACATAATAATTCTCCTGAACAAAGTAGGTATAAAAGAAAAAATCCTAAAAGAAACAAGAGAAAAAGGTCAGACTACCTACCAAGAAAGACCAGTCAGAATAGCAGCAGATTTATCTACAGAAACACTTCAGGCTAGGAGACCTTGTAGCCCAATATTCAAAGTTCTCAAAGACAAATAATTTCAACCAAGAAAACCTACCCAGCCAAGTTAGGCTTCATCAGTGAGGGAGAATTAAAATCTTTCCCAGACATCCAATCCCTAAGAACTTACGCTGCCTTCAGACCACCCCTATGAGAAACTCTTAAGAAAGTATTAAACACAGAAGAAAAGGGAAAAAGAACAACAATTTTTTTTCATAAGAGTATAGGAAAAAGATTGAAAATACACATGAACCAACCAAAAAACCAAAAGGAAGACAACAAACAAACAAGTACAACAACAACTCTAGAAGAACCTCATAACAAAGATAAACCCTCACATTTCAATAATTAGCCTGAATGTGAATGGACTAAATGCACCACTGAAAATACATGGAATGGCAAAATGTATAAAATATCATGAGGCAACAATATTGTCTTTAAGAGACTCACCTCACCAGAAAGGACACTCACAGACTCAAAGTAAGAGGATAGGAAACAAAATTTCAGGTGAAGGAAACACAAAAGAAAGCTATCTTAATCTCAGACAAAATATCCTTTAAAGTATCAAAAATTTTAAAAGATGAAGAAGGAGCACCAACGTTTGTAAAGCAGCTTCTAGGCAAACTTAAAAAAGAGATTGACTCTAACACTGTCATAGCTGCGGACTTTAATACCCCACTCACAACCCTAGACAGAACATCAAGAAAAAATCAACAAGGAGACCTAGAACCTCAATGAGACTCTTGAACAAATGGACTTGAGACCTATGAAATACTCCACCCAACGACCACACAATATACATTCTACTTATCATCACATGGAATGTACTCCAAGATCGACCACATCATTGGCCATTAATCAAACATAAATGAATTTCATAAGATTGAAATCTTGCCATGCATATTCTCAGACCACAGTGGAATAAAAATAAATAACAACACTAACAAATTTCCCCCCAAACCCACAAAGACATGGACACTAAACAGTATGATGCTAAGAAACTCCTGGGTCAATGATGAAATCAAAACAGAGATTAAAAGGTACCTGGAAACAAATAAAAATGAAGAAATATCTTACCAAAACCTTTGGGATGCCATGAAAGCAGTAGTAGGAGGGGAATTCATATCTTTACAAACACACATGAAGAAAATGGAAAGATCACAAGTTAACAGCCTAACAAGTCACCTAAGGAAGCTGGAAATGCAAGACCACCAAAACCCCAACTTCAGCAGAAGAATCCAGATCACCAAAATAAAAGCCTAAATCCAGGACATAAAAGACTAAAAGATAATACAAAAGATCAACAACACAAATATCTGGTTATTTGAATGGATAAACAAAATAGATGGTCCCCTAGCCAGACTAACCAAGAAAAAGAGAGAGAAAGCCCAAATAAACTCAATCAGAAACACAAAAGATGAAGTCACAACTGACCCTGAAGAAATACAAAAGATTATCAAAGACTACTATGTACAATTGTGTGGAAGCAAACTCGAAAACCTAAAGGAAATGGAGGACTTTTTGATATCACACAACCTCCCTAGGTTGAAACAAGAAGAAACTGAGACCCCAAATAAACCAATAACAATCAAGGAAACTGATTATATCATAAGAAAACTACCTACAGAAAAATGTCCTGGACCAGATGGCTTTCCAGCAGAATTCTACAACACATACAAGGAGGAACTGATACCAATCTTATTGATAGTATTCCAGACAATTGACAAAGATGGAACTCTCCCCCATACCATTTTATGAAGCTAATATCACATTGATACCCAAGCCAGGTAAAGAACCAACAAAGAAAAAGAACTACAGGTCAATACCTTTGATGAACATAGATGCTAATATTCTCAACAAGATCCTAGCAAACCGGATTCAACAACACATCTCAAAAATCATCCATCACAACCAAGTAGGCTTCATCCCTGGGATGTAAGGCTGGTTCAACATTTGTAAGACCATAAATGTAATTAAATACATTGATAGATGCAAAAACAAAAACCACATGATTATATAATTAGATGTAGAAAAAGCTTTTGGATAAAAACCAGCACCGCTTCTTGATAAAAACCCTCGAACATCTAGGCATAGGTAGAACATACCTCAAAATAGTAAATGCCATCTATGAGAAACCCACAGCCAGCACACTCCTAAACAGACAAAAATTGAAACCATCATACTAAGTGAATTATCACAGAAACAAATAACAATACCACATATTCTCACTCAAAAGTGGGTCTGGATCACTGATCAAATGAGCAAAAGGGTGAGATAGGCAAATGCTGGGCACTGCTAAAAAAAGGTAAAGGAAAGGAGGGAGGGGGACACATGGCAGCACACTGTGTATCTGATCAACTATCAGGGAAAGAAAGGGCTGGATAGAGTCCCAAACTTCACCTGCATGCAACTTACTTAAACAGTAAATCCTCACTTTTATAATACAACTCAAATAAAATAACATAACATAACATAATACAGCAAAACAAAAAGTAATGTAAAGTGAAAAAAAGTGATTAAGATCCCTTTGACACACAGATTGTTGCTGAAAGCTTTTGGAAAATGTTGACATAGAATGCTCCTTTTTCTCATTGTTGTCGACAGAAAAAATAAGAATGTAAAAAAACTACTTGTCAGTAACTGGTCTATGACTGTTAATTTTATTTCAGTGAATGAACCACTTTGAGACAGAATAAATTCAACAAGCTTCTTTACTGTTCCAGTAAAAGGATTATGGTGCCTTGTACATTTGAAATCCATAATCTTACAGTTATATACCCACATTAAATGTGCTTCTAGCTAACTGACTAAATGTTTCCAAATTATCTTTTTCAATTCACTCTATGGAAGTGTTTGACAGATAAGCTATCAGGATATCACTGAGACAAAGCTAACAGAACATGTTTTTTTCTCCAATTGCTGCCCACACGTGATACATTTTTCCTCCCATGAAAAGTACTTGTAGTTTAACCTATTGAAAGTTAAACCACACTCTAATTTGTTTCAGTCTTTGGAACACTTTCACATACAGAGAAAGTTGTGAGCTCACTACTGGAAAGAGTTGAGAGAGGACATTACTTTTTCCCATTGATACCAATGAGAAAATGCAAATATCCATGAAGAAAATCTATTTGAATGCGAACAAAGGTGTTATTTAATAACTTGTTTTAGTTCAGTGAGTAGAAAATTTACTTAAGTAGACATAACCAAGTTAAAAAGTCACTTTTGTGTTATACCTACTGAAGCATGTAGCATTATGCACTGGGATTAATATGCTCACAGTCAGTCATATATTTGCAATAAATATACTTCTAAGCTAGATCATAAATGTTTTCAAATTATCCTCTTTTAGTTAACTCTAAATAAGTGTTTGACAAAGAAAGAAGTTATCGAGATTCCACTGAGAAAAAGTTAACGGAACATGTCTTCTCCAATTGCGGCCTACAGGGGGCAATTGAGGCCTACAGGGGGGCAATTCATACCTTTTCACTTATGAAAAGTATTTGTAGTTTAACCTATGAACGTTAAGCTACACTCTGGTTTGTTTTAGTGCTTGGAACACTTTGACGTACAGAAAAAGGTGATATCTCCCTTTCAGAAAAAGTTGAGAGAGGGCATTCCTTTTTCCCAATGAGGTAAATGGGAAAACACAAACATGTATGTAGGAACACTACTTGTATTCTAATTGACAAAATGTTCTATGATAATTAGTTTTGCTTCAGTGAATGGAATACTTGAGACAGAAGAAATTCAGCAAACTTCTTCTGGGTTCCAATTACAGGAATATGTTGCATTGTGCATTTAGGATCCATAGGCTTATAGTTGTATGCCTGCAGTAAATGTATTTCTAGCTAACTCACTAAATGCTTCCAAATTATCTTTTTCAGTACACTCTAAGTATTAGATTGAGAAAGTATTAGATTGAGAAAGAAATTAGCAGGATCAATTTGGAGAGAAATTAATGGAACATGATTTCTTTTCCAATTGTGGACCACAGGTGATTAACTTTTCCACTCATGAAAAGTATTTAAGTACATGAGAAAATATAAATATGCAAGTAGAGAAATGACTTTTATTCTAAGTGACAAAATGTTGTACGCCTATTAGTTTTATTTCAGTTAATGGATCACAGCAAAAGTGCTACCAGTGCTATTCCTACTGGGTTACTTTTAGTACAGAAAATGGTATGTTTATGTAAGGTTATGAGGTCCCATAGATTTTTCTCACTTAACATTTTATGGTATTGCACACTGGGTTTTGGAGCTTTTTTTTTCGTAGTATATTGTTTCAGCAAATACAAAGGCTTTAAACTATGCTCTAAAAATTTATAAGTCTCAGCTACCTCAATTCTGTCATTTGTAAAATTGCTGTATTCAAAAGATTCTTTTGACCTTTGGATGAAATAACGCATGTCAAGTGCCTAAAGAGTGTTTAGTAAATAGTAAGTATACACCCAATGTTAGCTATAGGTACATATACAAAATTTATGACCATTTCCTATTTTTTGGTCACTACCGTTCACCTGATCCACCGGTGCGACAAGCTGCTATGTTATTGCAACACAGTCTCATCTCTAAACTACAGTTGCTTGATCTGGGGCTGGGTATTCTGTGAGACATTAGGTCAGATTCCCTGTTACAGGTCTTTATTATTTTCTTTTCTCTTGAGAAATAGTTGAGATTAGAAAATTAGTAAAATATCATTACTTTTTCACCAAAGTAAGTCACTTTAAGATCTGTGTGCACCTTCTATCAAAGATAAAAGACACATATATCCGAGTTGGCTTGAGTGATATGCCATGACTGGTTTAATCATGACTGGTAATGATGGCAGAGTCATGGGAGACAAAAACTGCCTCGTTTTGTGGATTAAGCATAAAACAACTTTTTTGAAGAAGAGGCAGGGGATATCCTTGTGTGCCAAGTCGATTCAAAAGTGTCTAATTCTAACTTATAAATTAAATACATAATCGCTAAGAATTGCTGATATGCTAGAGCCATACAGTCCTATAGCACTTTCTGCGCAGATGCAAATGCGCTCTATCTGCACTATTCAACACTGTAGCTACTACCCATTCTTGCCTTTTCTGTACTTAAAATGTTGTTGGTGCAGCTAAGAAATAAAATTAATTTTGTATGTTTTAAAAAGTTAAATTTAATAAGTCACATGTAGCTAGCAGTTGGCTGGTAGCACCAATTTTAGAATTTTCACAGAACCACAATGAAACAGTTTACCCTACTTATTAAAAACTTCAGAATGTGGAATCAGTCCTAGCACAATTTTGGTCTTTGCCATTGATCATCTGAGTTATTTCAAGTAACTACTTATCCAAGCCTCAGTTTTTTCACAAAAAATGGAAATAATAATCACTATTTCATAGGATCCCTACTATAAGTGTGGTCTGCATATCAATGCCCATCAGATAACTGTTAGTTACTGGTTAAAACTAAGAATAAGCATGAGAAATTTTATAAAAATTTGACAGATTACTTCATGCCTTTCACTCTAATTTTGTATGACATTTAAAATTTTTATTTTCCTAGTAATTTGTTTCTGTTATATTTTAACTAAAGTGTCATTCTGCAACTGATTGCAAATAAAACAAAGCTGGCTGTTTACCACAGACAGTTTGAGAAATACTGTCAGAGTTTCATTGTGAAGATATAGATAAATGATCTGGAATGATGTCTGTTATGTCACAAGTAATTGATGAATGGTTATTATTAATGCCAGTCTTAAAATGTCTCAGTATCTAAGATAATAGAATCAATTTCTCCTTTGACTTGCCCAAAATCTGATTTATTCCATTGATTTATTCTGTGATGTTTATGCCTACAAGTCTCTTTCTTTGAATAGCCATAAGGCACAATAAATGAGTTAATGGCAAATCATTTCACTCTAGTGAGTGTACTTTTAAGAACGTGTTGTTAATAATGTATGTAAGAAATCAAGTTGTGTATTTGAGTGAATAAAAAGACTACTGCAATTGTATAAATGAAATGTACCTAATCAAAAGTTTTAATTACAAAATGGTCTCTCAGAAAGCATATGACCGGATAGAGGAACTCGTTGAAGGATTTTAGAAAATAAGAAGATGCCAAAGTAATGTAAGTTGGACATTAAAAAAAAGGTACAGTGAAACTTCACATATGATGAATATCCATAGAATCAAACTGAAATCACATTCAAAATGAAATAATATTTGTTCAGTGAAAATAGAGGATCACAAGAAACAAAAGCATATATTTAGGAGTTTTCAACTCAGAAATACAAAGCAATAGGAAATGCCTGCATTATAAAGGGATGCTTAGAAAAGATGGTGTCCGCGGGTTCGAGACCTGCCTGGGCAGTGAGACCTCATCTCTACAATAAATCAAAAAATCAGCCAGGCGTGGTAGCACATGCCTGTAATTCTGGCTACTTGGAAGGCTGAGGCAGAAGGATCGCCGGAGCCCAGCAGGTCGAGGCTGCGGTGGCCGGGAGCGGCCACTTCACTCCAGTCTGGGTGACAGAGTGGGACTCCAACTCAAAAAAAAAAAAAAAAAAAGATGGTGTCTAAAAACTTAGATGAGGCTTAAATATTAGAGACTAGTTTGTCAGAATGATGCTGTACATGTGTTGCAATGTGTTTTGATTAACATAAATCTGCATGATTGTGTTTTGTCTCCTCTTTTTCCTTCTTTTCTTTTTGCTTCTCTACTTCCTTCCTATTCTTTAACTATCTGTGGTTATTCAAGATTACAAGTATTTTGCTTTTGATTGTATGTTTTTTCATTGTATAGACACCAAAGTAAAATACCTCACCAAAACATAAAAAACAAGATAAATAAGAAAAGTTAATTGAAAGTTAAAATTTGAAATAACCACACAGTGAGTTGGAGTAGAGATTTACAAAACCACTTAAAGACACATAATAGCTTGCTGGGTCAGATTTGGCAATAACCACTCTGGATGTTCTAATACAATGAGTGGAAAAAGTGACAAGTAGATGGATACAAGATTGGGAGATGGGGTGTTATTCATCTATGAATGCAAAGAAAAGGTCACAGAGGCACAATTTGGCACTGGCCTTTAGCATGGTGTGAGAAGGGGGCTGTTGCTTCTCTAGTCCGGTGAGTCTGTTTCACAGAAAGAAATTTCACTCCTGTGCACGAGGGCACACCATGCTTGCAAGACACAATGCCATGAAATATTAGAATCAAATAACTGACTCTCCTTATTCTGATCCCATGCTCACCAAGCAGCCTTCTGTTTATTTGGCTTTGTATGCAGGTTGTCTACAGGGATGTGCTGATGAGTAATTCTAGTCTACTCAACCGTTAATTTTAGATTGGAATTCTGATGTATTAGTATTTTAATATTGCCTATCTCAAGCCTATCCCTAGAAAATCGACCCTTTGTCAATGTGCTAACAAAATTATACTTCTTTACTTGTCACACTAAGGACCAGCTCAAGAGCTATGACAAATCCATCATAGAAAGTATCACCATATAAATTTCTTGACTGTCAATCAACACTCTCCAAACAATAGCTCTTTGCATTACTTGGGTCAAATGTTCATAACAGAGAAGGACCTATATTAGGTCTATATTTTAGTATTAGGGGTCCCTCAATGATTGTATGATGGCTTGATTTATTTTTCTTTCTTTTTTTTTTTTTTTGAGACAGGTTCTCACTCCAACACTCAGGCTGGGGTGCAGTGATTCAGTCATAGCTCACTGATGCCTCAAACTCCTGAGTTCAAGTGGTCCTCTCACATCAGCCTCCTTAGTAACAGAGACACAGGCCTGCGCTACCACACTTGGCTGATTTATTTTTATTTTTATAGAGTCGGGGTCTAGTTATGGTGTTCAGGATGATCTTGAACTCATGGCTTCAAGCGATCCTCCCTCCTCAGGCTCCCAAAATGTTAAGATTACAGATGTGAGTCACCACACTTGACCTGTACTCTTGATAGTGCTTAAAAACAGCCCAGATGCTACTATTTAGAGATTTGCAAGAGCACAGTGTAATGGATACTTAAATTATGTGTGAATCATAACAACTAAAGGCAAGAGGTAGGTTAGGTGACAGATGATGTTGAAGCCAAACTTTTACAATATGAGTGACAGAAAATAACTTTATTCCAAGTAATAATTTCTAATGTATACATACTAAAATGGTAAGACTTTATGATCTTGTGTAAGTGCCAATTATGAAATGAGTTTACATAAAAGTAAAGTTATAGCTCCCTCCCATTAAATAAATAAGTCCATTATTAATTAACAAATTCCTACAGCAAATATTTATTGGGGACTCATTAATGTGAAACTCTGGGCAGGGATCAGGGATGGTAAGGTGAATAAGACAGTCTCTGCTTTTGGAGTTTATATTGTAATGGGAGATACAGAGAAGCAAATCAGTAATTATACTATGTGAATAAGTGGTAAGTGATGATGAAAGTAATGAATATTCTGGAAGTAAGGAGGAGAAGTAGATAACCTAGACATAGATAAGGTGGCAGAGATGATTTTCTGAAGATATTGACTCTTAAGATGAGACTTGATAAAAGGAATGAGCTGGGTTGAGTACAGACAAAGGCTTCAAGATTTTCTGAGAAGTGGCAAGATTAGAAAAGTAAACAGGGTCAGCAAGACCATGAAGGTGCTTGTAATCCATGATAGAGTCTTTGGACTTTAACTGAATCACCATTGAAGACTCAAAAAAATTTATCATAAATATTTCTGACACAAAAATCATAGTAGTGCAATAAAATCTGCATATGCATCACTAAGTTTAAGAAATAAAACATAAGTGTTCTTGACAGAAAGGAAAAACCTAAAAGCAAAAATTAAAAATACATATATAATAAAAACACACACGATAAAATTTTCTTATGTACTCCTAACTGATAAAATTTTTCCCTTTCATGCTTTATTGAAACCACTATTCTGAATTTGGTGTTATTATTACTAGTAAATGTTTGTACTTTAACTACATATGTAACTCTATACAACCCAAAGAAATGGTTAACGGATAAGGTTTCCAGATAAAATACAAGATGCCTAGGTTAAATTTGAATTTTAGGTAAACAACAAATAATTTCTTAGTGTACATACATTCCAAATTTGCATGGAATGATATTGCCATTATTACAAATATCAATGCAATATTTGGATGTACTTATATCTCTTCTTGATAAAAACCATCAAACACTTATGCATAGAAGGAACATTCCTCAAAACAAGAGCCATTTATGACAACCCTGCAGCCAACATCATGCTTAATGGACAGAATCTGGAAGCATTCCCTCTAAGAACTGGAACAAGACAAGGATGCCCCCTCTCACCCCTGCCATATAACATAGTTCTGGAAGTCCTGGTAAAAGCAAGCAGGCAGGAGAAATTGGGATTATTCAAACATGAAAAGAGGAAGTTAAGTTATCCCTCTGTGAAGATGATATGATTCTACACCTAGAAAATCCTAGAGAGTCTTTCAAAAACCTCCCTGCACTGATAAGCAACTTTGGTAAAGTCTCAGGATACAAAATCAACATGTAAAAAATAGTTGCATTTCTTTCTTTTTTTTTTTTATTGAGTCAGAGTCTCATTGTCATCCATGCTGTAGTGCAGTGGCATGCTCATGGCCACAGCAGCCTCGACTTGCTGGACTCAGGCAATCCTTCCACTTCAATCTTCAAAGAAACTGGAACTACAGGTATGTGCCACCACACCCAGCTAATTTTTTTATTTATTGTAGAAATGACGTCTTCCAAGTTGTCCAGGCTGGTCTTGAACCCCTGGGCTTAGGCAATCCTCTAGCCTTGGCCTCCCAAAGTGCTGCAATTATAGGCGTGAGCCACTGCACCCAGCACAACAGTTACATTTCCACACACCAACAACAAGCAGGCTGAGAATCAAACAAAAAAACACAAATTTCATTCACTATTGCCACACAAAAAAATGAAATACCTTAGCACCCACCTAACCAAAGAGGTGAAAGGCCTTTACAACGAGAACTACAAAACACTACTCAAATAAATCAAGTATATTACATACAAATGTTTATGGATTAGAAGAATCAATATTGTCAAGATTTGTATCCTACCCAGGGCAATCTACAGATTCAATGCAATTCCTATCAAATTCCTAACATCGTTTTTCACAGATCTAGAAAAGACATTGCAGAAATTCATATGGAAACAAAAAAAGAGCACAAGTAGCTAAAGTAATCCTCAGCAAAAGGAACAAAGCTGGAGGCATGAAACTTCCAGACTTTACATTTTATTACAAGATTACAGTAAGCAAGACAGCATGGTATTGTACAATAATAGGCATATAGGCCAATAGAACAGGACAGAGAATCCAGAAATGAAAACACGGTCCCTTAACCAATTCACCTTTGACAAAGCCATCAATAACACTCACTGGGGAAAGGAGACCATATTTAGCAAATGGTCCTGGGAAAACTGGCTAGCCACATGCAAAAGAATGAAACTGGACGCCTACCCATCACCATATACAAAAATTAACTAAAAACAGAACAAATACTTACATGTAAAACCTCAAACTATAAGACTATTAGGAAAAAACTTAGGCACCCTCCTGTATATCAGAGTAGGCAATGAATTCATGGCCAAGTCTTCCAAAGCAAATGCAGTAAAAGTTAAAATTGTCAGGTAGGACCTTATCAAACTGAAAAGTTTTCACACAGCCAAATAAACCATCAAGAGCAAAGAGACAACCCACAGAATGGAAAAAAAATTATTTGTAAGCTATGCATCTGACAAAGGCTTTACATGCAGAATTTACAAGGAACTCAAAGGAATTGAAAGGGGGAACAACATTAAAAGGTAGGCAAAGAACATGAATAGACATTTCTCAAAGGATGATATACAAGCAGCAAAAAAACACATTTTAAAATGCTTAGCCTCACTAATGATCAGGGAACTGAAAATCAAAACTGCAACGAGATACCACCTAACACTGGTAAGGATGGCTGTTATTAAATAAGACAAAAAATGATAGGTGCTGGCGCAACTGTGGAAAAAAGGGGACACTTCTACACTGTTGGGGGCAATGTAAGGCAGTTCAGCCTCTTGGAAAGCAGTGTGGCGATTTCTCAGAGAACTATCAATTAAGCTTCCATACAATCCAGCAATCCTCTTCTGGTAATATACCCAGAGGAACACGAATCGCTCTACCAAAAAGACACCTGTGCACTTATGTTCACTGCAGCACTATTCACAATAGCAAAAAACATGGAACCAACCCAGATGCCCATTGAAAGTGGACTAGATAATGAAAATGTGGTACAAATAAATGATAGAATATTACGCAGCCATAAGAAGAACAAAATTATGGCCTTCAAGGTAGCTTGGATGCAGCCAGAGACTATCATAGTAAGTGAACAGTCATGGAAAGAA
This sequence comes from Cephalopachus bancanus, assembly GCA_027257055.1. NCBI lineage: Eukaryota > Metazoa > Chordata > Mammalia > Primates > Tarsiidae > Cephalopachus > Cephalopachus bancanus. Next base: position 29,158 of record JAPVLO010000433.1, read on the forward strand.
AGAATTGAATACCAAATATTCTCACTCAAAAGCAGGCCCTGATCACTGGCCACACTAGCATAAGGGTGGGAACAGAAGACACTGGACACTGCTAGGGGAGGGAGTGAGGAAGGAGAAAGACATGTGGCAATACACTGGGTATTTGGCCCCAGGGTCAACTAGAAGCCCAAACTTCACCTGCATGTAACCTACTCATGCAGTAAATCCCTACTTGTACACCACAACTCTAAATCTTTTTTTAAATGGCAAAAGAACTCCCTATTCAATAAATGGTGCTGGGAAAATTGGCTAACCAAAGGCAGAAAAATTAAACTGGACCCCATCTCTCATCATATACAAAATTTAACTCAAGATATATTAAATAATTAAACATAAGACCTGAAACTATAAAAATCCTAGAAGGAAACCTAGGAAACACTCTTCTGGACATTGGTCTAGATATTGGTCTAGGTAAAGAATTTATGTCAAAGGCCCTCAAAACAATAGCAACAAAATAAAAAAACAGACAATTGAACCTTAATTTAACTAAAAATCTTCTGCACATCAAAGGAAGAATCAACAGAATAAATAGAAACCTACCGAATGGGAGAAAATATTTGCAAATTATACCTCAGACAAAGGGCTAATATCCAGAATCTACAAAGAACTCAAAACAACATGAATAAAACCAACCACCCCATCAAAAAGTGGGCAAAAGAGGCCAGGCATGGTGGCTCACAACTATAATCTTACAACTTTGGGAGGCTGAGGCAAGAGGATCACTCAAGCCCAGGAGTTTGAGGCTGCAGTGAGTCATGACTGTGCCACTGCACCCCTGCCTGGGTAACAGAGTGAGAACTCAACTCAAAAAATAAAATAAAAGTGGACAAAGGGTGTGAATAGACACTTCTTTTAAAAAGTCGCACAAGCCACCAACAAACATATTAAAAAATGCTCAACATCACTAATCATCAGAGAAATGCAAATTAAAACCATAATGAGATATCACCTCACACCAGTCAGAATGCCTGTTAATAAAGAGTCAAAGAACAGCAGATGTTGGCACAGTTGCAGAGAAAAGGGAACACTCATCCACTGTTGGTGGGATTGTAAACTATTTCAGTCTCTATGAAAATGCAGTCTGTAGATTTCTCAAAGAACTAAACATTGGATTACCATTTGACCCAGCAATCCCTAGGGATCTACCAAAAGGAAAAGAAATAAATATATGAAAAAGATACTTGCACTTGCATGTTCATTACAGTTCTATTCACAATAGTAAAGTCATGGAACCCAAAATTGACTGGATAAAGAAAATGTGGTATATACAGAGAGTGTCAAAAAATATATGTACTTTTTTTTTTTTTTTTTTTTGAGTTGGAGTCTCACTCCGTCGCCCAGACTGGAGTGCAGTGGCTGCTCCCGGCCACCACAGCCTCGAACTGCTGGGCTCCGGCGATCCTTCCGCCTCAGCCTTCCAAGTAGCTGGAACTACAGGCAGGCGCGCCCTACCACGCCCGGCTGATTTTTTGATTTATTGTAGAGATGAGGTCTCGCTGCCCAGGTGGGTCTCGAACCCGCAGGCTCAGGCAATCCACTCACCTCAGCCTCCCAAAACGCTGGGATTACAGGCTGAGTCACTGAGCCTGGCTTACATACATTTTAAGAAAGGAAAAACATATACTGATAACAAAAGATGAATACAAGTCATATTTGACCTCTGCAATTACAAAAGGTGTTCACGTGTTGACCATCAACATCCAGACACTTCTGATTATGGCGAACTAAAAATAATACAGAGATAACATCGTTTAAAATATGTACATATATATTTGGCATCCCTATTATACACCATGGAATACCATGCAGCCGTAGAAAGAATGAATCCTGCCCTTTGCAGCAACATAGGTGGAGCTGGAGATCATCATCCTAAGTGGATGGACTCAAAATCAGAAAACCAAACAATGCATGTTTGTCGGGGACCAGCCCCGACGGAGGGAAGGGTTAGGACCGCAACGGAGAATCCAGATGGCGCTAGAAGAGACCACTCAGAGGCGATTTCTTCTGGGAACAGTCTGATCAGGACTGAAGCCAAATTTTATTTTGACTCCTTCCAACTTATATACCTTTTTCCATACCCTCCATCAGTGTGTCAATCACTTTGGGGGCGTACAAACTTTATGCAAATTACGTATCACGAGACTTGCAAGTTTCCAGCAAACAATTACAATTCCATGATACATGACGTGTTTCACAAAACTTACATTAAATTCACAGGTATACAATTTTTATACAGATTGTTCAAAGTGTTCTCCACAATGTTCAATAAATCATTCACATTATACTCTTTGTTCCAGACCCTGATTAATACAAAAACTTTTCTAAGTTAAATCTGTTTACTGACTCCTAATGTTTTCAATGATTAATAGTATCAATTTAACACTATACTATAATCTATAAGTTTACTTAAATGACTCAGTTATTCTATTAATCTATTATGGAATGTAGTGTCCTGTAATTCTATAACTATTAAAACTTATTCTTAAATTATAAAACCTTACCATGACTTAAATGAATTTCCTATGTCTAAACTTTAATTTTTGTAATGATTGATCTTTAAATACTATGCTATATCCTTAATTCTTTTACAAATCGCATAGCAACCACCATATCTAAACAATGCAACCAAAAGAAACAAACAGCAAGCACAAGTCCACTCAAATATACTCTAAAACATAACTATAAGTGTATAAATTATATTTTATCCTAACAAGTCTACTCTAGAAATCATATAGTAGCTTTCACAGCCCTGAGTAAGGAAATGGATGGCCACATGGCCTCAGGCTGAGGTAAACAGAGGCAGACAGAGTTTCGGTATGAAACAAAGGCATAGTCGGTATGAAACAAAGGCATAGTCGCCAAGTTAATGGCTTTGACTGCAAACAGTTTTCGGTATTTAACAGCACAAAGGCAAGGAAATGTATACCTGTAATGGGACAATAGCAATCCTTTCTGCCTGGCCAGGAACAGGGCAATAAGACTATGATGGTAATTTAGTCTCTAATCTTAGCTCTAGGGGAAACTGCTTAAGAGTTGACTCACCAGAGAATAGAAGTTTGAAAAATATCTAGAAAGAAGTAAGATTTAGAAAGGACAAGGTCATTCTGCTGTATAACCTTTCATCAGACGTATAGAGATTTTTCTTATAAGTTTTACTGCCATGTATGCACACTGGTCATCAATCACACGCCAATATTATAGGTATAACTGATATCCTATGTCAGAGGCGATCTTCCAGATGGGCCTTTACAGGCCTCAGCCATGTAGCTATAGATGTTGGCTCCCAACACATGTTCTCACTCATATGTGGGAGCTAAATGGTCAAAAAGATGGAAATAATAGACAATGTGGACACTAATAAGGGGGGAGTTGTAAAGGGGGATTAGGATTCAGAAATTACCTATTGGGTACAATGTTATCTATCTGGGGAACGGGCCACCAGTGACCCAATTCCTACCACTACACTGTATGTTCACATAACAAGCACGCATGTGTACCCTAAAGGTAACATGTAAAATAAAAATGGAAAAAAATACCACATAGCAAAAAAAAAAAGTTCTGGTGTTGGGAGGGCTTGGCCCCACTTCCTGCTCAGAGATGCATCTTGACTGGGTAAAACAAGTCAGGTAATCCACTCCTTGACAGTGATTTATTCAGGTAATACAGGTAATTGCCTGAGGTAATACAGGTAATTGCCTGAGACAATTAATATTCTCCAGGACACTAAGGCTGAACAATGTTATCTTGTGACAGCCAAGCTCCAGATTCATGTGGTAGCAGGACTTCCTCTGGACTGGAGGAGGAAGCATGTGGCCCTGTTACTGCTGGGAGCCATCTCCTGTCCTTGAAGGAAGCTGGCCTTCACATGCTCCACAGGGAGAGCCATGCCAAATGACTCACCAAAAGCTGACATGGGATTCTGAGGGGCCATTCTTGAAGACTTACCTCTGCACTCTTCTGTTATACGAGTCAACAAATCTCAATGGAATTTACAGTTACTTGTAAGTGGGGAAAATCCTTAATGATGTAGTATCTACTCTTGGGTCTCAAAAGAATCCAGGGGAGTCGTTAATTTCAGTTGTAGTCAGATTGGGATTATTTAAGTTTATTTAGCAAGTCATCACTGAGGTCACAGTTGTCTTATTATATTGTAGATAATTTGGGGTTATATGTTCTACTTAATGGATTAATTCAACAACTGCTTATTAATAATATTAAACAATCACGATCTGTATGGCACTATCTGTATGGCACTATGCCTACAGCTTTGATAAATGTAGTTCCAGTCTCAGCTCAAAGGATTAGCTGAGGAGACAGACAAGAATATCAAGGAGGCATGCAGATTATTAACATATTAACATAATTTTGAAGTAATAATGAGTATAAATGATATTGTGAGTTGTCTGCAGCAACATAATATGATATGAAAATACCTGTGGTTTGTTTTGGCTCAAAGTCACAGGGACTTCTAGTGCAAATACTATTGTGGTTTGTGGCCTACATACATAATAGAAAGATATGCTAAATGTTATTTATATCACTTCCTGGCCCAGAGTTATATGCTGATTTAGGGGAAAAAAATTCTTGTGCTGAGAGATAAAATTTGAGCTAATTCTTATAGCCTGAAGGAGTTATTAAGGTGGATAAAATGGAAATGCAATCTGGAAATATGGTACAGCATGTGTAAAGTACAGAGGCATAGAGAGAATAAAGAACTGTTGTAGATGGCGTTGGTTAGAATGGAGTGCATTTGGCAAGGTGGTAGAATGTGAAACTGGGAAGACTAGCAAAATCTTTGGGATACTGGTAGACTGTAAATCATGGTAATTAAATGTGATTGTCTTTCCTGTGACTGAAATCCTTTGTAAACACTTCATTGCCTAGCATATATAATCCAGCCCAATTTTCCTTTCTACTCTCACACCATTTTTCCTGTCACCCGCTCTGTTCCAGTGATTCTCAAATATCATGCTGTATTTATACACCCCCATTTTCCTATATTTACTTATTAGTCAAGTAATCCCTACCTCTGCCTTGTTCTCATCTGTAAAATAGAGACAGTGTAACATGTAAAGACAGTGTAACATGCAACTCTTACCTTATAGAGTTGTTGTGAGAATTAAATCAAATACTTCTTGGAGTGTGCTGGTAACAGTGCCAAATGCATGATAAACCCCTAATAAATGACAGCTACTGCTATAATTACTATTACCCATGTCTTTTTCACGTGCCCAATTTGTATAATATTCTTTAAAACCTGGTTCCAATGTAATTATCTTCCAGAAAGATTTCCTGATCACCTGATTTCTTTTCTTTTCCTGTGGGTCAAACAACTTTCTCATTGATATTATATTGGGAGAGCGTGTGTGCACACGCGCACGTGTTTGGGTATGTCAGGTCAGTGTCACCCAGGCTGGACTACAGTGACATGATATGGCTCACTGCAGCTTCAGCCTCCTCAACCCAGGCGATCCTTCTGCCTCAGCTTCAGGAGTAGCTGGGACTAAAGGCATGAATCACCATGCCCAGCTTATCATTTTTATTTGGAGAGTGGAAGTGTCACTATGTTGCCTAGGCTGGTCTTGAACTCCTGGGTTGAAGCACTCATCCTGCCTTGGCTCTTTAAAGTGCTGAGATTACAGGTGTGAACCACTGTGCTCGGCCTGGGATCTTATATAATTTTAATTTTTATATTTTTCTTGTATATGCATTGTAATCTTGTATTTCTATTATTTTTTCCTATTGTACTGGTATTTGATTTTACCGGAGGGACACTTAGGATTTCCACATTTATCCATGGGTGGCTGCCACTAATAAACTACTTCAAAGTTCTAGGTCTAGTGAAAAGATACTTCACAGGTATAACAGAATATTGGTATAGGTTTTTGATAATAGGATGCTGGTCACTCGTCCTATACACACCCTTTACATACTGGTGTTTTCAAGGTTTTGTTCTATACTGAACCTTCTTAAATTCTCATTCTACACACTCGTCTTTGGGGGAACTCAGTCACTTCTGGGGCATTAATTACTGTATAATGATAGCTCCTGAATCTGCCCTACACCCAGTTTTCTGTGTCCCAAGGTTCACTTCCAAATACCAAAAATGTATACTAACTCTGGATAAGCAACAACTCAATATACCAAGATTTAATTCATTTTTTAAAAACTCTTAAACCTCATGCTATCGCCATCTCTCACCTATATTACTGCCCACTTATTTAAAGTTCTGTTCTTGGCACATTTTTTTCTAAATTACGAATAAGTGAATCTTCTAAAAAGGCAAATTTCTTCATGCTATTCTGCTTAAAATCCCTAAAAGACTATTTTTTGTGTGTGTGTGGTAAAATTCAAGTCTAAACTTTTAAGATGACATATACAAAGGTCTGAATGATCTGGTGCTTCCTATCTCTCAAGCTGTAGAGTCAGACTTGACTGTGCCACATTCTAGCATCGAGGAATTGGACAAGCTTTTTCAACTGTCAAGTGAAGACAAGAATGCTAACCAGAAGAAGATAACAGTATGTGAAGTACCAAGCATTTTGCCTGACTTAGAGTTAATAATATTGGTTGTTGTGGAAGAACAAAATAGTACTGCATAATTGCATTCAGTCTCCATTGCTTTCTCAGGAGGACCCTTTGGGTTGCTGGTCTGTTGTGGTACAGACATGTGGTATGAGTGGGTATCTAGAAGCTGCTGGGTATGTGTGTTCCGTCGCTACTGTATTCTCACAAGGATCCTTTCTGTTGCTGGCTGGATCATGTTTTAACACAAAATGGCACTCCACCCTCCACCAAAAAAGAGAGAGAGAAAAAAGAGAGAGATTGATGTTAATAGATTGGGAGAAAGACCGGAGGTGAAAAACGGAGTGGCGGGGACCACGAAGACAGGCCCACAGGGTTTGCTTGTTTCCCGGGGTTGGGGCAAAGAGAAGATTCGAGAGAAGCGGCTGTCAGAGTAGAAGGGGACTTGGAGAAACAAAGGGGTGAAGATCTTCAGAACAGAGGTTTCACTCATTCCCACTCCCAGACCTCTCCCCTCCCGCCCCACCCCCCCGCAGCTTTAGTTACTCTGCCGAGGTCGTCAGTTCTACCGCCGGCAGACTCACGCTTCTTTGGACACTGGGCTGAGGTTAGCCATAAACGAGTCCAACTATATCCCGCACACCATTATTATCTGCCCGAAACTCATTCACTTCACGACCATCTGAGAACTGCTCTCCCCGTTTGCTGAGCGGCCCATCGTTTCCCGCGGTGGGCACCCACACTCTCGCATGACGACCCTTCTGACACCCAACGCGAACACCTGTCCTCGTTTCTGCGCAAGCCCCCGCTCCTCGTGGCGGGTCTGCCGCGCCTCCTCCGCAGCGGCCCTCTGACGCCAAGCCGCGCCTGCCGGACCTCCCGGCTCCGTGCACTGCACGAAGCTCAGCACGGGTCGACGGAGAGAGCTCCTGTGCGTCGCGGTGACATCACACCCTGCGCGCAGCAGCGCGTCGTTCCACTAGCCTCCGCGGGAGGCTCGCGCTTAGGGGCTTACGTCATCGTCCGACGTGCGCCGAACGTCCCCGGCTCAGACAAGCGTGCCGAGCCGCTCCCGGAAGCGCGCGGGGTCGCGTCGCCCGCCAGGGGACTGCGGTTCGGGGAGGGGCAGCGCGGAGAGACTCGGGTCGCCGGAGGTGCGAGGGAGGGGCTGGAAGTTCACTTATCGCGGTGTTTCCGCCCGTTTCCCTCCCGGCGAGCTCTCGCGAGAGCAGCGGAAGGAAGATGGCCGTGCCCTGCTTTTCGGTGTGAGGCGGCGGCGGCGCCTGCGGCGGGACCGGGGTCGCGGCGTCGCGCGCAACTGAGTTCTAGCGCCTCCCACGCGCGTCCCCCTTCGGGGCGAGAGCCGACCCTTCCCCGGGAGATGCGTCTGTCCCGGGCTCGCGGGCGCCTCGAGAGTTCATGCTGCGCCGGAGGCCCCCGGCCGCCGCTCTAATCGCGCCGCGCCGCCGCAGCGCCGGCCCCGCCGCCAGCGCGCAGCCTCCCGGGCCGTGCCCCGCCGGCGGCGGCGATGACCGGGGAGAAGATCCGCTCGCTGCGGAGGGACCACAAGCCCAGCAAGGAGGAGAGCGGCCTGCTGGAGCCCGGGGACGAGGAAGCGGCGGCTGCCCTCGGCGGCGGCTTCCCGGAGGCCGAACTGGCGGCAAGAGCGGCAGAGCCGGCCACAGGGTCTTCGGTAACCACCACCACCGCCTGCCGCTGAAGGCCGCCCCGGCCTCCTCCGCGCCCGCGCCGGCCCCGGCCCCGGCCCCGGCGGGCACCGCGGCCGGGCCCGGCGCCGTCGTCTTGGATGGAGGCGGCTGCCCCGCGCACTACCCGGTGCACGAGTGCGTCTTCAAGGGGGACGTGAGGCGGCTGTCCTCGCTCATTCGCACGCACAGCATCGGGCAGAAGGACAACCACGGTGAGCAGTGCTGGCCCTCCCCTTGCTCCCGAGCTTGGCCCCCGCCCTCCCGCAGGCGCTGTCGAGCCCCGGGTTCCCTCCTCGCCCGCGTCGGCCTGCCCCGGGCCGGGCCTTCGCACGCCGGCTTTGGGCTGCGGGACGTTCGGGCGACCTCGCATCCAAACCGGCCTCTCCCGTTGTGTAGGGGACTGCCTGCTGCTTCTTTATCTCTCCCACCTTGGGCTCCCTAATTCGAGCAGATAAGTCGTCCACCCAGGTCCCAGTTTGTCTGCAACTGGTGGTGATTTCTACCTGTCATCAGGTTGTAGACTTCTTTTTTTGTCTGTTTTCAGAAAACTTAGAGTGCTTTGGTTTCCGAGAGCCACACAGTGGAAATCTGTTGGCTTTTGAATCCTAGATAACAATTAAAGTGACTTCTTAATAGCTAGTTTTTGTTGGAGTAGGGATTTGATTTTTTTTGGCCTATTTTATATAGATAATTGCTACCAGTAATGTCTCATCTTGATGACTGTGACTAAAAATAGTGCGGGGATTTTTCATAGTAATTTTAGCATTGCCTATAGTGACTCTGTTCCTAATTTTTGTCTTGTCAGCTGGATTTTTTTTCTTTTTTTTAGGTTTAAAAAATAATGTGATTGAGGTGACTCTTAAGCAACAGTAAATGTATTAATGAAAACTAATGTAAACACTGACATTATTTCGAATATTGAACAGACAAGCTATTTTAAATTGGGAAGTTGGCTTGCTTTGCTTTTACGTTAACATGACAGTTGTTGTATATGTTCACTTAGAATACACTCAACCAACTCTGTGCTCAAAATGATATACGCGTCATTAATTACACATTAATTAAATACTGGCCTGGGAATAAGCTCCCTTAATTCCATTGGACTGTAGGCTTCTTATCTAAAATTAGGGCAAAAGGTGAGATTTAAAAGTGGGTAAGTTTTCTGTCGTTGTATAACTATCTAACAACTGCACTTGTTTTCTGAATTTACAATGTTGTAATTGTAATATCACCACCTGTCATTTTTCATAAATCCCCAATACATACCTTAAAGTTGCGTTCAGTTTTCCATTTCTACGTTTAATAAGTAACATAATTTTACTATTGTTGTAGCAACCATAATGTTGTTTGATGGCAATTACATTCTTACCCTTTGGAAAGCAGTTGTTAGTTATTACCTCAGTTTACTAGTCAATTATTGGGAAGTTTTTCAGATTTGGTTTGCATAGTGGTTGTAGTTACATTACCTTGGAACATCCCTGAAATAGGTAGAAGACTCAGTTTGAGAGTTAATTCCCTTTGAAAGAAGCGATAGGTGAATATCACAGAAGGTACTGAATTGCAGAATTCCTGGGTTTCCATGTCTTTAATCCAACATTTAGGAATACATTTGTTAGGTTCAAATTCTGTTGCAAGTATTTAGAATCCTATGTACTCGTTTTTTTGAAAGCAGGATTTATTGAGAGGACAGAAAAGCTCCCACAGTGGGAGGGGACCTGAAGGGGTTGCCCCCTACATACTCTTAAACTCTTGACCTTAGCCCACAGAAATTCACTTTTTTGTTTTGTTTTGTTTTGTTTTTTTGAGTTGGAGTCTCACTGTGTCGCCCAGACTGGAGTGCAGTGGCCGCTTGCGGCCACCGCAGCCTCGACCTGCTGGGCTCCGGCGATCCTTCTGCCTCAGCCTTCCAAGTAGCTGGAACTACAGGCGTGCGCTACCACACCCGTCTAATTTTTTGATTTATTGTAGAGATGAGATTTTGCCTGCCCACGCAGGTCTCGAACCGGCGGGCTCAGGCAATCCACTCACTTCAGCTTCCCAAAGGCATGGGATTACAGGCTGAGCCACCAAGCCCAGCTGAAATTCACTTTTTAAAGGAAGGCTTGTATTGTGTTTAGCTGTCCTTGTATTGTAGATACTTCTGATGTAACCATTGGTTTACATACTGTGGAAAGTGTAATTGTTTTCCCCCTGAAATATATATTCCCATCTCCTGCAGTGAGGTCTCCTAGGAAGAATAGTTTCCATTTGATGTGCTCCTTCTTTAGTCCCTTTTTTTTTGCCTGTAGTTTTATAAATTCTACCATAACATTATTACGTTATTACTTTTTTTTTTTTTTTTTTTTTGAGTTGGAGTCTCACTCTGTCACCCAGACTGGAGTGCAGTGGCCACTCCCGGCCACCGCAACCTCGACCTGCTGGGCTCCGGCGATCTTTCCGCCTCAGCCTTCCAAGTAGTCGGAATTACAGGCATGCACTACCACGCCCAGCTGATTTTTTGATTTATTGTAGAGATGAGGTCTCGCTGCCCAGGCGGGTCTTGAACCCGCGGGCTCAGGCAATCCACTCACCTCAGCCTCCCAAAGGCGCAGGATTACAGGCTGAGCCACCGAGCCTGGCTATATGATTACTTTTACTCGTTTTTTTACTAACCTGGATGCTTTATTTAGATTTTTAGAATACTTTTCTTTTCAAATTATAGAAGACATATGCTTTTAAAATCATCTAAACATAAGCAAGCAATATGAGGGTGGGATCCCCCAGAAATAGAACTTACAAAAATGTGTGTATTACATGTTTAAACTTAAGTCACCTTCAAAGTACTCTCTGTTTGATGCAGTATACCTATCAAGATGCTTTTTCCACTGCTCAAAACAGTTTTTGGACTTGTCAATTTTGATGCCTTTTAGTGTTGCTGCTGTTTTTTGTTTCACCTCTTCCACATGGGCAAAACGTTGCTCTTTGAGGACTGTTTTCATCCTGGGAAACAGAAAAAAAGTTGTTTGGTGCATGATCCGGTGAATAGAGAAGGTGGGGCATAGGAGTCAGGCTGGCTTTTGGTCAAAAACTCCTGAACACTCAGTGTAGTGTGGGCAGGTGCACTTGTAAATCATCTATCATGAAATGGGCAAATGCATTGAAAGACTCCAAGAAGAAAAAAAATTCACTGAAGCTGAATGCAGCCTGTCACAACAACACTAGCTGGCACACGGATGCTGATGGGTTCTTAGAACACTTACCTAGTGGGGAAGCCTGTACTGCAAGGAGCCTGCCTTCCAAAAGATAATTCTGGGCTTCTTTGGGTCCCCCCTCGAATACTGTATTTGGTTGATTTAACATGATGTATACATAGCAGAATCATACACTCATACAGGTGCATAGCAGAGCCATACAATTATACCACATATCACACGGTTTTATGTTCACTGGTAGGGATTCCTTTCACAACATGATGATGACAGTGATAAGTATTATTGTCCTTATTATAGATATAATTTATTGAGTGTGTCAGCAGGGTGCTAAGTGTTTACATACATTATAACATTTAATCCTCACATCCTCAAAACAGGTAGTTTTATCCTCATTTTAAAGATGAGAAAAGTGAAGCCTACTAAAGTTACTTACTTAGTGTAAGACTGAACAAATAGCAAGGACTCCAAAGCCTGTGACAAATATTCTGTTAAGAATTACTGTATTTCAAGGAAGTCAATTCTAATAATGTGTATGTGATGATTTATAGCAAAGTTCTTTAATATATATTTTCTCATTTAGTCCTTACAGTTGTCTTGTAAAGAAGTTCTGCCATTGGACAGCTTTTAGGGTTTTTCTGTAGAGCCCAAATCTCTCACTCCTATTTGTTGTCTCTTTTTTGTGTAATGGCACAAATAAATGGGCTGCTTCATCTGCATGATAGCCCTTGAGATATATATTTAATATTGAGATAATCATATTCTTCTTTTATTCCTAACTTGTTACACTAGTCCCTGAAATATACATGCTATGTAAGTGTATTAAGTAAGTGAAAATCTTCATTTTCTTTTAGTAGAATTCTAGTTTTTTATTTTTCCCTTAGAGGATGGTGCCCAGAACTAACCTTAGTGATGAAGCTTTATTACCCTCATAAGCAGAGACAGCAGGGAGAATATATATACATTTGACATATTTTTTTTTATTTTAGCTGGAGCCACAGTTTTTCATGGCAAGATTTAACTAGTAAGCTTTTTTTTTTTTAATTTTAAATATGTGGGGTACAATTCAAGGTTAGGAATACAAATGTTCATTATACAGGTACCCTTGTTGATGAGATGTGTCCCCCTGCCCACCCAGTAGTTTTCCACTACTGCCAATCCCACCCCCCCTTTCCCTGGCAGTTTCCCACTACTGTCAATCCCTTTCTTACAGTTTCTTATAGTATTATAATTATTCAGGGTCCGCTTATGAGTGAGAACATCTGATAGTCAGTTCTTTGTTTATGTGATAGATCACTCAGTATTCTAGACTCTAAGTCCATCCTAGTTGCTGTGAAGTCTGTCCTTCTTTATGGCTGCGTAATATCCCATTGTGTATATATACCACATTTTTTCTCCATTCCTCTTTCTATGGGGAACACGGTTGCTTCCATGTTTTTGCTATTGTGAATAATGCTGCAATAAGTGGGACCTCATCAAACTGACAAGCGTCTGCAAAGACAAACCTTCAAGAGAACTGGGAAAAATATTTGCCAAGTGTATATCTGAGAAAGGTCTAACATCTAGGATTTACAAGGGACTCAAAGGTGCTGAAAAGACAAAAGCAAACAGCCCTGTTACAAAATGGGCAAAAGATATGAATAGACACGTCTCAAGAGAAGAGATATGAACAGCCAACAGATACATGAAAAAATGTTCAGCCTCACTAGTCATCAAAGAAATGCAAATTAAAATCACACTGAGATACCACCTAACTCCTGTCAGGATGACATATATATATGATATATATGTCATATATCATCATCAGTAACTCAAAAAACAACAGATGCTGGAGAGGATATGGCGAAAAGAGAACACTTCTACACTATTGGGGAGGAGTATAAACTAGTATAACCCTTGTGGAAAACAGTTTGGTGATTCCTAAAAGATCTAAAAATCAATCTTCCATATGACCTCACAATCTCCCTGCTGGTAGTATACCTGGAAGAACTCAAATCACTGTGAAGAAGTAGACTATATTTGTTGCTCTAAAGCAGTAGACACTTAATTATGCTGTGTAAGAGTTTGCCAATTTAAAAAAATTTTTTTCTCAAATGATCTCTCTTTTCATGCTATTCCTTCTTGCATTTTTGAAACCTCATCACAGGACTTTAAAATTTGTTTTGTTCCTTTATTTTAGCTGGAGAGCTTGTTGAATCTTAATTTGGTCACTATTTAGTTTACTTCAGTAGCTCTTTGAGTGTTCACTGACCTCTGATTTGGTAAGCTTTTTGCTGTATGTACATTTGCAAATTACTGACTTCAGTTGAATAGGAGTAAGGATGGAGCTTTTTCTTTTGTGGTAAAAATACTGACTGAGTAGAAGTTGCTTTTTTAGAGCCACCATTTATTTTGAGAAATATTGTATTCTCGAAGAGGAGTACAAAAAATTACTAAATTTTGTATTTTTAGTATATAGTTATATACCCCCTTTTAAAAAAACTTTAGTATAAAATTAAAGGTTGAGTCTAAGCTTATTTCACATTCAGAATGTAAAGATTTTTCTGAATCACTGTTTTGCCATTGGTAGTTTAGCAAAACATGATGACATGCTGTTTTTTATAATGGATAGTAATGTCTTTATTTTTTGATGTTTTTAGAATTAAGAATGGTATGACACATGTAGAAGACTTTCTAGGTTTTGACTACACTTCTGTTTGCTAAAGTTGTAATTTTGGTTTTTTCTTGAGTTAAATATACTTGAATTAAGCAACTTATCTTGGATGCTAGTCAGAAGCCTTAAGGTGCCAGATATATGGATATAAGAAATGCTCAGATGAACCTTCCCAAGATGTGAAACATTTCAGACTTACTCTGATTTATTTATCACATTCCCTAGCATGTGACATGCCATCTTCTCTATTTATGGTAATTTTCATTTTTACCCAGTTGTAGAGTACACAAAATTACTAAATGTACATATGTAGTATGTTCTTGAAGTTATTTCATACAGTGATTAAAGATTTCAAATTTAAATTAAAATTTAATTGAGAATACCCTTGCCAATACAGCTGACTCAGTGAAGTGACAGTGAAATGGTTAACGTGTAGCATCTTTGTCTGGTGGCTGGCAAATTTCTTCAGACAGGAATTATTTTAAAAATCCTAATTTTGGCTGGGATCAGTAACTCAGCCTGTCATCCCAGCACTTTGGGAGACTGAGGCGAGTGGATTGCCTGAGCCTGCAGGTTCAAGACAAGCCCAAGCAACTTGGCGACACCTTGTCTCTACAATACATAAAAAATTAGCCAGGCATGGTAGCGCGTACCTGTAGTTTCAGCTACTTGGAAGGTTGAAGCAGAAGGATCACCTGAGCCCAGCAGGTCAAGGCTGCAGTGGCTGTGAGTGTGCCACTGCACTCCAGCCTGGGCGACAGAGTGAGACTCCAACTTAAAAAAAAAAAATCCTAATTTCAGAAAGATTAAAAATGTGCATTTGAGGATTGAAATAGGATAATCTGTTTATGACCATGTGGTTTATTTTTTTTCTTGGTCTATTCTATATAAATGTTTTTATCTTCTGTTTATTATTTTTTCTGCTTTATTTGTCACTAAAATTTCATGATGGGTGATGCAAAAGAATAATGCATAATACTCTTTGAGAAGAGGTGACTAAAGCTAAGCTCTGCATGGCAAAGGATATCTTGAACTCAGCTACTGGTTAATAATTTTAGCCAGGAGAGTGTTAAAATGATATATGTCTTTAAGAGACCATCAACTGTTTTATAATTGTTTGTTTTATGCTTTGCCGTCTATTCAAAACTGTTTTTGAAGGGCAGACCTCAGTTTCCCGTAGGAAAAAAGTGGTGTGTCTAGAGACCTAAGATTACAATGCATTAAAACGTGTTATGCACCTTACCTAGCTGTGAGGGTGATTAGGTGGTGAAATTTGTTACTCTGTGAATCTTTCAGGGTTGAGTCAATAATGTTCATGACAAGATGAAATATGATCTTCCTCCTTTCTCCCCTTTCTTCCCTGTGTACATCCAACAAAGTAATACTGTCCTTGGGTTAAGTGGCTGTGTTTCTTGATGGCATCACTGTTAGCACCATAGAACTTGACATACTGCTTACAAATATGGGGATATGGACACATCTGTAGAGCTACCTTATAAAAGGGAGGGAGGAGCCTCTGCTCCCCTTTCTTGCACTGAGCTATATTAGGAGTAGAAATTCTGACCTTCTAATTCTGGCAGAAAAGGTAGGAGAAATGGGTATTTATTAGCGCTGTTGGGCCCTGGTGAAACAGGAGAATTCTGGAAGACTAGTTGGAGAATTGAGTTTTAGGTAGTGTGATTGCCCCAAGTTAATTAACATCACTCTTCTTTTTTGAGTTGTGGTTTCCCTCTGTCTCCCTGGATAGAGTACAGTGGCATGATCACTGCAGCCTCAAACTCCTGGGCTCACGCTATCCTTCCACCTCAGCCCCAGAGCAACTGGGCTACAGGCGCTTGCCATCACACCCAGGTGATTATTTCTTTTTTTTTGTAGAGACAAAGTCTCGCTATGCTATCTGGGCTGGTCTTGAACTTTGGACTCAAGTGATCCTCTTGCCTTGGACTCCCAAAGTGCTGGAATTACAGGTTGTGAGCCACTGTGCCAGGCCATGATGTCATTCTTGAATCAGAGAAATCTCCATTAATCGAGTGCAATGTAATTGTCAGAATGCTTTGGGTTCTAGGAATTGAGTGCAATTGTTAGAGAATTGGATGGGAGCTGGGCAAACAGACTGTCTGTTCTGTTTTTATACCATTTATTTCTTTGAGGGGAGAGATGGAAGAACACTTTTAGAGCAAGATTGAAGTGTGTAAAATGGAAGTAGGACAAAGGGAAAAGGTCTTTTGCCACCTCTGTATTTGGAATCATCTGAGTTTGAGACCTTTTCTACAAACTGGTTTTCATGACATTATGCTATTTATTGACTTAATCTCTGAAATAAGTAGATGTAATAATATATCTACCTCTTCGAGCTTTATAGTCTCAAATGGGAGAATGGACTTGAAAAATATTTTAAAGGCTTGTACAATAGTAATACCAATTAATACTAGTATCTTGCTCTCACCTTTGGTATTGGCTACTTTCCAGCAGAAGCCACTCTTGCTTTTGAGGTTTAGGGTCTTCATTTGAGGTTTTATCTGATGCTTGAATTAATACTGCATCTAATAAAGGATTAGGTTTATCTGACTGTCCTGTAAGTCACCTTTATTCTACTACCAGTGTAGCGCAGTTCATTGTATTTGGATTCTTGGCTGCAGGTATCTATCAAGACAGTTAATGCATGCTCTTTTTTAGTTGTACCAAATTCTATAAAACCACCTGTTCTGTGTTGCATATACTCTCATGCATATATATCCTTTTCACAGAGACCTGCATTGTCCTGATATGAAGTGCTTTTTTGGAGAGTTAAAAACAGATTTTGACGCTGCTCTTCTGGTTCTTTATATTTTTTTGTTGTTTGTTCATTCATTCATTCAACAGTTATATACTAAGCTCTTAATAATGTGTAATAAACAGTTGTTTTAAGTACTGGTTTTATAGTAGTCAAGTCCTGTCATGGAGCTTACATTGTAATGGGAGAGACAGACAACAAAGAAACTAAAAAAAATGTGGTATGACTGATAATAAGCTTTATGGAGTAAAAGAAGGAGTGAGGTGAATAGAAAGTGCTGAGAGTACATGGGAGAGGAGGTAGTAGTTATTTCATAAAGGTCAGGATCAGGGAAGATAATCAATGAGTAAGAAATGTAAGCAGTTTATCTAAAGAAAATTAGGAAGTGGATATCTGGTAGCACAGATTTTCAAGCAGAAATCAGCAAAGGTTCAAGGAAGAAGGCCAGTGTGACTGGAACAAAGTGAGTAAGGGGGAGAGTTGTAGGAGATGTGAGATTTTAGAGATAGCTGGTGGTGTAAGTATGTGTAACTCTTATAGACCATTGTTAAGGGTTTGAGCCTTTACTCTAAGTGGCATGAGAAGAGGTTTGAGGGTTTTGAGAAGAGTGATATGATCTGATTTTAAAAGCCTCACTCTGGCTGCTAGTGAAGCAGAAGTTTGGATAGGCAAGGATTAGTGTAATAAGCTATTATAAGTGAGGGTGGCTGTGGAGGTGATGAGAAGATAGAACTGGTAAGAGTTGGTGATGGATTCGATATACTCAATTATGCACATCTGTGAATTTTAGTATATTAGCACTTTTGAGATAACATGCAGGAATTCTCCATTTTTACTTTTGCTTGGATGGGACTTGAAGGTGTCTTTAGAACCTAGAGCTATTTTAGTTCTGATATTTGTAATTTACTGCTTTGCACTATAATTAGGGGGTGCACAGAGTTAAAACTATTTTTATAATGATATCAAGTTATTGCTTGCCTTTTTCACCACAGTGAAACTGTAAAACTGATGAATTTTATTAAATCTTAATCTTGAGTACATGCCTTTTTAGTATTCTAAACATTCTGTCATAGTGGGAATTGTGCACGATGCTTTTCAACTGTATACTGAAGAGTAAGTAGGGGAAAACACTTGTGAAACTGAGTCTTAGTCTGAACTAACCACTTTTGCCATAGACCACCATTTTTATGTGAAATAGCTGGTGGTTATTACAGTTTGGATATTTGGCAAGCATTTTTTGGAAAATGAATAAAAAAATGAGGTGAGCTTGTGACTTCAAGGCAAACATGAGATAGTATTTATTACCAGTGAAAATAATGGAAGCTTTCAAATGAAAATTAGAAATTTGGAGAACTTGTCTCTGCCATGGTAAGCTTGATGGGTTTCCAGTACTCAAAAGACTGTTTTGGTGAAATTGGAGGTGATATTACCAAATGTGATTTTTTAAATTGTATAGTGAAATATGTCAAAATTTGGAAGATTTGCGTAAGTTGTTCAACCAGTATTTTTTAAATGATTAATGAATGATGTTACAAAATCATATGTCAGTAAAAAATCCATTCAAAGTGCAAGACAGACCAGTGCATCTCAGTGTAACACAGTATATAATGCTTATTGATATGATTTTAGATTTCACGTTGCAACCAGCTTTTAAGAAATGACCACTTAGCCCAGGTATGGTGGCTCACTCCTATAATCCCAGCACTTTGGAAGGCCAAAGTGAGAGGATCGCCTGAGCCCACAGGTTCGAGCCCAGCCTGGGCAACTTGGGGAGACCTCATCTCTACAATAAATCAAAAAATTAGCTGAATGTGTGACGTGTTCCTGTAGTTCCAGGTACTTGGAAGGCTCCAGCAGGTCGAGGCTGTGGTAGCCAGGAATGTGCTACTGCCCTCCAGTCTGGGTGACAGAATGAGATTCCAACTCAAAATAAAAAAAAGAAAAGGGGGAAAAAAAATTGACCACTTAATGAGTTTTTCTGTAGTATCAAAGAATATCCTCAACAATCTGAAAAGACTATTAAATAGCAGTAACTATATCCAGACAAAATATTTTGGAGCCCCCAACCAAATGCAGCCACTGGGGAGTGAGAAAGCAGCTTTATTTTTCTTAATTGTGAAATAGGAATATTTATTTCACAGGGTTATTGAACAGATGAAATGAGATAAGGTATATGAAGTACACAGCATAGTACTAAGCACATTTAATAAATATACAGCCATTCCATTGATTATTTGCATACTGTAAAGTAAGTGATCTTAATGTATTGGAATTTTTTCACTGTTTTGTCAAAACAATTCAGTTTTGTTTACCAAGTAAGGACCAGATTTCAGATTTAAAAAATACATTGTGAATAGTTAATAGTGAAGGTTATTTTAGGTTTTTATTATCCTTTGTGTAATAAATTAGCTTAAGCAGCAGGTTGAGGACATAGAAAACTGAGGGAATAGTAGATGGGATAGACATTTGATCTCTTAGTTTTATGATATACTTGGTCAATAAAATAAATGCACTCTTAGCTAGGTGGTGGTGGTGATATTGATGTCGATGACTATTATTTTGCCATTTAAAATATTGACTTAGCTCAGCATGATACTTGGCATCTTAGCAGTAGACATTTCTAATTATATTCTTATCTGTAAAATGATTGAATTGTTGAGCTCAGTCATTTCTAGTCCATACATCTTTTGATTATTGTATTATCTTTTGATGAAAAAATTTGGAATGTTTCATTTGCAATTTTAGTAAGTACTGATTATTTTATTTTTTAATTTTAAAGATGTGGGGTGTAATTCAGGATTAGATAAATAAGTGGTCATCATACAGGTAAAGTTTAGGCCTCTCTTTGGTCCCCACTTTACCTGGTTTGAAATCTGGTACACTTATTGGCGTTATGTGTCCCCCACATCCTCCCCAGCAGTGTCTGCTACTGCCAGTCCCTTTTGTATAGTATTATGATAAATGTTCAGGGTCTGCTTATGAGTGAGAACATGTGGTACTCAGTTCTTTTTTTCTGTGATAGCTCACTGAGTATATAGACTCTAAATCCATCCAAGTAGCTGCAAAGTCCATAATTTTGTCCTTCTTTATGGCTGTGTAATATTCCATCATGTATATGTACCACATTTTTTTTATAAATCCAGTTCAATTTCAGTGGGCAGCAAGGCTGATTCCATGGTTTTGCTATTACGAACAATGCTGTGATAAATACACGTGTGCAGTTATCTTTTTGTTTTGAATGTTTTGAGTTCCTCTGGGTAAACTCCCAGAAGAGGATTGCTGGGTTGTGTGGAAGGTTGATTTTTGCATCTCTTAGGACTTGCCACACTGTTTTCTATAGAGGTTGTACTAATTTGCACTCCCACCAACAAGTGTAGAAGTGTTCCCTTTTCTCCACATCCTCACCAGCATCTGTTGTTTTTTGAGTTATTAATGGTGGCCATCCTGACTGGAGTTAGGTGATATCTCAGTGTGGTTTTGATTTGCATTTCTTTGATGATTAGTGAGGCTCAGCATTTTTTCATGTATTTGTTGGGTACTGATGTGTTTACCATTTTTTTTTAATGTCTCTGGAGGGTTTAAGAAACAAAGAATAATTATCTAGGAGCATGGACACTTCGACTTCTTCACCTGGGGGCTCTGTCTAGACTCTGGTAGACTCTTCTTAACTTATTTTAAAAAATCTACTGGGAGGCTGAGGTGAATGGATTGCCTGAGCCCGCGGGTTCGAAACCCACCTGGGCAACTTGGTGAGACCTCATCTCTACAATAAATCAAAAATTAGCCGGGTATGGTAGCGTGCGCCTGTAGTTCCAGCTACTTGGAAGGCTGAGGCGGAAGGATCGCTGGAGCCCAGCAGGTCGAGGCTGAGGTGGCCGGGAGCGGCAGTGGGCCACTGCACTCCAGTGTGGGTGACAGAGTGAGACTCCAACTCAAAAAAAAAAAAAAAAAAAAAAAATCTATTTGAATAATGATTGCATTCACATGCTACTGAATTCTAAAAAGATATAAAAGGATACAGTGTAAAAATAAAATTTTCCTTTTACTACTGTCTTTACTCACCTCTCCTCTGGTAGCAGCTAGTGCTATCAGTTCCTTATGTTTTCTTATTTATTTACCATTTAGAGTGTGGTATTTTTTTTTTCCTCTGAAAGATAAGTGAAGAAAGAGAACTATTACCACCTCTTCTACTATTAGGACAAAAGGGGATGTTCAGGAATTTATATGTTTGATTGTAAATGTCTTTCTCTCTTTTTACTGCCATATTATATCTCCAACCTAGACTTCTCGTTTGTGTTCCAGATTTTTATTCATCTCCACTTGGAATCTTAGAAGTATTTCACAATCAACTTGTCCAAAATGGACTTTTCTACCTCCTCCCTTTCCATCTGGCTACCCAGTCTTTTAAAATATGTCACTGTCTAGTTGCTCAGACCACGATCATTAAAATTATTCTTTGTCTCAGACCCTGCTACTCCCCATAGATATCAAATTAACAAGTTATCAAATTAACAACCAACCCATTTTTATGATCTTTTTTACTGGCGTACTACACCAGACTTATAACTGGTCGTCTTGTGACCCCTGCCCCCTATCCATTCTCTATATGGATACAAGAATGATTTTAAAATGTAATTTGTATCATGCCACTTCCCAGCCTGAGTAAAACAAAATATGTATAAGTTCTATCCAATAGATGAAGAAATAAAATAGAATAATAAAAATAGTCAATCCAGAAGAAGGTTAAGAAAGATGAGAAAAAGGAATATAGAACAGACAGAACAAATAGTAAACGTACACAGGATGGTAGATTTAAAACCCCCAACATACCAGTAAGTATAATATGTGAAACTGGATTAAATGCTACAGTCAAAAGACAGATATTGTCTTACTGTAAAACACCTAACTTCATGCAGATTGACATGTCTAAAAAATAATCATGTAGAAAGTTGAAAATAAGAAGATTGAAAAGTATTGTCCATGCAAATACCAATTCAAAAAATTTGTCGTAATTGTATTAATATCTTAATAGGTTTTTGGCATAATTGTATTAATATCCTAATATGTTTTAAACCATATGCCTCATATGCTTTTAAAGTAGATGGCTCATAATAACAAATTGTTCAAGTAATCAATAATATATAAAGATTTTAAATTTGACATACTTGCTAACCTTTGAAAATATACCAAACAAAAATTTCTAGAATTACAAGAAGTTACGAAACCCCCAATTATAGTGGGAGATTTTAACATTCCTCTTTCCGTAACAGAACAAGTCTGTGAAAAAAAAAATCAGTAAGGATACAAAGATAAGAACAGCACATACTGGATCCAGTAGATTTTATATGAATGCTGCACCCAACAACTGCAGAATACTTTTTTTTTTTTTTTAAGGATACGAAAACCATTTTTAAAAGTTGATGAGACTTGACCATAAAGCTAGTCTCAATATATTTTAGAGGACTGAAATTATACTATCCTGTGATCACAAGGTAAATAAGTGAGAAATTATTAATAAAAAGATAAACATATATTAGGAAAAAGACTGAATAATTAATCAACAAATGTATTTTAAAAAATAAGAAAAAGGACAACTTAATTTACTTAAATTCCCAATTAGAGTTTTTTTAATCCAAATAAAATAGAAAAGGAATTTTAAAAAGAACTGGAATTATTATTATTTTTTTTATTAATCAATATTTTTTATTATGGTTTTGTGGGGTAGAGTTAAGGGTTAGGTGTACAGTTACGTTTCATTCAGGCACCCTGTTGGTAAGAGGTGTTTTCCCATCCCCAGACAGGTATTTGCTCCTGATAATCCCATCCCCCTCCCCCCCATAGTTTCCCAGTACCGTCAGTCATTTTCTTATAGTATTACATTGGATGTTCAAGGTTCATTATATGAGTGAGAACATGTGATACTCAGATCTTTGTTTCTGTGAGAGGTCACTCAATATTATAGACTGGTTCCATTCAGGTTGCTGCGAAATTCATGATTTTGTTCTTTTTCATGGCTGCGTAGTATTCCATCGTGTATATATACCAAATTTTTTTTAATCCAGTCCTCTTTTGATGTACAGCATGGTTGCTTCCAGGTTCTTGCTATTGTGAACAACGCTGCGATAAACATACGTGTGCAGGTATCTTTTTTATAGAGTGATTTGAGTTCTTCAGGGTATATTCCCAGTAGGGGGATTGCGGGGTCATATGGGAGGTTGGTATTAAGAGCTTTTAGGAATCGCCACACTGCTTTCCACAGAAGTTATACTAGTTTACACTCCCACCAACAGTGTAGAAGTGTTTGCTTTTCACCACACCCTCTCCAGCAGCTGTTATTTTTTGAGTTGTTGATAATTGCCATTCTGGCTGGAGTTAGGTGATATCTCAGTGTGGTTTTGATTTGCATCTCCCTGTTGATTAGTGAGGTTGAACATTTCTTCATGTGTTTGTTGGCTGCTCAGATGTCTTCTTTTGTGAAGTGTCTGTTCACATCTTTTGCCCATTTTATAATGGGGTTGTTTGTTTTTTCTTTTCAGTACATTTCAGTTCTTGTAGATCCAGGATGTTAAGCCTTTGTCAGACCTAGAGTTGGCAAATCCTTTTTCCCAGTCTGTAGGCTGTCTCCCTGCTCTCTTGATGGTTTCTTTGGCTTTGCAGAAGATTGTCAGTTTAATAAGGTCCCACTTGTCAATCTTCTCTCTTATGACCTGTGGGTTTCAGGTTTTGTTCAGGAATTGGATGCCAGTTCCGATTTCCATGAGGGTATTTCCTTCCTTTTCTAAGGTTCTTATGGTTTGAGGTTTTACATTTAGGTCTCTGATCCATTTGGAGTTAACCTTTGAGCATGGGGATAGATGGGGGTCCTGTTTCAATCTTCTGCATGTGGTCAGCCAGTTTTCCCAGCACCATTTACTGAATAGGTTCTCCTCTCCCCAGTGGTAGGTGGTGGGGTCTTTGTCAAAGATGAGTTGGTTGAGAAATTGAGGTTTTGCTTCTGGAATCTCAATTCTATTCCATTGATCTATATACCTGTTCCTGTACGAATGCCAGGCTGTTTTGATGATTGTAGCTTTATAGAAAAGTTTGAAGTCTGGTATTGTGATACCACCTGCTTTGTTTTTTTTTTTGCTGAGGATTGTTCTGGCTATTCTTGGACGTTTGTGTTTCCATATGAATTCCTGTGTTGTTTTTTCTAGGTCTCAGAAGAATGTTGTTGGTAATTTGATGGGTATTGCATTGAATTTGTAGATTGCCTTAGGTAAGATGGACATCTTCACAATGTTGATTCTTCCAATCCATGAGCATGGGATATTATTCCACTTGTTCGCATCATCTTTGATTTCTTTGAGCAGTGTTTTGTAATTTTCATTGTAAAGGTCTTTCACGTCTCTGGTTAGGAAGATGTCAAGGTATTTCATTTTTTTTGTGGCTATTGTGAATGGAATTGTGTTTTTAATTTGGGTTTCTGTTTGTTTATTATTGGTGTAGAGAAATGCGATTGTCTTTTGTACATTTATTTTGTATCCTGAGACTTTGCCAATGTCCTTTATCAATATAAGGAGGCTTTTGACAGATTCTCATGGGTTTTTCAAGGTACACAATCATATCATCTGCAAAGAGAGATAACTTGACTTCCTCTTTTCCTATTTGAATACCTCTGATTGCCTTCTCTTCTCTGATTGCTCTAGCCAGGACTTCCAATACTATGTTGAACAGGAGGGGTGAGAGTGGGCATCCTTGACTAGTTCCAGTTTTCAGGGGAATTGGTTCCAATTTTTGTCCATTTAAAAGTATGCTGGCTGTGGGTTTCTCGGAGATGGCTTTTAATATTTTGAGGTATGTTCACCGTATGCCTAGATTTTCAAGAGTTTTTATCAAGAAGGAGTGCTGGATTTTATCGAAAGCATTTTCTGCATCTAACAAATGATCATGAGGTTTTTGTTTTGACATCTGTTGATGTATTTAATTACATTTTTGGTTTTACGAATATTGAACCAACCTTGCATCCCAGGAGTGAAGCCTACTTGGTCATGGTGGATGATTTTTGAGATGTATTGCTGAATCCGGTTTGCTAGGATCTTGTTGAGAATTTTAGCATCTATGTTCGTCAAAGATATTGGCCTGTAGTTCTCTTTCTTTGTTGGATCTTTACCTGGCTTGGGTATCAGTGTCATGCTGACTTCGTAAAATGATTTGGGGAGTGTTCCATCTTTTTCAATCACCTGGAATACCTTCAGTAGGAATAGTATCAGCTCCTCCTTAAATGTCTTGTAGAATTCTGCTGGAAAGCCATCTGGACCAGGGCTCTTTTTTGTAGGAAGTTTTCTTATTACGTAGTCGGTTTCAGTGATTGTTATTGGTCTATTTAGGGTCTCAATTTCTTCTTGTTCCAACCTAGGTAGGTTGTGTGATGTCAGAAAGTCCTCCGTTTCCTTAAGGTTTTCAAGTTTGTTTCCATACAAGTGTACGTAGTAGTCTAGTGATCTTTTGTATTTCCTCAGGGTCAGATGTGACTTCATGTTTTCTGTTTCTGATTGTGCTTATTTGTTTTTTTTTTCTCGTTTTTTCTTGGTTCAGTCTAGCTAGGGGACCATCGATCTTGTTTATTCTTTCAAAGAACCAGCTTTTTGTTTCATTGACTTTTTTTTGTATTATCTTTTTGTCTTCTATGTCCTGGATTTGGGCTTTTATTTTGGTGATCTGGATTCTTCTGCTGAAATTAGGGTTTTTGTGATCTTTCTTTTCCAGCTTCTTTAGGTGGCTTGTTAGGTTGTGAATTTCTGTTCCTTCCATTTTCTTTATGTGTGTTTGTAGGGATATAAATTCCCCTCTTACTACAGCTTTCAGGGCATCCCAGAGATTTTGGTAAGATGTTTCTTCATTTTCATTTGTTTCCAGGTATCTTTTGATCCCTGTTTTGATTTCGTCGTTGACCTATGAGTTGTTTAGCATCATGTTTAGTGTCCATGTTTTTGTGGGTTTTGGGGGGACTTTGTTGGTGTCAATGTTTATTTTTATTCCACTGTCGTCTGAGAAGGTGCATGGTAGAATTTTGGTCCTTTTAAATTTGCTTATGCTTGATTTATGGCCGAGTATGTGGTCGATCTTAGAATATGTTCCATGTGGTGATGAGTAGAATGTGTATTCTGTGGTCTTTGGATGGAGTGTTCTGTAGGTATCAATTAAGTCCATTTGGTCCAAAGTCGCATTGAGGGTCCAGATCTCCTTGCTGATTTTTTGTCCTGATGATCTGTCTAGGGTTGTGACTGGGGTATTAAAGTCCCCAGTTATGATGGTGCTAGAGTCAATGTCTTTCCTTATTTTTTCCTAGAAGTTGCTTTATGAAAGTTGGCGCACCTATGTTGGGTGCATATGTGTAGGATAGACATTTCTTGTTGATGGATTGAGCCTTTTATCATTATGTAGTGGCCTTCTGTATATTTTTTGATTTTTAATAGCTTGAAGGGTATTTTGTCTGAAATTAAGATTGCTACTCCTCCTCCCTTTTGTATTCCGTTCGCCTGACAGTTTGTTTCCCATCCTCTTACTTTGAGTCTGTGGGTGTCCTTTCTAGTGAGGTGAGTCTCTTGAAGGCAGTAGATTGTTGCCTGATGATATTTTATCCATTTTGCCATTCTATGTCTTTTCAGTGGTGCATTTAGTCCGTTCACATTTAGGCTAATAACTGAAATGCAAGAGTTGATCCCTATCATAAGGTTCTTACAGAGTTGTTCCTGTTTATTTGTTGTCTTTCTTTGGATTTTGGAGTTGGTTCATGTGTGTTTTTAATCTTTTGCCTGTACTCTTGTGAAGAATGCTGTTGTTCTTTTTTCTTTTCCTTCTGTGTTCAGTACTTTCTTAAGTGTTTCTTGTAGAGGTGGTCTGGTGGCAGCGTAGGTTCTTAGGGATTGGATATCTGGAAAAGATTTTAATTCTCCCTCACTAATGAAGCTTAGTTTGACTGGGTAGGTTATTCTTAGTTGAAATTGTTTCTCTTTTTGAACTTTGAAGATAGGGCTCCAAGCTCTCCTGGCCTGAAGGGTTTCTGTGGATAAATCTGCTGCTATTCTAATTGGTTTTCCCTGGTAGGTAGTCTGGCCTTTTTCTCTTGCTGACTTTAGGATTTTTCCTTTTATAGCAACTTTGTTTAGGCGAGTTATTATGTGTCTGGGAGTTGGTCTTCTCATTTGTTGTCTTGCAGGGGTTCTCTGAATCTCTTGTGTTTGAATTTTTTCATCCTTAATGAGATGAGGGAAGTTTTCTTGAATGATTTCATGAAATGTTTGTTCCAGTTTGGCTTCTGTTTCTCTCTTCTGCCTCAGGAAGCCCAATTATTCTTAGGTTTGGTCTCTTGAAGTGATCATTCATATCTTGCAGGTTTTGTTCTGTCTTTTTGAGCTTCTTTTCTATGCTTTTGACAGTTTGGGTTACTTCTGTGTTTTGGTCTTCAAGCTCTGAGATTCTTTCTTCTGCTTGGCTGATTCTACTTTCCATGCTTATTAGTCTGTTTTTCATTTCCATCATAGTGTTCTTTACTGCTGTCATTTCTGACATCAGCTCCTGCCTATTTTCTTCTTGTCTCTCCTCAATTTTTAAAATTCTCTCCATTAATGTCTTGATGTCTGAGTTTGTTGCATGTAACCAGTCGTTCTGGGGGCTCTTCATTGTTTGTGTTCCAGAATCTGTTTCCTCACTGTCTGATTTCCCAGGGGTCTGTGTAAGACCTATATTCTTCTTTGGGTTTTTCTTCATTTGTGCGGTTTTTCCCTCTCCCTACTTTTTCCTTCCCTCCACGTCACCGTCTTCTTTAATTCTGTTATTCAGGGGTAAAGGGAGTGGTTTTACTTCTGTTTGTTCAATCTCCTATTCTTTATGTATGCCCTCTTACTTCGTTCAATTCCTGAGTTGCACTGTAGGTTGGAGGTGGTCCTTTTTGCCGTTTTGAGATTTACTTAAAGGGAGAGCTGTGATTCAGAATCTGTCTGCAGGTCCTGGTATTCACTGACAGGCGTGTGGATAATGTGGAACCCACTTCCCACTGCCCTGGAATCTGTCCGTGCAGTGGGGCTATAGGTTCTCTCCCTGAAATAAAATGTGGTTAGCAGAGGGGAGAGAATGGAGCAGATAATGGGTTGAAGAGGGGAGTGGAGAGATAGAGGAGTAAGGGGGAAACAAACGAGTGTGCCAACAAATAGAGAGGCCTATACTGAAACAGATAAAAACAATAGACCACAGCTACAGATGAACCAACTCTCATACAAAAAAATAAAAAATAAAAATAAAACATATAATGATGCTAACATACAAGCTAACCAACCACCTTGTTAGTGTGCTGTTCCTCTATACAACTATATGGTTTACAGAGAGAAGAAAAGAGAAGAAAAGGAAAAAAGAAAAAAGGGAAGAACACAGTAGGAATAAAGTCATTAAACTAATAGAATCAATGAAGCACAGTCTGAGACATTTTGTTTAAGTCCAATGTCCTTTCAGGTCTGATTCCTAGTTTTCTTTTTAAAGCTGGTAAATTAGTTTGCAGTTAGGGTCAGTTGCCCCTGATCTGCTGTGAAGGACAGTTCAGATTACCTTCCGTTCAGCACTCTGGACTATGTCTTTACCAAGCTTGTTTCTCCCGTTTCGGTGTTATTACCTTGAATCACCAGCAGGTGGTGCCATCTCAGCTGCTCGCCCCAGAGGGGGTGGGGCCGGATAGGTTCAAGATGGCTGCCTGCCTCAGAGCAGGCAATAGGAGCCTTACGGCAGGCGGGTAGGACAGTCTCGGTCGCAGGAGAGGTGGCAGCGATCCCAGCAGATTTCCCTGAAAGGTTTTGAAGTGGATCACCTCTGGCCTGCATGGTGCGATGTGCTAAGGCTGTCACGGAGGCTGTGGCGGCGGCGGCACTGTTTGCGCTGCAGTGACTGCCCAATCCGTTGGGATTCCCCAGCGGTGGCAGCGGCCGCTCTCCGTATGAAGAGCAGGCTGTTATGTTGGGTTCCTCAGCCCCCCCAGGGCGAGAGTCAGAGACCCACTGCAGATCTCATTTGCCGAGGGCTTCACAGACTGAGTTACCCCGTCGCCATCTTGCCGCTTCTCCCCAGAACTGGAATTATTGAATTAGGAAAACAAACGTAAAGTAGAGAAACTGTGTTCTTTGAAAAGATGAATAAAATAAGTATACCTCTGATAAGACAAAAAGAGAGAAAGCACAAATAACAGGTATCAGGAATGAAAAGTGGCACATCAGTATAAATTCTAATGTTGTTAATTTAAAAGGATATTGTGAATAAAATATATACCAAGTAATGAAAAGAAACAATCCTAGAAAAATTCATTTCATCCAAATGAACATTAAGAAGGAATTAGCAAATGTAAGTATGCTGTAATTATTAAAGACAATGAATCCATGACAAAAATGTTCTTTCAAAGGAGATTAGGTCCAAATGGCATTACACATATATTCTTCTAAATATTAAGGGAAAGCAACACCAAAATATTTTCAATTACTTTACCTAATTATGGAAAACTTTAGAGTTTTCCAACTCTTGCCTAAGATAATACCTGGTGTATTTTAATTATCAAGATTTGGAAACTATTGATATTAATTAGGTTAGTTACTGTACTAGGAGTTTTCTCTCATTTTTTTCTTCACAAATGTTTATCAGCCGTCTTTGTCAAAAGATACTGTATGTGAGATATTTGATATGCTATGGATAGATGAAGAAAATATGTACCTGGTAATCCTGAGGTTAACACTTAATGAAGGAGACAGATATTTACACATAAAAATGTGAATACAGTTTAGTGTGAAAAAAAGTGCTGTAGCAAATAAGTATAGAGGGGTTTGAGTTCAGAGCAGAGGGATAGACATCTGATTGACTAGGACAAGCTAAAGAAGGCTTCACTGAACAAATGATGTTTGAGCTCACAGCATGAAAAGTAAATATTAATATGCCAGGCAGATGGAGAAGGAATATTTAGGAAGGGTTAACAGTGTGTGTAAAAGCATGAGTACTTGGCATACTAGAGAATTTGTTGTAGGTAGTTCAGATGAGAGAAAGGGTGAAGAAGAAAATAGGACATGAAAGGAAAGTAAGGACTTGCCATCAAGAACCTTTTATGCCATGTTAAAGATGAAATACAGAGTATTTCTGATCTTAAGTGGCAGTGTAACATGGTCAAGTTTTTGTTTTAAAATTATTCCAGTACAGCTTTAGAGACAAGATTGAAATTGGGCAAGACTGCTAGGGAGACTGCTAGAAGATTGTTGCTGTAGATACTTAGATAAAATGACAGCTCAAACTGGAAAAGAGGCGACAGGAATTAAGAATGATAACCCACAGTAAAGGCTTAGATTTTGGCATAGTTGGTGTTGAGCTTTTGATTCTGGCAATAATTTGTCAAAAAGTTTGTCTACTTTTTATGACTGCTTTTTAGTCTTGGTAAATTATCATAGGAAGTTAAATGCAAATTTGGAAGACATTGTGGCAATTTCTGAAAGAACTAGAAATTGACCTTCCATGAGACCCAGCAATTCCCCTATTGGGAATATACCCGGAAGAACTCAAATCATTCTACAAAAAATATACCTGCACATGTATGTTTGTTGCAGTTCTATTCACAATAGCAAAAACATGGCAACCATGCTGCCTATCGAAACTGGACTGGATTAAAAAAGTGTCGTACATATACACAAGGGAATATTATGCAGCAATAAAGGAGGACAAACATATGGTCTTCGCAGCAACTTGGATGGATTTAGAGTCGATCATACTCAGTGATTTATTACAGAAACAAAGAACAGAGTGCCATATGTTCTCACTCATAAGTGGACCTTGAACAATTATAATACTATTAGAAAGGAATTGGTAGTAGTGGGAAACTGCCAGGGAAGGATGGGTGGGATTGGCAGTTGAGGGAAACTGCTAGGGCAGGGAGGGGCACAACTCATCTGCAAGGGTACCTGCATAATCAACGTTTATATACCTAACCCTGAATTTTACCCCACATCTTTAAAGTAAAAAATAAAAAAAAAGAAAGTAATGCTAACCTAGGAAGTTTAGTTCTATGTTTTAAAAAGCAGGAAGAGGGCCTTATTCTAGGCCATTCAAATTGGAAATTGATACTATTTGCATTAATTTTTTTTAAAAAAGCCTTGTATCATGCTGAAGGCTTTAATAGCACTGAATAGTTTATTAAGCTAACCCACAGATTGTTCCTAATGTATCAGAGGATGACTTTTTAAAAAGTTGTTCCTAAACATTTTCATTTAATGTTTGAACTGACCATAATGTTAGTAGTAGGAAAAAATGTGCTTTACTGAGAGCTCAGTTGAGAGTCTCTGTAGGTCTTTTGGGGAAAATTGAAAAATTGCACACATAGAGTATTTTGTAGAGAGGGTTGGTTTCTTTAGTGTCTTCATGAAATAGGTATATAGTTTCAATGTGGAAAGAGAAATCAGTTTTACTCACTTCATATATAAAGATATCTATAATGCAGTTGAAGAAAACTGCTAGGGGAGGGAGGGGCACACCTCATCAACAAGGGTACCTGCATAATCAATGTTTGTATACCTAACCCTGAATTGTTCCCCACATCTTTATAATAAAAAATAATTAAAAAAAATTGAAAACAAAAATATGTCTGTAGTGAAAAATGCTTTTTCATTGCATATTCTATTTTAAACTAAGTACTAATGGGTACCTCCGATTCTTTTTTTTCTTCTTCTTCTTTTTTTGTGGGAGAGCAGGATTTATTGAGAGGACAGAAAAGCTCCCACGGTGGGAGGGGACCCGAAGGGGTTACCCCTGTATCTCCAATTCTTATTTCTGAAAAACATAATATGAATTATGTCTTCAAATCTGTTTCTCTCTCTCTCTCTCTCTCTCTCTCTCTCTCTCTCTCTCTCTCTCTCTCTCTCTCTTTCTGTCTCTGTCTCTTTTTTCTTAATAGTTAAGATTAGGCTGGGCATGGTGGCTCATGCCTATAAACCTCAGCACTTTGGGAGACTCAGGCAGGAGGATTGCTTGAGCCTAGGAGTTCAAGACCAGCTTAGGCAGCACAACAAAACCTCCTATCTATGAATTTTTTTTTTTTAAAAGGCGAGCATGGTGGCATACACCTGTAGTCTCAGGTACTCAAGAGGCTGAGGTGGAAGGTAGTCAAAGCTGTGGTGAGCCCTGATCATGTTACTGTATTCCAGCCTGGGTCCAGAGTGAGACCCAACTCAAAAACAAAAACAAACACAGTTAAGATAAAGAGTTTTACTGAAACCTAAGGTTTTGTTTTGTTTTGGGAAAGTTAGACAATTTTAACTTATTGAATATATTTGCATTGTTTTCTAAGTTTTACTCAAAATAGTACCTGCAGACATTGCCAACAATTCCCATTCCAAAATGTGTGTCTGTTTTAATAATCTTGACACATTTCTGTCAAGCTAAGAGATTGAGAATATATACACATTTCTTTGAAAAAGTAGTTATTTTATCCTGGATATGATCCCTTGATAGTGTTTACCTCATTTTTTTTTTTTGGATACAATTGTTGATGTGATGACTTCTGTAAAATTGCTGATATCTGAAGATTAATATACACAAATTTTATTTATCATTTATTTTCAAGTATTACTGATGGTGTGCTTTCTTTCATTTATTTATCTATTTTTTGACTTGGAGTCTCACTCTGTCACCCAGGCTGGAGTGCTGTGGCTTGCTCATGTCCACCGCAGCCTCGACCTGCTGGGCTTAGGCATCCTTCCACCTCAGCCTTCCAAGTAGCTGGAACTATAGGCATGCAATACCATGCCTGGCTTAATTTTTGGTTTATTGTAGAGATAAGGTCTCACCAAGTTGCCTGGGCTGGTCTCAAACCCCCAGGCTCAAGCAATCCTCTTGCCTTGACCTCCCAAAGTGCTGGGGTTAAAGGCTGAACCACCACGCCCGGCCGGTGTACTCTCTTTTAAAACCAAGAGCTTTTTAGGCTATCAGTATGACTTGGTCTATAATTTTGAAATTAAATTTGTCATTCTGTAACATCAGTTATAGGTTGTAGTCCAAACTCCATATCATAGCATTCAAGTCTTCTTTGTCCTTGGCTAATCTTTCCCATTTCATTTTTTAACGTTCTTCTGTAAACTCTTTACCTTCACTAATCATAAGGTTTTTTTGGTTCCCAAATATAAACTGTTCTTATTTTTGAATGTGATTTGGAGAACTTCTAAAAATAATCTGGCATGCTAGTTGGTATTGCTTTTGTTCACCTACTAATCTTCTTCCCTCCTTCCTTCCCTCCCTTCCTCTGTGTGTGTGTGTGTGTGTGTGTGTGTGTGTGTGTGTGTGTGTGTGTGTGTGTGTGTTAGGATCTTATTCTGTTCCCAGATCTGGCATGCTAGTTGGTATTGCTTTTGTTCACCTACTAATCTTCTTCCCTCCCACCTTCCCTCCCTTCCTGTGTGTGTGTGTGTGTGTGTGTGTGTGTGTGTGTGTGTGTGTGTGTCAGGATCTTATTCTGTTCCCAGACTGGATTGCAGTGACACATTCATGACTCACCACAACCTTGACTTGCTGGGCTCAGGCAGTCCTTCCGCCTCAGTGTTCCAAGTAGCTGGGACTACAGATGTGCGACACCATGCCTGCCTAATTTTTTTAAATTTTTTTTTGGTAGAATGAGATCTTGCTGTGTTGCCCTGGGCTCAAGCAGTCCTTTCGCCTCAGCCTCCCAAAATCCTGGGATTTCAGGCACGAGCCACTGCACCCGACACCTAGAAATTTCTAACTCATTAAGGTTCTTTTCGTTGTGTTCCATTTCTTCGTTAGTTAACTCTCTGCACAAGCAGAGTTCTGCCCTGTGTTCCATTGTCATGCTATACCCTCTTTTATCCTAATAAATAATATTTATTTTCATATAAATCTTTAACCGATTTCTGAACTATTTGAGGATTGGGTTTTACTGATTTTTGTTTCCTAGAATAAGTAGTTATTTGCTAAATGAACAAAGAATGATGTGATAGAGAAATTAGCAGCAAAAGGAACCTATGAAATTTGTTTGGAAAAGAAATCTCAAAAGCAAAATGAATATTCTTTTTGGAGTAGGGGGCATACATTGCAGTTTAAGAAACCATGGTATCCTCTGATTTTGAATTTGCCATGTAAGCAATATTATTTTTCTTAAATTCATCAGTGAAATTTCTGAAGGAGCTGAAACCACTTTTAAGTAAATTTTCTTATGTTTTTACCCCTTCTAATTTAATTTTTTTTTTTAATTTTAGGAAACACTCCTTTACATCTTGCTGTGATGTTAGGAAATAAAGGTTAGTAAATATTTTGTTTTTTATGTTTCACTTATATATAGTCAGTTAATATTTCAATATCAGTTTTGTCTGTTGAATTTAAAAAAATTAATTTGGTTATTTTCTAATTGAGCTTATAACTCAGTATATTAAAATTAATAAATATTTTCTCATTTTCCACAGTCCTTTTTTAAAAGTGTTAGAGGAAATCCTGTACTAATCTTTATGTCTTTTGAAACAGCAAGGGAGGACCCCCTCCAAAAAAAACTAGAATAGTGTATTTATTCTTACGTGTTTTAACTTCAGTCACCTTTACAGTACTATCTGATGCAGTACACCTAGGAAGACATGTTTTCCACTGCTCGTAACAGTTTCTGAATTTGACAGTTTTGTTGCCTTTTGTGCTTCTGCCATTTTTGTTGCACCTCTTCCACATGAGGAAAGCGTTTTCTGTTGAGGACTTTTTTCATCCAGGGAAACAAAAAAAGTCGCTCAAGCAAAATTGGGTGAATAGGGAGAGTGGGGCACTGCGGTTATGCCATTTTTGGTCAAAAACTGTTGAACACTCAGGGCGGTGTGAGCAGGTGTGTTGTCATAGTGGGAGAACCAGTCACCTGTTTGCCACAACGTGGATGTTTCTTTTGCATGTCATGACATAACCTTCTCAGAACTACCAGATAAAAACTTTGGCTGGCTGACCGATCCAGAGAAACAAATTCCAAGTGTACTACAAGGGGCCTGCCCTCCAAAAGATAGTTTTTGGTTTTGGGGTGGGGGGGCACCTTCATTTTTTTTCCTCTTACTTCGTTATTTTATCAGGCAAGAATCTATAATTCCAGAAGACTTATTTCCAAATATTAATGTTTATTAATCAGTATAATACTTTTAGTATTAAAAGTTTTATAAGATTTTAATATGGAATATCTTGTATATCTAAACTCGTAAGTTGAGCCTTTTGTGTGGAAGATAATTGTAGAAACTCAATACTTGATTATTTAACTTTAAAAAAAAACAATTCATAGGCAAGTGATTGAAAAGATCTACTTTTGTGAGTTATTTCTAGATGCAGTAAAATTTTTGTTATCTAGATTCCCACTTATTCTGGAAAGTGAGGACTCCCAGATGGCTGATTAGCAATTCTTTGAGTGCTAGATTTTTATATTTTAAATGTGTTTGATTAAAATTTTTAAAAAATATATACCCTTTTTTTTGGAGTCAAGTTTGCCCAGGCACAATCATGGTTCACGGCTTTAGATAAAGTGATCCTTCCACCTCAGTCTTCCGAGTAGCTGGGACTACAGGCTTGTGCCACCATGCCTAGCCAGTTTTTAATTTTTTTGTAGAGATAAGATCTTACTATGTTACACAGGCTGGTCTCAAACACCTGAGGTCAAGTAATCCTTCCATCTTGACCTCCCAGAGTACTGAGATTATAGGCATGTACCACAGTGCCCAGCAATACCATCTTTTATTGTATTATGTATTATAGCTGCCAGTGTAAATATTTGATCTGAATGTATACTGATCCCAGAGATGTTAACTAGACTTTTTGTTATAAAAAAAAAGTTTTTTTTTACTAGTTTGATTTTTAAATTCATATGCTTCAGTGACTTGAGTGATCTGCAGGATAATTTAATTTTGATTTTATATAATTGGTGAGTCAGGTTTTTAATGTTATAGTTATGGTGGGTTTTTTTTTTTCTTCTTACAAAGAACAAATTCACTCAAGTAACTTCTAAGTAAGAAGTGATACATTAAGAGTACATATTAGAGCGGTCTTGATGGCTCAGTCTGTAATCCCATCACTTTGGATGGTGGAGGCGAGGGGATTGCCTGAGCCCAGTGGTTCAAGATCAGCCTGGGCAACTTGGTAAGACTTTATTTCTATGGTAAAAAAAACACAACCGAGTGGGCTTAGTAGCCCATGCCTATAGTTCCAGCTACTTGGAAGGCTGAGGATGAAGAATTGCCTGAACCGAGCAGGTTGAGGCTGTGATAGCTGTGAGTGTGCCACTGCACTCCAGCCTGGGCGACAGTGTGAGATTCTGACTCAAAAAAAAAAACAGAGGGTACATTATAGAAACTCAAGAAATGGGGACTAGCCAGGCCTTAGGAAGAGCAAGAACCAAGATATTTTGGGAAGTCAACCATTCTCCTGTTTCCCTGTCATCTGTTCTTTTTGGTATGTTTGCTGTTTTTCACATATTTGCAGTATTCTTTTTTTTGATTTACTTTCTCTTTTTGATGAAGTTGAACATGACTTAAAATAACTGTTTCAGGACCCTAAGTCTTAGTGACATTCTGATTTCAGTGTTCACCCCCAGTTGGTTTTGTTTCTTAGGTTCCCAAATGTCTGAGCAAAAAGTTTGATTGGTCCAGTGCATCTCAAGTCAAGCCACAAGTGATGCATAATGGCAAGCTCATGAATTATCTGACTTTGGGATAGGTATATTAGCTTCTGTGAAATTGGCTTTGCCTAGACTGACTTGGATAAGATTGGGGGATAGAAGAGGAATTCAGGAATGCAAAGGAAGTATGTTTGGTTTAGCAGGAATATGGACACAGCAGGTCATGATAGACATCTGTAGTATATCTACCTTAATGAAAACATGTCAGATATAGTCAGCTAAATTTCATCAATAAAAACGTGTGGTGTTTTTTCCCCAAAGAACTTTGGATAAAAGCTCCAGAAAATAACTAAAATACATTATTTGCAGTATACCACTTTTCCTAGTCCTTGACACATACTTCCTCATTATCTCTTACAATTGTGTGACTTAAGTACTATAATACCCTCATTTTACAGAGGAATAACATTAGTCCTAAGAAGTTAAACAACTTTCCCAGAGTAGTAAAGTAACAGTTTCAACTTCAACTTGGAGTATCTGGTTCTAGAACCTAGATTTATAGTATATTGCCTTGCCCTCTTTTCGCTGAGAACCATTCAGAAAGGATATGGTCTATGTCAAAGATGGCCAACATGCTGCTTGCCAAGTCTCATTGCTTTTCTGGAATCCTTTTTAATTTAGCTCATTATGGGTTTACCAAGATTTGAAGGGAAACCTATTTACTATCTCTGGTCTAGGTATTTTAATTTTAGGTGAATGTATTATAATGCTTCATCGTGGGTTGATATCAGCCTATTTTTAGAATGTATTGCATAAAACATTAGTTTCTTTGCATCCATTGAAGTACAGAAAAAAATTCCTTTTATGGATAGATATTTAGAAGAAAATAGAGTTTCCAGATCAAATTGATTTGAAAAATGCTGGACTAATAAAGTTAAGCAGGTTTTTTTTTTGGTGGAACTTAAGACTTTGATATGTTAATATACATTGTGAAATTTCAAAATGGGGCATGTCAGTGTTTCCTGTAGTGATTTGATGTTCTTTTTCACAAGTATCTTGACAGACTAAACTTCTGTGGGATGTATTTTGAGAAACATTTGGTTAAATGATTCAGCATCTGCAAATAATGCTGCTATTTGTTCTTTCTAAGTCCTTTTCATGTAGAGTAGGCACAGAGAATAATATACTGATAATATTTACATTTTTTCCAATTGTATATGCTTTTTCCTTCTATATAGTCTTTTTATGTTTTTTGATATTTGGTTGCAGAAGAGTGAGTTTGGGATGTATAGTGGAACATAAAACATCTACATTATACTTACTGTTATATAAATTGCTTTTACTTTGTAGCATTGTTCAGTCTAGACAGTCAAGTCTCTTATCTTCTCCTTTTGAGATATACTGTACCTTTAGTGATTTTGTTGTTGAAGCACATTTTCTGTTGGCATACTTGTTTCTCGAGGCATTCAAATAATATTGGTTGGTTGAGGAAAAGAGAACCTTAGGACCTGCACATTTTTATTTGCTTTCCTTCTCTCACTCATCTTAACCTACTGAATAACCTTATTTTTTTCACCACAGAAGCATGATTTTTTCTGAATTTCTGGGTCCATTGACTAAAGTTGCCCATGTTGCCTAGGAGGTTTTTGAACCGAGGATTGGATGGAAATGAAGAGCATTATATTTAATTGAAGATTTCAGGAATCTTTAGGATGTGAATAGAAAAACTGATCTTTAATTCTTATCCTTTTGTTAGAAACATAAGAGAAACTTGCTGCATGTTTTAATTCATTCTCATACTTTTTGGATCGGCAATTTTTAATTTTTTCTTTGAAATAACTATAATTAATATGATTTCTCAGTCTCATAAGGGTCACTCTGGATGTTCTGTTATATTCCCAACTATCTTATTTATCCCATTCACTCTCTCTGTATTTTATCACCTTTATAGTTCTTACTCATTTATGTGTGATTTCTTCATAATTTGAGATTGTCCATATTCTTCAGGTCCTGACCTGAATACTTAGCACCAGTATGCATTCTTTATGCCTTAGTGCTCAGTTGTTCTGCTTTGTTTTTTAATTCTTTGTTGGTAACATTCCTGAGAGAATGCATTCGATTAATCCAGCTCTTTTTCTTTTTTTAAGTATAAGCATATGTGAGAGGTCATTGGCATTGCTGTGATTATCTGGTTTTTTTGTTAGGTGCTAATCTCTACTTCAGTCGAGTTGTGACTGGTGAGTGAAGGACACCCATTCTGCAGGTCTTTGGCATGTGTGAAAACACTATTGATGTGTGTAGCATAATATGTAAATCTAATACTAATCCTATACCTTAGTTTATGCAGTTAAGATACTGCTTTATGTATACAGATATTGTTGTGCACATTGCTTTTTAATGTTCTTAAATTAAAATTTTTTTCTTTTTTGGGTTATTAATAAATGCATGTTGAAATAATTGAAATGATACAGTACAAAAATGTATAAAAACACCATCTCTCTACTTTTTTCCTGATATAATTAACATTTACTGTCTTGTGGGTATCCTTTCATATCTCACTCTTTGCTTATAACACAGGGACTTTATTTTTACCGAAGTAAAATCACTTCATACAATAATAGTTTGCTGTATTTTTCTTTTCATTCAAAAGTCTGTCATGAAATAGCCCCAGGAGTCTCACAATGTCATCTATGATTCCTCTTATTTATATATATACACACACACAAACATATTTACTAAAACCAGTGGTAGGCTTTTTGGGAGAAGGATCCATTTAAAAAATTTTTTTTTTTTTTTAGCTAAACTCTTCATTTTCTTTTCTTACTAATCCCCTTCTCTCAGTGAACATGGTAACTCATGTTAAAACCTGCTGAATAGTCTTACATACTTTTCTCCATACTTATTATTATATGCAAGTATATCTGTATGTGTCTGTACATAGACATGTATGTAGTTTTTTAGTCATTTCTTTTAAAAAATGGAATCATAATACACTTCTGTAATACGCTTCTGTATTTCACAGCTATATTGTATTAGCAATACACTGAAAATTCCTTTAAACCTTTTGGGATGGCTCTAATTCATTCCTTGTTTTAAAAATTTTTTCCAGTTCTTTTTCTTTTTCAACATTTATTTTGAAAAATTTTAAATATGTGGAAAAATTGAAAGATTATCATGAACTCCCAAATCCCTCCACATAGTTTCAGTTATTATTAAGATTATATTCTATTTCACCTATTTTTATGTGCTATGTGTATTGTTTTTGCTATGCCTTCTATTCTATTCTATTCTTTACTGTTTCTTCTATCATTTGAAAACGATGTGTAGGTATCATGACATTTTACCCATACTTCAGCATGTACCTCTAAGAATACAGACATTCTCCTTCATCATAAC
This sequence comes from Cephalopachus bancanus, assembly GCA_027257055.1. Classification (NCBI taxonomy): domain Eukaryota; kingdom Metazoa; phylum Chordata; class Mammalia; order Primates; family Tarsiidae; genus Cephalopachus; species Cephalopachus bancanus. Next base: position 69,071 of record JAPVLO010000433.1, read on the forward strand.
ACTGAATAAAATTAATAATATTGTTATAATATCATCTCGTAGCCAGTAAATAATTCAGATTTCCTCAATTTTTATGCAAGTGTCTTTTATAGGTGTTTTATATTGAAACAAGACAATTGAAGTTCACTTGTTCCCTTTGGTTGTTATGCCTCTTTATTGTAATCTAGAGTAGTTTGCTTATTGTTTTCCCAACTCTGTGTCCCCTTTTTGAAAAATCTTGCCCAGTTAACTTGTAGAATGTCCTCCATCTTGGATTTGTGTGCTTTTTTTTGATGTTTTTTAACTTGTCCTTTATCTTCTGTGTGTGTGTGTGTGTGTGTGTGTGTGTGTGTGTGTGTGTGAATCAAAAATTAGCTATTGAGTCTTGATTAGTTTCAGATTAAACATTTCTGGGAAGAATACTTCATAGTTGGTGTTATAAACTTTATATTGCATCACATTAGGAAACACACAGTGTCAGGTTATTCTAATAGCAATGCTGTTAAGTTTGATCACTTGTTTAAGGTGACGATCTATATATATATCCACTGTAAAAGAACATTTTTCTGTTTGTAGTTAGTCAGTAATCAGTAATCTTGGGGTAATACTTTGGTACTATTAAAATATCCTGTTTCCTAGCACGTAACCTTTTACTCAGTGATTTTAGCATTAATTAAGAACCTTTTTTTTTTTTTTTGCGTTGGAGTCTCACTCTGTCACCCAGGCTGGGGTGCAGTGGCACGCTTATGGCCACTGCAACCTGCTGGGCTCAGGTGATCCTTCTGCTTCAGCCTTCCAAGTAGCTGCAACCACAGGCGTGCACCACTACACCCAACAAATTTTTTGATTTATTGTGGAGATGAGGTCTCACCAAGTTGCCCAGGCTGGTCTCGAATCCCTGGATTCAGGCAGTCCTCACACCTCAATCTCCCAAAGTGCTAGAATTATAGGTTTGAGCCTTTGCCTAAATCAGTAATTATATGGGAATTGTAAATTTATCATTTCTTCTACATTTATTAGCTAACATTACATTATTTTTCTGTTAAGAGGAACTTATTGCCCGCTCTTTAATTGTTTTCATGTTGTGGGCTTATCATTTTTTTTTAAGTTAGTCATTATTCTTTTGATGCTGATTTCCTCAAATTTGGCTAGTGACTGACTGTTCAAGCTGCCTCCTCTGTCATTTTGATAATGAATCTGTTTTTTAAAATGAGAGTATATTGTCCCAGTAATGTAGATGTAATATATGTCTATTACTCTATGCTAGCCATCACTTTGTTTCCAGTATAAGAACCACTACAAACATTAAAATAAATATTTTTGTACATACATTCTTTTTATTTTCTTTTCTTTTTCTTTTTCTTTTTTTTTTGAGTTGGAGTCTTACTCTGTCGCCCATGCTGGAGTGCAGTGGCACACTCACAGCCACCCCAGCGTCGACCTGCTGGGCTCCAGCCATCCCTCCACCTCAGCCTTCCAAGTAGTTGGAACTACAGGTGCGCGCTACCATGTTAGGTAATTTTTGATTTATTGTGGAGATGAGATCTCCCCAAATTCTCTGGACTGGTCTCAAAACCTTGGGCTTGGGTAATCCACTTGACTCGGCCTCCCAAAGTGCTGGGATGACAGGCTTAACCTCTGAGCCTGGCCTGTGCATACATTCTCCATATGCCATTAGTAGACTTGGATACCTCTGCATTTCTATGATTTCTGCATTTATTTTACTTTATTCTAATAGTTTTTTTGTGTTATAGCTGTTTTATCTGTCACTAGTAATAGTACTAATAGTGCCATTCTTTCTCCACTTTATCCTATAACAACCCCCCAAAATCCCTTATTTTCTTCAGAGCTTTTATCATTATTTTATGTTGTTATTACCTCTTATTTTTGTTAATTTACATACCGTTTTCTAACATAGAATGTAAGCTCTCTGTTAGCAAGACCTAATCTTTTTTTCTTCACTGGTTATATCCAGCACTTGATTTTTAGAAATAGCATATAGTAGACATTTGGTAACTATTTGCTGAATGAATGAGTGAATGATAGCTGTCTTACCTAAATATTCCATGAGCCCCAGTTTTAATTTTTTTTCTGTTAATTTTTTTTGTTTTTAATTTTTAAAAAGTTTTCTCAATCTATGGAAAGGTCTATACATTAGACTTCTTTTGATTACTTGAAAACTGTCCAGAGTTGTCTTTGTAACCATTAAAAAAAAAAAGGTTTTGCTTTTTATTGGGCATTTTTTCAAACCAAAAAAATTATAAAATTTGAAAAGTGTTTGTGGAAACATTACTGATTCTTTTTGAAAATACTTTTTTGTCTGAAATGAGCTTTCTGTTTGACATTATAGAAATACATATCCTCTTTTGGGGTTTATTAGATAATAGATATTTGATGTACTTATGTTATCTTTTAGAGTATGTGTACAGTCTCAATGCTGAGGGAACAGCTATTAGGAAATGTAATAATCAGTGTCTTATTAGGTAGTGGAATGAATACTTCTTGACTTTAGGATCTGAAATAATCTGACTTAGATGCATAGGAATTTTTTAAATTACTTAACTCTGCGTAATATAATTTTTTATAGGTCTGTTTATATTAATTTGGTGTATTAAACTTTTCCATAATATTTGTATTTAAAGATTTTAAAAATTAAATGAATGTTGATGTTATTAATACTTTATATTGCAGAATGTGCCCATTTACTTTTGGCTCACAATGCTCCAGTAAAGGTGAAAAATGCTCAGGGATGGAGCCCTCTGGCGGAAGCCATCAGCTATGGAGATAGACAGATGAGTAAGCAATATGAATTACTGTTGTTCACATGCATTTAAAAATATGAAGTTATGCACACTTGAAATATTTTTCACTTAATGTAACTTTCCATATTGTGAATCTTTACAGTATCTATAAATGTATATATTCATTAACTATGACTTAGGAACTTGAAAATTGAGTAATACATAGAAAAAATTTGGGAATGTGTTGTTATTTTTTTCTCCTTTTATCCATTCTACCTTACAGGTGTTCTTTAGTTAGTTTAAAAAGTTGAGACTTGATTGCTTTTTTGTTTTTTTGGTTTTTTTGAGTTGGAGTCTCACTCTGTCACCAAGACTGGAGTGCAGTGGCTGCTCCTGGCCACTGCAGCCTTGACCTGCTGGGCTCCAGCGATCCTTCCGCCTCAGCCTTCCAAGTAGCTGTAACTACAGGTGTGCACTACCATGCCCGGCTAATTTTTGACTTATTGTAGAGATGAGGTCTCGCCAAGTTGCCCAGGCGGGTCACGAACCCATGAACTCAGGCAATCTACTCACCTCAGCCTCCCAAAGCGCTGGGATTACAGGCTGAGCCACCGAGCCCAGCTTGATTGTTCTTTCTGGCAACTGCTTAAGTACTTGGACCATTTGGAACTAAAAATAATTTGGGTTTTTCGCAGTTATCTGCTTTGCTAGAAGCGAGGAGCAAAACTCTATTTTGTTTTAGTCTTCATTTTATTTTTTAAATTTTTATTTTAAAGATGTGGGGTACAATTCAGGGTGAGGTATACAAATGTTCATTATGCAGGTACCCTTATTGACGAGGTGTGCCCCTCCCTCCCCTGGCAGTTTCCCTCAACTACCAATCCCACCCCTCCTCCCTGGCAGTTTCTCACTACCCAATCCCTTCCTTACAGTTTTATGAGGTCTCGAGGTCTGCTTATGTGTGAGAACATATGGTGCTCTGTTCTTGTTTCTGTGATAGATCACTGGGTATGATAGACTCTAAATCCATCCAAATTGTTGTGAAGTCCATATGTTTGTCCTTCTTTATGGCTGCATAATATTCCCTTGTGTTTATGAACCACATTTTTTTCATCCAGTCCAGTTTCTATGGTTGTTTTAATCTTTAAAGAATATTTCCAAGGGACAAAAAAAGAAAAGATTATTTCTAAAACATGTTACAACTTTTTTTTTTAACTATACAGAGTGTTCATTTACTCTACTCTATCCCTCTTCCTACCCATCTTTTTTTTTTTTCAACTTCACATCAGGCCTTATTTTTGTCAAGCACATCGCAATAGTTGAAAATTTTACAAAACTTAAATCTGGATGAATGATAATATTATATTTATATCATGTTTGTACAGTTTGGGGCTGAAAAAGACCAATTGAATCTAGCTTTGCAGGCTGGGCAAGGTGGCTCAGCTATAATCCCAGTACTTTGAGAGGCTGAGACAAGAGGATTGCCTGAGCCCAGAAGTTCAAGACCAGTCTGGGCAACATGTTGAGACCTCATCTCTACAATAAATAATTTTAAAAATTAGCTGGGCATGGTGGTATGTGCCTGTAGTCCCAGCTACTCAGGAAGCTGAGGTGGAAGGATCGCCTGAGCCCATAGGTGGAGGCTGTCGGTGAGCCATAATAGTGCTAATACACTCCAGCCTGAGTAACAGAGTGAGACTCCGACTAAAAAAAAAAAAAAAAAAAAAAAAAAAAAAAAAAAAAAAAAAGCTTTGTAGAAGGAAAAACATGTTGGTAGTTTTATTAAAGAAATGCACACCATTGAAACACTCCTAGAAATGTTACATGGATTTAGTCTCATTTAATGCTAAGTATTGGTCTCTTCTGAATACTTTCTTATGCTTTAGCTCTTTATGTACTCCACACATTGGCATTTTTGTGGACTTCCTGAACTTCTTGGACAACTTTTAATGTTGAAGTTATATTTAGACCTAAGCTTTAATATAAAATAAAATTGTAATATTTTTACAACTGAGTATATGTATTTTTTTGTTATATATTGATAGTTGTCCCTTCTGGACAAATGTCAGAAGACCCTGATGAGAACAAGAAACAATACTAGATGGATCATAGTGAGACTTTTATGACTGTCAAGAATTTTTAAATTCAGAATCAGTGAATATTTACTGAATCCTTGCTGTAAAGCGTGTGTGTGTGTATTAGTTTGTGGAGAATAAAAACATGATCTCTGCTGTTTAGGAATTCACAGTCTTTTGGGAAGGACAATAAACAAGGAATTCATAGAAAACTACTTAGAGGGTATTGAGCAATAAATTTTTGTTTTGTTTTGTTTTTTGTTTGTGTTTTTTGAGTTGGCGTTTCACTCTGTCACCCAGGCTGAAGTGCTGTGGCACGCTATGGCCATCACAGCCTCGACTTGCTGGGTTCAGGTAATCCTTCTGCCTCAGCCTTCCAAGTAGCTGGAACTACAGGCCTGTGCCACCATGCCTGGCTAAGTTTTTGATTTATTGTAGTGATGAGGTCTCACCAAGTTGTCCAGGCTGGTCTCGAACCTGTGGGCTCAGGCAATCCTCTCACCTCGGCCTCCCAAAGTGCTGGGATTACAGGCATGAGCTACTGCACCCAACTTAACAACAACTTTTAAGGTGAAAGATTGAGTGCGCATATAGTTGAGGTCTGGTCTTCAAGTGATTTGTATCCAGAGACATCTTAGATAGGCATCCTAAATAGTATCTCATTGTCCGTCTTTCTATAGTTATATATGCATAATTACTCAGTGTTTATATTTTTATTACTTTCTGTCACATGAAACAAATATTTAACTACTAACTTAAAAGGATAGTTAATTGAATGACTCTGTGGTACATATTTAGAAATATTTATGTAAATGTATTTATAATGGTATTCAACATATGTCTTTACTTTATTTTTACTTGTAGAGACGAGGTCTTGCCAAGTTACCTGGGCTGGCTGTGAACCCATAGACTCAGGCATCCACTTGCCTCGGCCTCCCAAAGTGCTGAGATTACAGGCTGAGCCACCAAGGCTGGCCTGTCTTTACTTTGAAATTATTCTTAAGTACTGTGACTTAAGTTTTTGATTGCTTAGCTTGTGTTACATCAGAATTTTGTGGCATAGAAAATTATGTTTTTTTAAAAATCAAAGATGTTCTAATATGATGAGTTATTAGCAGAAACTTTGTAACCTGTTTATCGTTTTTCCTGATTTCTGACAATTTTGCTAATAATCTTGTGTTACAAAACAGTCAGACAATGACTATTGAGAATCATGTCACTTTAAAATTAATAGTAATTTCAAGATGATAATACTTTTCTTATTTACAGTGGTTGCCTGGTGAACAGTGATCAGCCCAGGGAAAGATATGGATACAACTTAGTCTTTTTTTCCCCCGTTTATCCCTCACACATGGTCACTAGCTTTCCTCTAATCTAGATAGCTCTGGTTTCTTATGTCCTGGGATCTAGTTGTTTTTTGTCTCTTCAGGAGTTGCTTACCATTTGTACAGATTTATGCTTGGTAGTTTTGGGAATTCTGTCAGCCATGTCTTATTTTTGTGGCACATCAAAGGTTAGTGTAGAGGGAGAGAAAGTAGTTCTGTTGGTTTGCAGTCTTATCTCGAACTGGCAGTCTTCTTCATTTAGGTTTTGACTTTGTATTTCTTTTTGAGAGAAGCCTTTCCTCAACTCCTCAAAATACTAATGTAAATGTATATTTATAATGGTGTTAAACATATAACTGCACTTTCGAAGTAGGTTAAGTTTTCCTTATTATATATTTTCAGTGTCTGGTCTTTTTCTTTGCAGTATGTAGTGTACTTGTAGTTAATTGCTCATTGTCTGTTTTCTATTCTGTATCTTGATGAAATAAGAAATAAGATTTGTGAGGACTCAAGTCATACTTATGTTGTCTTATTCACTCTTTAGCTCTGTCACAATATTTATGTGGTGAATTAATGAAGAAATGAATAAAAACTGCAAAGAAAATTTGAGACCACTTATCAAGAAGAAAAAATTTTCTTAAATGTGTTGTATTGGGACTTTATCACAATTCTCCTGAGTCTTCAAAACTTTATAATTTTTTAATAGGAAAATAATGATGTTCATTGTAGAAATTAGGAAATTAAAGAACAAAAGTAATCTCAGAAGTAACCACTGTTAATATTTTGTTATATTTAGTTTCTTTTTTTGGTGATATTGTTCTCTTGATTAAAACTTTATGTTCTTAGATGAAGACCCAAGTCACTAACTTGGTTTATAAGGTCCAGTAGGATATGCCGCTTCTTTGTCTCCATCCCCATCTTGTTCTTTCATCTTGTACTTTTCAGTTTCTCCTGCTCTTGATAATTACATTTCCTCCCCTTTTTGCCCCAGCTCCTTATAATTCTTCAGATATCAGCTCAAAATCTGATATTTTTTCTCTGCCCTGTGCCAGAACTTTGTCTGCCATTCCCATTAGGCAGAGAGCTTTATGAGGGCAGGAATTATCTATTTGCTCTAAGTATCTACCAGATGCATCAGAAACATAAAAGCGGGGGAGTGTCATTGAGGAATTAATCTTACTTGGGGGAGAGAGACCAGTGAGTATGTTGCAGTGTTTTGAAGTACATACAAAGTACTCGGGGGGAAAAGTAATTCCGGTTTTGGCAAGGCATTTGGTGATTTAAGCTGAGTCTTGAAGGATTTTTAGAGGTTAACATGGTGGGTAAACACATTCAGGTTGCAGAAACAATACATACAAAGCATGGAAATAATAAAAAGAACAAGGCATGCTTTAGGGAGCAATATATATTTCAGTGTGGCTTCCTAATAAGGATATTTGGCAAATATGGGCTAAGGACTGAAGACCAATGTTGGGAGATGAAGTTTTACTGGAGTGGTAAAGGGACTACACTGAGATCAGCTATTTAAGACTTTAGTCTCAACCTGTTGTCTCGGCAAAATCCCAGAAGACTTCAAGGCAGGGATTGGCAATATTAAATAAGTGAAAAGACTTTTTTAATTAGTAGAGTCAGGGAGACAAGAAGTTTTTAGGGAAAAAAAATTTAGAACAAATGAGGTAAGCTTGGCTTAAGGGATAGTGTGTTGAGAGAAGTACGGGATGCATCAGAAAGTAATTAAAAGAAAGAATTGACAGAAAAGATTACCTCTTGGATCTGGATGGTGATAAGAGGATTCAGGATAACTCCCAAGTTCTTTATCATGAATTGGTGGTGATCTCTAAATTCATTGATGTCAGAATGTAGGAGGAAGATTAGTTGAGGATTTAATTAATTTGTGTTAGATTTGTTGAGTTGGAATTATCTGTAATACATCCAGGTAGAACTGTCCAAGTAAGAAGTGGGAAATGAACTAGAGTATAGTGGGAGTGGAAGACAAAAGAGAACAGATATCAGTACTACTTGAAGCAATAGGGTATAAATCCAAATGCTTTAGGCCAAACAAACTGAAAACTTAAATTTAAGGAGAAAGATAAATTAGTTGTACTTTATGGAATTCTGCATTTGAGTCTTTTTGTGAATTCTCTTACCATCTAAATAAAGCCAATTTTGTCTTCTTTATCAATGTTAGAGTCTTATGGGGGTACAAATACCTGTCTTTAAAAAGTGTACTGCCAGTTTTGTGTAATTACTTCCTGAATGTTTGCACTTCCATAGGAAGTTTGAATTGATGCTATTTTGAATTGTAAAGTCTCACAGAACAGGGAATCTTTTTGCATGTATTACTATGCTATATACTAGTTGTTGCCACTACCTTTAAAATAATGTTTGGTTATTACTTAAGGAATGTCTTCAGTCAGTTATATTTCTTTTAGCTGAAGTTATATCAGGTTGATTAAAAAAATATGGATTCTGCTTTTTATTGAAAGAATGAATTATTTCCATTCAACAGAGGTTCATTTCAATCTGAAGACAAGGTAGATTGAATATTTATTTGAGCTTATAGTGGAAAAGAATTACAATAAAAGGAAGTATACTACTTTAGGTAAGAAAAATTTGATATTTAAATTATAACAAGTATGAAGGCTAGTCAGAATCATACAAATTTGAACCTGTAAATAATTATTCAGGTCATTTGTTTTCAGACTTCTTTGATTTCACAGACCAGAAAAGCATGTAATTTGGGAATTGATTTAGAGAAACTTTTTCATTTTAACCTGTAAGAACTTAAAAAAAGATTACTTCTTTGACCAGCATTTCATTTAAAAAAGATTTTTGAAACCAGATAGAGAAATAATAGTCCTTAAATTGAATTACATGTATAATGAATAAAGAAAAAAACCCACTCTAGTGCCCAACTTTCTCATTTTCTCATATTGCTGCATATCAGTTGATTACTGAAATGTAGATGAGTATTCGGGAACTTCTGATCTAGGTCACAGAGCTAGTTAATGGTATAACTGAAACTAGGTCCCCTGCTTCCTGACTCCTGTGTCCCAGTTTCTACTATTTCAAGAGATTTTCAGTAATTTCAACATTGCTGTTTGATTTTTGACTTTGTAAAATATATTGGAGTTTAGTTAGGCCTGTGGTTAAAAATAAGAGTAGATTCTACAATTTTTCATGTCCTTCCCTGGTTTTGTCTACTTTGACTTATGCGGACCAAAAAAGAAGAAAAAAAAATCTGGTCCAAGCTTTCACTACCTTCTTTTTTTAAATTCACCTCCTGTTTATTATTCATGGGGCTTGAAATAGTTTATAAGAAGGCATATTGCAAAATTGTACAAATAACAGCAAAAAAAAAAAAACCCTCAGAATATGTGTGTGTGTATGTGTGTGTATATGAAAAATATATTAGAAGGAAATCAGTATGTATTGATTTTTCTCCCAATGAACATTTTTCCATGTTTTCATTTATTGTTTGTCTTATTGTATTCAAGTTTAATATTTTTCCTAATTTTGATAGACGTTAGGGATTGATTGTTTTGCCAGCAAACTTTAGGCCTTTGTTCTAATAGGAGGTATGATTAAGTTCAAGAACTCATCCTAGAAAAAGTGCTACATATCTCATTGCTGAATGCACACTATGCTCCCTTTGGGAAGGTATGGTGTGCATCAACGCCAGCCTCTAGTCCACCTCTCAAAGCAGTTTTGGAACTCTTTTTTCAGAAATGGCTATCAGAGCTGTCATCACAAGGATGTCAGAGTTTGAATTACAGCAATGAACAGACATTAAATTTCTTGTTAAACTTGGCAAAAATGGAAGTGATTTCAGAGACATGTTAGTTCAAGTTTATGGGAATAATGCCACGAAGAAAGTGACAGTATACAAATGGATTAAATGTTTTTCATAGGAAACAGAAAGCGTCACTGATGAAGCACGGTCAATATGGCCAGTAATGAGCAGAACTGATAAAAACATTTCAAAAATTTGTTGAATTGCAGTCAAAATTGTCAACTGACTGTGAGAAGCACAGCAGACCAAATACTGATTGATGGAGAACACAGGAAAACCTTAAATGAAAATCTTGGCATGAGAAAGGGATTGCAAAAATGATCCTAAAGGATCTCTTGCATCACAACAGTGCATCAGCTCACACAACACTGTCTGTGAGGGGATTTCTAGCCAGTAAACAAATAGCTGTATTAGAATACCCTCCCTACTCACCTGGTCTGACCCCAGTACTTCTTTTTTTACCCAAGGATAAAGGAAATACTGAAAGGAAGACGTTTTGATGATATTCAGGTCATCAATGGTAATACAGCGACAGCTCTGATGGCCTTTCCAGAAAAGGTTTCAAATTTTCTTTGACAGGTGAAGTAGGTGCTGGTATCAGTGCATGGCTTCCCAAGTGATATTCAGTGATGTGGTATGTAACACTTTTTCTAGGATGAGTTTGCGAACTTAATTGTCAGACCTTGTAGATTAAAAATTATATTTACTTCATTGCAGTTACAGTAGTAAATAATTTATACTTAGTGTTTACAATAACCCTGCATAATAGATTTTACTTTTATTCTTCATGAGATTGAATCTTTTTTTGTTTTTTTGAGAAGGAGTCGTGTCATTGTGTTGCCCAGGCTGTTTTCTAACTCTTGGACTCAAAACGATTCTGCTGCCTTAGCTTCCCTAGTAGCTGACACTATAAGATTCATTTTTGTATTTTTTATAACATATTGGTAGTATGTGAGGATACAGCCTCCAATGAAAAAAAGAACAGAAACACTTGGTAACAATTGCAGGTAATTGTGTTTTTAGAAAAGTGGTTTCCAGTGGCATTTTTAAGATCTCTTGTCTTTGCGATCTTCTTTGAGATCAATGTTACAATAGGACATTATGCCATCTGACTGAGACTGGTAATCTGGCACAGTTGGGCAAATTTTTACTGATAATTAAAAACTAGAAAAAACTATTGTGAATATGTTAAAAGTTGATGTTGAGATTTCTCTTATTATTCCTTGGGGATCATACTAGTTTTACTGAACTTATTTACTAATTTATTCTATATCTATAGGTCCCGTGTTCCCTGACTTTTGTGTGTCAACTTCTTATACTATTCCAAGAGACCTTCAGTAATTTAAATATTCCTCTTTGATTTTGGCTTTTTAAAATATATTGTGGTTATAGCTATATGTACACATATATACTTATACATGTACGTGATTTGCTTATTTATGTGTATAATAATCCGGTAGTGTTTTGTAGCATGGTGTAAATTACTTTAAATTAATTATTTTTTAAATTTAAACTTTAGTTACAGCTCTTTTAAGGAAGCTTAAGCAGCAATCCAGGGAAAGTGTTGAAGAAAAACGACCTCGATTACTAAAAGCCCTGAAAGAGGTAGGCTTCGTTGCTGATTCTGTACCTCAAGAGTAATTGTAAGTGTAGTTTTTTTGTTTGTTTGTTTTTGAGTCAGAGTCGTATTCTGTCACCCAGGCTGGAGTGCAGTGGCACGATTATGGCTCACTGCAGCAGGCTAACCTCCTGGCCTCAGGCGATCCTTCCCCTTCAGCCTCCCCATGAGCTGGGACTAGCCCGGCTAATTTTTTTGATTTTTTTTTTGTAGAGGGGGGTCTTACTATGTTGCCCAGGCTGATCTAGAATTCCTGGGCTCAGAGATCCTCCTGCCTTGGCCTCCCAAAGTGCTGGGATTACAGGCATGAGTCACCACACCTGTTCATGTAAGTGTTTTACGCATTTTTAATACAGTTTTATGCATTTTTTCATATAGTTGAAATTCTCACTGATTATTAAGGGCCAAGAAATGGTAAAAATCATGCTTAAATTAAGCAGTGATTGAAATAACAAAATATTGTAATTGTGATGTGTAAAAATCATGCTTAAATTAAGCAATAATTGAAATAACAAAATATTATAATTGTGATGTGTAAATGTGATCTTACTAGAAGCAACCATTTACTTTTAACTAGGAAGATAAAGATTTATTATTTTGAATAAATTAGATAAGAGTTCTAAGAAAAAAAGGATGTCAGTCATAATTAAGGGCAATTTTCCTTGACCTTTGGATTGGAAGATTCTCTAATATCAGAAGCCACTGCTGTTAGAAGGAGCAATTTGTATTTTTTTTATATAACACAAACTCTTTTCCTGTGTCCTACCTTCTTGTGGTGAGAGCTGGGTGTTCTAGTACAGAAAGGAAGGGAGGTTTGTATTCTGTTGTTATCTTCTTTCTCTGTATTTCTTCTTTCTCTGTATTTCTGATGCATGAAAGAACTGTGGGAGAAAGACAGGCCTATCATGATGATATGCTAATGTCTTCTCTTAGTGGTGCTGTTTTTTGAAATCTGAAGAATGAAAGGGCCAGAAAAATGCTTTACTCATGTTGCGGTGGTATCTACTATTAATGTTTCCTTTTTTTTATTGTTTGAAATAGGAAAGACTAAGTTGTTGACGTTGCTATATTTGTAATGCTTTACTTATTATGTTCAGAATGTATACTTTTCTTTAGAATACTTGATTGTAATAGTTCCCTTAACAGTTACAGTCTTTGATGTCTAGTTTCTAATTTGTGAACTAAGATTTTTTTTCATATGTATCACATGATGGCATATTTTAGATTTAGTAAACTTACGTTATTCATTTTCAGAAACAATTTTTGATTGCAGTAGGTTTTTTTTTAACATCATTATGGGACTATATAAATCATTTGGTGGTTATTTTTAATAACACTTCTAAAGTTAACTATATTTAAAATAATATCTGTTATTGTTATCTTTTATGCTGAGAAATGGAATATTTATTGATATAAATTTAAATGTCAATCAGTTTCAGATATATTTCCATGTGATTAAAATATTCTTGCAAATCTACAGTGGTACATATTTGCTTTTGTAGTTAAGTATAGTAATGTATGCTATCGTAATGTTTTATTTTAAGTAATAGCCGTATATTGTTTTTTGCTCTCTCAAATGCCAAACATTGAAAATAATTTTTTATTATTTCCTGTTTCTGTCTATAGACCTTTGATGATGATAGTTTTTTTTTTTAAGCAAAATATTAAGCAGATGTATGAGCTACTATCTAGGGTGCATTTAGTAATTATTCACGTTTCATTTCTCAGCTAGGTGACTTTTATCTAGAACTTCACTGGGATTTTCAAAGCTGGGGTAAGAGTGTTATGTTTTTACTATAAAATATGTACGTATGCAGAAATGCAAGTGTAAAAATAACTTATCTAGAAATGTTAGCATAACAAATTTGATACTTGCTCTAAGGAAAAGTACTTTTTATGATATTGAATGTAATGGTTACAAGGCCTAGTAAACTGTATTTTCAGATGTTGGAGGTTTTTTTGGTTGTTTACAAAAGACTGGTTTAAAACTTTAAATAATTTAGCACAAATACTTTTTAGAAAAGATAAAATAATTATGGGACTATTGAACTACTTAATTTGTGGAAGTTTGAAATGCAGTATTTAGGTCTCTGAATGTGCAGAATTTAGTGTTTTGTCATCTTTCAATTATTTTGCCACTTGTATACTTCATAGCCATTGTCTTAACATACTCTGTAGTTGCACACTGGCTCCAGTTATTTATGAAAGACCTTAATTTTGACCTAGATATTTTGCAGTCATATATTGATTTACCTTATCAAGGTAAGTTTTTCTTCTTCCCATTTTAAACATGAGTTCACTAGAGAGAAAACCTTTATGTTCAAACAGGAAGTTTTATTCTAGTGACCATAATTTACTAACAGGTAACTAAATAACTAAAATTTTTTGTTTTTTGTTTTTGAGTCAGACTCTCAAAAACATGCAGTGGCATGGTCATGGCCACTGCAGCCTCAACCTGCTGGGCTCTGGCGATCCTTCCACCTCAGCCTTCCAAGTAGCCGGAACTACAGGCATACCTACCAGGCCCGGCTAATTTTTGGTTTACTGTAGAGACAAGGTCTGACCATGTTGCCCAGGCTGGCCTTGAACCCCCGGGCTCAGGCAGTCCTCTCGCCTTGGCCTCCCAAAGTACTGGGTTTACAGGCTTGAGCCACTGCGCCTGGCCTCCTGCCCACCAAAAAAAAACGTACTTTGTAAAAGTTTGGTCATAGTGAGCTTGTGTGTGTTTTTAAAAGTATCTAAGTTAATTGTTATGATAAAGAGATTTGAATGTTCAGTGATATTTATCTCCAAACTAATAATAAAAATAGATATTGACAAATATATAAAGTGCATTCTATTTTATATAATTTTTAGGAATTTTATATGTGTATACGAACACAATATATTTTATATTGGACTGTTGCAAGCAGGTGTATATAGTTCCTACCAAATAAGTAAAAATATTAAGCATGATAGAAAGAAATGAAATTTCACAGTTTTAGAGCTATGGTAGGTCAGTAAATACAACTTAATTTTGTTAACCTTTAATGAAGTTACTTACGATAATCTCAGAATGTACTTGGGTTGCAAATTCAGCTTCAACTTACCACTTAGAAAATAGAAGTTATACGCTACACCATAAGGCAGTGAGGTGCCGGGCAGGTCACCAGATTTAAACTTTAATTAACAATTATACTTACTACTTTTTCTAATGCCTCTACATCTTCTGATTTCTTCTAAAAAAGTAAATTCAGCTGTAAATGTGAGGCCCATTAGCACTACTTCTCCCTACTGTATCAAAAATTAGTAGTTTTCTGTTGTCTTACAAAGACTGTCTGGATTCTTCTCAATTAGTAAGACTTAATTTTTCTACAAATTGTAATTTTGAAAAACGGCCTTCTTTGGTTTTTTTTGTTGTTTTTTTTTTTGTCAGAGTCTCATTCTGTCACCCAGGCTGGAGGACAGTGGCTTGCTCACGGCCACTGCAGCCTCGACCTGCCAGGCTCAGGCAATCTTTCTGTCTCAGCCTTCCGAGTAGCTGGAACTACAGGCATGTGCCACCACACCCGGCTAATTTTTCTTGATTTATTGTAGAGACAAGGTCTCGCTAAGTTGCCCAGACTGGTCTTGAACCCATGGGCATAAGCGGTCCTCTCACCTTGGTTTCTCCAAGTGCTGGGATTGTAACCGTGAGCCACCACGCCTGGCCTAAAACGGCCTTCTTTATTTGGAGCTTTTATATACAAATCAGGCTTCTCCCCAAGCCTATGTAAATTGAAAGTTATAGATATTTTTAAACACTGATTTTATGACATGTATTTCTTTTTAAAAAGCACCCCTTTTAGTAATCTTTGACTAATATAATTCATAATACTAGTGTTATTCTCAGACTTTACTAAGATTTTTAATCTAGTTTTTGATGGAATAATCAATGTAAAAGTTTTTGAACATTATGGAAAATTATCAGGTATTTCTAAATTTCCTCATTACCACGTTCCAGAGATAACCACTGTTAGCATTTTATATGAATACTTTCAAATCTGGTTCACTGCTTACAAATGTGTGTGTGTGTGTGCACACATATCTCTGTGTGTGTGTGTGTGTGTGTGTGTGTGTGTGTGTGCGTGCGCGCGCGCATATATATACTAGCATTTAATTTTTTCCCCATGAGATTGCACTAGTATATCATTATGAAAGTTGCCCTTTCTATTTAATATATCGTAGGCATCTTCCATATTAGTTCACATGGAAGTACTTCACTTGTTTTAACAGCTCTATGGTACTTTTAAGAGTGGATAATTATGGTTTTCCCAGTATGTTTAACCCTTAAATGTAGACTTTTAAATCCTTAATGTGGTCAATTTTTTTTGCCTACATTGTTGCAATTCTAGCTCATCAGACTAGTTTTGGTTCCATTAAAAAATTATTCATGGTCTTGTTCTAATAGTCCTATCTTGCCTTTATGCCTTACATATCATTTAGCAGTCCTGATGTCTTAGAACACAGAGAGAAAAACAGGTTTGTAGTAGCCTTGGATAATAAAAGAGCTACAAGTTAGATTGGTCTAAAACCTGAATACTATTTTTTACCTCATTTTTTTCCCCATCTGGAGAGACTCCATTTCCACTTTGTAATCCTAAATTGGCCTGTCCCTTGAGTATGTTGACTCTTTAACTGATTCTCTTAGTACTCGTTAGTGGTTTAAATCCTAAAATAGTCAGTTTATCTTGCTGAAAAAAGTTATAAAATATTTTTAAAGTGACATTTAAATTCTGGGAGAGAAAATGTAATCACTCCTGAAGTTGTCAATATATGTTGCATAATCAGATTCTTGACATAACTACTGAGATACTTGTCCAAAGTATTCCTTCTTGAATAACTTGACTTTGAAGCAATAAAGTCAGCATATCTCTTTTGTTGGTAAAGAATTTTACCAATTTTTTTTTTTTTTTGAGTTGGAGTCTCACTCAGTTGCCCAGACTGGAGTGCAGTGGCTGCTCCCGGCCACCACAGCCTCGACCTGCTGGGCTCTGGCAATCCTTCTGCCTCAGCCTTCAGAGTAGCTGGAATTACAGGCACGCGCTACGACGCCCGGCTGATTTTTTGATTTATTTTAGAGGTGAGGTCTCGCTTGCCCGGACGGGTCTCGAACCCACTGGCTCAGGCAATCCACTCACCTCAGCCTTCCAAAGGCGCGGGATTACAGGCTGAGCCACTGAGCCCGGCTGAATTTTACCAATTTAAAGTTAAAAGTATTAGTACTTGATATTTAGATGGAATGTGCAATTCTAAAAACTAAACATTGGCTTTTGTTGAGCCCAGACACATTGGATTAAAAAACACTAGCTAATCTCCATTATTAAAATTGATGGTCATACTTTTTTTTAGAGTTTTGGCATGTTTCTTTCCCTTGTCAAAAACATAATATTTTTTTTAGAAGGCAAGCCGGAAGGAAGCCAGGATGTTTTACAGTCGGGGTAAGGTTATTTTCAGAACAGTAGAGCACACGCTACACTTTTTTATGCTGTCTGTAGTGAGCCTTTGGAGAAAATAGCCTCCAACTTAGTTAATAGCAAGTCTAAAGGTAGCCTGGGGTTTTAGGTATATAAAATCTTTGAATTGGAGTCACAAGTACTGACTCCTAAGTATTTGATGTGGCAAATTACATGTCTTCCCTGGGCTCCAGTTTCTTCATTTCTTCATTCTGGGATAACAGTAACTGTCCCATCTGTTGCAAACTTTCTTTTGATATGTATGAGATAAAGTTATTTTTTGGGGAAGCCCTTATGTGTATTGTAAACTGTTAAATAATTTGTAATATTCTGATCACTGCTTTAAATTCAGCATTATATGTGTAGTACATTTCAAATGAAAAACTTAATAGCTTATTTCTTGTTATCCACAGAATCTGCCCATTCTGTATTTGGGACTCTTATTTGCATATTATAAATAAAAAACAATAGGCTTAGAAATTTCTTAAAATCAGGGAGAAACCAAAATTTAAATTTAAGAACTCTTTTCATTTTCAGTTTAGTAAGTTATACTACCTTTGGAATACTGTGCTAGATTCAGATTATACTGAGATAACTTAGGAACTAGACAGGTTAATTGTTCAATTTACATAGGAGAGAAAAAAGTTATTACAGAATTGGGAAAATATAAATTACTGTATTTTTTTTTTTTTTTTGAGTTGGAGTCTCACTCTGTTGCCCAGACTGGAGTGCAGTGGCCGCTCCCGGCCACCGCAGCCTCGACCTACTGGGCTCCAGCGATCTTTCCGCCTCAGCCTTCAAGTAGCCGGAATTACAGGCATGCGCTACCATGCCCGGCTGATTTTTTGATTTATTGTAGAGGTGAGGTCTTACTGCCCAGGCGGGTCTCGAATCCGCGGGCTCAGGCAATCCGCTCACCTCAGCCTCCCAAAGGCGCGGGATTACAGGCTGAGCCACCGAGCCCAGCTAATTGCTGTATTTTTTAATGTGTTAAAGTCTGGCAGAATGCTCTTTTTTGCTCAGTATTTAAAAAAATCTTTTTATTAGCTTTTGCTTCTCAATCTCCAGCTTGTTTTCTCTCTGCATTCTCATCTTTCCCTTTTCTGATTTTTGATAAATGGTTATTGGTATGTGATACTAATTTTCACTTTTGTAAGATCTTATAGCCACTTCAAACAATGCAATAAATTAAGTTGTAGAGCTGTCTACTTCTAATTGTCTTTGATTCATGCTGCATCGAATGCTTAAGGATAAATTTCAGTTAATGAGCATGAAAGAAGAGCTTTGATCTTTACCAGATTTACACTATTATTGCTATTCCAAACTTGTGCTTCAAAAAAGGTTTTGTCAGATTTCTTATGTTCTTTGATTAGGTAACCATTAGTTGATATTCCCACTGGGCAATAAACTTTTCTTACTTTTGTACAATAAATTGTTTAGAAAACTGTCTTCAGTGCTGGAAGTCATTTTGAATTACATAGACTCTAACGTTCTAAAAGAAGCATTAATGCGTTAGGTGTTTACCTGTAATATTAATTAGAAAATACTGATGCTTTTGAAAAAGTTAACAAAAAAACTAGCCTTTAATTTTTGCTAAGATTTCTGTTTCTAACTTGGGTTAATTTATTACTTGTTTTTAAAAGACTGAATTTTGTAAGCATACATGTAGTATATCACAGATACACACATACTTATATATACCTTTACATATGATATGGTCTTAAGTTTCAGATATGATCTTAAGCATCACTTTTTTTCATTTCTTTTTACATATACATTTTTGGGTTTCTTTTGGCCTGTTATGCAGGTTTATTCTTCCATAGAATAACTCCTGCTTTCTTAAACATAGCAGACAATAAATAATAGAAAAATCAGAATATGGCTTATAATATGGTTATGAGTTATATATAGCAACATTGGGATGTAGAAATTATAGGTGTATGATTCCTATTTTACGGATTCTAAAACTGATGTACAGTGAGTAAATAACACTCAAATTTAACTGTCTCACTTGAAAAATATGCATATTGCTTTCCTGCTATCTTAAATTATATTTAAAGAATCAGATAGGTTTCAGGTCCATCTGGTTACCAGTTCAGGAGGGTTTAGTCATCAATCCATAATATGCGTTATATATCCAAGAGTGGTTAACTTGACTCTGCCTTTCTTGAATGTGTTGTGGGTGGGGTGGGAGTACAAGGGAGGGGGGACCCAGAACAAAACGGAATTGTCTTTTGGAGGGCAGGCTCCTTGCAGTACACTTGGAATTTGTTGCTACAGATCAAACAGTCAACCAAACTTTTTACCTGGCTTTGTGGAAGAAACATCCGGAGCTGTGGCAAACAGATGACTGGTTCTTCCACCACAACACACCTTCCTACGTTGCGCTGAGTGTTTAGCAGTTTTTGAACAAAAATGGCACTACCCCTGTGCCCCACCCTCCCTATTCACCCCATGCCCCCTGAGCGACTTTTTGTTGCTTCCCTGGGTGAAAACAGTCCTCAGAGAGATATTTTGCTGATGTGGAAAAAGTGAAACAAAAAACAGCAGAAGCAACTATCAGGCCTCAAAATTGACAAGTTTAAACTGTTTTGAGCAATGGAAAAAACCATCTCAATAAGTGTTTTGCATCAAATGGAGCCTACTTTGTAGGTGACTGAAGTTTAAACACGTAAGAATAAATACACAATTTTTAATAAATTAATTCCAGGTTGTTTTTTGTTCCCCTGGTAGAGTAAACTATACAGAAATTACTACTAAATAGTAGATATTTGAAGTTGCCTCAAATTGCCTTATATATTATGTTTATTTTTAGATGGAAAAATATTGTTTCAAAGGAAATTATTGCCATTTGGAGAATTAATTATGTCTACATTATTTTATTTTAAAAGTTTGCAAATGTCTCAGAATTTAGGTGGTTATTTTTTACCTTTTGTTTTGAAAAATACAGTGCCTTTACTTTCCCGAATTCTGCCTTCTGATGCATGTAAAATATACAAACAAGGTATCAATATCAGGTAAGGCGTTTTGATTTCTTTTCTGAGTAAAAGATAATTGAGATTTAGAGGAAGTTTGTTTTTTTCTGATCATAACTTGCTTGTGTTTTATAACTTTAAAATTCTGTAGTAGAGTCAATATTTTATCTGATTTATTTGATTATTAGGTTTAGGCAAAAGTAATCTTTCTTTTAAAAAACTGTTTTACATTCTTATGACTTTTAAAAATAAATGCTGTGATGCAGTATAGGTAATAAAACCAAATATGCTTGAAACAAAGACATGAAAGTAACAGCCTGAGAGACAATAATTGTGACAAAGGGGACACTAGTGTAACTTCACAAGTTACTCAGACCTGGGGTAGCTAAGGATGAAGGATGAAGGAGAAATATGGGAAGTTGTAAAACTTTCATTATCAAACAAAGCTTTCCAGATTAATGGAGAGGATATCTTTTAGTATGTAGGCAAAGAAAGGTTTTTTTGTCTAGATGAAAAGAATCTATCTAAAGGAAAAACATTTGTTAACGTTAAATTGCAATTTTCAATTTTAAATGTCATATGACAAGTTTTTGGCCAGGTGTGGTTGCACTCTACTTTGGGAGGCTGAGGTGGGAAAATTGTTTGAGGCCAGGAGTTCAGGACCAGCACAGGCAACATAGTGAGACCCTATCTCTATAAAGAAGAAAACAAAAAAAAATTAGCTGGGCCTAGTGGCGCTTGCCTATAGTACTGGCTACTCTAAGACTAAGGCAGGAAGATCTCTTGAGCCAGGGAGACTGAGGCTGTGGTAAGCTGTGGCTGCATCACGGCACTTCAGTCTGAGCAACAGTAAGACCCTGTTTCCATTTTTTAAAAATGTCATAAGACAGTTTTTTAATATCACTCCAAACAAAGCTGAATTTTAAACTATGTTCAAAGAAAAATCTTAAGTTTACTTTTATCTTACGGAAGCCATGTAATCATTTGAAATATCTTCTCTGGTATCAAAGAGAAGCTAATACTTCAGAAGAAAGAACAAAGTGTGAGTAACATTGTTATTGAAAGTACTAATGAACATTTCCACTATTAATATAAACAATTTAGGGGTACTTTATAATCACGGATTGAAATGCAAACTTTGACTTATTTCAGACTTTTGTTTCCTGTCTCAAGGGAAGATTTCATTTCCTTTTTTTCAGTGTTGTTTGGCATTTTTTAAGCTTTTTCTTTTCTTCTTTTCTTGAGTCAGAGTCTCACTGTGTTGCCCAGGCTAGAGGACAGTAGCACAGTCATGGCTACTGCAACCTCTGCTTGCTAGGTTCAGGCCATCTTTCTGCCTCAGCCTTCCAAGTAGCTGGGACTACAGATGTGCGCCACCATGCATGGCTAATTTTTAAGTTTATTATAGAGATGAGGTCTTGATCTCATGGGCTCAGGCAATCCTCTCATAATCCCAGTCTCTCAAAGTTCTGGGATTACAGGCATGAGCCATCGTGTCTGGCTCAAGCTTTTTCTTAAAAAGAACATTTTCTATGCAAATCTTTGCATTTGTATAAAGAATCTTTTGTTCTTTCTGGCTAATTATATAGCAAAAATGAAAAATATTTAGGCCTATAAACTTAAAGCCAAAGACTAGTAATACTTCAAAATAACATCATGATAAATTATTTATGAAGTATATGTGAAACAGCTTACTAGGTAGGTCATCTAATAATATGTTGGGGATATTGCAGAAAATGTGATAGGTAGTCTTTTTGTTGTAAATTATAGAAACAGATGAAATAAAAATTGACTGCATTAATTTGTATAATTTGGAAGTTTCTATGACTGATTTTAGGTATTATTAGAACTGAAACCTCAGAGGTCATCATATCAGCCATTTTTTCCTATATCTTTCTGTGCATCTCTTTTCTCATCTTTCTTGTCCCCATCCCTAGCAACCCATCACCACCACTTTCACCAATGATGGGCAAGAAGGGAATGGAGGAAGAACGCTGTCTTAGCCTGTTTCTTCATATATATGAGGCATAGAGTTCCCTGCAAACTGAAGCTTGAAGCCTAAATAGTCTGCTTATATATAAAATTATCTGTTCTTTTTTGGTATGATCAGGAGTACACATGTTATAGAGATAGGGGATGAGTCCCTTTTAGCAATATTATTTTCTCTTAGACCACATGTTCAAGCAATGACAGGACTTGTTTGGTTGTATAGGGAGCAGGTCACTGGGGGTGGATTAGGAGCTAGAATTCAGCTATAAAATGATGGGTAAGCTTCAATTTTATAGGTGTTGGTGAGTTGCTTTTTTTTTTGGACTTGATTTCATTTTGAGGGACATGAATATTTTATATGGCTTATATGGTTGTATACCTTATACATAGGGTAGCCCTACTTTCCTCTTTGCTCTAGTTTGCCTCTGTTTTCCTGGTAAAATTATTAATCATATTTCTTTAATTTTTAAAAGTTATTAATTTTGATGATAAATTTTATGTAACCCACTTATTTTATTTATTTATTTATTTTTTTGAGTTGGATTCTCCCTCTGTCACCCAGACTGGAGTGCAGTGGCCGCTCCCGGCCACCGCAGCCTCGACCTGCTGGGCTCCGGCGATCCTTCCGCCTCAGCCTTCCACGTAGCTGGAACTACAGGCACGCGCTACCACGCCAGGCTCAGTTTTGATTTATTGTAGAGATGAGGTCTTGCCAAGTTGCCCAGGCGGGTCTCAAACCCGCGGGCTCAGGCAATCCACTCACCTCAGCCTCCCAAAGGCATGGGATTATAGGCTGAGCCACCGAGCCCGGCTCCACTTATTTTTTTGATACAGCATGTATATTTCATTCTCAGCTTTTCCTGTTTGGGGAAACCAAGAATGCTGACTTACTTTCCCTTTTCTGTGATGAGATCTGAAAAGCCGGCAAAGCAATGAATTCTTATAGTGCATTAGAAATTCAGTAGCCAGGGAGTATCTCTCACAAAGACTTAAAGGGACTTCCTTGGGGTATGATTATCATTCCTTGACAGCTGGACCAAGCAGTTTTTGGATTTAGGACCTTTTTTTTTTTTTTTGTAGCCAGTCAGCTAGGGTGATCCTGATCCAGTGATCTATAAAACCTTGTGCGAGATTGAAGCACTTCAGGGTCCTTGTAAACTTTCCTATTTCAGTAGTTTCTCTGATTTCACCAAATAGTGCTTTGTAGAATATTGTTTGAGTTCAACTCATTGGGCTAGTTTGCAATCCAAGTTGCCGGCGAACACAGTAAATACTTAAGTATATGAATCCATGAGTATTTGATGCAGCGTGATCCATAAGGTTTTCAGGCTGCAAGGATGTTGGTTGGGAAGATAATGCTAGTCAGAATCTGGGAAGTTAAACAGAAAGACCAGGAATTTAGAGGAGGTTAAATGATTTATCAAGTTGAAAGATAAAGCAAGGTTTGGTACCAGATGGTTAGGCATAAGGCATGGATATAGATCAAAAGGACAGTTCTCTATCCAAGAATGTGATCCATCCATTGCTGCATTGGTCTAAATACTCTGCTGAGGTAGCAGCAGCATGGACCCTAAGGGGTCGAAGGATGTTAGACAGGTATGCTTGCCTTTTCTGCCCTTTTCTTTTGAAGTAACTTTTATTGAGTAAGAGAAATGGTAGGAAACAAGGGTACAGTAAGGGAAATGCTTCAACAGTAGGAAAACATTTTTTCTTTCTGGATTAATGAAATACATATATATTCAGAAATGTGAAATATAGATAAAATGGAATACATATTTAAATATTCTTTTGTTTCTTAATAAATATTTTAAATTTAGCTTTTATATATAGACTTGACTTTGAAATATGGCATTAGCTTCTTGGTTTGAGTTTAGAAGGAACAAAGCTTATTTAATTACTAATGAAGTTTTATTGAAATTTTGTCAGTTTCTCATCT
Organism: Cephalopachus bancanus; assembly: GCA_027257055.1. Lineage (NCBI taxonomy): Eukaryota > Metazoa > Chordata > Mammalia > Primates > Tarsiidae > Cephalopachus > Cephalopachus bancanus. Next base: position 92,976 of record JAPVLO010000433.1, read on the forward strand.
ACCCATATTTCACAGGCTTGACACAACTCTCATAGACTTTACTGACATGAAGTGCCAACGAGGGGATTTAAGCTTCATTTTCAATGGAGATGCAGCGCCCTCTGAATCTTTTGTAGTGTTAGACAATGAACAAAAAGTTTATCAACGAATACACCATGAGGTAAGCATGTTGTCTTATTAATACTCCTCTAAAAGATTTTTTAAAGTATATTTTTAGCCAAGCCTCAATATAATTGTTTTAAAAGCTTATGGTATAATTGAGATGTTTTATTCTTAAAGCTTTCATTTCCTTACCGCTAACTTTATTTTTATTTTTAATATTTCTATCATCTGGTATCTATCTGGACCAATCCATTGAGTCTGTTTGCTCATAAATCACTGATTATCTCCTCGATCAGTGTGCTTCAACTCTCTTAGTTCTTATTTTGTTGAGCCTGTGCAGGCCCGTTGCCATTTATTATCTTATTACCTTAGCTTCTTTGAGTTTTGCTGACCATCTTTACCGCCTTAATAGAAACACCTCTTTTGGCTATTTCTGCACTCTTGCTTTTTCTAACTCTTTGACTCCTTTTCTTGTCTTTATCCTTTCTCTCTTGTAGTGCAATATTATTTTTCTTAAAGAGATGAGGTCTCACTGTGTTGCCCAGGCTAGAGTGCAGTGGCTGTTCACAGGTGCAATCATCGTGCACTACAGCCTCAAAATCCTGGTCTTAAGCTGTCCTCCTGCCCAAGCTTCTGGAGTGGCTGGAGATACAGGCTTGTGCCACCACATTTGGCTATCAGATGTTTTTTTAAAATAACCAACAACACTCCTGTTTTTATTTGGTCTCTATTTTTCATCATCTCGTTTTCCTACACTGTCATTCACCACACCTTGGGCCCTTTCTTCAGTATATCCCTTAGATTACACCTTTCTACTGCCATATCTGTTGGCCAAATCTTAGTTACCTTATATGTGTACTGTTGAAATAAATAGCTTCCTGACTGGCACTGAGCAATGAAGATTTAGATTGGAAGAGGAAGAAAAAAGAACAAAGGATATTTCTTGTGGAGAAAACAGAATGAGTCAAGTCAAAGAAGACAGAGTAAGAACAGTCTGTTTGGAAAGTAGAAAGGAAATCTGACTACAGTGAAGGTTTCTCTTATTGAGCATGAAAAAGTGTTTGTAGAAGGTCTTCAAAGTCAGAAAAGATGACTTAGGCTCTGTTGAGGTTGGTAACTCATTAATTTTTGAACAAGGTACTGACTTAATCAAAAAAGTAATGCAAGATGAATTGGAAAAGAGAAAGATTTGAGGCAGGGAAATTATTTGAGGAGTTTTTACAGTTATCCAATTGAGAAGTGGTGAGTATCTTGAATGATTCTCATTCAACATGATGAGGATACCAGGATATATAGTGAATGATTAAGAAAGGGAAGTTGTGACATACATTTCCAAGAATGAAATTGAAAGATTTGCTAATAGTTTGAATGAATAGTTAAGATTTAAGGGTGAGTGTAGTGGTGCTAGCTTGAAGAGTGAATGATGGTGTCACCACCGATAGAATTAAGACATTTGGAAAAGGAAACAAATTTGGGGTCTTAGGTGATAATTCATTTTTAGTCCATTGCTCAAATCAGTGTACTTGTTTCAAACCCATCTGTGTTAGACATCTCTTAAGTATTTGCTATTATTTGGTAACTCAGTCCTTTTAATTTTTTGTCGAGATGGAGTCTTGCTATGTTGTTCAGGTTGGTCTTGAACTCCTGGCCTCAAGTGATCCTCCCACTCAGCCTCCCCAAGTACACAAGCTACCGCACCTGACCTAAGCTCTTTTAATGTTCATTTCCTTTTGATTTGACCTTAGCCTGTTGTTCTTTTCTCATTTTATTTTCCTTTTCTCCCCCATAGGTATGCCCTTGATATAATTCTCATTTTTACAAATTGCCAGAATAATCCCTTTCATTCCCAAAGCTTTAACTACCTCCTATAGGTTGATGATTCACAGAAACATATTTGTATCCCAGACAGTTGTGAGTGGAGGTCTGTCTGTTTAAATGACTAATGGATATCCTATATGTCTCCCGAGAACCTCAAAATTCACCTTATTTAAGACTAGACTCATTATTATTTTCCCTCCAGTCCTGCTTTTTCTCCTGTTTTTTCCTCTTTGTTCTCTGTTTAGTGAGAAACCTAGGAGTTATTTTTGTTAGCTTTTCTTGTACTCTAGTATCTAACATGTTCCTGGACAACACGTCTGGTCATTTCTGTCTCCTTAATATCTTATAAATTATCCTTTTTTAATTCAGAGTGTCACCACCATAATTAAGATATTCATTATTTCTCATTTGTGTACCCAACCCTGAATTGTACCCCACATCTTTTTTTTTAATGATTAGAAAATATAGTTTATTTAAAAGTAAATTCCAGTGAGAAAGAAGATTCACCTCCCCAAGGTGGGGGAGGGGGCCAAAGCCAGGAAGCCTGGTGACAGCCATCCCTCAAAGAGCACGTGGCCACACCAGAGTCTAGCAAGGCAGTAGCCCTTCACTGCATCTTTCAAATAAAAGTTAAAGGTATTATTTTCCGACAGGATTATTGGAAAGTTTCATAAATGATCTTCCTGACTCCCTTCTTGTCTGCTTCTGTATTATCCCACATATTGGAGATATATTGGACTTTAAAAACAAATTTGTGAAACCTTCCTTACTTAAAGACACTTTAAGTTCCCTTTTACCCAAAGAGTGAAATCTGAATTCCGAAGTTTGGCATAGTTTTTTTGATTTTGCTCACTTTTTCAGCCTTTTTTCTTACCTTGCTATTTTAGACACTCTTGTACTGAACTCTTTGCAGTTTTTCAGATGTGCTGGGCAATTTAGGGTATTTCTGTGTTCATGTTGTTTCCATTTCCTGGCGTGCTTTTCTTCTTTTACCCTTACACCTGTAGAACACTTGTTAGTGTCACTTTGTCCTCTGCCAAGTGACTGTTGTTTTCTTTATACTCCTACTAAATTTAGAACCGTAGAGCTTCTAATGCTGTATTTATTTAAATGGCTTTTTTCCTGTTGGGCTAAGCTCCTCAAGGGCATGGGGTTCTTTTAGTTGTATCCTCTGGTACCTAACACACCTAGAACATACTAGGCCATAGTTTGGCAAACGCTATAGAGGGAGAGATGATCAATATTGTGGATATTTAAATATATGTGTGGGCCTTATGGTTTTTGTCACAAATACTTTACTGCTCACCTCCTCTTCTATACGTGATTACTGACTATTCTGTCCCTGAAACAAGCACAAAGCTTTCCTCTTTTCTCATTAAAAAATAATTATTGCTAGTTTATTATATACAAGCACTAGGAAATTTGTAGAGGATAAAACTTGACCAGGGCTACTTATTACATTTAGAAATCATGGATTAATATTTAATAGATTCCTTTTCCTTTTTGTAAGGACTGTAGAAAAAAACCGTCTTCTTTCCCATCCTATTTCCTTCATTCCCTCCCTTTCTTCCCTTCTTCCTTCCTTTCTTTCATTTAGAACCTATTAAGAAAGAAAGGCTCAAATGATAAGTATGGGTTGGATTAAAAAGAAGTAAAGTAAGATTTATCTACATTCAAATAAAAATACCATTTATGTGGGCATTTGTCTCAGGTCTGTCAACTTCATTCTTGAAGTAGTTTTTAAAAATTGGCGGTTTCTTTCACCCATGCCAACTGTGGCATGTCTCAATTTCTTTTCTCCCTTCTTTCTAAAAAACTTTGTTTAAAAACTTAAAAACAAAAAAAGAACATTGCTCTACAAACTATATCATTCTGTAATGGGTAGTCTAGTATTATTTCTATTACGTAGCTATAACTGTAAAAGTACCATGTTTCATGTATTCTGCTTTTATAGATTCATAATGTCATAGTTCTGACTTACTTAAGATATTAGATATGTGCTGTTTATTGTTTTTAGAGTAAGTAGCATTTGACATTATTTAGAAACTGTTCTCATCTTTTGAAATCTGTAACATTATAATTGTTGAGATTTTCATCTGTAGCACTAATAACTTTTGAAAGACCTAGATTCTTACATTTAATTTTTACCCTACCCTAGGAATCAGAGATGGAGACAGAAGAAGAGGTTGACATTTTAATGAGCAGCGATATTTACTCTGCAACTTTATCAACCAAATCAATTTCTTTCACACGTGCCCAAACAGGATGGCTTTTTCGGGAAGATAAAACAGTATGTGAAAATCTAGGTTTCTGAACTTTAAAAATTGTTTGGAGCCGGGCTCGGTGGCTCAGCCTGTAATCCCGCGCCTTTGGGAGGCTGAGGTGAGTGGATTGCCTGAGCACGCGGGTTCAAGACCCGCCTGGGCAGCAAGACCTCATCTCTACAATAAATCAAAAAATCAGCCGGGCATGGTAGCGCATGCCTGTAATTCCGGCTACTTGGAAGGCTGAGGCGGAAGGATCGCCGGAGTCCAGCAGGTCGAGGCTGCGGTGGCCGGGAGCGGCCACTGCACTCCAGTCTGGGCAACTGAGTGAGACGCCAACTCAAAAAAAAAAAAAATTGTTTGGTATTTAGTGTTGTGAAAATAATGTGATAGAAATGCAGAAATAAGTTGCTTACTGAATTGTCTCCAAGTAGTTTATTTTTCTCTTCCTTGAATCTAGATAGAGAATTACAATGAGTGGTTGTAGAGTTAGAATGTATCCTTGGAGAAGCCTGGAGAGAAAGCTGAGTCTATTTGATTCCTATGTTGGGAAGGATTTTTGTTGCTACTGCCAAGTTGTTATGTTGTTATATAGTGAACAGTGTTTTCACATGATTTTATTGTATTTCTAATGCTTTATTTCATATAAAGGTGACAGAGAGGGATATGCTTTAACTCATGTCCCTGAATCTGTTTTTCTTCAAACTTTTTAGATTTCTAAATCATTTATTTATTTGTTTCTCAGCATTCAGTGCTTATTACTAAAATTAAATAAGGTTACATTTAATTAAATAAGGTTACATCTCAGTGGAAAGTTTCCCTATTAGTGTGTTATAAATTCCTGTTGTTTCCATAAAAAAAGATTAGTAAAACTATTCAAAAATACATAAAAATTTTGAATGAGATGTTTGAAGTAGCAGTTTTATAAAATTTTAAATTCAAGAATACATAACCACATCAGGTAAGAGTCAAGGTTTACTGATATTAAAATGGTATTTATATATTTATTTATTTTTTGAGTTGGAATCTTACTCTGTCGCCCAGGCTGGAGTGCAGTGGCACACTCATGGCCACTGTAACCTCAACCTTCTGGGCTCAAGCGATCCTTCTGCCTCAGCCTTCCAAGTATCTGGAACTACAGGCATGTGCTACCATGCCCGGCTTACTTTTTGATTTACTGTAGAGACAAGGTCTCACCAGGTTGCCCAGGCTGGTCTTGAATCCTTGTGTTCAGGCAGTCCTCTTGCCTTGGCCTCCCAAATTGCTGGGATTACAGGCTTGAGTCACCATGCCTGGCTGATAATTTATTTTTATTATACAAAGTAGAAGTGACTATATTCTCATTGGAAAAACAAAGAAAAATAGCCTTTTTAGTCAGTTTTGTGAGAAACAAAACTGATAGGGGATAGAGATAAGGAATGAGGCCTGGGGCGATGAGAAAGAAGAAGAGAGTAAGGGAGAAGGCCGAAGGGAGAGGGAGAAATTAATTTATTTTAAGGTGTGAAATCTAGAGCAGTCCAGCAGGCTGGAAATTCAGGGGAGAGTTGCTGTTGTGGTATTGAGTCAGAAATCTGCAGGCTGGAAACTCAGGGAGGGTTTCTTTTTTTTTTTTTTTTTTTTTTTTTGAGTTGGAGTCTCACTCAGTCGCCCAGACTGGAGTACAGTGGCCACTCCTGGCCACCGCAGCCTCGCTTGCTGGGCTCTGGTGATCCTTCCACCTCAGCCTTCCGAGCAGCCGGAATTACAGGCATGCGCTACCATGCCCGGCTGATTTTTTGATTTATTGTAGAGATGAGGTCTTGCTGCCCAGGCGGGTCTCGAACCCGCGGGATCAGGCAATCCACTCATCTCAGCCTCCCAAAGGCGCGGGATTACAGGCTGAGCCACCGAGCCCGGCTAGGGAGGGTTTCTATGTTGCACTTTTTTTTTTTTTAGTTGGTGTCTCACTCTGTCACCCAGACTGGAGTGCAGTGGCCGCTCCCAGCCACTGCAGCCTCGATCTGCTGGGCTCCGGCGATCCTTCCGCCTCAGCCTTCCAAATAGCTGGAACTACAGGTGCGCGCTGCCACACCTGGCTAATTTTTGATTTGTTGTAGAGATGAGGTCTCACCAAGTTGCCCAGGCGGGTCTCGAACCCGCAGGCTCAGGCAATCCACTCACCTCGGCCTCCCAGAGCGCAGGATTACAGGCTGAGCCACCAAACCTGGCCCTATGTTGCACTTTTGAGTCAGAATTGTTTTTTCTTCTAGAACCTCAGTCTTTGCTCTCAAGGCCTTTGACTGACTGAATGAGGCCCACCCACATTATGGAGGGGAATCTACTTTATTTAAAATGTACTGATTGTTAAAAATACCTTTACAGCAACATCTAGCCTGGTGCTTGACCAACACCTGGGCACCATACTTTAGCCCATAACACACAAAGTTAACCATTGTACAACTTTACACAGAGAGCTAAAATGTTCCTCTTGAGCACTGCTCACGATCCCAGATTCCCTTGCAGAAAATTATTAGTTTGTATATACTCTAGACCCTGTTTATGCTTTCCATATGTAAATATGTATGCATAGTAATATATAGCTTTTTGTTGTTGCTATGTATTTTTTTTAAGTGTCATGTAGTGTCTATTGTTTTGCAACTGGGTTTTTTTCACTCTTTAGCATGTCTTAGAAACCTTCTCTTATTAGTATATATAGTGCTACTTCATTCTTTTTAGCAACTGCATAATATTTTGTCCTATGGATATAATAACTTTTTTATCCAGTTTTATTTTTGGACATTAGAAGGAATAGATACATATTTGTATCTAGTTTTCTGCCATTGTGAATGATATATTTACATCCTCTTACATGCCTTTTCATTGTCTATTATAGGTAACAAGAAATTGAATAGCTGGATCATGGGGAATATACCTTTATAATTTTTATTGGTATAATAATTTATATTTAATAAATGCTTTTTTACTATAAGGTTTCAAAACTTGATAATTATCACATGATTATTTCTCAGTCACAGATAAATTCTGACTATGAGATCTAGGCTCACAGTTTTCCTCTCTAAGCCTATTTGGCAACAAATGGCATTGTAGGGTTCGCAGTTGTGAGATCCCATGTTGCAATCCATTTGTTAGCTTTAAAGTCTTATTTGTTAATACTCTATTCTTCTGGACAGCATTAGATGGCTCACATCAAGAGAAGATAAAAATTGAAAAGTGCTACTACTAAGCAGCCCAAAGCTTTTGAACAGCATCTAGGTGATCTTCTTAAATTTTTGACAGGTAAGGAGGGAGTCAGTATTGCTTATGGTTCCCATTTTGTAGATAGAAACAGGTACAGAATGCTTTGCTTTCTGGTGATCCGTAAGGAGGCCACTGAAGTAAGGTAGACCTGGAAACAGTTCTACACGTAGTTTTGAAATGCTAGAAAACAGCAGCAGGGTGGAGACCAAGTGATTTGCATGCAGGTAGAAATGGGAAACTTGTTTTCAGTACAATATTGATAATTTTTATTTTTGAAGTAAGATATTTCAAATTCTGAACACCTGTGAGTTTGAAAAATGTGTAAGTCAATGTTGAAGAATTAGGAGACTTTATTGAAAGGTAGTAACTGCTTTTCTTGATATCCTTTACGCCATTTAAGTTTACTAAAATAATTTTTTTTTTTTTGAGTTGGAGTCTCACTCTGTCGCCCAGGTTGGAATGCAGTGGCTGCTCCTGGCCACTGCAGCTTCGACCTGCTGGGCTCCTGCGATCCTTCCACCTCAGCCTTCCAAGTAGCCGGAATTATAGGCACACGCTACCACGCCCGGCTGATTTTTTTTTGTAGAGATGAGGTCTCGCCAAGTTAAAATAGTTAATTGTATTGGTGAGCAAGGGTACTCTCTTCTTTGTTGAGAATGCAAGCAACTGTAACTTGATCCTGTCAGATAAAAGAGAATTTGAACAGGTCATTAATTCTAGTTGTACTAGAGATTCTTATATGACTTGCACCCTTTGTTTTTCTTTCACTTTTTTTTCTGTCTATGAAATGGGAACAGTGTTATCCCTGACCCCCTCCTTATTACTCATGATGTTTGATTGTCAGCTTAATACAATTTTCAGATAACTTTGTGCTATTTGGAAGTAGAATCTAAAGGAGTATTTTGTGGTATTTTTATTTAGATTTAATTCATTTGCAAGTTAACTATCATATATCTTTGTGTGTTTTTGGTTTTCCTTTACCAATTTGAAATGCATGGTTTTATGTATTTTTTAAACTTAATAGTATATATAAGATAATTCAATAATCTTAAGTACCAAAGGAATATTTATTTTCACCTACATGTTACATGTTTATGGAAAAATGTATTGTTATCTTTTTAAAATCTAAAAATCTTACTTTAAGTTTTATAATTTTGAAATATTTTATTTTGTTTTAGGAAAGAGTAGGAAACTTTTTGGCAGACTTTTATCTGGTGAATGGACTTGTTTTAGAATCAAGGAAAAGAAGAGAACATCTCAGTGAAGAGGATATTCTGCGAAATAAGGCCATCATGGAGAGTTTGAGTAAAGGTGGAAACATAATGGAACAGAATTTTGAGGTATAATTTTTACTTCTTCTAATTTGTAGTTTTTCTAAGAAGAGAGTGGATAGACTTCATTCTTGGTGGCATTCATGCATCTTAGTGAGAGCTGGATTTTGTGTAAACTGATTTCGAGTTACAAAAAGAACTCTAAAGTTCTTGATGGATATTTAAATCCAACTTTTATGTAGTTTTAAAAGTTTACATATATAAACTTTTAAGGCCATATAAATATACTCATAGCTTTTGACCACTTTTTATCTTTTGGTTTTTTCGTTTTGATTTTTTCTCATTCTGTCACCCAGACTGGAGTGTAGTGGTGTGATCATGGCTCACAGCAGCCTTACTCAGGCAGTCCTTTGGAATAGCTCTGGAATAGCTGGGACTGCATGCGTGTGCCACTATACCTTGCTTATTTTTATTATTTTTTTGTAGAGATGAGGTCTCACTGTGTTATCTAGGCTGGTCTCGAACTCTTAGCTTCATGCAGTTCCCCTGCTTCTGCCTCCCAAGGTGCTGGGATTACAGGTGTGAGCACCGTGCCTGGCCTCCTTTTTAAAAATTAGTATCAAAATTAAAATGATAAAGAAAAACCATAGCCTATTACACATAAAATGAGACATTACTACTTCATGAAACAATAGTTTCAAAGGTATATGTTTCATATAAACATGCATCTGTGTGAGTGCTGGATTTTAGTGTAAACTGTGAGTTAGAGTTATAAAAAGAACTTTAAATTTCTTGGTGAATGTTTACATTTAACTTGTCAGTTTCTACAAAAGATAAAAAATTTGGTGATATTTTAATCAGGAGGTGTTGAATCTATAGATAAATCCATTTCTACGTAAAAGCCTGCTTTTTTAAAAATTAAACTTTATGTTTGAAATAATTATAAATTCATGTGCAGTTACAAGAAATAGTACAAAGAGATTTTATGTGTGGCTCATCCAGTTTCCCCCAGTGGTAGCATCTTGCCAAACTGTAGTACAATGTCACAACCAGGATATTCGCATTTATAATCAAGACACAGAACATTTCTGCCACCACAGGACCCTTCACATTCCTCTTTCATAGGCCTGTCTGCTGTGCCCTCATCCCTCTCCAGTCCTATCCCTAGCAAACATTAATTTGTTGCTTCACTTCTTTCATGTTATTATTTTAAGGATATTCTGTAATTGGAATCATATAGTTCATAACCTTTTGAAGTTGACTTTTCTCATTTAGCCTAATTCCCTCTGAGGATTCATCCAAGTTGTGTGTATCAGTAGTTTGTTCCTTCCATTGCTGAGTAGTATTTCGCGGTATCTCACAGCTTAACAATTTACCTTTTGAAGAACATCCAGGTTGCTTTTCAGTCTTGGACTATTATGAGTTATGCTGCAGTAACCATTCCCCTGCAGATTTTTTGGGTAAATGTAACATGTCTTCATTTTTTTGGGATAAGTGCCTAAGAGTGCAGTTGCTATGTCATACGATAGTTGAATGTTTAGATTTACAAGGGACTGCCAAGTTGTTTTCCATTTTCTGTCCCTGCCAGCAGTATGTGACTGATCAGACTTTTCTGCATCCTTGCCAGCCTTTGGTATTGTCATTATTTTCTATCTTATCCTTTGTGATAGTATATGATGGTATCTCATTGTGACTTTAATTGTATTTTTCTGATGGCTGATGATACTGAATGGTCTTCTTTTCATGTACCATCTGTATATCCTCTGCAGTAGCCTATCTCTTCATGTTTTTTGCTCTTTTTCTAATTGCATTTTTTAATACTGTTGAGTTTTAAAATTTCTGTATATATTCTGGTTGCTAGTTCTTTGTCAAATATGTATTTTGTAGATATTTTCTACTCTTTAGCTTGTCTTTTCTTCTTCTTGAACTGGTCTTTTGGAGAGAAAGAGTTTATCATTTTGATGAGATCCAATTAATCAATTTTTGTTTCACGTCTCATACCAAGTCTAAGAAATCTTTGCCTGGCTCCAGGTTCCTAAGACTTTCTATTTTTTTCTAAGAGTTTTATACCTTTATATTTTACATTTAAGAACTTTATTGAAAATATGATAATTTTTTTTCCATGTCAAGATGGATAATGTGCTGACCCTGTAACAAGGTTTGAAGGAAGCACATCTTGCCCATGTGCGTGAAACCCAGTCATCAAATTCAGAACTGCAAGGTGTGAGGTCTGAGTCAAGGTTTTTTTTGTTGTTGTTGGTTTTTTTTGCCTCGAATGTCTAGTTGTTCCAACGTAATTTTTTGAAATGGTTGTCCCTCCTCCATTATATTAACTGCTGGGATTTTTGTTGGGATGATATTGAATCCATAGATCAGTTTGGGGAGAATTTGAATGTTAACAATACTGATTCTTCTGTTTGAAGAACCTATATCTCCCCATTTATCTAGGTTTTCTATAATTTCTCTTGGAAGTATTTTTTAGTTTTCATTGTACAAGTTTTACATGTATTTTGTTAATTTTACCTCTTTCATGTTTTTTGATGCTATTGTCTTTGAATTTCTTTTCCAGTTGTTCATTAATGATATATGGAAATATATGTGATTTTTATGTTGCTACATTTATGTTAGTTCAGTAGTATTCTGTAGATTCCTTAGGATCTTCTACTAATGCTCGTGTTGCCATATTGATGTTTTTACTTTTTCCTTGCCAATCCCTATTTCTTGTGTTTTCTTGCCTTACTGTACTAGGAAATAACACCAGTAGAATAGTAAATAAAAATGGTAAGACCAGGTACACAATATAAAAAGTCCCTAATCTTAGAAGGGACTTTTTATATTAGTGTAAATTTTTATTTATTTTTAAGGGACAAGGTCTTGCTCTGTCACCCAGGCTGGAGGGCAGTGGAGCAGTCACAGGTCGAACTTCTGGGCTCAAGCTATCCTCCTGCCTCAGCCTCCCAAATAGCTAGGGTTACAGGTATGCACCACCATACCTGGCTAATTAAAATAAAATTTAAATATTTTTTAAAGATGGGGTCTTGCTTTGTTGCCCAGGCTGGTCTCAAACTTTTGGGTTCAAGCAATCTTTCCACCTTGGCCTCCCAAAGTGCTGGGATTACAGATATGAGCCACTGCGCCTCACCTGGACTAGTGTTAATTTTTAAAATATCATTACATCATTTTTCAACCTGACTAAAGTAACTTATTGAGAAATACTAAGAGCTATGATTGTGTTATTTTTTGACTCTAATTTTTTTTAGATCATATTTTTAATTGTTTTAGAAAAAAGAAAATGTGTGTCTCTACATTTTGCTTGGAATTTTTATAGAAAAGAATTAAAGAATTACATTTGAGAGTCTTTTTTTTTTTTTTTATTCTGGGGTCTCACTCCAGGCAACCTCAACTTCTTGGGCTCAGTCAATCCTTCTGCCTCACCCTCTTGAGTAGGTGGGACTACAGGAGCATGCCACCATGCCTGACTAATATTTTTATTTTTGTTTTTTTGTACAAGTGAGGTGTTACTTTGTTGCTCAGGGTGGTCTTGAACTCTTGACTTCAAGTGATTCTCCTGCCTCGGCTTCTCAATGTGCTGGGATTATAGGTGTGAGCCACTGTGCCTGGCTGCATTTGAGGATCTTTTTTGGAGCTCAATTATAAATCTTTAGACGGAATTTTTTAAAAAACAGGAATTCTGTCAGATGTTCATCAAAACATATAATTTGATTTGGTTGAATCAGGTAAGGTACAGCATAAAATCACAACAAAATAGAATTTGATAAGTCTAATTATAAAAAAGATACCAATAATTGTGTTTTTTTCTCTTAGACACAGAATTTGTTACACATGGAAAGCAGCATGGGATTGATATCAGTTTATATATATTCAACAGTCAACAGTGGACATTAAAGGAAAAAAAGAAATAATTGTATGCATTTTGTTGATAATTTTAGGAGTTCCTTTAAGCATACATAAACTTTTCAGGAAAAGTAGATATAAGTTTAACCCTATTCTTTAATGCAAAGTTAAACAATAGGAAGTCAAAAAGGAAAGACCTCTGAATTTAAGAGCCATTTCTATTTTAATGGTGAAATGGATTTAAAATTTAGGTTTAAAAGACATTATAAATCAATATTTAAAATTAATGGTGTCTAGATCACAGCTAGCAATGTAAAAAGAAAACAGGTGTGGAAACACATACGAGTGGGGAGCCCCAAAATACCAGCATTATCTTTTGGATGGCAGATCACTTGTAGTCCTGGCTTGCCCTGCTAGGTAAGTGTCCTAGGATCTGATTGGCGTCAGTAACAGCAGGCAATTGTTGTAAGAGACTGCATTTGGCTTAAGTGAATTTTTTCTTTGGAGATTCTTTCAGCACATTTGCCCATTTCATGATGGGTGATCTACTAGCGCACCTGGCAACACTGTGTTGAGTGTTCAGCAATTTTTGACCCAAAACATCCTGGCCTCTCGTGCCTCACCCTCGCTATTCGCCCGATCTTACCCCAAGCAACTTTTTGTTGTTTTCCTGCATGAAAAGGTCCACAAAGAGAAATATTTTTGCCCATGTAGAAGAGGTGAAACAAAAAATGACAGAAGCCATTCTTCCATTGCTCAAAACAGTTTTTGAGCAATGGAAAAAGCTCTTGATAAGTATATTGCATCATATGGAGAGTACATTGAAGGTGACTGAAGTGTAAACATGTTTTTTTGTTTCAATTGTTTGGGTGGAAATGGTCTCTTGCTATGTTGCCAGGCTGGCCCCCAAATCCTGACCTCAAGCTATCCTCCCTCCTCAGCCCTCCAAAGCACTGAGATTAACTTTCGAATGTTATTTGTCAAGTAAATTGCCTTTGTAACTGAAATGCTATCAAGCATTCCTCTTTTAATTAAATGTAAAGCCTCTGACAACTGTTTTCCTTAAAGTATACAGGAAATACTTAATTCCTAGGTTTACCATCATTCTAATATTTCATATAGCAAAGGTTTCTGAAATTTTAAGATACTTCATGTGCTTTATATTTATGTATTTCTATATATTATATATTATGTATTTCTATTAATAGTTAGATTTAATGATATATGCCTGTAGTCCTAGCTACTAGGGAGGCTGAGGCGGGAGGATTGCCTGAGCCCAGGAGGTTGAGGCTGTAGTGACCCATGCCACTGAACTCCAGCCTGGGTGACAGAGTGAGACCCATCTCAAATAATTATAATAATGTTGAAGCTCTAAAGCCCAAGATATATTTTTACTACTATGTAAGTTTTAAAAGACATTATATATATTATGATTTATATAGTTTTTTATTTACCAACAGCATCTTCCCAGAATTATTTCTTAAGGATTTCCTCACTCTTTCCCGTCTTCAGCTTATTAATATTTTGAAAGAATTGCTAAAACATGTTAAACACTTGGATATGTAGAGAGAAAAGGCCACAACAAAGGCAGACTAAGAAGCAGAATACTTAGAGCAGGAACAGGCTCCTAAAATAAAAGTCCATCTTTGCTATACTAGCTTTGTGACTTCAAATTAATTTCTTTAAACGTCAATTTCCTTTCTATAAAAAGGGCAACAAATTCATAGTTTTAGGTCATTATAATAATTAATGAGATAATGTGTGGAAAGTCCTTAACACAAAGCCCAGGCTACCAACTGCAATGTTTTAAGCCAATGCAAATAAGAAAGAAAAACTTGAGATGAATATGAATCCAGTAGTTTTTTAACCTGTAAAAGTTGAATTTGAATTTATGGCACTTAATTCAGATTAGGCCACTGGAAAATTCATCATTCTCCAATACGATATAATGCTACGCCAGGCACTGTGGCTCATGCTTGAAATCCCAGCACTTTGGGAGGCCAAGGCAGGAGGATCACTTGAAGGCAGGAGTTCGAGACCAACATGGGCAACATAATGACCTTGTCTCTACAAAAATAATTTAAAAATTAGCCAAGTGTGGTGGCATGCGTCTATAGTCCTAGTTACTCAGGAGGCTAAGGTGGAAGGATAGCCTGAGCCCAGGAAACTGAGGCTACAGTAAGACGTGAGCATGCCACTGCACTCTAGTCTGGGTGACAGAGTGACACAGTGACTCAAAGAAAAAAAATAATGCTTTGTATACAATTGTCACAATTCTCTGTTTTAGGTAGTTAGAAAATTGTGGGAATGTAAATATCTGGAAGGAGACTAATGGAATAAGGCTTGTTTACAGTTTCCTCTGGTGCTGTCCTTGGGGTAGTAAGAGTCCAGAGTTGTCCCCTGTGAAGGAGAATTTACATTCTGTCTTTAGGCAGAGAAAGGGTAAGGATAGAAAAAGCTTTTCCTCCATTTGCTGCTGCTTAACTGCCTTCAGCTCAGAAATAATTTTGATATCAAAGAGGTGTATTTTGGGGCGACGTATTATAGTTTCCTTGGTGCTGTTATTTTTATTTTACTCCTCTGGCTCCATTCTTTTCTCATTTTCCTAATTCTGGTTTTTAGGATTCATTCATCAGCCTGTTGTTTTCTTATTTTTCATGTAGTCAGAGAATGTCTTTCCTTTTTCTTTCTGTCATTGCCCTTCCCAATATTCCCATGGAATCTTTTATGTTGTGCCAGGCACTAATAAGGTCTATATAAGTTGTCTCTAACTTTTTAGCTGTGAGGTAGGGTGGTCATATTCCCATTTTGTGGGTAAGTTAAACTGACATAACAGAAAGTAACTTGCCTAAATTCACACAACTGGAATTGTTGAAGCTGGGATTCTAATTCAGCTTTGATTCTTAACAATCCTTGGTTTTTTTGTTTTGTTTTGTTTTGTTTTGTTTTTAGGCGGAGTCTCACTCTGTAGCCCAGGCTGGAATACAGTGACATGCTCATAGCTACCTCATCCTTGACCTGCTGGGCTCAGGTGATCCTTCCGCCTCAGCCTTCCAAGTATCTGGAACCACAGGCATGTGCCACCACATGCTCGACTGAATCATCCTTGATTTTAAAAACTAATATAGTGCCTGTTAACATCTTAGATTCATTATATCCAAAACTGCACTCTTCTGAGTGAGATCCTCTCCTGATGTTATTGTTTATCTTGTTGTTTATCTTTCACTTATTGCCCTTTTGCTTCTCAGTCTGTCCTGTTAGGTTTTCGTGAGGAATTTCAAATTTCTACTTCTACTCTCAAGTTCAGCTCATTATTGCTAGTTTATCTCATAGTGATTCAAATTCATGTTTAATAAAGACAGGGTGGAAGTTTCAAAATCTGACCTTTGAGATCTTTACCATCTATTGTTGATCTCTTTCTTAAACTCCTCTCTGAAGTTCAAATACATTACTCTCTTTGTGTTTTTAATTCTTCCTGTTTTTAAAATACTTTTTGGCAGTAGTGAGAGTAGTGGGGTATAAGGGGAGGCACATAACATAAATAAGGGTACCCAACCTCAAACCAGTGAAGTGGGGACCAAGGGGAGGCCCAGACTTTACCTGTCGATGACCACTTATGTAACTAACCCTGAAGTGTACCCCACACCTCGAGAATACAAAAATTTTTTTAAATCCTTTTTATTTTATCTTTATTGAAATCTGAAGTCCAGTCACATAGTCTTGATTATTATCCATAAAAGATTACTTTTTTTCTGAACATTTCTGTTTATAATCTCATTTGGCCTCTAGTAATATACAAGGCAGGCCTAAAAAACCTGGAAATTTTAAATTGTCTTCATTCTTACATTTTTAAGCTTCAGTCACCTTCAAAGTACTCTCTGTTTGATGCAATACGCCTATTGAGACACTTTTTTTGCTGCTCAAAACAGTTTTTGAACTCGTCAGTTTTGATGCCTTTTAGTATTTCTGCCATTTTTGTTTCACCTTTTCTACATGGGCAAAACATTTGCCTTTGAGAACTTTTTTCATCGGGGAAACTAAAAAAATAATTACTTAGGGTAAGATAGGGTGAATAAGGAGGGTGGTGTACAGAGGCCATGCTTTTTTGGTAAAACAAAACAAAACAAAACCAAAAAACGGTATGAGCCAATGTGCTTATAAATCACCTATCATGAAATGGGCAAACACGTTGAAAAAAAATCTCCAAAAAAAAATTTACTGAAGCTGAACACAGCCTCTCACAACAATGCTAGCTGACCTTTTGATGCGAATGTCCTTTAACACTTAACTAGTAGAGAAGGCTGTACTACAAGAGGCCCGCCCTCTAAAAGATAATTTCAATTTTGGGGGGCCCCCCTTGTACTGCTTTGTATTTCTGGTTAACAGTTCATGTCTGTATATATTTTTTCTTCCAACTGAATTGTAAGTTCCTTGAAGTCAGAGTTAACTCTTACACTTCGCTGTAGCTCCCATGTTCAGCACCTGGCTTAGTGCTTGAAACATTTTAGGTGATTGAAACATTGAAAGAATGGGTACTATTACTTTGATCTTATCTTTTTACTAGGATCTAGAAAAAAATTGATAATAAATATTACTTATAGAACTTAAATCACCATGGAGCTAACTTGGAAGTAACTTCTTCAAGTATTATATTGAAGAGATTATGTAATTTAATAGTTTATTGTGTGTTTCAATCTTTTATTTTAAAAAATATTATTTTTCTTAAATTATTACTCTTCTTTTTTGCTTTTTGGCAGCCGGTACGAAGACAGTCTCTTACCCCTCCTCCTCAAAACACTATTACGTGGGAAGAATATATATCTGCTGAAAATGGAAAGTAAGTGGTTTCTTTGGTTTTTACATAGAATAATTTGTAAAAACTGAATATGTGAATATTTAGGTTTAATGATTTTTTTAGACAGAATCATTGGTATGTTTTTGTCTGAAGCAGTTAATGAGGGCAGTGTCCCAACTTTCATACCCTCTTTGCATAAGGTTGTATAGTGCCTTCTTTTTATATTTCTCATGCCACTTTGCATACACCAAAAAAACTGAAGGACACTGTTCTAAGGAAATGGAATGTAGAGAATTGCCCAATACAGTTGTTGCTTGTTTGAGATTTCCCATTGTATGATGAACTTCTGTGTTTCGTGATGATTCTGATTATTAGTGTAGTGTGTAAGACCCTTCACTATTTGTCTCTTCTTTGCCTTTCCAAGTTAACCTTTTATCATTGTGCTTTGTTACAGCCTGTTAGATGACTTAAAACATTTATTCTGGATTACTTCCTTTTTGTAGAGAAAAATATTACCCCCTCCTGCTTAAGTTGTCATTTTTTTCTTACTGAATGGTTTATTTCATTTTTCTAAATTCTCAAAGATGTATCCATTTTAATACTTTATAGTGTTAAACAAAATTTATAAGAGGCCATTGTTTTGGACTAGCCTCCTGCACTAGGCCCCAGCAGACCAGACCAAACCAGAATGTAGTCACTTCTGCTAAGTACCACATAATCAAGCTGACCTTTGAAATGGGCTGGTTTTCCAAAAATCAGGAGATTCTAGTCATCTCTGTTTTAATTTTATAAAGCAACTTCGAAATGAGCAGATCACTTTATGTTGCTTATTTCTGCTTTCTTCAGCCCTTTTCAGTCTATGAAGGCATTTCCTTTGCTCAACTTATTGGAACACTCATTCTGATATTTAGAACAAGATATTGCCCTATGCTAGAATGGCAAATATAAGCCAATTTGACCCTTAAATTTGTTGTAATTTTCTTTTGACAGCAGTTAATATAAAATTCCTTCTTCTTTATTCTGCACAGTACTTACTGATCAACGCTGAGACTGTAGTAGGCAGTAAAGGAGGTTGAATAAGTGACTTTATAGGCATGCAAGGATACTTTGATTATGGTATAGTGATTTTCTAGTATTTTTTTTGTGAATTTTTTCCTAGTGATTTTCTTTGTTCTTTTTTTTTGGAGTCTCACTCTGTCGCCCACACTGGAGTACAGTGGCTGCTCCTGGCCACCGCAGCCTCGACCTGCTGGGCTCCGGCGATCCTTCCACCTCAGCCTTCCGAGTAGCCGGAATTACAGGCATGCACTACCACGCCTGGCTGATTTTTTGATTTATTGTAGAGATGAGGTCACACTGCCCAGGCGGGTCTCAAACCCGCGGGCTCAGGCAATCCACTCACCTCAGCCTCCCAAAGGCGCAGGATTACAGGCTGAGCCACCGAGCTCCGCTGTTCTGTTATTTTTTTTCTGAACTTTTACTCTTTGCTGTTTCCTTTTTTTGTTACCATTGTCTCATTTCTTCTACACATCTATTCCTTTTTAGCATAATTTTAATTTACTTCTCTCATAGACATTAAGAACAGTTGAAATATTAATGAATATCTTTGAAAGACAACAGATTCTTCTTGGGAAGGTGATAGACTATGGAAGGTGTTTCCTAACATTTTCTTCTTTCTTTTTCCGTTTTAGAGCTCCTCATCTGGGCAGAGAATTGGTGTGCAAGGAGAGTAAGAAAACATTTAAAGCTACCATAGCCATGAGCCAGGAATTTCCCTTGGGGATTGAGTCGTAAGTTTGTTACTAACTGTAAATGTATGTGACAGAAACTATTAAAGCCTAAAGGCTATAGTAATAGTATTTGCATCTAAGTGGCACATTTGAGGCCATTGAAATAAAGCAGCAGGTTGTGGTGGTGCACACCTGTAGTCCCAGCTACTTGGAAGACTGAGGTGGAAGGATTGCCTGAGCCCAGCAGGTCAAGGCTGCGATGACCGTGAATGTGCCACTGCACTCCAGCCTGGGTAACAGAGTGAGACTTTGACTCAAAAAAAAAAAAAAAAAAAAGAAAAGAAAAGAAATATAAAAGCAAATAGCCATTGCCTTGTAGAGTATGCCCTCTTCCAGAAAATTTCTGGTTCACGAAAGTAGTAATTTTTACTATCTCACCTGTTAAATTTTTGAGTTAAAAAAAAAAATTATGGAAGTAATACATGAATAATGCTTTGTAAAAAAAAAAGTCTAAAAGTGGAAATTTATAGCATAAAATGTGATCTTTTTTTAATAGCTAATGACTGGTGTATTTTTGTCTGGACTTAGCTGTGTTTTTGCAGTTTTTTTTTTTTTTTTAATAGGGGCATAAGTCCATTTTTGTTCCTTGTTTTCTTTTTCTTTTTTTTTTTTTTTTTTTTTTTTTGAGTAGGAGTCTCACTCTGTTGCCCAGGCTGGAATGCCATAGCATGCTCACTGCAAAAGCAACCTCTCCCTGCTGGGCTCAGGTGATTCTTCCGCCTCAGCCTTCCAAGTAGCTGGACATACAGGCGTGTGCTACCACATCTGGCTAATTTTGTGATTTATTGTAGAGATGAGGTCTCACCAAGTTGTCCAGGCTGGTCTCAAATCCCTGGGTTCAGGCAATCCTCTCGCCTCTGCCTCCCAAAGTGCTGGGATTACAGGCACGAACCACTGCGCCTGGCCCTTGTTTTCTTATAAAAGTGAATTTATCTTGAAGTTTTATAGTAGTGATATTTTTGTTTAATTTTTCTTGGTATTTTGCAATATTGATAGACCATCATTTATTTTATTATTCCCCTGCTGATAAACGTTGGTTATTTATAGTTTATCACCATTTTAAACAATCTTTCAGTGAAGATCTTGAATATATCCTTTCAAGCCTGTACTTATGAGATGCTCCTTTTAAAAACAATTCAATTTGGAGAGACAGTGGATCAGGAGGTGGATAGGTAGCTGTAACCACTTGATAAAACTGTAGGTTTAGGCTCCTCACTAAAGGGGGATGGAGGGCATGAGTTGAAGCCCCTGGTTATTTTCTCTTACCTAGTTCCTTTCCTTCCCTTTCAAACCTGGCTTAATACATTAAATTAAGAATCTAAAAATCGAAACTATCCTAATACATTTAAAGCATTCTCAAAGAAGAGAGCAGAACCCATATTTTTCAAAAAAGTTTGGAACATATAGCATACTCCCTGGCCTTGCCTTGTATCTAAGCTTTAGAAAAGGAGACAGGGTCTGGGCACAGTGGGTCACACCTATAATCAATCCCACCACTTTCGGAGATTTGCTTGAGCCCAGGAGTTTGAGACCAGCCTAGGCAATTTAGTGAGATCTGGTCTCTTAAAAAAAAAAAAACAGCTGGCCTTGCGGGCTCGCACTGGTACTGCCAGCTAATCAGGAGGCTGAAGTGAGAGGAGAGCTTGAGCCTAGAAAGTCAAGGCTAAGGGGAGCTGTGATCATGCCACTGCACTCCAACCTGAGTAACAGAGTGAGACCCCAAATTTAAAAAAAGATCAGTGAAAGACAGAATGTTGTAGATAGCTCTCAAATTAGGTTAGAGAGAGATAAGTCTCAGAAAATGTGGAGTTTGCCACATATACAAACCTGCTATAGTTCATCATGTCTAAAACCCATTTGACTCAGACATCCACCACTTTTATATTCTGCTTACTAATAAAGATGCAGCTTTATTTTGTGTTAAGCTAATTTTAAGATGCCATTAATTTAGGAGTTAGCCTAATTTTAGATATGTTATGTGAAAAAAATGGGTGCCAAAGCAGTTATAAAATGTGACAGTTATAACTACAACACCTGAAAAAAAAAATGAAATAAGGACCACAAGATACAAATGTAAAAGAATTCATCCATTCTAAAATAAAATGTCAAAGAACAGAAGAAAAATTCTTGTAAATGCTGTAGAAAAACAAAAAAGAACACAAAATTAGTAAATTAGATAATTCTTTTTTTTTTTTTTTGTGAGTTGGAGTCTCACTCTGTCACCCAGACTGGAGTGCAGTGGCCGCTTCCGGCCACCGCAGCCTCGACCTGCTGGGCTCCGGCGATCCTTCCGCCTCAGCCTTCCAAGTAGCTGGAACTACAGGTGCGCGCTTCCACGCCCGGCTAGTTTTTTGACTTATTGTAGAGATGATGTCTCGCCTGCCCAGGCGGGTCTTGAACCCGCGGGCTCAGGCAGTCCACTCACCTCAGCCTCCCAAAGGCGCGAGATTACAGGCTGAGCCACCAAGATAATTCTGAGATGGTAAGGTAGAGTGAAATGAAAAGGAAATTGTAAAGCTAAGGAAATAAGTTGAGCATCAAACAGCACTATTACAAAACAAATACACTAGAAACAACAATGAACAGAATAGGTATGATCAAACATTAGATTTTGACAGCACATAGTGAATGCAGTAGAAGAGATTAAAGAAATCGTAGGCCATGTACAGTGACCCAGACCTGTAATCCTAGGACTTTGGGAGGCTGAAGTGGGAAGATTACTTGAGCCCGAAAGTTTAAGACCAGTCTGGTCAACATAGTGAGACACTGTCTCTACAGAAATTAGCCGGGTGTGGTAGTGTGCACCTGTAGTCCCAGCTACTTGGAAGGTTGAGATGGGAAGATCACTTGCGTCTAGGAGGTCAAGGATGCCATGAGCTGGAATTGGGCCATTTCATTCCAGCCTTGGTACTGGGTGACAGAGTAAGACCCTGTCTCCAAAAAAAAGAAAAAAGAAAAGAAGGAGAGAAATAGAGAAACAATATACACTAAATGGAGGACAAAGATTGTTTACTATAAGACTCAGTGCTGCCTGGGCATGGTGGCTCAAGCCTGTAATCCCAGCACTTTGGGAGGCCGAGGCAAGAGGATTGCCTGAGACCTGGGGTTCGAGACCAACCTGGGCAACTTGGCGAGACCTCTTCTCTACACTAAACCAAAAAATTAGGCCAGGTGTGGTGACTCAAGCCTATAATCCCAGCACTTTGGGAGGCCAAGGCGAAAGGATTTGCCTGAACCTGTGGGTTCGCGACCAGACTGGGCAACATGGTAAGACCTCGTCTCTACAATAAATAAATAAATTAGGTGGGCATGGTAGCGTGTGCCTGTAGTTCCGGCTATTTGGAAGGCAGAGGTGGAAGAATCACCTGAGCCCAGCAGGTCGAGGCTGCAGTGGCCTGGAGCATGCCACTGCCCTCCAGCCTAGGTGACAAGAGTGATACTCCAACTCAAAAAAAAAATTAGCCAGACATGGTGGCACGTGCCTGTAGTTCCACCTACTTGGGTGACTGAAGCGGAAGGATTGCCTGAGCCCAGCAGGTTGAGACTGCGGTGGCCATGAGCGGTCCACTGCACTTCAGCCTGTGCGACAGAGTGAAACTCCAACTCAAAAAAAAGTCTTTGGTGTTTCACTTAAATAGGAAGCATCCAAAATGCAACCCAAATAGTATTCAAAATATGATAGAAGAATGTTTTTCTGTAATGAAGAGTGGAGTATGTAAAAATTAGATTTTAAGAAAAATTGGCAGAGTGGTGACAAAAATTATGCTGGGTAAACTGTTGGACTTTTAATTGTTAATAAAGAAATCTAAAGGCATCTAGACAGAAAATGAGTAAAATTAGCCTGACCTTAACATTATTTCATACATCTTGACATTTCTGAAGCAATGAAAGTGTAATCTGGTTGTATGTCCACCATCATTTATGTATCAAGGCAACTGAAGATATTCTCAAACATAAAATAATTCAAGAAATGTATTAGCCATAGGCCTTTTTTAAAGGAAAATAATACAACCTAAAAATGAAATTCATCCAGTCAGAAGATGAAAGAAATTGTAGTATAATGACTAGTATAATACTAAATGCTAACAGATAGTATGAAATTGTAGTACATAGGGAACGATAATATAACCTGAAATTTTATGTGACTCAGATTTCTCTTTAGGACAAGAAATACTTATTTATCAAATAACCAAATCAGAAAATATTAAGCACATGAGAGCCTTTCACACATGATACACTGATTGCGAAAATCAGCCACCCAAATGTTGTGTCCAATTGAAGAACTCAGAAATGTGTAGACTTCAGGAAGAAGAAAGTGTCAGCCTTGAATTCGTTTAAATATGGACCTGATAATCAAGCAGCTGTGGAAATTAGGGTTGCACAGTCAAAAGCTATAAAAGTATAAAGTACCTTTAAAGAATAAAAAGAATAATAAAAAAATTAGGAGGCAGAAGTTATGTCATCCTTAATATCTGGAACTCAGTACTGCTGTCTAAGTTTGAAGCCTGTCGTTAAAAAAGCAGCATAAGGACACAAAGCAGTTTGAAAAATGAAAACATTTTTTCTTCCATTTTTCAGATTATTGAATGTTTTAGAAGTAATAGCTCCCTTTAAGCACTTTAACAAGCTTAGAGAATTTGTTCAGATGAAGCTTCCTCCGGGCTTTCCTGTAAAATTAGGTAAGAGAAAAATTTAGATGTAATTTTAGTGTCTGTCAGAAATATGAAACTGTTTATTAGCATTTAATAAGAAACTTCTTTTAAAGGAAAATAGATTTCCTGGTTTTTACATTTTGGTAAAGACGTTCAGTCCTATGAATTGGTATTTATGTTTTGTCAAATATATTAAGTTCCTGATGAGAATTCTAATTCTGCTTGATTTAAATGAAATGTAAGTGTATATCTAACCCTGAATTGTTCTCCACGTTTTAAAAATTAAATAAATAAATAAATGGAATGTATATGAAAATATTTCATACAAGAAGATGTGGGTGCACTAATGGTACACTGTAATAATGTTTTTAAAGTGAAATCAGGAGACTGAGTTTCTGTATAGTGGGAATGATTCTGGAGTCAGCAGTCACTATTCATGGATCAAGTAATACTCATACATTTTGTTTTTCAGACTTAAATGTTTAAACTTAATTTTATCTTAAACAGTGATCTTTAGAAACAGAGACCTTGTCTCTACAAAAAAATAAAAATAAAAAATTAGCCAGGTGTGGTGGCATGTGCTTGTATTCCAAGATCCTTGGGAGGCTGAGGTTTAAATATCACATCTCAGAATAATCAAGCCAAAATGTGTCATTCCCAGAAATGATGTTTTCATTGCTAAAAATTAAATATGACCTTATTAATTTTACAAACTTGGAGATAAACTTTTTGGATTAAAATTGATTTTTAAATGATTTTCAAAATATCACTTTAGTTGCCTTTTGTAATTCAAATTTACTGGGAACCCAGTGTCTACTTGGAGATACCAGTGATAAGATTTTTCGCAGAAATTATTAGAAAACTAAAGCTGTGTGAGGCCAGGCACGGTGCCTCAAGCCTGTAATCCTAGCACTTTGGGAGGCGGAGGTGAGAGGTTTGCCTGAACCCGTGGGTTTGAGTCCAGCCTGGGCAACTTGGTGAGACCTCATCTCTGCAATAAATCAAAAAATTAGCCACATGTGGTAGCATAGTTCCAGCTATTTGGAAGGCTGAAGTAGAAGGATCACCTGAGCCCAGTAGCTTGATGCTGGGGTGGCCATGAGTGTGCCACTGCACTGCAGCCTGGGCAATGGAGTGAGATTCCACCTCAAAAAATAAATAAATAAATAAATAAATAAAAAGCTGTGTGACCAGGCATGGTGGCTTATACTGCTAATCCAGCACTTTGGGAGGTCAGGGTGGGAGGATCGCCTGAGCCCAGGAGAAATTAGCCTAGGCAACACAGCAAGACCCATCTTTTTTTTTTTTAATTAATTAATTAATTAATTAATTAATTAATTATTTATTTTTTTGAGTTGGAGTCTCACTCTGTCGCCCAGACTGGAGTGCAGTGGCCGCTCCCGGCCACCGCAGCCTTGACCTGCTGGGCTCCGGCGATCCTTCTGCCTCAGCCTTCCGAGTAGCTAGAACTATAGGCGCGCGCTACCACACCCGGCTAATTTTTTTTGATTTATTGTAGAGATGAGGTCTCACCAAGTTGCCCAGGCAGGTCTCGAACCCGCGGGCTCAGGCAATTCACTCACCTCAGCCTCCCCAAGGCGCGGTGTTTTTTTTTTTTAAGTGTACTGTTGACTGAGCATAGTGGCTCTTGCCTATAATCCCAGCACTTTGGGAGGCTGAGTTGAGAGGATTGCCTGAGCACATGAATTTGAGACCAGCCTGGGCAACTTGGTGAGACCTCATCTCTACAATAAATCAAAAAATTAACCAGGTGTGGTGGTGAGTGCCTAGTTCCAGCTGCTTGGAAGGCTGAGGTGGAAGGATCGCCTGAGCCCAGCAGGTCGATGCTGGGGTGGCTGTGAATGTGCCACTGCACTCCAGCCTTGGCAACGGAGTGAGACTCCATCTCAAAAAAAGAAGAAAAAAAATTAGCCGGGCATGGTAGCATGTATCTGTAGTTCCGGCTACTTAGAAGGCTGAGGCAGAAGGATCACCTGAGCCAAGCAGGTCGAGGCAGCAGTGGCTATGAGCGGCCACTGCACTCCAGCCTGAGTGACAGAGTGAGACTCCAACTCAAAATAAATAAATAAATAAAAAGTGTTCTGTAACCATGTTAAGGGATCCTTCTATGAGCATTTCTGCAAAAGCTTTTAAAACTCACTGTCACTCTCTGGTGAGAAAATATTTCAAGCCTCCTTCTTCTAGGTACTATTAAGAAATGTAGTGACAAGCTAGAATGGAGGACAAGGGTTGAATGGATGAGAATTCCAAACCACCCCTGCACTCACATTCTTTTAGCTGGGACTATAGGTGTGTATTACCATACCTGGCTAATTTAAAAACATTTTTGTAGAGACAGATTCTCACTCTGTTGCCTAGACTTGGTCTCAAACTCTTGGCCTCAAGTGATCCCCCTGTTTTGGCCTCCCAAAGCGCTGGGATTGCAGGCATGAGCCTCCTTGCCTGGCTGTTTTAAAGTTCCAAATCTGACTCAAACCGCACAGCACAATCTAGGTATTTTGACTATACAAGAAGGAAACAAAATGACAATGCTTTTTATAGGCATTTTTCTCATGTAGAACCACTTCCTTTTTTTTGAGTGGGACTCTTCACTGTGTTGACCAGGCTGGAGTGCAGTGCCACGCTCACATCCACCGCACTGCAGCCTTAAGCTGCGGGGCTTCAGCAATCCTTCTGCCTCAGCCTTCCAAGTAGCTGGAGCCACAAGCATGTGCTACCACACCCGGCTAATTTATTTTTCTTTTTTTTTTTTTTGTGGCAACAAGGTCTCGCCATGTTGCCCAGGCTGGTCTCAAACCTGTGAGCTCAGGCAGTCCTCTCGCCTCAGCCTCCCAAAGTGCTGGGATTACAGGCATAAGCCACCGTGCCTGCCTAGAACCACATTCTTAACAAGGAATAGATAACTGTCTTCTTGTATACTTAAAGTTATAAGGTATTTATTTATTTATTACTTTTAGCTGTTTCTCTTGTTTCTTTATCATTCTTTTGAACACTGTAAAACTTCATCCTGGGTTCATTTAATCTACCATTTCTGTTGCTGTATTTAGGATAAATAACAACTGGGAGATAATTACAAAAATTTGGAAATGGTTGTTAACATAGTAACATGTTTTCAAAATCAGCCCATTTTAAGTGCTGATTTTGAATGATCTTTTTTCTGATTGGTTTCTTCTCTCTCTCTGCTTGAAGGCTGAATTTGAGCCTCTTTCATAAAATCTTCATTCTTCCCCACTACTTCCTCTGCATTCTAAGTAGATAGTTTTTACTTCCTTTGTTACAAAATGAGACTGTAAGAAATGAGACCTCGTCAGGGACACATAGCAAGACCTGGTTTCTACAGAAATCAAAACATAGCTGGGTGTGGTGAGAGACTCCTGTAGTCCCAGCTATTCTGGAAGCTGAAGTGGAAGGATCACCTGAGCCCAGGAATTCGAGGCTGCAGTGAGCAGTAATCATGCAGCTATACTCCAGCCTGCGTGACAGAGTGAAACTGACTCTCAGAGAGAGAAAGAGAGAGAGAGGCCACCTTCACTACTCCTAGCAGCCCGTACAGACTCTGTCCCAAGCCCCATCTTTCATTTGATCCTTCCTGTCGTCATAGAAGTGGTGCTCCTCTTAGCTTGAATAATCTCTTCTTCATTTGTACTGTGAACCTCTTCTCCTCTCTGCTCTTTTACTTTCTACCACCTTTTCTCTCTTAGTTGTTAGTTTTGTTCAAGTCTTTTCCCTTTTAAAATTCAACCAACAAACTTCACTGTATTATTTAATCTTTGCTTTTCATAGCCAAGCTTTTTGAAGGACTGTCTCTCCAGACTTATTTCCTATTTATAATTTTGTTATAAATGGGGATAAGTAAATGGACATGAAGAGATACAACGTTTCTCTACTTCACTGGCACCAGGAACCCATGTTAAGTTAGACATGTTTGAGGGCGGACCCCCCAAAAATATAATTTATATATAAAAAAAATTTGTGTATTGCTTTTTTTGCATGTTTAAATTTCAGTCACCTTCAGAGTTCTTTCTGTTTGATGCAATACACCTACCGAGATGCTTTTTCCACTGCTCAAAACCATTTTTGAACTTGTCAGTTTTGATGCCTTTTAGTGCTTCTGCCGTTTTTTGTTTCTCCTCTTCCATATGTGCAAAACGTTTGCCTTTGAGAACTTTTTCATCGGAAACAAAAAAAGTAACTTGGGGTGAGATTGGGTGAATAAGGAGGGTAGGGCATGGGGCTTATGCTGTGTTTGGTCAAAAACTGCTGAACACTCTGTGTGGTGTGGGCAGATGCACTTGTAAATTATCCATCATAAAATTGGCCAAATGCGCTGAAAGAATCTCCAAAAAAAAAAATCTACTGAAGCCAGTGCAGCCTCGCAGAACAACGTTAACTTGTACACTGATGCTGATGGATTCCTAGAACACTTACTTAGTAGAGGGATCCTGTACTACAAGGGGCCCACCTTCCAAAAGTTAAGTCCAGGTTTTTTTGGGTCCTCCCTCATATATAATAGAGTAACCACTAAAGCTGTACAAAGATAACTCAGTAACACCAGGTAAATTAAAACAAAATTGTAAAAACTAGTTAATTAACCAAAGAAAGTAGTGAGAAGGTAAGCTAAGGAAAAGTAGAGAAATGAAAAACAGAACAAACAGAAAACAAGCAAAATGGTAAAATTAACCCTAATATTTAGATGGTTCCATTAAATGTAAATGGTCAAAATAAACCCCTTAAAAGAGATGATTGGCCAGGCTCAGTGGCTTACACCTGTAATTCTAGCACTTAGGGAGGCCAAGACAATAAATCAAAAAATTAACCAGATGTTGTGGCATGCATCAATATTCTCAGCTACTTGAGGGGCTGAGGCAGAAGGATCTACTCTGGCCAGGATGTCGAAGCTGCAGTGAGCCATGTGTGCGCCACTGTATTCCAACCAGGGGTGACAGAGGGAAACCCCCACTCAGAATAGTAAGTAAATAAAAGACAAGTGAATGGTAAAGTAGATTGAAAAAACATGATCCAGCAGTATGCTCTCTCCAAGAAATTCACTTCAAATATAATGATATAGGCAGGATAAAAGTGAAATAATGGAGGAGACTATATTATACAAACATTAATTAAATAAAAGCAGGGCTGCTTTTATTAAAATTAGATGAAGTAGATTTTAGAACAGAGAAAATTATCAGACACAGTGGGATATTATATAATGACAAAAGGTCAATCCATGAAGAAGTCATAGCCATTCTAAATGTATATATACTAAACAACAGTGTTGCAAGATAGATGAAGCAAACACTGAAAGAACTGAAAAAAAGAATAGACAGACCTACAACTTTTTTTTTTTTTTTTTGAGTTGGAGTCTTACTCTGTTGCCCAGGCTGGAGTGCGGTGGCACGCTCATGGCCACCGCAGCCTCAACCTGCCAGGCTAAGGCGATCCTTCTGCCTCAGCCTTACAACTAGCCGGAACTAAAGACTCATGGCCAGACCTACGATTTTAATTGGAGACTTTAACATCTTTCTCTCAACAGAGAGAAAATTAGGAAAAATATAGAATAACTCAACAACATTCTAAGCCAGAGGATCTAATTGGCATTTATGGAACCTTTCACCCAACATCAGCAGAATACACATTCTTTTCAAAGAATGTCCCATTGTCCATTTACCTAGTTAGACCATATTGACCACAAAACAAATGTGACTAAATATAAAAGAACTGAAAATCATGCAGCACATATTATCTGAACCCAATGGAATTAAACTAAAAATTAGTAGTAGAAAGATAATGGGAGAATCTTCAAACACTTGAAAACTAAAGAGCACTCTTCTAAGTTATACATCAAAGAGGAAGTCTCAAAGGAAATAAAACAATAATTTGACAAATGAGAGCATATCAAAATTTGTGAAATACAGAAGCAGTTTTGAAAGGGAAATTTGTAGCACTAAATACATACTTTAACAAAAGAGGAAAAGTTTCAGGAATCTGAGTGTCTACTTCAGGAAATTAGGGGCCAGGCACAGTGGCTCAAGCACTTGGGGAGGCTGAGGTGAGAGGATTGCCTGAGTCCACAGGTTCGAGACCAGCCTGGGCAACTTGGTGAGACCTCATCTCTACAATAAATCAAAAAGGTAGCCGGACTTGGTGGTGCATGCCTGTAGTTGCAGCTACTTGGAAAGCTGAGAAGGAAAGATCACCTGAGCCCAGCATATCAAGACTGTGGTGGCTGTGAGTATGCCACTGCACTCCAGTCTGGGTCACAGAGTGAGACTCCAACTCCAAAGAAAAAAAAGAACTTAGGGGAAAAAAAATAAACCTAAAGCCAAGTAGAAGGAGGGAAAAATAAACATAGAGAAATCAATGAAAGAGAAAACAAAAAGAATTAAGTTAATGCAACAATGGGTTGATTCTTTGAATTGTTTCATAATCTTGGAAGCATGTAGAGAAACTGATAAAAACAAGAAAAAACACAAATTACTGATACAAAAAAATGAAATGGGAGAGCACTACAGACTGCAGAATCAAAAGGATAATAAATGTAATAACGAAGTAAAAGGCATTCAGAGTAGAAAGGAAGAAATACAACCACCTCTGATTGCTAATAACATGATTGTACAGGTAGAGAAAATTCCAAAGATTCTACACATAAACAACAACAAACACACTCACAAAAAAAACTCTAGCGTTAAGTGAGTTTATCAGGGTTACAGCATACAAGTTAAACATAAAACAGATTTTTCTGTATACTAGCATTGAAAATATAGACACCAAAGGTAAGTAACATTTGCCATCACTAAAAAAAAAAAAAAAAAAAAAGGAAACAAAATGTATAAGATATGTACAAAAACTACACAATATGCTTAAATAAATGAAAGAAGTGTTAAACAATTGGAGAGACCTAATATCACCATGAATTGGAAGACTAAACATAGGAAAAACTGTCAGTGATCTTCAAATTGATGAGTTTAACACATTCCTATCAAAGTCCCAGTAAAATTTGTTGGTAGATACAGGCAAGATTGTTTTAAAATTTAGATGGAAAGGCAAAAGAACTAGAATAGCAGTTTAAGTCTACTAGGCAGCCATAACAAACTACCACAGACTGAGCGGTTTAAACGAGAAATGTCTTGTCTCATATTTCTGGCGGCCAGAGTCGAAGATAGAGGTATCAGTAGGGTTGGTTTCTTCTTAGGGCTGTG
Source organism: Cephalopachus bancanus (assembly GCA_027257055.1). Taxonomy (NCBI): domain Eukaryota; kingdom Metazoa; phylum Chordata; class Mammalia; order Primates; family Tarsiidae; genus Cephalopachus; species Cephalopachus bancanus. Next base: position 123,977 of record JAPVLO010000433.1, read on the forward strand.
CTAATAGATCCGTCCCACACCTCTCCCCCTGCTTCTCATGATTTTCCTTGTCTTGAGAAGCATCATGCCAATTTCTGCCTTCATCTTCACAAGGTGTTCTCATTGTGTGTGTGTCCCTGTATTTTCCCTTTTTATAAGGGTTAGCGACCACTTTGATGACTCAAGTTGATTACTTCTGCAAAGACTGTCTCCCAACAAGGTCATAGTCTGAAATACTAGGGGTTAATACTTGAACAAATCTTTTTTGGGGGAACAGAATCCAACCCATAACAATAGCTAAAACAATTTTGAAAAAGAATAATAATATGTGAGCAGTTTACTACAATTTGAAATTTGATATATAGTGAAGTATTTAATCAAGGCTGTGTGTTGGCCGAGGGCCACACATATATATCGAGAGAACAACAGAGAATCCAGAGAGAGATAGATCCTCACAAATATGCCCAAATGACTTTTGACAACAGTGAAAAGCAGTTGATGGAGAAAAGATAGTTTTTCCTACAAAATGTTGCTGGAGTGATTATGTTCATCCATAGACAAAAAGAAAAAAAAAAAAAACTCCACATAAGTCTTATAGCTTGTGCAGAAGTTAACTCAAAATGGATCATGGATTTAAATGTAATGTAATTAAATGTAAAATATTATACTATAAAACTTCTAGGAAATAAACATAGAAGAACTTGTTAAGAAAAGCACAGTTCATAAAAGGAAAAGTCAATGATTTGGACTTCCTGAAAAGTTAAAACTTCTTGCTCCGTGCAAGGCCTAGATTTAAGAAAGAAAGCTCAAGCTACAGAGTGGGAGAAAATATTTTCAAACCACATATCTGACAAAAGTTTAATATCTGGGATATATAAAGAACTCTCAACTCATCTGTAATACAACATGCTAATATGAAAAAGGCAAAAACACGAAGAGACAGTTCACCAAAGAGGATTATAGATGGAAAATAAGCAAACAAAAAATGTTTAGCATTATTAGCCTTTAGGTAAATGCAAGAAAAAGCTATAATTAAATATTACACACTTAACATTAAACATTTCAGCAACAACACTGCAACACTAAATGTTGGTGAGTGAGAATGTGTAGAAAGTAGATCACTCATATATTACTGGTAGTAATCTAAAATGGTAAGCCAGTCTGGTAAACATTTTGTGCTTTCTTTAAAAATTAAACATGCAGCTACTACACTTAAGCACTTGCGCTTTCAAGTATTTAGCCCAGAAAAAAGATTATGTTCACATAAAAGCCTGTATACAAATGTTCATTTCATAGCAGTTTTATTTATAATCGCCAAAAACTACAATTTTTGACAGGTAAATGAACTATAGTACATCCCTACCATGGAATATCCCATTCACCAATAAAAAATACATGAAACAATGTGGATGAATCGCCAGAGGATTATGCTGGCAATTCACTGTGGGAACTTGGATAAAGGGATCTCTCTGTATTATTTTTTTAAATTGTATGTGAATCTATCTCTAAATAAAAAGTTTATTCCCTTCCTTGGTCCATTGCAGATTCTCTCTTCCACTCTTATTATTGATATTCTTATTGCTAAGTATAGTGGAAACTTGTCTGTTTTTGTCTTTCTTAATGTCTTCAAGATTTGACTCTCTTAGTTTGGAGTTCTTGTCTCAGTGACTCCTCTGGTAGAGTTCTGTTCTTGGCAGTCTTTCTGCCTCTCGGCCACTCCTTCTGGAACACATCTCCCTTTTCAGTTTTACCACCCTAGTTTATATTCTCGTGACGTCTACTAAAACTCAATGTACATCACTACCCGGCTTACAGCCTCTCGTGGCTTTCCATCTCATCCAGAGTAAAAGCTGAAGTCTTTTCCTTCGCCTAACCACACCTTATCTGGCTGCCTGTTCTCGGACCTCATCTCCTTAACCTCAGTCTTGGTTTTCTGGCTGCTCCCAGATTAAGCCTGGCACTTTCCTTTAGGGCTTTTGTATTTCTTGTTCCTTCTATTTGTAATTTTTGTCTCGTCCTCAACACAACTGCATGGTTTGTTATCTCAGGTCTTTGCTAGAAAGTCATTTCATAGAGGTTCATTTCATTTTATTTTTTGTTTTGGACCACCCTGTTCAACAACTCTGATCCCCAATATTGAGACTTCCTGTTCCCTTCCATGCTTCATTTTTCTCTGCTTGTTACCTTTATTGTTTGTCTGTCTCTCTCAATCAGTGCAGTCTTCATAAATGCACACATTTTGTTTCTTGTTTACTGATGTATATCTAATACCTAGAACAAGGGTCAGAAAACTTTTTCTGAACTGTAATGTTTTAGGCTCTGCTAGCTATATGGTTTCTGTCACAACCACTAAATTATTTATTATTATTATTATTTGGTTTTTTTAGAACAAAATCAGTCATGACAGTAAGTAAACAAACAGGCATGTGTTCCAGTAAAATTATTTATGGATACTGAGGTTTGACTTTCATGTGATTTTTCGCTTCATGTAATACTATTCTTTTTTCCTCCAACCATTTAAAAATATAAATTATTTTCTTAGCTCACGGGCCTTACAAAAACAGGTCTAGCACGTAGTTTGCTGACCAGACTGGTACCAACTCCCTGGGCTAGGCGGTCCTCTCATCTCTGCCTCTCAAAGTGATTCCAAGCATTAGCCACTGAGGCCTGGCCATTTTATTTTAATATTTTTTGAGTTGGAGTCTCACTCCGTAGCCCAGGCTGGAGTGCAGTGGCATGTTCATGGCCACCACAACCTCCACCTGCTGGGCTTCGGCGATCCTTCTGCCTCAGCCTTCCAAGTAGCCGGAACTACAGGCGTGTGGTACCACTCCTGGCTAACTTTTTATTTACTATAGAGATGAGGTCTCACCAAGTTGCCCAGTGGTCTCAAACCCATGGGCTCAGGCAGTCCACTTGCCTCGGCCTCCCAAAGTGCTGGGATGACAGGCTGAGCCACCGAACCCGGCCTATTTTTAAAAATTTATTTTTCTAGTTCCTATTTAATAATTAATTTGCCCACTATAAATGCCAGGTTTCATTTATAATTTCAGCCAGAAATATATTTCATTTGGAAAAATATTAAGCTGTAGTGGTATGGTATTACTCCATTTCTGATGAGACTGTTTTATTCCACATATTTAAGAGATGAATTGTTTTTAGTGTTTTAAAACAAAAAAAGGGTTAGTATATTTGACTTGAATTACTGTAGTAGGAATGAAAATAAGTCAGCTCACAGAGTCAGAGTGACACATATATATTGTAATCCGAAGAAAAGATATCAGAATGCAAAAAGTTCCAAAGTAGCTGTTCTCCTGCCCCAAGAAAAACAAAAAAGACTGGTGGAATCTGGCATTATATTCTTAAGGTTGAGAAGCGGTGGGATCTCAAGTATTTATACAATTCTGGTAAGTCTGTGTTTTTTTCTCCTCACCAATCAGTACCCAACTCCCTCCCCAAAACACACATTCCGTATTAAACATATATTTGGATTTTTCTGGTCTTTAAATAATTTTTTTAAAAATCCTTAGGATTATGGAGATTTCCAGTAGTACTTTATGTATGACTAGATTAACACTTGATTTTACAATGTTGTCTTTGATTGTTCTCTCCCTAGATATACCCGTGTTTCCCACGATCACAGCCACTGTGACTTTTCAGGAGTTTCGATATGATGAGTTTGATGGCTCTATCTTCACTATACCTGATGACTACAAGGAAGATCCAAGCCGTTTTCCTGATCTTTAGCTGACATGGAAAATGAGGCCACCTAACCAAGGAAAGAGGATAGAGACCCCAGAAGTGGACCTAAATAGAAGGAGGGACACACGTTTTCAGTGAAGAAAAGGGAATCATACATTGAATAGACACATCAGTGATATGATAAAATGAAATGGGCCTCTAATAAGAATTTCAGCAAGTTTTCTGATGTGCCATTTTCAGTCTTTTTAAAAATACACATATTATAAGTGTAATAGTTTGACACATTAATGACCCTAAGACCTTCGTATGTACAGCAGCTATGAGTGCTGTGATTTGTTTTTAAAAATTTTTACACTTCTTGTTGAAATATATATGCATATAAATATATCTATATCTAAAACACTCCTGGACCATTAACGTAAATTAAATGTCTTAAGAAATATGAAGCCCTTTTAAATGTGTCATCTTATATTCAAGGTGACATTTATAAATATTCCCTCAAGCTTTGTTTTCATAGAATGTAAACTATGTAACATTATGTATAGTTCAGTAATTTGAATGTTCAATATAATGAACTAGAAGGAATGCAGTTTTCTGTAGATAAATGAACCAAATGGTAACCATTAAACAGTTGCATTTATATGTTGCAATACATTTCAGAAGGAGCGTTCACTCTTCAGGGAATAAGGTACCTCCTTTAGCACCTTAGTGCAATTCATTGTGGTGCTATTTGTTTTTACCTGAATTATTTCTCCAATGGAAAATGTTTGGTACTAATCTTCCTTTCATAGAACCTCTATTTTTTTTCTAAACTTGAGTTTAAGAGTCTTGTTATGTTCATATATGATATTTAGCATGCTTAAAGATACTCCTCTTCCAAATCGTAGCACTTTAAAAAAAAAAAAACACCAAATTTTTTAACTTGCTTCCTAATAAGTGCACATCAGTCTGATTATTTTGTTTTAGTGGAATATGGATGCATTGGTGTCAGTTTTAAAAAAATCTACATATTTTAGGCAACCCTACACATGTAATGCTTTCAAAATAAGGTATAAACATTTTATATGCTAACAATATATTTGCTACAAGTTAAAGTCCAGAAGTATACACAAGAATGACAACTTCTATTGTTTATTTTGGGGGGGGGGGGTCACAGGGAAATGTTTATTGATTTTAATTGTCTCCAAAGTGTTCAAATCATGCATCACTCATTTTTGCACTTAAAATTTTTCATATTTATTCCAAGATGGTTTGAAGGTTCAAGAATGAAAATACATTAGGGAGAATAATGTATAACAGTTATAAAGTGTCATGTTGTATTAAAGAGCTTAGCTAAATGTTTTTTAAATGTATGATGATGAATGTGTCAAGAATGCATCTGTCAAGTTTTTTTTTTTAGACTGATTAGTAGTTTAAGCTTTTTCCAGGACTTTAGACCATTTGAAATGCGTTTAGAGACCCTTATTGAAAAGGTGATTTACTTCAAAATCCAAAGCATCAATGATAAGAACATTTTTATAATAAACATCTTTAAAGCTGCATCATCCATACTGGTACATGCATATGTTGACATTTTATTAAATCATTTTACAATGAAGAAAAATAACCATAGTTAAAAATTCAAAGACCTAATTACTACCTTACATGGGTCTGTTGAATTTTGAGGAAAGTGTTGGTAAACCCAGACTAATTGAAGTTGATCCCTATTATTTAGGAAATGGTTATAGATCAAGTGTCTTAAGAGACTGAATTATTCTATCAGTGGTTATATGAGGTTTGAGACACCGAAAGGCAGTGATTACTGCTGCTTTTTAGCCTCCTTTACTTTGTAGGAGTGTAGTACACTTTCAGGAACATACTGTGGATTTTTTCATAAGTGCAGATACCTTAGGAAAAAAACATTGTACATTGCAACCTGGGGCTTATCAGTTTTCTAACAGCTGTGAATACACTGGAGTGCACTGGAAGTAGGAAGACTACTGAAAACTCTTGCACTGGGATTTTGTTTTTAAGACTCTTTTTTTAAAAGAATAGTAGAAACAGATTATCCATTCCAAAATGTCTTTTATCACAGAGCAAACAGATGTCAGTATCTCTTATGATGGTGGAAAAAAGGAATTAATACAAATAAAGTTTTCACAATATTAGATTTTTCACAATGTGCCTTTTAATTCAACAAATGAATGAAGCTCTATGCGCTGTTTCAAAACGGTTTCATAATATGAAAAAATCAAGATTTTGTAATGTAGGTACATGAGATTCCATGTGCCTTTCATTTGTTATTTTAGAAATTGTTTAAATTGGGTTGGGGACCCTAAGATAGATAGTCATCTTAAAGGACCATCTAGAAATGCTCAATATTCCTGCCACCAGTGCTGTATCGAAAGATGATGCAGTTCCTTGTCTTCAAGAAAACGGTTCTCGGATGAGGACGCTGGCCCTCTGCACACGTTCATGTGTAGAAGTAGAAAGCAGATGCCTCGAGTAGTCTAATTACAGGTGATGGTTTGGAAATTGATACGTCTGTCAGGTGATAACAGACAGAAGCTGAAACTGAGTCATTTCTGCCCAGAACTGGAATTAAGCTCCACCCATGCTAATAAAAGGAGGTTTTAATAGGTTATTTCACATGCAGTTTATTATTCACACCCTGGGATAGGACAGTTTAGCAAGCTGTTTTCCTAGCTTTCATTCACGAAGTCTTCAGCAGACAGGATCCTGTTTTGAGACCATTAGAAAGGGCTGCAGTAAATACAGTTCACTCTTGAACACGGGAGTCAGGGGCACAGTCAAAGATGCATGTGTATTTGAACCCATGCAGTGCAAACCTGTTGTTCAGAGCCAGCTGCTGAGTGAAAGGGCGCTCCTTTTGCTCATTCATATCCCTCATACTTACACACGTGCTAGAGAGAAAGCTGGAGACTTTAGGTGAATACAAAGTCCCACTTATGTTAGTCTCTACAGTTGCGAATTAATTGGTCTCAGATTCGTGTGGGATATAATGTGTGTCTGCTGTTACTCCAACAAAAGGTTTTTTTAGTCATGTTTTCTAAAATTAACAAAATGCATCTTTACCAAAATAGCTATGTTTGGAAACTGAAACCTTTCAAAGAACTGACTGGAGAATGCCCGAGAGAGAAACTGACAGGAGGCAAATCACTTGTAGAGACAGCACACCTAAGCTTGGTAAAAGCCTGTAATTTATGTACTATCAATTAGCAAAAACTACTTTTGAAAGCATTTTTTAGGGGGGAGTCAGAAATCTGAATAGTATCTTTGATCAGCCTTCTGAAAATCTCAACAGGCTGGGCATGGTAACTCAAGCCTGTAATCCCAGTTCTCTGGGAGGCTGAGTCAGGAAGATTGCTTGAGGCCAGGAGTTTAAGACCAGTCAAAAAATAAAACAGTATCAGCCAGGTGTGGTGATACACACCTGCAGGCCCAGCTGAGGTGAGAGAATCCCTTGAGCCTAAGAATTTAAGACTGCAGTGAGCTAGAATCATGCCACTACACTCTAGCCTGGGCAGCAGAGTGAAACCCTGTCTCAAAAAACCTCATAACATGCCAAGTATTACTACATTTTTGACCATCCTTGGAAGGACTACCTTGGGATGAGCTTTTTTTTTTTTTGAGTCAGCGTCACTCCATCGCCCAGGCTGGAGTGCTTTGGCATGCTCACAGCCACCCCAGTGTTGACCTGCTGGGCTCCAGCGATCCTTCCCCTTCAGCTTTCCAAGTAGCCAAGTAGGTGTGTGCCACCATGCCTGGCTAATTTTTAAAAAATTTATTGTAGAGACCAGGTCTCACCATGTTGTCCAGGCTGGTCTAGAACCTGCGGGCTCAGACAATCCTCTTGTCTTGGCTTCCCAAGGTGCTGTGATTACAGGCTTGGGGCACCACGCCTGGCCTGTTGAGCTTTTTAATTGTTACAGCTATTTTAGAAGAGTCTACTTTAAGCCGTACTGATACCCGTGGTACATAGAAGTACCATTTCACTTTTGCCACACTTAAAAATATCTCCTAAGGGTTTTTAAGAAAGGTCCTTGTTAATCCCTTCTGGCTTTAATCATGTTTTGCAGCTGAAAATGACTCTCATTAGCTTACAGTGGGATTATTGCCTAACACAGAAACAAAAGAACCCATCACTTATTTACCTGCACCTCCCATGTACAGAACTTCTGGCCACTGAGAAAGGCTAACAGTGACTGGCTGGGATTTCCTAAACAGAGCTGTGTCGCTTAATGATGGGAATGTGCTCTCTGAAAAACGTTGGGCAATTTTGTCATTGTCCGATTTTGTCATTGGGCAGACATTGTAGAGTACACTTAGCTAGATGGTGTAGCCCGTCACACACCTAGGCTATGTGGAATAGCCTATTGCTCCTAGGTGACAAACCTGCCCAGCAAGTGACTATACTGAATACTGGGCAATTGTAACACACTGGTGTTAGTGTATCTAAACAGAGAAGGTACAGTAAAAATAGGATCTAAAGATAAAAAACGGTACGCCTGTATAGAGCACTTGCCACGAATAGGCCCTGCAGGACCGGAAGTTGCTCTGGGTGAGCTGGCGAGTGCTGAGTGAGTATGAAGACCTAGGACATTCCCGTATGCTAGTATAGACTTGGTAAACACGTTTACACTGTAAACACTACACTTAGGGTGCACTTACTTGTTTATTTTTGATTTACAGTCTCTGTTGCCCAGGCTGGATGCAACGGCATGATCATGGCATGATCATGGCTCAACGCGGCCTCGACCTCCTGGGTTCAGGCAGTCCTACTGCCTCAGCCTCCCAAATAGCTGGGACTACTAGCGCGTACCATCACACCCAGCTAGTTTTTTTACTTGTAGAGACATGGTCTCTCTCTGTTGCCCAGGGTGGTTTTGAACTCCTGGGCTCAAGCAGTCCTCTCGCCTTGGCCTCCCAAAGTGCTGGGATTTTAGGTGTGAGCCACTATGGCCAGCCTCACTAAAATTACTTTTTAAATATTTTCCTTTCTTAATAAATTAACCTTAACTTACTGCAACTTTTTACTTTATAAACTTTTAACTTTTAAAACTGTTTGACAGTAACAACATTTATCTTAAAGCACAAATACATTATATTGGTGCAAAAACCCCCACATATCCTTATTATATAAGCTTTTTCTATCTAATGTTTTTAAAAAACAAACACAAACATACATGTTAGCCTAGGCCTACACAGGGTGAGGATGATCACTGTCCACCGCCTCCACACCTTGTCCCACTGGAAGGTCTTCAGGAGCTGCCATTTGTAGCTGCATCTTTCTGGAATACATCTTGAGGCTTTCGGCACACTGTTTTTAGCAAGGCATATACTACAACAATAAAGAGCACAGGTAATCATAAGTCATCATTGTCAAGCATATTGTGCATAATGGTGTGTGCTATACTTTTATACAACTGGCAGCACAGTGGGTTTGTCTACAGCATCACCACAAACACGTGAGTGATGTGTGACACTGTGACATTACAACTGCTACAGGGTCCCTCAGTGACAGTTTTTCAGCTCCATTATAATCTTACAGGGCTGCCGTTCTAGCTCCGGTCCATCACTGACCAGAATGCTATGTGGTGCATGACTGATGAATATGGGTAGTGTCGGAGCTTTGGAGGGCAGAAGTGAAGCAAGTTCTGTAGCTCAGACACACTGTGGCTCAACAGCCACCCCTCTGGGACGAGGCAGCAGCTGGCCCTGGAACTGCACCTTTCCCTGGGTCCAACTTCTGCATCTCAGACTTCTGGGCCAGACGTGTGTGTCTAGATCCATGATGAAGCACCCTGGCTACCGAAGCCAGAAACAGCGAGACCCCAAGGGAGTTTCAGTCCATTTTTGTGGGTTCCAGTTGGTGCTTGGCGTTGGTTCCAGCTTACTCTTATGTCTACCCTCCCCTTGTCATCCATCCTCCCTCTCACCTGCATGTGGACTTCAAACTCCAGCATCAGGTGCAAGACAAAACCTGCTTAACCAGCTCCCACAATTATTAAGGTCAAATCTGTGTTTTTTAAAAAAAATCTCCAACTGGTTCTATTTCTCTGACTGAATCATGACTGATACATTAGTTTTGTGGAAAGACAAAAATGTTCTTAATTTACTCACTTGTATTCTAAAACCTGGCATTAAAGTTAATAATTTTTCACTTTGTCAACTTAAAGTTTTCACATTTATCATATGGTTAAAATTACATAAATTTAGTATATCTGCAGAAAGCTCAACCAATTTATATCCAGAATATTAGGCAGACAACAAGTTTTAAATTTCATCTTGGGATAGCTGAACTGATAACATTAAACATACCCTGGAATGTCACATTCTTTGTGACTCTACACTTTCAATTTCTCATGCACTATACTTTAACTAGCTTTTTTTAAAAGACATGATACTAATTTTAGTGAGTGCATTGTGAAAGCAACCTTTAACAAATTGAAACTTAGGAGAATGACATGAATGTGTCACTTCGATTTTTTGGTTAAGGACATCATTGGTCTATTTACTAAAATAGCAGTTATTTCAGACTCTGAATTGTCTTAGACACTAAACATCTTCTATCATGTGCCTTAGGAAGATTCTTAAGAATATGGTTGGGCACGGTGGCTCACACCGACAATCCCAGCACTCTGGGAGGCTGGGGTGAGAGGACTGCCTGAGTCCAGGAGCTTGAGACCACCCTGGGCAACTTGTTGAGACCCTGTCTCTACAATAAATCAAAAAACCAGCCAGATGTGGTGGCATGCTCCTGTTTTTCCAGCAACTTGGAAGGCTGAGGTGGAAGGATCACGAGAGCCCAGCAGATGGACGCTGAGGCCATGAGCGTACCACTGTACTCCAACCTGAGCAACGGAATGAGACTCCAAGTCAAAAAAAAAAAAATTCCCATTAGGTATTATAATAGTCCTCACGTAAGTTATTTTGCAAAGAATGTCCTAAGACTTTGACATAAAATGAAAATGGAAATAAAAGTAAAACTGAGTAAAACAGATTCAAATATCTGCACCTCCAGAATCAGTCTAATTTAGAAAGGTATAATAACTACTGCTGATAAAGCCTATTAATAGACATATTCTGGATGCTTTAAAAAGAAATATACTAGTAACAATCCCATCACATTCACATATAACTAAAACACAACTACATGTACTTGATCAGAAAAAATATTTTAAGCAGCTAGGGATGAAATGTGTTAACTGGTTTTGAGATAGAAACAGAAATCTCAATTCCAGTTTAAAAGATGTGATCCATCTAAAAAACAGCCTGGACCCTGAAATCTTCATCTGGTACCCAACTGAAAGTGATAGTTTTGCGAGCGATAAGTTTGGTGTGTTGAGTGATAATATCATGCAAGCTGTATGATGCACACACCAGAACATGACTTAGCTGTAAGATGTGGCTCCAAAGTTAAAGTAAAATTAATTTTTATTGTTCCAGTAGATCTCTCCTCTCTAATTTCCATTTCCCAAATGACTGTTTGCATTTTTCTACCTTTCATATCTATAGAATTACCACCAGGAAACTTATCTAAAAATCCATTTTCATGAAAATGTAAAGGGAAACATAGGCTTTTCAATACGATGTATGCAATTTATCTTGTGCTTTTGCTTTAACATTACCTTCTACCAAAATTATTAATGCCATCGTTTTTAAAAGCCCCACAATCAACAACAAAAGCAGCTACCACGTACTGACTCACCCGAGGGCTACAGAGGGCTACCTTTAAAAAAACAAGCAAACTACAGGCATACCTCATTTTATTATACTTCACCGTTAGTGTTTGTGACAAATTGGAGGTTTGCGGCAACCGTGTGTCACTCAAATCAATCAGCGCCATTTTTTCCAACAGTATACGTTCACTGTGGCATTTTGGTAATTCTTAACAAGATTTCACACTTTTTCATTATGATTGTTATGACCTATGACCAGCAATCTTCGTCTATTTTTGTGAAGGTTCCATGTCTAGGATGTGATCAGTGATCTTTGGTGTTACTATTATGTGGTGTCACAACCCCTCTCTACATAAGACCACACACGTAATCAATAAATGTGTGTGTTCTGATAGCTCTACTGACCAGCTGTTCCTCTGGTCTCTCTCCTTGTCCTGGGGCCTCCTTATTCCCTAAGACACACCATTGAGATTAGGTCAATTAAACAACCGTCTCTAAGTGCTAACGTGAAAGGAAGATTTGCAGGTCTCTTTCTTTAAATCAAAAGCTAAAAATGACTTTTAGTGAGTAAGACCTGTTGAAAGATGAGAGGCCAAAAGCTAGGCCTCTCGAGCCCAACAGCCAAGCTGTGAATGTGAAGGAAGAGTTTCTCGAAGGAAATTAAAAGTACTATTCTAGGTCGAGCGCAGTGGCTCATGCCTGTCTGTAATTCCAGCTCTTTGGGAGGCTGAGGAGGGAGGATCTCTTGAGCCCAGTTGGGGCAACATAGTGAGACCTCATCTCTATAGAAAAATTAGTCGGGAGTGGTGGCGTGCGCCCTGTAGTACTCCTACTTGGGAGACTGTGGCAGAAGCATTGTGTGAGCCCAGGAGATAGAGATGGCAGAGAGCATAATCTGCCAGACAGCCAAAGTGAGACAGACCCCTACTAAAAATTTAAACAAGTTATCCTAAAGTATATGAATGTTTAAAAAAAACCAGCCTTATTGCTGATATGGAGAGTTGCAGTGTTCTGGATAGACCATGCCACTGACAGCAGTCCCCTAAGCCAAAGCCTCATCTAGAGGCTCTGATGCTCCTTAATTCTGGGAAGGCTGAGAGATAAGAAAGCTGCAGAAGTTAGTTCATGAGGTTGAGGGCGAGAAGGTGCTTCCACAACACAGAAGCGCAAGGTGAAGCACCAAGGAAAGTCTTTGACACCCGGATAACCGGTAAAGTGGCTCTGCTCAACAAGTTCTCAGTGGAGATCAAACCACCCTCCACTGGAAGGAAATGCCATCTTGTCAGGGACTGATGCAGCTCATGACTCAAGGTTGAAGCCAATGCCTATTTACCCCACTCCAAAAATCCTAGGAACCTGAAGAATTAAGCAGTCGACTCTTCCTGCACTCTATAAACGGAACATAGGCTGGATGACAGCACATCTGCTTACAGCATGGTTTACTGAATATTTTTATGAAACGCACCTGGTCACCCAAGACCTCTGACAGAGACGTAGGAAATGAATGTTGTTCTTATGTCTGCTGACACAGCATCCACCAGTTCTGCAGTCCGTGGGTCCAGGAGTCATTCTGACTTTCAAGTCTTCTGGAAAAGCCTCACGCCGCAGAGGCCAGTAAGAACAGTCATGATTCATGGAAAGAGACACAAATATCAACATTATTAGGAATTTGGGAGAAGCAATTCCAGCCCTCGTGAATGACTTTGAGGGGCTGAAGACTCAAGTGAGGAAGAAACAGCAGATGTGGCGAAAAGAGCAAGAGAACTAATTAGAAGTGACTGAAATACTGTGATGATGTGATAGAACCTGAATGGATGAGGCGCTGCTTCTTATGAATGAGCTAAGGAAAGTCTTGAGATGGAGTCTACTCCTACTGAAGATGCTGTGAACGCTGTTAAAATAACAACAAAGGACTTAGATACGCCAAAGTCTCAGTTGATGAAGCAGCAGCAGGGTTTGAGAGGACCGACACCAACTTAGAAAGTTCTGCTTGAGTAAAATGCCATCAAACAGCACTGCATTTTACAGAGGAATATTTCTTGGCAGGAGAGTCAAAGCTGTCATCTTAAGAAAACGCCACAGCTGCCCCAACCACCACCCTGATCAGTCAGCAGTCACCTACAAGGCTAGGCCCGCCACCAAAAGATGACCATTTCAACATCCACAGGATCTTTAGCATTTTTTAGCAACAAAATATTTTTCGTAGACTAAGCACACCTGTTTGAGACGCAATGCTGTCACACCCTTAGTAGATGTAACTTAGTACAAATGTAACTTTTAGATGCATTGGGAAGCCAAAACATTCATGACGTCCTTTGCTGTGGTGGCCTGCCGCAGAACCCACAATACCCCAAGGTGTGCCTGTCCATTGCAAGGCAGCTAGCAATTTCATTTCACAGACAGAAAACGGAGCATGAGCAACACACAGGTCTTCCCAACTCTACCACATAAAGCGTGAAACTCGTGACTGGCCTCTCAGATCTTTCAGCTCGAAGAAGCTCGCCATGTAGTCACTACCTCTCATTCACTGCTGAAGAGTCCAAGCAAGTAAGTGAGGACAGACGTTTGTTCTGACAAAACCACCTTTATTTTTAAATTGTTTCTACTACCAAATACAGAACAAGACTCAGTGTGGAGGCAGTGTCCAGTTGATTTCAACTTAGTTATCCTATCTGTTAAAAGGCTTGTGTTCCAGGGTAACACTCCTTCTGTGCAGGAAATGTTCACTGAAAATAAACATCCTAAGAATGAATAATCTTCACTGCAGTGTATTAAGTCAGTGGCACTACTTCAAAACAGTTTTTAACCCCTTTAGAAAAGTTACTTTTGTTTGTATTTGTATTCAGAGAGTACAAGTGAAGGAACAGTCTGTGAATACTATTTTACCATGTGAATCCGATATTTTACTTGTTTTTAACCTACAAAAATGGCCATGTCACGTAGTTCAGCAAAACTATTTTAAAAAGTTTTAAGTTTAAACAAACGTTATTTGTGTTCAGCTTTGCTTTTAAAAATGCAGTGACAGGCCAGGCTCGCAGTGATTAGGACCATTACTAGAACTTCTTATACTTAAAACAGATAGAATTCCTTTTGATAAAATCTTTAAAAAGTTACTAGAAACTGTAAAAACAATGCTCCTTTTCTGTATAGAATTTCAATATCAGAAGAGTTTTTTAAAAACCCTATTTATGCTCAGAACTTGGATAAAAGCTACAGTTCCAAGTCTCATTTTCCCTCAGTCCCAGCTACCCATACAATCTTCATTTCATAAATGAATAAACAAACTAGGTTGTATTGTACAGTACATACATGTCATCCACAGCTTCTATACTACTCCAAAAAGGCAAATATTTGTTTTACCGAAAATATAAATTTACTAGATATAGGTGGAATCATTTGTCTTTTCTAAAGTTTGTTGCTATAGCCAACCCCATTCCCACACCCAAAAGGTAAAAAATAAAATAATACTAAGCCAGAAGACTTTTAGATAGAAATAAAATCATTCCTGACGATTCTGATGGCAACTCTCACCACAGGAATGGAATTTACCTTTGTTACTGTATTTAAACACGTGGATAGAAAAGAACTTATTTTGTAAAATGAATGAGGTAAATGTTATACATTCAGTAGTGTAAATAAATACAAATACGGTTTTACAGGAACATGAACATGAGTTTAAGGGTTTTATTATCAAAGTCTTGTAAAACAATTTCAGAAACTGTACATCAACATGGCACAGACCATAGCCTACTTTTGTTTTTACTGCACAAAAGTGAAGCTTGAAACTCCTGTAACTAGGAAAACAGTTGCCTAACTACTTTGCATATTAACATGAGATCACTGTGTGCATAAGATTACTACTGCATAATAGGAACACAAATTTATTGGTTTTATACAACTTGAGATCAAATAAAAGGTACATTATCAAGTAGATTTATAGTAAAAGCATATGAAGGTCAATTAAAAATGCACTATCCTCCCACTTTTCCAACACAGAGCTTAAAACAAATTAATGAACGAGTAGAAAACTGAAAATCCGGACAAGCGATAACTTTTTCCCCCAAGATGGACCCAGGATAGGTAGACGGCTTCACTATTGTAGACATGGAATAAATTATTATTTCAGGAAAAAAAATTCCCAAACACCTCATGAAAAAGTATACAACTCTACTTCAAAATATGCTGCTATTTACTCACTGTCAAAGACAGTTTTATCTGAAATCTTGTTTATGCATTAAACCCCAATTAGCCATCAAAAAAAGGTTAGTGCATATATAACCTTTCAAAGTTAAACAAAAGCCACAAAAATTTAGCCACAAGGCTTAAAAGATTATCTATTTCAAATGCTCATTTCCAGATGTAACTATAAGGAGGTTAATTTATCATGTCCACAAACAAGACCATAGTAGATCCATCATGTTGGAGGATTTTAATGACATTTAGGATATTCTGGCCACAATAACATGCAATCAGTGCATTCCCTACATGGCTCTAGTACGGCAATGAGTCAAATGCTAGAAATACTATGCGTGAACTTACTTGATAAAGGAGATCATACAACATAAACAATCCATGCCTGCTGTAGATGCATGCAGCTTTGCAGCTTTTCAGCTTTGTGACGAAGCAGCACCGAATAGTCCAACTGCTTATTTATTCAATCAGATTTCACCATGACAAGAACTGGTTACCCCTGCAACGTTTTCTAAAAGCTTTTGGATGTCGACAACTAAAATCACTACCAGGAGTTGTGTAACCATGTATCACTCAGCGCTGTATACACCTAGGTTGGAGATGAACAAACACAGCATGAAGAAGTCACACGAAGGAATGGCACTGATGCACGTCTACAGCTGGACCCCACCAAGGCAGCACTCAGTCACTCATATCCATGTCTTCTTCGTGATGGTCATCCCCATTCACTTTGGACTCCCTCAGAGAATCGCATGTTGCCTTTTCCACAGAACTTTCTTTTGCTTTAGGGGAACCTACTGCTATTGGTTTCTTCTCTTCTTTTTTCTCTTTCTCGCTGTCATACCCCTGCTCCTCTTCATCGTAATCCCGTGTAACCTGCTTTGCCAAGGAGAATAATAAAAGTAAGCTTCTTCAAAGAAAAATCACTTCATCCAAGTAGCAACACTACCCACATGCCGAAATAAATTAGCTTGTAAACATACTTTTACATCTTTATCACTCTCCGACTTTCTTTCCCGGTCCTTTTCCTTATCTTTACTCCTCTTCTTCTTGCTCGTTGACCGTTCTCTTTCATCTCTACTTCTTTCTTTGTCTTTATCTTTTTTTTTCTCTTTTTTGTGTCTAGAATGACAGTAAAATGTGTAGCAACGGGGTTAACTTGCTCACATGATGAGCTTGACACAAGTTGCAAGACACAAATAGCAAAGTGAAGGGCCAACTTCAAAATCCTAGACAAAAAAGACACGAGCTCTTGCACAAACTAGAAGACCCTAACTTGATTACAGTGCTCAAGTGCTCAATCCTTAGCAGTGTTTAAGTTGCAGGTCATAAAGAGGATGTGTACCAAAAAATTCTTAAGAACTTTTAACTCCTGGAAAGAAAAACTATAGGGCAGTTTTAAAGCGGACAACCTCTGAAAAATGGAAACAAATCTAAATGACTAGCATTCTTACCGCCTTGGCGATGGTGAGCGAGATAATTTTCTTTTAGGAGACCGAGGCTTCTTAGGAGATCTTGTTCCACTCCTGCTTCTTCTACGTCGTCGCTCTCTAGAATCATAAATGTGCAAACTAGGCTTTGAGATACAGTATGATCTAAGAAATGCAGACACATCACAGATATGTCTAGGCTGGAGCTCCTACAACATGATTCTAACACTGAAAAAGCTAAACTGTCAAATAAATAATAAACATCTGCAAGCCAACCTTTCCTTTATGGCCCTCAAGAAATTCCCCTGATCTAGCAATTCTTGCTAAAGACATCTGACAAGATATTAGGAATATTAAGCTTTGGCAGGGTGTGATGGCTCAACCCCAGCACTTTGGGAGGGCGAGGTGAGAGGATTGCCTGAGCCAAAGGTTTGAGAACAGCCTGGGCAACTTGGCGAGACCTCATCTCTACAATAATCAAAAAAGCAGGCGTCTGTAGTTCCAGCTACTTGGAAGGCTAAGGTGGAAGGATCGCCTGATCCCAGGAGATCAATGATGGCGTAGTGGAGGGAGGGAGGGAAGGAAGGAAGGAAGCAAGAAAGACCAAGAAAGGAAAGAAAGGGAGGGAGGAAGGAAGAAAAGAAGTATTAAGAAAAGGAAGAAAGAAATATTAAGCTTTGGAAAAGATTTATTTTATTTATTTATTCATTCATTCATTCATTTATTTATAATAGGAATCTCACTCTGTTGCCCAGGCTGGAGTGCAGTGGCATGCTCATGGCCACTGCAGCCTCGACCTGCTGTTCGTTCATTCATTTATTTATAATAGGAATCTCACTCTGTTGCCCAGGCTGGAGTGCAGTGGCATGCTCATGGCCACTGCAGACTCGACCTGCTAGGCTCAGGCGATCCTTCTGCCTCATCCTTCCAAGTCGCTGGAACCACACCTGGCTAATTTTTTCATTTGTTGTAGAGATGAGGTCTCATCAAGTTGTCCAGGCAGGTCTCAAACCCTCGGGCTCAGGCTATCCTCTTGCCTCGGACTCCCAAAGTGCTGGGATTACAGACATGAGCCTCCATGCCTGGCAGGAAAGATTAATAAAACTTCTAATACAAGAGGAGTAAAGTCTGAAGTTAATTGCTGAAGAAATCAGTCTCAGATTCAGACATTCAGTGTTCAGAACAGGTATAGAGTAATTAAATAAAGTGATCTAGAAGGTGGTCACTAATAAAATACCCCCCAAATTAACCTTTAAATCAGTAGATGAAATTCAGAGAACTAGTTAGTGGAAAGGTAGAAATCAAATTGATTTCCTATACCCTAGCAAAATGCCCTCACAACCCTGCTATCAGCAATTAATTTTAAGATGTAGAGCTCTCCCTTCCCTTTAATTTTGTCTTTATTTTTCTATTCCCGGTTAGGCTTGCAAGGTGATCATTACATAATTCATGCACAAAGGAAAAAACAAACAAAAAACCCTGTACTTTCATTTGTCCAGTTTCCAAATGAAGTTTTTCCTGTCCATCATCACCATCTGTAACCCCATCTCAGAAAAATTCCACATAACTGAGCATTTATTTATCAGACATTTATTTGTCAGGACTGAATACCTTATGCTTTTTGCTACTGTTTTGTAAAACCAATACTCCAAATTACTTAGATGGAAGATACTTTTTATTTCTGTGCTTTTCAATAGACTGTAGCACAACTGCAAACAGAGACCTGGTTTGGCATTTCCTTCTGCACTTATATCTGGTTTCATTTTCTTCCTATGAATTTAATAAGATACCATTTTGAATAACCACTTGTTAGTTAATGGATGCTTGAGCTGACTTTCAGCTATGAGGAATAACGCTATAACCATCCATATATAAGCTTTTGTGTGAACATGTTTTCCATTTTTCTTGAGTACATCCCCAGAAGAAGACTTCTTGGTCAAAAGCCTCCATCTTTACTATTTTAGAAATTGCCAGATTGTTTTCCGAAACAGCTGTATTGGTTTATAGTGACACCAGCAACACACAGGGTTCTCTTTTCTCCACATCCTCACCAACAGGTTTATATAGCCATCCTAGTGGGTGTAAGGTGCTATCTCCCTATGAGTTCTTTATATATTCTAGATATAAGAAGTTCCTTATCAGATATATAATTTGCAAATACTTTCATGCATTCCAGGTTTTTATTTTCTTGATGGTACCTTTTGAAATACAGTTTTTAATTTTTGTGATCTCCAGTTTATATTTTTGTCTCCCGTTTGTGTTTTTGGTGTGACAAAGGTCAAGGTCATAAAAATTTACTTCTGTCTTCTAAAAGATTAATAGTTTTAGCAATTACAGTCAGGTCTTTGATTCATTTTGAGTTTATTATTATTATTATTGGGGGGGTTGGAGTCTCACTCTGTTGCCCAGGCTGGAGTGCAGTGGCACGCCACTCAAGGCTACCACAGCCTTGACCTGCTGGGCTCAGGCGATCCTTCCACCTCAGGCTTCCAAGTAGCTGGAATTACAGGCACGAGTCACCATGCCTGGCTCATTTTTTGATTTATTGTAGAGATGAGGTTTCACCAAGTTGCCCAGGCTGGTCTCGAACCTCTGGTCTCAGGCAATCTTCTGGCCTCGGCCTCCAAAAGTGCTTGTGATTAAAGGCTTGAGCCACCTATTTTCTTTTTTAATGGGTGTCTCTCTCTGTTGCCCAGGTGGGCATGATCAGGGCTCACCACAGCCTCGACCTCCTAGGCTCATGACTGCTCATTCTTCTGACTCATGCTCCCGAGCAGTGAGGTCCACAGGCATGCACCACCATGCTTGGCTAATTGTTCATTTTTTTGCAGAGTCAAGGTCTCGCTATGTTGCCCAGGCTGGTCTTGAACTCTCGGGCTCAAGCATTCCTCCAACCTCAGTGTCCGGAAGAGCCTGAATTACAGGTGTGAGCCACAGTGCCTGCCCTCAAAAATTTTTTTTATGTGGCATGAGTCTCCTAGTGAATTTAAGTAAAGCAGATTAATAAACACTGCTACAAAACCTATGTAAATGTGATCTGAAGAAAACAGAATTAAGTATGGTCAGCTCTTATTAATTTATGAATTCCAAGTTACACACACTAAAAATTTATTTTCTGTGGAATAAAGTTGGCAATGTTTGAATTTTCGCTATGAGAGTTTAAAGAGAGAATTAATCTAAAATGATAAAACCAGAACTTCCACTGACTTTCATTAATTCATCTGTGGGCCATTATAAGGGAAAGAAAACTTCTTTGATTTATTTATGATGTGGATATGATAAATATAACTTACTATATAATAAAACTAATTTAATGAAACAATTCATTATGCTTTAGCCATTAAAACAAAATACTAGAAAAACCCACCTCTGTTAAATTCTGTTACTTCAAAGACAACTGACACCTAACAATATTAAGTAAAAATAAAGCTAAACTTCAGATTGCCAAAAAATACATTCCAAAAACTTCCAATAATAGGTAAATACTTCCTGTTCGCGGCCTTGATAATCTTGTAAGCAAGGTTAAAAAAAACACCAAGAATTCACAACGCCACCTTACCTGCTCGCACTTCTAGACCGTCTGGCTGTGCTGTAACTTTTTGGTGGTGTTTTGGAACGTTTCTTTTCTTTGTCTTCTTTCTTTTTGTCTCTAACAAATGAACATAATTTATGAATGCATGCACTAGAGGACTCAGTTAAAGCCAATTTATACAGGGCTACAAATAAAAGAAGAAGTATAATCACATAGGATACCATTCTAAAATCATGAACATTATTCTGACGAGCTGTTTCAGAAATAAGAGTTCTTGTACCATATTTGTAGTAAGATGACTTTTTTCAAAATCCCATTTTCCTGATAGTTTACATAAAACTTTTATCCAATAGACTATGAAGCGAGAAAATAATCAGGATGTTGACTAGTTTCTTGGTACGTTTGGTGGTAAATACCAATATATTTAATAATTGTTTCTAAGGCTCTTCAAGACTCCTTTTTCTCTCATCTGATCACTACTTTCCCAATTCACCTCTCTTATCAAGCCAAAACCCATAATGCACTACCAAAATCACTCATCAATATTCTTCCAATGCATACATCTCATTTCAGCCTCTATCATAAATCAAGCCAAATTTCTACCTTTTTCTGCTGCTACATACTCTGGACTACTTAGTGCTATTAGAAAAATATCCTATCCTACCTACCACAATGGACTGGTACTATAGTCATACCTCAATTTTTTTAAAAAGATACCTGTAAATTTATTTTTACCCCCACAGTAATTTTTCCCACAATCCTCCCCAAGATCTGGAGGATAGGGTAATCAACATTTATTTGCTGAATGACAAGTCCCATCAGATACACATATACCCCTATCCTCAACTAGTCTATAATTTCAGTGATATCAAAGAACTTGTTGCCTTGGCTGATCTTTTCACCCTATTTCATTTTTTTCTCTTCTCTGGTCATCCTGCTCCATCAGTTACCCTTCTCTCTTCATTTTCTAATTCCTGGATTACTACAACAGTCTTCTAACAGGTCCCAGGCATGTCTTCCCTAAATCAGTTCTGCTCTCCCATCAGAGATCTTTCAAAATACAAACCTGGAAACAGTAATTCTCCATTTATCAATTTTCAACTTATTCCAGTTATTTCCTGGATCAAATGCAAACACAGTGTGAACGAAGCCTCCTGAGATCTGTCTCCTTATACTCTTCTGACCTCATTTCCTACTCATTCTACCCCATAATACTTGCTAAGACAGACAACACCATTCTCTACCTGGAACCATGCCCCTCACTGAGTCTAGTCATCTCCATCAGAATTTAATACTCAAGTGTCACTTCTCAAACTCTTCCAACATAAGCAAGTGCCAATCATCATTTAACAGCTCTTCCCTTACCCCGTAATTACATCCATCCCTCATCTCCTAGTAATCACAAAGTTCTTAAAGAAAGAAATGTCTAATTCCTCTTTGTATGATAATTGTTCCATTAAATATAACCTTGTTTGATTGACTGGATTAAAAGATAATTTACTCTGCAACACAAAAAAACCTAAGCCACATTATTACGGGCTAAATACTGATGGTAAAGTTAACTCAACAACTCTATTCCCAAAGTGCTGGGATTACAGGTGTGAGCCACAGATCCCAGCCAAATGTTAGGGTGTTTCTTTCTTCAGAAGTCCTCATTTTCACTCTCTGCTCATTCCAAATCCTGGAATCAGATCCCTTCAGTAAGGTTCACTGCCTGGTATATAGCTATCCTTATGAAATGTTTCCAAGTCACTGATAATGAGATATAGAAAGATGACGAGACATGGCTGTCTGCTTTAAACTGTAGCACACACCATGAGAAACGGTTGGTAACCGTAGCAGTGGTTGAGTGAAATGCATGAAATGAAAGAAGGTAGCAGGACAGTTAAGCATTACTACTACTAAGAAACTTTATTTAAGGTCTTCAGCTACAAGCTGAAATTTCAGTTTACAAGGACGCATGAGTAAACAAAGATCAGCTTTCCAGTCTAGCCTTCTTCTCTCTTTGCCCTCCCGCCTCAACCACCTTGTTATTAAGTAGCACAGCATTTGATGTCTTGGGAAATCACTTTGTCTTCTCACCCAATGTTAAGAGTCTGTTATACCTGGTTTTTGATGTGCTCCTTGACCTTCTACCTCTCTCTCTGGAATGAGATCTTCTCCGTCTTGGACTTTTGGATCGTCGCCTACTCCTAGACTTAGAATGGGATCGCCTCCTTGATCTGCTTCTTGACCGCCTAATAATGTCAAAGGAATACAACACATGCATGTAAATGAAAAAAGACTTCAGTTTTTAATTTTGCTTGGTATCTGACAAAAGATCTAGACATGTGGGCTAGCCAGTCATTAAACGGGGGATCAACCCCTTTCCATCGCTGCCATCACCTATTCAGTGCAGAGAAAACATCTTTGATAACTTAAAAATTAGCAATCCCTTTTAACAGTTGTTATTCTTCTCCTTTTAATATTTTGCTAAACCTATCAGACCAGTCCTTCTATGCCCATTATACTTACCACTCCAAGGTTAAAAATACTACTAGAAAATTAAGGCAATTCTTTTTCTTTTTCTTGAGCAGCAGTCTCACTCTGTTGCCCAGGCTGGAGTGCAGTGGCATGCTCACAGCCACTGCAGCCTCGACCTGCTGGGCTCAGGCAACCCTTCTGCCTCAGCCTTCCAAGTAGCTGGAACTACAGGCACATGCTACCATGCCCGGCTAAAGGCAATTCTTAATTGTCTTAAGATAATTAATTGGACTCATCTGAATCACTCTTATACAATTACATAGCATTTTAGTATTTATTTGATTCCTTACTACTGCAGCTTGAGTTTTCTTTATCATTAATTAGATACTCGTCTCATGCTTTATACAAACTATACAAACAGGTCTCATCGTAAGCCCATGAAGTAGATACCATAAATGGTTGAAAATAAATTCCTATTTTAGAAATAGAAACCATCCAGTATGTTGCCATCTACTATTTCTAATTGTGGTTCTCTGAAACAATTCTGCTTTTCAAATTCAAACTTAGGAAACTCCAAGCAATGTAGGCCTTGTATAGATATACATAAGTCGGGACATACTGCCTCTTTCACTCTCCCTTTCCCCTGAACATGTTGTCTGTTTCTCTGTGTTTCCTCCTGCAAACCCCCACTTCTAGTCCCTACCTTTCTCTTCAAGGACTTAAGAAGCACAATTAACCTTTAGATGCTGCCATCCTCCTCATCTTAAAACATTCATATTCTCCTCTGTCTTAAATGTTAAAAATAAGGCTGGGCTCAGTGGCTCAACCTGTAATCCCAGCACTTTGGGAGGCCAAGATGAGAGGACTGCCTGAGCCTGTGGGTTCGAGACCAGCCCAGGCAACTTGGTGAGACCTCGTCTCTATAATGCAAAAATTAGCTGGGCGTGGTAGCGCACACCTGTAGTTCCAGCTACTTGGAAGGCTGAGGTGGAAGGATCGCTGGAGCCCAGGGGGTTGACGCTGGGGTGGCTGTGAGCATGCCACAGCACTCCAGCCAGGGCAACAGAGTGAGACCCCGATTCAAAAAACCAAAAAAAGTTAAAAATGAGTTGCAGTCCTTTGCTTAGTCTTGATTACTTAACTTTTAGCAACCATTCAACCTTCTGTGGAACATTTCGAGAAGACAACTTGAACGTTCTGCCTGCTTTTCTTTTCAAGGTTCCAGAGGATGGACATTTTAAAGAACTGTGTTTGGTTCTCACTTATAAGCCAGGTAACTCTAGGCATTTTCTAACCTCTTTGATCCTGTCACTTCAGCAGTCACACCTTCATCACAGGATAGCGGCACAGAATGAACGCAGAGATAAGAGAGTACAACTCAGTGCCTTAGTGTAGGCATACACACTTGATCCTTGAGCAACTTGAGCTTGAACTGCATGAACTACTTACATCAAGAATTTTTTTAAACCAAACATGGACTGAAAACAGTATTCCAGGGATGCGTACCCCAGTATACTATGGGCTAACTATCTGTACATACAGATTCTCTGGGACTTGAGTAGGCTTGAATTTTTGGTAAAGGCGGAGGTTCTGTAACGAACTCCCTGCATACACTGAGGGATGACTGTATATGAAATAATGATTCCCTTCTTTCCTCTTATCGATGTGCTAAAATAGCTACTATTGCCATAACTATCTAAAACAACTGCACAGAACCCATCGCTACTGCCTCACTGAACTCAATCAAGTTTTGTTTTAATCATCTCATTTTCAGCTATCTTTGAACTATTTTCTAAACAATCCCGTGCAATAACACCAAGACATCCAAAGACATTTTTATGTGATTCTTATCTACAGTTCTACAGGCTCCACGAAGGTGGGAGAAATATGTCTATCCATCACTGTACCATTGAGCAACTACTACAGTCCCTGACTTATAACTGAGTTACACATTTTTCCTACCTTTATTGTAAAAATATAGATGCAGAAAACAAATCACAAATGTATTCTTACAAACAAAAAGATTAATAATACGGTTTTTAAAAAAATCTAATAAGACGAGGTACCATGTCAGTCTATCTACTAGAGGGTCCTAAAACAGTTGTTTTCCAAGGAGAATGTACTGCAGAGCCACTTTACTACACTTTAATAGTTTATGAGGTTTTAACAATCAGCAAAATAGAGATTAATGTACATATATACAATAGAGTCACAAAAAGCTTACTGAAAGTCAGTCATTTTATCCACCAAGATGCTTAAGCTACTACAACCCACAATAGTTATCTCTGTTTAGATATATTACAAGTGTCTGAATTCAGAGACAAATATTTCACCAGTATTTTTCACTGGTCATACTAAAGTAATTCTTATTAAAATATGAGAGTCCTAGTAAGATTTAATATATATAAAAAAGACACAGGTTCTACTTTTTAAGAGCTCAAGGGAGAGAAACACAAACAAATTGTGGTATCTGTATTAAGAGATATACCCTATTGCAAAAGTTGAACTAAACTATGAGAGCACTGTTCTGGAAGACTAATATTGTAAGTAGTACCAATATTTCACCTAAGAGTAAATTTTGAGTTGTACCTTAAAGAAAGAAAAAGGAGCTCCTCAGTGGAAATGACAATGTGGGAAAAAAGCATTAGGCAGAAAGGATCAAGAGCAAAGGCATGAGGCATAAAGAAAACGTTATGCTGAGGCAAGTAGTCCTGCAGCTTTTGAAGCAGCCAATGACATGTCTAAAGAAAACCAGACTGAACAGCAGGGAGCCCTGAAGCCATTCTAAGGTTTTATCACCTTATTAAGGCAATTCTCAAGACTTGAGAGAGCTGTGACATGATCCAGATACAGGTGTCTGACAGACATCTCTAAAAACGAGACAGGCTGGAATAAGGTGGGTGACAGGAAATAAAACAGACACACCAGAGAGTGCAACCCTGTAATAAATAAGGAATGATTTAAAATAAGATAATGACACTAAAAGATGATGATAACGGAAATAAAGAGAAAGGGCCACCGATGAGTTAGGGCAAAGGTGACTTGCTATATATTTAGATATGATGTGAGCATGTTTAATAGAAATGTGACAAGGTCTAGGATTCAAGTATACGCTGCTCTTTTAAGAATCCCAACTAGGTGTGGTGGCTTCTGCCTGTAATCTAACACTTTGGGAAGCCGAGGCAGGAGGACTGCTTGAGCCCAGGAGTTCAAGACCAGCTCGGGTAACATAGTGAGACCTCGTCTCTACAAAAAAATAAAAATTAGCCGGGCATGGGGGCTAATATCACTTTTGCTGCTGTAACTATCTAAACTGCAAGTCCCAGCTACTCAGGAGGCTGAGGGGTAAGGATCGCCTGAGCCCAGGAGGCCAAGACTACAGTGAGCCATGACCATGCCCACTGTACTCCAGCCTGCAACAAACAGAGTGAGACGATGACACACACACACACACAAAATCTGATAATAGGAAAAATTATTGTGACTCTCGACAAAACTAAAAAGAGAAATTACTTTAAAAAGGCAGACAACTGACAGAACTAAATTATATAGAAGAGATGGATCCAGGGGTAAAGGCTACCAGCAAACAGGGTTTAAGAGTCAAGTGATGAGGTGAAATGTAAGGTAAAGCTAAAACTGGCTGAAATAACTGACCACAATGGGAATACCATGGTTCAGAATGTCAAGCTTAAAAGGTTGTGATTAGGACTGGAATGCAATCAGGCCAAGAACAGAATTTGAAAATTTGAAAAAAAGTGAAGACTGGCTGAAATAACCATTGAGCAACTACTACAGTCCCTGACTTATATAACTGAGTTATACATTGATGATGAATAATCTAGAGCAATTGTTTTCAAACTGTGGCTTGTGGAACTCTGGATGCTCCAAGATCCTTTGATGGGGTCCATCAGGTCAAAATTATTTTCAAAATAACAACAACAAGATATGACTGCCTTTTCTGCTATGTCGACAACTGCACTGAAGATGCGAGAACAAAGGTGGGTCAAACTGTTGGCAACTCAGCACAAATCAAGGCAGTGGCTACTGAGTGGCCCTAGTGGTCACTGTCTTTTACGCTGACATTTCTGTCTGTGCTTGCAGTAAAAGAACAAATAAACTAAGAATGTCTCTGAAGAAGCAGTAAAAATTAACCTAATTACATCTAGTCCCTCAGTACTATTAAGGTTAAGTAAGAGCGTTAAATCTAGTCTCTTGAGTAATATTCTGTGTGATGAAATAAGAGGTGTGCATAAATCACTTCAGATGCTTGTTGAAGTACAATGGCTACATCAACGAAGACACCTGAGTGGTTGAGTTATGAGCTGAGGGAGCTGCCTTTGCGTGAAACTTCATCTTCAAGAGCTGACAAACTGTGATTATTCAGACAGGGTATTTGGCAGACTTCAAAAAAAAAGGGACAAATGAACTCTATTACTTCAAGGGAAACAAACAAATTTGTTGCCAATGGTAAAATCTGAACTTTCAAAAGAAAATTAAGTTTTCCAAAACTTCATTCCACTATTATTTACTTGTCAACTTAATACTTCCGTTTTTCTGATGAGCTCTGAGGTGATAATGCTATGTATCCTTTTTCTGATACTGTATTATCAAATATAAGTCAATATTTGGAAACCAACATTACACAATTAACCAATTATTTTTCAAATGCCCAATGATTGCTTTTACAAACTCATGCCTGGAAAAAAGATCCATTCAAAGTCCAAGATCAACAGATTTTCATGTTACAAAATATTAAGAAGTGCATTATTATGGTTTTAGATTCCATACTGAACTATCTTTTTAGAAACTAAAAACACTTGTCAAATTTTGGCATTATATCAAAGAATACTAATCACAGTTACCTGAAAAGACGATAAAATTATCTTCACCTTTTCTAACTACATATTTGTATGAAGGCGAATTTTCTATAGTCAACCAAAATACAACGCAATAAGTTGAAAGCACAATCCTGATCTCTTCTATTTAGCTAAACATTAAAGAGATTTGTAAAGAAGCAAAACAAAGTCAGTCTCCTCACCATTTTTTTATTTTTTATTTTTGAGTCAGAGTCTCACTCTGTTGGCCAGGCAGAAGTACAGTGGCATGATCATGGCTCTCTGCAGCCTGAACTCCCAGGCTCAAGTGATCTTTCCACCTCAGCCTCCCAAACAGCTGGGATTACAGGCATGTGCCACAATACTGGCTCGTACCTGTGCACTTGCCTAGGCAGTCGTGAACTACTAGACTAAAGCAATCCTCCTGCTTCTGCCTCCCAGAGTGCTGGGATTACAGATGTGAGCCACACGTCCAGCCTTGCCCTTAAGCAGTTTTGTTGCAAGGCTATGTTAACATAAATGGGTTTAATGTGGTCATTGTTTTTAGTTTTTAATATGGCCAACACAGATGAATATGATGCACATAAATAAAAGCTTTTTGGGGATTGTCACACACATAAAGTTTTCAAATCTGAACCACTTCACAAACGTGTCTGTCATCCTTGCCTGAGGTCATATAAATGTTCTCTGTATCATTCCAGTTGTACTATACATGGAACCAAGGCAAACAAAACTTTTTCAAGTGTAAAGGGGTTCTAAGACAAACGAGTTTGAAACCACTGGTTTAGAGAGAAACTTACATATCCATAAAAATATCTTATATGGAAAAGAGAACATACTGAATTATTTAGTCTTACACCAGGCAAGAAAAGAGTAATATCAACTGGTTTATCCAGTAATACAAAGAAACGTCTCAAAGAATATCAAGTTGTCATTTGCAAATATTCATGCATTAGACAGGTGATCTGTGGGTTACACAGACAACTTTCCAACTTAAGTTTCAGGAGTCCAGGGGAAAAGCCACATTTAGAATTCATATCAAAAGTTTCAAGTCCAGTGTTCTTTCCATAGTGCTAATCCATTTCGGTGCTATAGTTTCAATACTTTCCTATCACCTCTGAATCTTTGGTGGTTTTAAAGTATGAAGGAACTATTTAGTTTGTACCTTTTCTCCCTTTATATATGCGTGAACACTCAATCACATATTCTGACAGTAGTGGTTACTGAAACACTTTTAACCAGAAGCTAGTGGGACAACAGACAGCAAATTAAAAAAGATGAGACATATAAAAATTATCCTTGTCCAGGGTATAACCAAATATAAAAATCAACCTAACCTGTGTCTTGAAGATGAGGGAGTCCTTCTCCTCCTAGAACGTGATCTTGATCTTGAATGCCTTCTTTTTTCTTCTTTTTTATCTAGATTTAGGAGAAAAGGAACTTGAATTTAGAATCATTCAACAGGATAATTATTCTCATTCAGAAGCTACTCTAATAATGTCTTATCTAATTTTTCAGCAATTACATAAATCCCTAAATTGCAGTTACGAGTAACCATTTTATAATCACAGTGCTGAAACTTACTGAGGGTGCACAAATTATCAATTACCTAAGTTTTTCCAAGGTTCCTTTGATCGTTTCACTTGCCACTTAGGAGGTAGTGCCATGTTTTCCAAAAAGCAATCTACAAAAAGGGCATTCTCATTCTTTGGCTCTTTCTGGATTACTCTTGATCGGGTTCTAAATAGGAGGGTCTCTTTCTATCCCTAGGTTCTTTCTCAAATATAGCTATAATTCAGCCGGATTAATGCTTTAATTTTCATCTTTCATCTAATAATAACATCTTTTATTTGTCACCCAGGCTGGAGTGCAGTGGCATGCTACAGCCACCACAACCTTGACCTGATGGGCTCAGGTGATCCTTCCACCTCAGCCTTCCAAGTAGCTGGAACTACAGGCATGCGCCACCATGCCCAGTGAAAATTACATCTTCTTAACTGGCACTTAACTATAAAATAAACATATTTAATAAATAAGTTTATAATAAATAAACGAAAATATAAACATCTAAAAATCTTGGTCCAACAAAATGTTCCTATTGTATGTATACAATGTATGGAGTGTGGAGAACTCTTTATCTTCTCTCCCCACCATTTAATTTTATGTGCCTTTGCTAAATACATTCATGCATATTTATGTCAAAGTGGTTAATAAATACATTTAATATTTGGCCCCCAAATCCAGATAACCATGATTACTTACCATCTTCACTTCACTTCTGTGACAGAATTAGATATTAGTAAGCAAGCTCTCTTCCCAATATCTGCTTATCACTTCTCTTCTCTATCAATTTTCAACTAAGTATAGGAAACAGATCTAGAATGAAATTGTTTTATTTCCTGGATCTTATTTTAATTTGTTTCCTGGCTTTTAAATAACATTTAAGAAATTCCTTTAATTTAGGATCTAACTAGAGAAATAAAGCCATGGTATTCTTCATATGTGAACTATCATCAAAGTGAGACTGAATTCCTCTTTCACATTTAGGTGAAAGGATTCAATTTATTGTGACTGTTATTATCAATAATAAACTCACATAAAACTTGGGGGAAAAAAATCAATTTAGAAAGAAACCAAACATGACTTTTCAATAAACACAAAAGCAGTTAGAGTATGCTGTGTCCCAGCTTTGAAGTCACAAAAAGCCAGCTGTATCTTTAACAGCTCCTAATGCTTGCCATGTGATTTGGCTAATTACTTGAACATTTATTGATTAGATATTATAATATATAAAGCATTTGGCATCAGTTTATCTGATATCATACTTCAAAAGGAAATCACTAGCCGGGCTCGGTGGCTCAGCCTGTAATCCTGCGCTTTGGGAGGCTGAGGTGAGTGGATTGCCTGAGCCCACGGGTTCAGACCTGCCTGGGCAACTTGGCGAGACCTCATCTCTATAATAAATCAAAAATTAGCTGGGCGTGGTAGGGCGTGCCTGTAGTTCCAGCTACTTGGAAGGCTGAGGCGGAAGAATCGCCGGAGCCCAGCAGGTCAAGGCTGTGGTGGCTGGGAGCGGCCACTGCACTCCAGTCTGTGTGACAGAGTGAGACTCCAACTCAAAAAAATAAATAAATAAATAAAATAAAATCACTTTCGTTTTCCTAATTCTACACGTATTAAAAACATTCGCATTTGTTAAAAAGTAAAATGTGAGTAAGACATCATTTAATGAAGAAGAAAAATCCAGGGTTATTGATATAAATACATGAGACATCCATTCATTTAATCTCAAAAAGATAATCTGCAAAGAAAAAGGCACATTTTATCTTCTTTAAAGAAATGACAAATAAAAGCATTTTCTGTAGGTTACCCTGATCAAATAAAAAACCATCCTGTCAGGTGCAGTGGCTCAAGCCTGTAATCCCAGAACTTTGGGAGGCCTAGTGGATTGCCTGAGCTCAGGGGTTTGAGACCAACCTGGGCAACTTGGTGAGACCTCGTCTCTACAACGAATCAAAAAATTTGCTGGGCGTGGTAGCACGCACCTATAGTTCCAGCTACTTGGAAGGCTGAGGTGGAAGGATCGTCTGAGCTCAGGAGGTCAAGGTTGCGGTGGCTGTGAGCGTTCTACTGCACCTCCAGCCTAGGTGACAGAGGGAGACTCCGACTCAAAACAAAAACAAAAACAAAAACACAAAACCATCCCAACCTAGACAAAAATAAATGGTGAAAAATTCTCAAATATCAGATCAAGTAACAATAATCCCAGGTACTACCGGTATTTTGAACTAGATCAATTATTGTTGAGGGAAAGCTTTTCCTGCTCACTAGATACAGTTGGTACCAGTTTAACAACCAGAAGTATCTCCAAACATGACTGGGTGGCACTCCACTAAACGGTCCTTTATTTTGTCAGAATTCAGAAAATCTTAAAAATGACTAGGGCATTACTCAACATAGTTATACACTTATGCCATAATCATTTTTTTGCCAAGAATCATTGTTTAACATTTGACAGAACTGCATAAACAACATTTACCTGGTTCTATAGCAGCAGAGATCAGGGACTGTGCTTCTCGTACTCTCTTCATAGCTTCCTCTATTTCTTTACTAGAGGTATCCGATTTCAGACTTGGTGAAACAAGACCAGCAGCCACATGGTTCAACCTGAAACAGAACCAAGAATTAAGATCTAGAATATTTAAAAATGAACACAGAAAAATATCTATTTAATTTTGTTACACATCCATTAACTTTCCATAAACAAACACATCTTGAGAAAAGCCAATATAAGGAAATCTGCTGAAAACTTTTTTTTTGACTTTTACATTATTAATTTTAAAGATGTGGGGTACAACTCAGGGTTAGGTATACAAATGTTTATTATGCAGGTACCCTTGTTGATGAAGTGTGCCCCCCCTCCAATGACTGACATTCTTTTTTTTTAGGTTTTTATGGAAATTTGCTGAAAACTTAAAGTTTCTTTCATATTATTTAAAAATGTTGTATAACAGTAATTTTGGGGGGGGAGAAACTGAGGCAGAGGCCAATGATCCATTAAAATTACACATGAAATCCTGAGTGAAAAGGCTAAAGGTATCCCCTCAGGGCTTACATATGTAAGAAAAGATTACAGACCACAAATTCAGTACAGCAGCTATTTGTGGGCAGAATGGGAAATGTAATCAAGAATGGGTACATAGGGAACTTCAATTGTATTGGTGTTATTTTATTTTACAAGCTTGGATTTTATTTTAACTAAAGATAATTTTCAAGACAAAAGGCTACAAACTACTGAAGTCAAACGATTTTGTCCACTTTCCCCCGTGTTCTCCAAATTATTTTATTTTATTTTAGTTTTTTGTTACACAGGCTAGAGTGCAGTAGCATGCTTGTGGCTACCGCAGCCTTGATGTGCTGGGCCCAGGTAACCCTTCTGCCTCAGTCTTCTAAGTTGCTGGAACTGTAGGTGTGTGCCACCATGTCTGGCTCATTTTTTATTTATTGTAGACACAATGTTTTACCAAGTTGCCCAGGCTGGTCTCAAACATCTGGGCTCAGACAATTCTTGACTTTGCCTCCCAAAGGTATGAGCCACTGTGACCAGCTATCCCACTTACTGATAGTGCCTTTTACCAAGTTAAGGGGGAAAAGGTACACAATTCTCATTTTCTAATTTAATATGCCAAGAAATTACTAAATTTAAAAAAATCCCATCAGTTTGTTACATATAAAGTGGGAAACTATTAGTTCCAGCATGAACACTTATCAAAAGCATGTTAACAAGATATTGGAAATTAATGACATAACCTGTAATACTTCTTTACTCTGGGTTAATGATTCCCTTTCTAATTCCTATTATCCTCAGGGCTCAGTCTCTGAAATTCAGACTGAGTGACCCACTTATTAGTTCTTTTGCTATCATTCTGGTACAAGCCATTTACAATTATTATCAAAGACTCAAGTTATAGTAAAACAAAATCCTTTACAGACAGGCTTACTTATAGATTTCTCTCCTTGTTTCTAGAAAATTATGTATTTGCTTTTCTTGAGAAAGATAGCTTTGTTAGCTATATTTAACAACAACAACAAAAAAAACTGTTCTCTAGACATTCAGATACCACATCACCAACAGAGAAAAAAAAAAACCTTACTTGGGATCAACAGTACTCATAAGCTTCAGCAACTGATCTGCAGCAAGAGACTGCAAAACATAAAATACAAACAATGAGACCATGTAAACAATAAATGACTCCTATTTCCACAGTATGTCAAAATATCCTGGGACAATCTGCCAAACCCAAAAGTATCCTGCTCTAGACAATGATGACCAACAGAAATATAATGCAAGCTACATGTCACAAAACATTAAAATTTTAGTAACCACATTGAAAAAAATAAATAAAATTAAAAACTGCTTAGCCAGTATAATACAAAAAGGCCTCTACAAAGTAAGAACTTCAGAAAAAATGTTTAGCCAAGTTACAAATTGAAAGAGAACAAACATTTCCATGCTAGGAAAGCAAAGCATGAACCCATGTTCCCACCGTTCACTACTCTTTATCCTGATTCCATGATACATAGATGATGTGTTGACTTCTTGTGAATCTATTTTCTGTTTTAAACTATATTAAATAAGACATTCTTTAATGGGTAAGGGTGACATGGATAATGAATTCAGTAACAGCCTGAATCTCTTTTTAACAAGTTTATATAAGAAAAACGCATCACTACAATATAGCCATTAACTCCTGCTCTTAAAATGCTAACTTAAATAAAGTTAATTTTCTATAAAAATGGCTCCAAAAGTTGAGGGATAGTAAGTAGTACCTGAGAGTTCAAGTTAGCTCCAGGAAGCCCAAGTGCAGCAAGGGCAGGATCAAGAGTAGGAGCTCCCAAAGCAGCCAGTGGAACAGCGCCAATCTGTGAAATTTCAAATTTTACTTATTTAAAGTTTCACTTCAGTTCATTATATCAGGGGTTAAAACGTTTTTTTGTTTTTTTTCTGTAAAAGGTCCAGTAACTAGTTTAAGTTTGCAAGCTACATGGTTCCTGCTGCAACTACACACAAACCTATACAACTATTGCCATTGCAATTTGAAAGCAGTAACAAATAATACATAAACAAATGGCTGTGGTTCAACAAACATGCATTAACAAAAATAGGAGTCTGGTCCAAGGTCTGTAGTTTGTCAATCCTTGCTCTGTATGATGGCTCATTTTTCATTCCTTACAGAACCTCCCCCTCTCTAAAGATCAGGATTTACAAAAACCACCAAAATATTTCAATTTATTTCTGTGTCAATTATAAGTATTTATTTCTTCTCAGTTCCAAATCCATGTTCTTTGCCCTGCTGCTTTGTGACACTGGAGGCAGGACCTCCATAAAGCATGTCTCCTTTAACAGCTGCCATGATGTGAAGCTCTCTGTAAAGAATGCTGGAAGGATATTCAATGAAAAAAAGCCTTCTCTTCCAGGTTCCTGTGTCTCCTTCCTGACTATTCTTGCAGTACCACGTGGAACACCGAGGGGCTTTCACCTCTCAGTGAGTTTTAACACAATATCCTAGCTGGGCACATTGGCTCACGCCTGTAATACCAGCACTTTGGGAAGCAGAGGCAAGAGGATTGCCTGAGCCCAGGAGTTCCAGACCAGCCTGGGCAACTTGGCGAGACCTTGTCTCTACAATTAAAAAAGAAAAAAAATTAGCTGGGCATGGTGGCGTGCCTGTAGTTCCAGCTACTTGGAAGGCTGGATTGCCAGAGCCCAGCAGGTCAAGGCTGTGGTAGCTGTGAGTATGTCAGTGAACTCCAGCCTGGGCAACAAGGTGAGACTTGGACTCAAAAAACAAAAAACAAAGAAACAAAAAATCTCCTTGGGCAGCTTCCCAGCCAAGTTCTGGAGGAGTACCCAACTTTTCTTCCATCCACCTTTCTAAGGAGGTTTAAATCTCAACAGAGAGGGGGACGGGGAAACCCCCAATCTAAATGTAATTTTTTCCCCTTCTGCTTCAGCCTTAGAAGTGGTGGTTGTTTCTTATACCCATAATTCCTGTATGCATTAGTGTTCCCCTATTACTCTCCTATTACTTGTTAATAACTCCTTAAATGTTCCCTGTTCCAATTACTGTGTGGTTCTGTCACCTGCTTGTGACAATTCTGATTCATTCATAATTTAATAGAAACAGGGCAACCCCCTCGGGTCCCCTCCCACTGTAGGAGCTTTGCTGTCTTCTCAATAAATTCTGCTTTCTTATAAAATTTAAGAGAAACAAACCATGTAAAATTCTGTAGCCCTAAAGGGGCAGTCTGACTTACTTCACAAGCACTGTGCTAAAAGTTCTCCTAGTCTCTTAGTAAATACAAAGCATCAAACTTTCGTATTTAAGCCCTTTACTCAGAACAGGTAAAATGCTGTATTAGTACTACTTTAATTTGCTGTTTCATATAATTATCACATAATTTTATACATCAAAGGGATCCAGAAATTACCCAGATCCTCATTTTGTAGGCAAAAAGCTAGGGGCTAAGGTGATAACCAAGCTCATACCCTCAGACCCTAGGAATTCCTGCCCTCTCTCTAAATATTATACTCCACAGTTCATTTTACAGTTAATAGAGTCAATTATTGACACAAGCAAAATGATATGCTAGAAAGAATGCTCTCATAAATTTCTAGTTGAGGCTCATCATTCACAATCTATAAAACGACTGACCAGTTACAATCTGAGTGGTTAGAATACATACCACTGCAAGTGTCTGTTAGTTCTAAAATGATAAGCTTCTTACAGCAGTATCAGTGTTAGAAACATTACTCTAATCAAATTTATTTTGCCTTCCCTATATCAAACATCTCCATCAAGAATTCCTCTTCATTTTCAAGTCACCTACTCAATTAAAACCTTCAAAATAACAGCAAAAGATCAAAGTGAAGAAAGAAAAAAAAAATACATGAAGAACTCACTTGAGAAGTCTGAACTTCAGCTTTATTTTCTTTCCAAAATATGGTCCAAATTTTTAACAATGTGTTCACAGAAGTGTTATGCCTCATGAGATATTTTTCTAATTACTTGTGAGTTATTGAGAGCCAATGGCAAAAGTGACGATCAGGCACACTATGGTTTACCCAATATACTCAAAACACAAACTTCTGAGATTTTTATTATTTATGACTATAACACAGACTTTCACAGTGATAATACTCTATGCACTAGAGTCTCATCAGTACTTAAAAAGCTCAAATATGCGTAGCTGCATCTAAAATTCTGGGACTTCCCCTCCAGCCTTGAAGAATTCAACAGAGCTGGTACCTGGGTAAGTGGGTTAGGAGTAGGCAGGAGTCCACCACCAGGCAGAAGACCTGCCACTGCATTAGCTGGTGCCAACAGAGACAAAGCCTTAGTCTCATCAGGAATAACTCCTGCAGAGAAATATCCTGGCATTAGAACACATTCTTTTGTAAAAGAGAAAACACACAAAAACACCCAGAAAATGTCTCCCTGATACACCATCTGAGTTTGTTGAAAGTACTTATGTTCGCTAAAATATAAAGCTTGATTTCTATGATTACTTATCATTAATTTTATGTCAGAATGAAACTTCAATGTGTGAAAATTTGTTTCCTTTTTCTCTACAAATGGTTAAGTTTCTAGAGTAAAAAAAAAATAGCACAATACACACTACTTTTTTGTTAACACTGCCAAGATTTCATCACCTGTACTCGATTTTTAAGTCATGAACCAAACGTAAGCAAGCACAGTCGGTTCTCCAGGGGTGTGCTCTCAACTTTCAAAAGCTGTTTTATGAACAACGACTCGTGTCGGCTGCTTCACTATAAAGCACACAGAAAAATCAAGATACACAAGACAAAAAAAGTTTGATTTAGGGGTTAATAATATGGTACAGTTACTATGATTTTCTTTTAAACCTACCATACAAATTTTGCAAAAATTAAGAGAAGGAAAGTATGTAAAAGAAATATTCTGTTGGAATCAAGCGTAGGGCTTTTGCTGACTCATGACAATGAATATGAATGTTTCTGAAGGTCTCTGAATACACACAAGATGCGTGTGTAGGAATGAGAGAGAGAGAATAGGTAAAACAACATGGCACATTCCTTACCTGTACAGTTAAATGCTTTATGCTCCACCATGTGCCATGCTAACCATACCAAAAATTCTGCTATACATTGTCAGTTCAAAAGCTAGCTTAGCCAAACTCCTTAAGCCAAAAATGACATGTATGTCTGTTTTTAAAGCCTAATCTGTGTATTCAGATAAAATCTAAGGGTCCTAAGACAAATATTTATGTAGACAATTTAAATTCTATCCAACAGCAAAAGCCCTATACAGATGGATTAATCTGTTAATGTGCCCAAGCCCCCAAAATGAGAGTTCAATAATACAATTAAACTTCATATTTGCAAATACCAGTAGTATTTCTGTAATACATATTAAGAAACTGCATCTCATCATAAAACATACAATATGTACAGGGCACTTAAGAGAAACTGGATAAGCTGCAGAAGAAAACTGTTGGGTGGTATTTTCAGCAGGGCCTGGTATATAGTTCAGGCTGAACCAGGGAAAAGAACTGTAAAACACAACAACAAAAAAGAAAAACCACTGTTAAATAAAGGTAATGGTTCCTTCCACCTATACTGAGAAGTGCCGATAATATAAACAAATGTATACTACACAGCACTGTTATCTTGCTTGTGCCAGAGCTGTCACCAATTTAGGTACCAAGAGTTATGGAGGGGAAGGGGGGAGAAGATCATTTGGATATACAGGGCATGAATGCATCAATATTAACAAACCTACAGAGATTATGGGATAATTCTGCATGCAAAATTATGTTTCAAGAGGATATATTAAGTATCAACATCTTACTCAAATTAGTGCATTGCAACATTTCTGGCAAACTAAAATCCTCTTGAATTTATTGTGAGACACCTGATAGAAGATCTGCATACATTAAAAAAAAGTCATGCATCTGATCCTCTGATTTTAAAAAAAGACTATTTAAAAATAAAACTACAATTTTAAAAATAGCAATGAGGCCCCTCACCAGTTAATTTTCATGCGTCAAGAGTATTTTTTTTACTGCTGCTTTGATAGAACCATGAAATACTGCATGAATGTGTAGAAATGAAAGAAAAAGAAACAGACAAAAGAAACAAACATTAACCAAGGAACCTAAATAATTCCCAAATCCATTAACTATTAAGAGTTCCTTCCAAATCCAGCTATCTTAGTTTTACCAATTAAGACTATTCCTTACCGTAGACTCTGTGTCTATTGTTCTAAAACACTGACCAAGAGCCAACACCAAAGTGTAAGAGCTAATACATTCAGAACGAATGGTGACAAAGGGATTGAATACATCCAGTTTTAGTGGAGGTAATATTAATACAGCATATCGTACCAGAATTAAATTCACCAAAAATAGGTTACTGAACTAAATATTTCCCTAACTCTATTTACTGTATATTCCTAAATCCTTTACTTTCAAAAAGAGGTCTACAAAAATTATTATTGTCTAAAAATATTCAGGAGAGCCAGTTGTAAGATATACTGTATTATGTTCAGGGATTGGAAAACCATAATACTTAATCAAAAATTATTTAAATTTAAAAACCATTCAAAATATTTTGCACATTACTCACATGATTTGACCCTTGTTCCAAGACCTATCATCTATATTTTATTCATCCTGAATTTGAATTCTGTAAATTTTCTGTTGTTAAGTCTTATCCTACAATAGGCACACTGACATAAAAGAAATTGCTTAACCAAACATACTAACCCAATAGTTTCAAATATCTATGTATTTTGAAATCTTAAAACTGGGCTCATACACTTTAATATCATGGAGATAAAAGTACTA
Organism: Cephalopachus bancanus; assembly: GCA_027257055.1. Taxonomy (NCBI): domain Eukaryota; kingdom Metazoa; phylum Chordata; class Mammalia; order Primates; family Tarsiidae; genus Cephalopachus; species Cephalopachus bancanus. The sequence goes on from JAPVLO010000433.1 coordinate 163,179, forward strand.
TTACTATATAGCATGCCTTAACCCATTTAAAGTTAACTTATTTAGAAAACCAGAGGCAATTTCTCTAAGTTTTAAGGACTAGACATTTCACAACTTTTACAAGGTATGGTGTAAATTTTCACATTTGTATTCAAAGATGTAAGATAGCATCTACAATCAACAATATCAAGACTGTGCTTCTACTGACCAGTTTATTAAGGAAAGGGGAAAGCATTTAAATCCTGGTCAGCATATTTATTAAATTAAACTCCAGTAATGTTATATTTCAGTGATTTCTTTGATCAAAATTTATAGTTACCAAAAAACAACGTAGCAGTACATTGGGAACAAACTAATTATAAAATATGCCTTAGAAAATTTTACAAAATGACACTAAAATGTCTTGTCACAGTGGCTTTTTCAGATTCAAAAAACCTGCCCATTTTTTTTTTTTTGTCAAGTTACTTTAACAGCCTAAAATGTAAAAAGAGAGAAAATGTAGTTAACAAATGGTTACACCAGGAAAACACTTGGGGGACTTGAGTGCTTGCTGGCCTTTAGTTAATGTCTAGAATCCCCTGTAGCTGCAGAGGACCCACTGTTTTTCAGTCATCTGGAAGAGTTTTGCATTTGCCTTCTCCACTACAAAAATCACACACACAAATAACAGAGAGAAGAATTTATTATTTAGAGATATTCTAGAAATATAGCAAGAATGAACAAGAAAATCTGGCATAAAAACAAAATACCCAGTGCCCATCTGGCACCTAAGCTATAGGAAATCTTGAACTTTCACAAAAACCAAAATCATTGCAACCCTTGGTATACTGGAATTCAATGTGGGATTTTTTTCCCCCAAGTTATCAACATGAGGAAGCATTAAGAAAATAAAACCAACCTAGTCATGTATTCAAAACAGAAATAACATCATGCATTTACTTGAAGGATGCTGTGTGAGTGTATATGGAGTGAACCATTTACCTTTAGGACTTTTTCATAAAACCTTACTTTAAATTAACTAAGTAGATATATCTCAGGGAGTTACAATTAGGTATATGGTTTTAATGGACCTAAAAAAACAGACCTGAGTTCTAATTTTTAGAGCTAAAAAAAACCCTCTAAGTGAAAATTACGGACTGCAGTATAACAAGGGTTTCAAAATGTTAACAGCTTAGATTTCAGCATGTGACTAATGCTCACTCTACACCTATCCTGAGGTAGACGGTCATCTGAGGATGCCCACATAGGTACTTAAACAAAGCACAAACCTTCTGCATATGGTACGACTATCAAAGCTCTGTCAACGAATACAGTGTTTGTCAGATGCTGTGCCACAACTGCTGAGTCCGGATCATGGAACTTAACAAAGCAGACACGAGATGAGACTGGCAAAGGTGAATCACTAAAAAAGTTAACAACATAAAAGAGAAAAAGAATATTAGCCAAAACACAAATGTGTAAATTCACAAACCATCATTTGCATTTCAACAGTACAACAGGCAAATAAATGTTTAAAAGAAAATATTCTCAATATTCCCAATACTGCTCACTGAAATAATGTCAGAAACTGCAGTGTAGGCAAACACTTAGAAGTACTACATAAACTTATAGTGTATCAGTTTTAAAAACAGTCTGAAACTAAAGTCTCAAGAGTGAGAAGTTCACAAAAGTGTCAACAATTTTTCCCATAATACCAATACAAGTAAGGCAGTTTTGGCTTAGAAACTTTTCATTACAGTTAATTTCTCAGAGTAAAAAAGATAAAAAAAATTCGTACTTCAAGGACAAAAGAATAATCTTGGCAAAGTGTACCTATTCAATAACCAGTGAGTTTTCTTGAACTATATAATAAACCTGTCCCCTTTTACTCAGCATATAAAGACTCTTATGACCTGAAAATAATCAAGGCTTTTTGGCTCGGAGCACTTCCAGAGAAAAGAAAAATTTTAAGCACACATGGAACAGCAATCCACCCTCCTAGTACCACTTTGCAAAATTTTAACAAGAGCTACTTTTCTCAGCAAATTGCTCCCTTAGGTAAAAGAAATACAAGTGCTAAAGTGCAAGTCATAGAGTGTAAGAAAGACAGACAAATGCAGGGAGGCTTCTTTTTTTTTCTTTTAGTATCTGTGGTTCAATAGTCTGCCATGAAACTGTCAAAGGAGGCAGGGATAGCTCCCCAATCTCACACCAAATAGAAAAGCAGTAGTAATCACATCATCCCTTGAGATATATCAGAATCATCTGTGGAGGTGGGGAGGACAACCGGACTCGACTCCACATCATTAAATAAAGATATGTGAAAAAGTAATGAGCTCTTCCATTTCCTTCTTTAATTTTCCCTGATAATTTTAATATGCACCACTACTGTCCTGTAACAAGTCAATTTACATCATAAGGAATAATAAAAAGGAAACTCTTACAATATACTTAATGCTATTCGAACGGGGCATCACTGTTAACTTTCCTCATAAATGAGATATATTCATGTGTACACAAAAATGTAATTAGGCGGGGCTCGGTGGCTCAGGCTATAATCCCCACACTTTGGGAGGCCAAGGTGAGTGGATTGCCTGAGCCCGTGGGTTCGAGACCAGCCCAGGCAAATTGGCAAGACCTCGTCTCTACAATAAATCAAAAATTAGCCAGGCGTGGTAGCATGTGCTTGTAGTTCTGGCTACGTGGAAGGCTGAGGTGGAAGGATCACTAGAGCTCAGCAGGCCGACACCGGGTAGCCATGAGTGTACCACTACACTCCAGCCTGGGCAATAGAGTGAGACTCCAATTCAGGAAAAAAAAAAAAAGTAATTATACCAGATTTTGGTTACACTAGGTATTTCAGTTTTATATTCATTGCTGAAAGAAAAAAATTTCTCTTAATTTGGGCACTAACAAAATTACAATTATCATAACTTGAACACTAACACTAGGTTAAATATGGCCTGAAAACACCAAATCTGCTAGAAGTCCTAATACAAGTTTTCCCAGAGGGATCTCCCACGCTAAGCACAGACCCTAATCCAGCTTCAAAGCAAAGCCAACAATATATTGACAAGAATGTAAGCCACCATGGTATACAGGCTCTCTATTAGGATAGTGTTTTCTTTTTTCTCTTTTTTAAAGCTGTGTGAAGCACTGCTGGCCTAAAATTTAACAATGCTGCACCCAGAGTGGTGAAAAAATGGCTTAACAATTTTTTTTAAAGAGATGAGGGAGGGTCTCACATGTAGCTCAGACTCCTGTCCCAGCTTTCCCCAATACCTGGGGCGGCAGGTGTGCACCACTGCACCCAGCACTTTAGCAGTTCTAGTAAGCTATGGCATTTCACATTTCTTTTCTGACATCCATATTTTTACCACTAAATTAAAAAGCTCTTTCAATGTTGCTGTCATCTTGTGTTCGTAAGACCTAACACAATGCCTTGAGAAATAGTAAGGCACTTACATTTTTTAAAAAGTGATCTCTACCAATTCTTTAACACTGTCTATTGCTTCCTGATTAAAATAAACTTGCTTACGTACAAGTTTTTGTTATTATTTGGGCTTACAATTATATTCCTTTTTTTTGAGTTGGAGTCTCACTCTGTCAGCCAGGCTGGAGTGCAGTGGCTCACTCGTGGTCACCGCAGCCTCGACCTACTGGACTCCAGTGATCCTTCCGCCTCAGCCTTCCAAGTAGTCAGAACTACAGGCGCAACTACCACACCCAGCTAATTTTTTATTTATTGTAGAGATAAGGTCTTGCCAAGTTGCTCAGGCTGGTCTCAAACCCACAGGCTCAGGCAATCCACTTGACTTGGCCTCCCAAAGTGCTGGGATTACAGGCTGAGCTAGCAAGCCAGGCCCACAGTTATATTCTTACAGTTAAAATTTATTTTCTCAATTAAAGTTTACTTTTAAAAGATGCATGGTAATATAGAGAACTGATGCCTGAAATTAATTTTCATGCACTAAAACTTTGTGTGAGTATCACTTCCAAAAAAGTAAATGTCATTTACTCCATACCTTTAAGAATATAGACAAGGCAGGGAACTGAAGAGCAAGATAGGGAAAATTGAGCCCTGCAAGACACTTCTGCCCTCTATCTCAGAATGGTGGTACTGTTTCCAACAGCTAAAAGTATCCTCTGAGGACTGTTTCAGAAACTTCTAGACTGCACACAGAAAATTCTTTTTCTTTAGAGGTGCAATAAATTCTTCACCTAACTATATAAGTCATTAATACTTATATGCCCATTAAAGTACTCCTTCAGGTCACTGAAAGGACACTAATGAACATAAGTTTATCTATAGACTAGAGCAGTCTTCAGTTACTGCATGACTTTAATGTGCTTCACTGGGATCATTACCTGAAAAGCACTCCAATTACAACCTCCACAGTGAAATCCAACTAAACCAAACAAGTGAATACCTACTTAGTGTAAAGAAAATACAATTCACAAATTGCTTGACTAAATCAGCAAACTCCTGATCAAATGACAAAGGAGAGTCTCAACACTGGGGTTCAAATACTAGTTCCAACACAGGCAGTGTGGCTTGGGCAAACAACCTATGTGAATTTCAGTTCACACATTTGTAAAGCTGGGTCAAAACATATTTCATATGGGTTTGTAAGGATTCAGCAAGACAAATTTGGAAACCCCTTAACTCACAACAGACACCCAAACAATGTTAAATTTCCATTATGTATTTTAGGAACAAGGAGAATCAAAATATATTTTTGTTTAAAACTGGGTGACATGGATAGTTGCTTTCACGTGGGTGCAGGGCTGTCATACTTAGGTTAGAAGATTACCTATTGTGAAGACAGAAAGTATTTCTATCTCTGGGTGAAATTATAGGCCAGTAGTTTTTGGTTCAAAAGAATCAAGAAACAGATGGATTCAACAAAGGAACAATGCAGGAAACCTTCTCAAGCAGTTTGTCATTAAAATAGTGGCACAATTACAGAAAATTTTCCCTAAAACAGGCATTTAGAACTGAAATCAAGAGTCTCAGTAGGTGTGAGTGAGGCTAAGTCATAAGTGTTCTTTAAAAATGCCCTTCTGGTGATACTGAACTCAAGAACGTCATATTCTATGAGAGAAGTTGGTAAACTTAGTCTGTCAACTGGTGACAAGAAAAATAGCAGTGTTAAGTAGGACACAGCAGACAAGCAGGGGAGCTGCATTTTTATACAGGGTGGTCAGAGAAGGCTTCTTTGATTAAGGCGCATTTGAGAAACAAAAGTAGCAAGTACACCATGGCGTATCTAGTGGAAAAAGAGTTCTAGGTGGATATGATTGCCTTCTTCAAGGGAAAATGTACAGAGCTGCCCCTCAGTATTAGGTTCCAGGACTCCTGGCAGATAACAAAATTCACAGATGCTCAAAATCGCATACATAAAATGGTATAGCACTGACATATGCACATCCTTTCATATACTTTAAAGCATCTCTAGATTACTTACAATACCTATTATAATACAAGTGCTATGTAAGCGGGTGTTATACTCAACTGTATTGTGTAAGGAATGACAAAGGTAAATCTGTACATGTTCAGTCCAGATGCTTTCCTACCACATTTTTTCCTCCAGTCAGTTAAATCCATGGATGCAGAACCCAGAGATGAAGTGGGCTCATTGTACATATAATAATCACAAAACTATCAGGCCATGTGTTCACAGTGGATTGAATTTTACATAATCTGAGCCATTCAATCTTATTCTATGATCAAGAGAGTAATCTTTTGAATAATGAACCCCTTTTGGACCACTGGGAGTGGTCCAAAGCACACTTCCCCTGGCAAACCACTATTGAAAACTCTATTAAGTTTATAGAAAATGCTTAGAAAGTATTCCAACTTGCGCAGGTCAGATTAGTTCACTGAAACAAATTAGTTAAAAAATAAAAGTTGACATCTACAGTAGTATTCCAGTGTAAAAGGCCAGTAAAGGGAATATAGCATTGACCATGCTACAAACTTGTCCTTTTTGAAAGACAAAAGGATCTTGTATGTAGGAACATAAAGGAGCTGGCTCAAGCCTGTAATCCCAGCACTTTGGAGGGCTGAGGCAAGAGTACTGCCTGAGCCCACGGGTTCGAGACCAGCCTGGGCAAGATGGTCAGACCACATCTCTACAACAAAAAAATTAGCAGGGGTTGGTAGCGTGCGCCTGTAGTCCCAGTTACTTGGAGGGCTTAGGCAGAAGGATCACTGGAGCCCAGCAGGTCAACACCGGAGTGGCCATGAGCATGCCACTGCACTCCTGCCTAGGTGATGGAGTGAGGCTCTAACTCAAAAAAAAAAAAAGGAGCTAAAGGAATAAAAACATGTCAGTACAGAGAAAGGAGTCCTCTTAATGCACAGTACACCAGTGATCATATAGCTGGGTGAACAATTCTCAATTCTTGAGCACACATTGGCTATCCTGGTTATGATGGAACTATTCATTTGACTACAAAGCAGAAAGCCAGTCCCTGGTCCATCATGACTTCTTCCAAAACACTATTAAAAAATTAGGTAAAAGATGAGCCAGTAAAATGTCTACACCTGTTTTCTTTTTCTTTGTGTTGGAGTCTCACTCTTGTCGCCCAGGCTGGAGTACAGAGGCACGCTTACGGCCACCACAGCTTGACCTGCTGGGCTCCAGCGATCCTTCTGCCTAAGCCCCCTTCAAGTAGCTGAAACCACTGATGCACACCACCTCACCTGGCTAGTTTTTTATGATTTATTGTAGGGACAGAGTCTCACCAAGTTCCCCAGACTGGTCTCAAACCCCCAGGCTCAGGCAATCCTCTTGCCTCAGTCTCCCAAAATGCTGGGATTACAGGCTGAGCCACTGTGCCCGGCCTGTTATCTTTTTTTAAATAAACACATCTTAAAAACAATATCTTCAGAGAATAAACAGTGTTGTAAGTCAGCAATTGTAACAAAATTCTTAATAACTTGTGGGACTGAAAATAACTATGTCATAAGTCAATGATCTCAAATACCCCAGTAATAAAATTATAATAATCATATACTTTCTGCCATTCTATAGTTTGTTAATGTTAATAATTTAACAAACGGTAAGTTATGAGAAGACTGAATAACAGCAAAACATCTATTCCTGTATGTTCATATTACAAAAGCTACTTGTCTGTCAGTAGCAAAGCTTCTGTTCAAAATGACAATAAAAACATATGCTTACTTCCAGAACTCTACACATCAGGCACATTGTTATCTGAATCCTCTCTCTACATATATATTTCCCTAAAATATAACATAACAACTTGAAAACACTAATAATCTTGTAAAAATGTTAAGTAGAAAGTGATCGAATATGCTAATACTTAATACTTCATGATGATAAACCTTTATCAATTATTTTACTGAGCAGAAATACACAAGGGTTAGTGACTTATTCCAAGCACTGTAACAGTAAATTCTTTGAGAACTCCAATTTCCACTTAAGTGACATAAAATTCTCAACGCATGGTGAGTACTGTGTGTTCACTGACAATAACACTTGAATTGTCACTTTTCCACTAACAAGTACTCAAAACAGCACACGATTGTTTTATCATCCCAAATGTTTGTTTTAATATTTAGTAGCTCATCTTCGCAGCTTCTCATAACTATTTTTTTTTTACAATTAACCCATCTACTTAATACTTGTGACAAAAACGATTTTCAAAATAAATGTGCGACAAGATAAAAACACGTTATACACTCCCATTTCGTATTTCAACATTTACAACATTCCTTCTCAAGGACAGTTGTGAAACGTAACAAATCTGCACATTATCCAAACAAAGGAAAACCTCTGGGCTCAGCTAGGACCCATTTCTGACACGAAAACCACGCATGCAGGCTCCCTGAATTAACCGTCTGTCAAAAAGGTGCGACCTTAGGATTCCATCTGCTGGGCCAGAGCCACACAACAGCAACACTCGGCGGCGGGCGAGCAGCCGCCCACCACGCTCAACACCAGACGTGGCCAGTCCCCTTCTCCCAACAACGCAGGGGAACGGCCACTCGGCTTTCAAAAGGCACGCGCCTCCGCAGGAACCCGAGCGCAGCCGGCCGGCGCCCGGCGCCACCACCACGCTGGCACCGCGGACGCGGCGGCCCGTTCCGAGGGCGCCCGCGCCGTGCGGCCCAGCCCTCCTCCCGGCCGCCGCGCGGGCAGGGCACGGGCTCCGAGAGCGGCGCGGCGCGGCCCGGCCCGGCCCAGCGGCGGCGGCGGCGGCGCGGCCTAGAGGAAGGCGGAGCGGGCGGGCCTGGGGCGGCCTCGCGGACGCCGATGGCGGACGGTACTCACTCCGGCGGGAAGAGGCGCAGCTCGTCGATCTTGCCCAGGAACCCGAACAGCGTCCGCATCTGCTCGGAGCTCGCGCTCGGGGAGACGTTCGTCACCTGGATGACCTCGGTGCCGCCGCCGCCGCCGCCCGGCCCTCCGCTGGGGCCCGGGCCCGCCGCGCTGGGGCCGACGGTGGCGTTGCTCATGGCGCTCTCGCGTTCTCGCTCCTGCTTTAACACATCAAACACACAACAAACAGTGAGAGGGGGGAGAGGAACCGGTCGCGGGAGAGGAGAGGACGAGTCCGGGGCTGCCGCCGATCCGCCGCCGCCGCCGTCGCCGGCCGGGGGAGGGAAGAGCGCGCGGCTGGAGACCACGGGAGACAAACGGCCGCCCCCACTTGGCCTCCAACCACCGCACTCGCGAGTCGGGCTCCCACAACGCCCCGCGGCCGTCGCGTCAACCGGGTCCGCCCCGCGCAGGCGCAGCAGCCCCGCGCAGGCGCAGCGGGCCCCGCCGGCCGCCAGAAACGCGGGGCCACGGCCGGGCGCGGGGGTCGTCTCCCTTCGCCCCTTTCCCTTTCTTTCCTTTCGCTTTCTGCCCCCCTTTTTCGAAGAACGAGGAAAAAGGCACTGGCTTTTTTAAAAAGCAAACATTCGCTGCCCGGTAAAAAAACTGCACACTTCAGCAACTACTTTATTACACTGTGCTCATGTATGTTTTTGAGTCGGAGTCTCGCTCGTGGCCCAGGCTGGAGGGCAGGGGCACGCTCATGGCCACCGCAGCCTCGAACTGCTGGGCCCCGGCCAGCCTTCCAAGTCGCTGGAACTACAGGCGCGCGCCACCACGTCTGGCTGATTTTTAGATTTATGTAGAGACGAGGTCTCGCCAAGTAACCCGGGCTGGTCTCGAACCCCTGGGCTCAGGCAATCCTCTCGCCTCGGCCTCCCAAAGTGCTGCGATTATAGGCGTGGGCTACCGCGCCCAGCTTATATTCATTTCTTATATACTTCTTAAACACCTACAGATCCGTCCAGTGACTAATGGTATTTCCACCTACCTACCAAAATTTGCCTCCCGATAACTATAAAATGTCCTGGAATCAATCACTCTACAAACGTTCTGGGAACATTACATTTGTAACCAATTTGTTTCGCCACTAAAACCTCCAGAAAAGATACTAATGCTTTGTAAATTGGTTTTATTTCACAATAGCTGACTTTTTAGAAGCACATTGTATAGTACTTATATTTAAGTATATAATCTGCAATTTTTAAAGAAAAGCTTGCTTCACATGCATATTCTTAAAATAATTTAAAATCTTTTGACTATTTTTAAAAAATCCCTAGTTTTCAACCTCATCTGAACGATTCTTTTAACTGCCTTCAGTGTAATCCACTAACGTGCAGTTCCCCAAGCATGACACAGGTATGTTGGTCTATGCTTTTATACAAGTTATAAATGACCTCCCTTGTTTTATCTGACTGCCATCTTCTGCAGAGCCTTCCTTTCCTCACTGATACAACTTCTGCATGCAGAGTTAGGGCTTCTTCTTCTTGGCTCAATAACGTATTGACATGTACCTCCCCCCTCAAAGTCGTGAGCTTTCTGGGTTAGTCTAGAACCCAGCACAATGCCTGTCACAAAGTCAGTGCCCAATGAAGGTGTTGAACACATATACTTATGACATATCATACCTTAATGACAATGCCATTTATTCTAAGACAATTTGTTAAATAATTTACATTACCCTGAGTATTTTTAGAGGTAAAATTTGAAGGCTCACAGAGTACCTACACTAGTGACTACCTCTTGGCATAATGCAGTCAAAGGCATACTATGTGAGAGATTAGAGCACCAAGTTAATGAGATTTGGATGTAGAGCCACCTGGTGACGGGTAGGTGACTCTCATTAGTTCTCAGGCAGAAAAGGAATGGGTTGATTGAATGTGAGCCTCAGCAAAATTGCAAATTATGGGTGATACAGTTTGGATGTTTTTCCCTTCGAATCTCATGCCGAAATGTGATCCCCAGTGTTGAAGGTGGAACCTACTGGGAGGTGCTTGAGTCATGGAGGTGGATCTTTCATGAATGGCTTGGTGATGTCCTTGCGGTAGGGAGTTCTCAGTTGCTTGGTTCACACCAGAGCTGGTTATTTAAAAGAGCCTGACACCTCCCTTCTCACTCTTGCTTCCATTCTTGCCATGTGACATGCCCATTCCCTCTCCATCTTCTGCCATGATTGTAAGCTTCCTGAAGCCTCACCAGAAGCCCTGCAGATGCCAGTGCCATGCAGAACTGAGAGCCAGATAAACCTTTCCTTTTTACCCAGCCTCAGGTGCAAAATGGACTCATGCAATGGCCCTCCTGGAAACCCATTTCTTAGTATTAGCTATAGCCCAGGCTATCTGGTAATTTCTTATTCTGAATCTATATTGGCAGACTATATAACTGCCAACTACAGATTCTTAACAATGTAACACTTATTAGGAGTGCGTACTATAAGCCAGGCATGCTACAATGTTCAATAATAAAAGGATAAATAACACAAGGGCATGCTTGTCTCTTTTTTCTTAAACATTAACATCTATTTATCCTCTGTTTTGGGTACACAAAAATATATTAATCTATACTTTTAGGTATGTTTGATATATTTCATAATTAAAATTACAAATTCACACAGCAGGTCTTTCTACCATGAATTTTCTTCCTTCTCATTTTCCTCATTAATAAACTTCGTTCTAATACTTTAAAAAAATTACAAATTCAAACTGAATAAAAATAGTTCTGTAATAGAATCCTTTAAACCACTGGATCCTTTAAACCACTGGAACCCAATTATGTATAATAACAACTTACTGAACACACAAATGGATAGTGCTTTGATACAGAGAAACAAAGTGGCAAAAAAGAACTTAATTCAAATAAGAAGGATTTTTAAATATTTTATTTTCAAATCATCTCACTGCTATGAAAAAAAAAAATTTGAACTTGAAGTCAGAGCCTGACTTAAAATATTAGCCCTGTCATTGAGCATGTGATTTGAGAAAATTTCATTTGATTTCTAAAAATCTGTCTCAGTTTCCTACCAATCAAGTGAAGAGTTGGAATAATAATTTTGAAGATTCTTACAGATCTAATAAATAATTAACTATCTTATGTTAATGCCCATTTCTTAGAGAAATAAAATATATACAAACAAATATATCAAAGCAAATAGCAAATATATCTAATCTATGATAGTTTTAAATCACTTCAGATTTGTTTAGGCTCTCAAGCAAAACTATAAAAGTACAGAATCTGAAGACAGGCATCATGCCTATCTTATTCACAATATCTCCAATACTGTAAGAGGTGCCAAAAAAAAAATCTCGCAAATTTCTTCAAATATTATGCATCTAACTATGTTCCAAGGATTTTTCTAGTCACTAGAAATACAGCAGGGAAAAATAAGTCCAGACCCTAATTTCATAAAATTATGGGTCCAGTATGGCAAACTCTCTATAAACAAATGCAAAGATGTCAGGAGTAATATATCGTGATGAAATAAAACTGGATAGTAGATGGGGGAGAAGGTGTTATCTGCAGAAAAGGAAGAAAGAAGCAAGTGATTTGAATTTCTAGGGGAAAAGCATTCAGACAGAAGAAATTACAAATTAGAAAGGTCCTAAGGATAAGAATAAGTTTGAAACTTTCAAGAAAAGACCACTTTTTATTAAATGAATACTTTCCAGTTTATATTTCAGAGAGAGACAAAGAAATCCTGTCATATGGAAACTGAAGTGAAAGGTAGGTTAAGAAAGGCTTCCAGTTATATTTGAATGATAACTGTTATCAGTTTTACTAAGCATTAATGCTAAAAATAACCCATCAAAGCAAAAAATAATATGTTGACTTTGTAGTCATGTTGTGCGAAAGTGCATGATTTCTGATAGGTTTTTGAAACCTAGTAAGTAATGTACAAGTTTCCCCATAATACTTTGAAGATTCACAGGGCCCGTCACTCATAAGTAGGGAACCAACACTACTACACTAAAAACAAATTTAAACTGGTACTTAATATTGGCAAGAAATTATGTTCAAGAATATTAGAAAATAACACTTTACACAAACCCTTAAAACAATACGAATTCTCTTAGTCATAATGAGCAAGCTTTAATTCTTTCCAGTCTCAAGCTTCTAAAAGATGTGTATTTATTTATTTATTTATTTTTTGAGCTGGAGTTTCATTTTGTTTCCCAGGCTGGAATGTAGTGGCATGCTCACAGCCACCCCAGCATCGACCTCCTGGGATCAGGCGATCCTTCCATCTCAGCCTTCCAAGTAGCTGGAACTACAGACACACACCACCACTAATTATTTGATTTTATTGTAGAACAGAGGTCTCACCAAGTTGCCCAGGCTGGTCTCCAACCCCTGGACTCAAGCAGTCCTCTCGCCTCGGCCTCCCAACCTGCTGGGATTACAGGTTTGAGCCACCACACCCGGCTGATCTGTGTATTTAGATAGATGTTCTTCAGATGAAAGAAAATAGACACCAGTAGGTATAATCCATTCAATCCCCTTGACACCATGTTTCCAGTCAGACAAATCAAGTCACTTTTGCTTTTGTTAGCAACCTTCCTTCACACTGATAGAAAAGGGAGTAGAGTCCTCCCAATTGACACAATTTTGCAAATTTGCACAAGCAACAAATGTTTTATCAAAGTAGTTGGTAAACAGTCCTTCCTCTCACGCTACAGCAAATTAAGTTTCTGAGGACAGGCAAAGCAACGTATTAATCTTTATGTTTCTGATGCCCAACAATATTATACTAGAACAAAGCCAGCATTTGAAAAAAACCTACCGAGTATCGTTTATATGCTACACACTTAACAAATGCTTCACATTATCTATGCAACCCTGTAAGGCAGATAGCTTATCATTAATACATAAAGGTATATGTGCAGCAAAGGCTTGGTGAACAAAGACAGCAATGCATTGATGAAATTTAGAGGGAAATTTTGTTGAGATAAACTCTCAAAATATTTGGCTATAATTTGTTTTCCTTTAGTTATAGAGAGAAGCTAAGAAATAAACTGCTACTTATAAATTCATATGTTTTAAAAAACTTAGCAGGGCTCAGTGGCTCAGCTTGTAATCCCGCACCTTTGGGAGGCTGAGGTGAGTGGATTGCCTGAGCCGGCGGGTTCGAGACCCGCCTGGGCAACTTGGTGAGACCTCATCTCTACAATAAATAAAAATGAGCCGGGCATGGCAGCTCGCACCTGTAGTTCCAGCTACTTGGAAGGCTGAGGCGGAAGGATTGCTGGAGCCCAGCAGGTGAGGCTGTGGTGGCCGGGAGCGGCCACTGCACTCCAGTCTGGGCGACAGAGTGAGACTCCAACTCAAAAAAATAAATAAAAATAAAAATAAAAAACTTATGAGAAGGCTTACTTTAATTTCTATAAATTTGACAATTATATTTCCATTCTATTTCTATAAATTTAGATAATCACATAAACATTAATATCCACTTTAAAATAAAAATTATAAATGCCTTGCTCCCCTTTCTTCTTTGTCTAAATGAAGGGGAGAGGATAAAAGATGAATTAGCACTGAGACAAGAAAAAGTATACCTAAATTTCCAAATACTTTTCCATATTGTTTAATCTGTATTGTCTACCAGTAACAGGGATTTCTTATCTATCCTTTATTTATTTACTTATTTCCATATCATTCATTCATTCATTGAATCAGGGTCTCACTCTGTTGCCCAGGCTGGAGTGCAGCAGTGATCACAGTTCACTGCAGCCTCGACATCATGGGCTTAGTAGCTGGTACTACGGTGTGTGCCACCATGCCCAGCTAATTTATTTTTGTAGAGAGGAAGTCCCACTGTGTTGCCTAAGCTGGTCTCCAACTCCTGGCCTCAAGCAATCCTCCTTCCTTGGCCTCCCAAAGTGCTAGATTATAGGTGTGAGTCACCATGCCTGGCCTATGTCTATGCTTTAAATTTACAGAGCAGGGTCTGTGAGTACCCTGAAAGGCAAAAATCTCTATGTGTCCATTTTCCACAGCTTTGTTTTTATGATTAACATAAGAGAAAAAAATAGTCTGAGCATCAAGATACTATTGTTTACATTCATATGCATAGTATGCTCAGCAATAGTGCATATGTTTTTTGGAAAATCACAGTCGATATTTTGTAGATTTGCTTAGCTTTAATCTGATCAAAAGAAACATTTGGCTAGGAAACTCCAAACATTGATTACTTAAATTTACTTATTTATTTTTTGGTCATGTCTTTTTTTTTAATTTTAAAGATGTAGGGTACAATTCAGGATTAGGTATACAAGTGGTTATCATACAGGTAAGATTACTCAATAATTATCCTCTATGCTACACAAAATTGTTTTGGAATTTCACCTGAGAAAAGGTCTAGCACTTTGGGAGGCTAAGGTGGGAGGACTGCTTAAGACCAGGAATTTGAGAATAGCCTGGGCAACATAGCGAGACATTGTCTCTACAAACAACTGAAACATTAGCCTGGAATGGTAGTGTGAGCCTGTAGTCCCAGCTACTTGGGAGGCTGAGGCAGAAGGACCAATTGAGCCCAGGAGTTCAAAACTGCAGTGAGCATGATTGTGCCAATGCACTCCAGCCTGGGCAACAGAGATCTGACTCAAAAAAACAAAAACAAAAAAACAAAAAACGGTAGAGAGAAAGCAGAGCATGGTGGTTAATTTTTTTTTTTTTTTTTTTCAGTTGGAGTCTCACTCTGTCGTCCAGACTGGAGTGCAGTGGCCGCTCCCGGCCACCGCAGCCTTGACCTGCTGGACTCCAGTGATCCTTCCGCCTCAGCCTTCCAAGTAGCTGGAATTACAGGCATGCGCTACCATGTCCAGCTGATTTTTTGATTTATTGTACAGATGAGGTCTCGCTGCCCAGGCGGGTCTTGAACCCGCGGGCTCAGGCAATCCACTCACCTCAGCCTCCCAAAGGCGCGGGATTACAGGCTGAGCCACCGAGCCCGGCTGGCTCATATTTGTTATCTCAGTACTTTGGAAGGCTGAGGTGGGAGGATTGCTTGGGCCCAGGAGTTAGAGACCAGATTGGGCAACACAGCGAGACACCATCTCTATAATAAAACACACAAGATAGAAGCTAGCAGGGCATAGTGGTGCATCTCTGTAGTACCAGCTACTCAGGAAGCTGAGGTGGAAGGATCAATTGAGTCCAGGAGTTTGAGGTTGTAGTGAGCTGTGATTGTGTCATTGCATTCCAGCCTGGGCAACAGAGTAAAAACCTGTTTCATTAAAGAAAAAAAAAGGGAGGTAGAGAGAAATATAAGACTGAAATTTAGAATCAAGTATTAAACCCCCTAGAGCAAGGAGATCCAAAAGTATGAAGAAAAGCAGAAGGAACATATAAAGAATGCATAAACCAAAGAAAATGTAATTTTTTGCACTCTCTCCATCAGAAAACATAACTATACACAACTCCTATAACAACACAAAAAAACTTAAAGCCATCTTTAAACTATGAACAAAAATGCAAAATATGTACAGCCTTCAAAGAGAAAGTAAGGAATGTTTTCTACTGGCTACTTTTAAAAGTTGGCAGTTACAGGCCTGAGGGGAAAAATAAATGTGAAATTACAAATTGAATTTTTTAAAGAAAACAGAAAGGTTCTTTCAGTAAATAACTTTTACCGTAAGATAGCAGCTGTCACAGACAAGGCAATGTTCTGAAAGAAAAACATAATACTAAGGCAAAATCGGCAAAATCTGTTGCTTTACACAAAAAAGAAACTTCCTAGAAATGTCTGCAAAGCAAATGCACTTTGTTCTTGATTCTGTTTTTTTAAAAAAGTGCTTAAAAATCTGCACAAATTAACCCTGCCTTCCCTTACTACGATTTTAGACTTAATTCAATAATCCATCCTATCAAATGTACCTTTACTCTTGAAACCTTCTATTACTTAAATAATAATAAAAAATGAACCGTAGCTAGACAATTCTGTTACACAAGGTAAACTGTGCAATAGCTTCCAGACCTGACACAGGAGATATCCATTTCATATTATTTTAATGATGAGCAATGTCAGTTTTTTAACTCTCACTATCACTTGCTCAGTCTGCACTTGCTACATAATGACATCGCAAACTGTATAACAGATAACAGCAAAATCCTTCTTCATATGTCAATTTACATCTATTGAAGTTCACCACAAGTATATGGTCACTTGAATTTTTCAGAATTACCCTACCACTAAACAGGAGATGTTTCACTTATGCAAAACGAAACAATGTTTTGGCATAACATCACTTTTCTTTTTTTTTTTTAAGTTTTTGTCTCACTCCGTCGCCCAGGCTGGAGGCAGCGGCACACTCACGGCCATCCCAGCGTCGGCCTGCTGGGCTCATACAATTCTTCCACCTCAGCCTCCCAAGGCGCCGGAACTACGGGCGCGCGCCACTACGCCCGGCTCGATTTTGTGATTTATTGTAGAGTCGAGAGCTTGCCAAGTCGCCCAGGCTGGTCTCGAACCCCCAGGTTCGGGCAGTCCTCTCGCCTGGGTCTCCCGAAGTGCTGGGATGATAGGCTGAGCCACCGCGCCCAGCTGACATAGATCATTTAATTTCAAGAGTTAAATATTTAATTTCAAGATCAAGGAATGAAAAAATTACCATTTTTTTTTTTTTTTTTTTTTTTAGTAAGTTGAACTAAAGAGGAATTTATTGTAGGAGGAAGGGCGAGTACAGTAAAATGTCATACTTCAGCAATTCGTTCTCCAAAGGTAGGCTGTTACGTCCTACAAAAGAGAAAAAGGTGTTCTCTAATAGATCTCTCTGAAAACAACTGAAGTGTCTTCTAAAAGGCCTCCAGGACAAAAAAGCTGGAAACTAAGAAAGGCACTGGCAAATCGAGGCAGCTATCAAGAAAGGTTCTGGAGACGGATCTCGGCTCAGACTCGGGGTCGCGCCGTTGGGAGAAACCTGCGGCTTTGGGTACGTGTCCCAGCCTCCATTTCTTCATCCGCAAAAGCTGGGCACCGCGTGAAATGCGCAACAGCGAGCGCAGCCGTCGGGAGCATCGAGCCTGCACTCAGTACGGCTCGACGGGCCGGCGATCCCCACTCCTGTCCAGACAACCTGGCCGGGACCGCTTTGCGGAAGCCGCTGCGGCCCTTCTGCCTTCCAGCCCACTCTCCTTCGTCGGCCCCTCCCGGAACCTTTCTGCTGCTCCCTCGTCGTGCAAACCCGGAAGAAAACAGGGCAGGTGCCAAAAAAAGGCGGATTTCACCGGTTCCGAGAACCTGGACTCCGGCGAGCTTGCCAGGACCATCGCTTCACCCCCAGCTGCGCCACGGACCCCAAGACTTGCGGGCTGGAAGGGCACCCCCTGCAGCAGAGGCCTCTGGACCAGCCCCGCTCGGGCAAAGGACGGTCGAGCATCCCGGCCAGGAGCGCTACGCAGGACCAACTCCTGCCCGCTACTTGTTGAATGACCAGTCAGCCGAGCACTTCAGAGGGGCACTTTAACTTCCCGGAAACAGAACAAACAGAACAAAAGCCTTCCCCTGCCACTCTGAACTCCTGTCCCTTCTCTCACCCAGGTTTACGGTCCATCTCCACTTAAATGCTTCCAAAACCCCGTGCGTCCACAAAATGACAGGAGTAACGGACCAAGAAGTGCGCCTTAGACGCGCCCGCGTACGCCGCCTGAAGCCGGCTCGGGAAGCCGATCAGCAGCTGGGCTTCGAACTCGATTTTCGGTGCTCCGCGGTCCGGCCGCCGCGCCGGCGGCCACTCTCGCGGCCTCCGGCGGCCGGCCCTCGCGCTGGGCACGACCTCCCTGAGGCCCACCCTCTCCACCACGCGGGCGGGCCCCGGCGGCCTAGTCGCCGCGATCTGGCCTGCCGCGAGCGCCGCGCACCGGGGGGCCGGGGGCCGCGGGCCGGCCCGGGTCTCCACAGCTAGGCAAGGCCGGCGTCCGGGCGAGCGGGGCAGAAAACAGGACGCCGCCGCCGGCGTCCTGACCGCGGGAAGGCGGGGGTCGCAGTGACCGCGCAACCAGGAACCCGAAAGCTTCGCTCGCGCCCGTTAATCACACTTACCTGGGCCAAGCGCTCGCAGGACCAGGTCGGTGCCGGCAACGGACAGGGATCCTCGGTGCTGCGGCCTGGGCGCTGGCGGTGACGACATCGGGCCGCGCAGCGCGCCGCGAAGGCCCGGTCGGGGCGGGCCGCGGCGGCGCCGCCTTTGTGCGTCACGGGCGGGGCGCGGCTCTGGGCCGCGGGCTTCGAGCATGTCGCGCCCGAGAGCAGCGGCGGGCCTGGGTATCCGGGCGGGTTTCCGAGCCGCGGGTAGGGACTGCGGCGGCTCCGTCCCCCAGGGGCTGCTGAAGGCGGCCAGGAGCAGCGGCCAGCTGAACCTGTCGGGGCGGGGCCTCACTGAAGGTAAGAGCGGGACGCCGAGGGCGGGCTCGGCCGGCGCGGGATGCCTTGCCAGCCTCCTCGCGGGACCCCGGGCTCTAGCCAGCCGGCTCCCGGACCGCCGGGCGCGGCTCCTCTGGCGTCTGCAGCAGGGTCTGGACCACGCCCCACCTTCAAGCGGCCTGCTTTCTGGGGTCTCCCGGTTCCATGGGCCGTGCGACAGAGCCTGCCACCGAGTTAGCTCGCAGGTCGTGGTCAAGGCTTCGTTCCTCTTGTTCTGGTCTCCGGGGGCACTTCTCGTAACCGAAATTCGACTGTATTTCTTCCTGTCCTTTCGTGAGCTTAGAGTGAATGCCCTTGCTCCCGCCTTCTGTGTGCAGCGGTGCAGTCCTAATGGCAGGGGATAATGAGCATGTTTTCTAGATGAGGATCTGGGTAGATGCCACACAAAGTGCTTGAATTTGGGGCCTTCCTAAGAAACCTGGTGAAGAACAGCAAACACAAATCTGGATATCACGAATGAATGGCCAGATGCTTTTCTGCTTGTCTGGTGTGTGCATGTGAGGGGGAGGGAGGGAAATAACCAGACGGGGAAATAAAGCGTTCTTATAGTCGGGGTTTTAGATGATCTGTAATTAAAACCTTCCGTTTTCCTTCTAATGATTGCTTTCTTATTGTTCCATGTTTATAGAATAGACCAAGCAAACACAAACTTGCTGACAACCACTGATCTTTTTCCCTGTTTTGGTAGTTTTACCTCGTCTCATAATTTGAATCATAACAGTATGCAGCGTTTTCAAACTGGCTATTTTCACTAAGCAATATGCATTTAAAGTTCTTCCATAACTTTTTTATGACTTAATAGTTCATTTCTTTTTATTGGTGATTACTGTTCCATTGTATGGATGTATCATTTTGTTTATCCGTTCACCTTTTGAAGGACACCTTGGATGCTTTCAGTTTTCGGAAATTGTGAATAAAGCAACTATTAACATTAGTGTTCAGGGTTTTGTGTGGATCGAAATGTTCGACTCATTTGAGTAAAAACCAAGGAGTGTGATCACTGAATCTTATGGTAAGACTACATTTAGCTTTGTGAGAAACTGCCAGACTGTCTTCCAAAGTGGCTGTACCATTCTGCATTCCCAGAAGCAATGAATGAAAGATCCTGTTGCTTCGCATTTTCACCAGCACTTGGTATGAAGAGATTTTTGGGTTTTAATCATTTCAATAGGTGTATCCCGTTATCATTGCTTTAGTTTGCTATTCCCTGATGACATGTGATGTTGAGTATCTTTTCATGTACTCATTGCCATCAATACATCATCTTTGGTGCAGTGTCTCTTCAGATATTTTGCCCATTTTTTAGTTGGGCTTGTTTTCTTATTGTTGAGCATGCTTGTGTCTTATTAGTCTTTTTATGACACTTGTCTCTGATATACAGAAGGAGGCCAGTGGCCTGTTGGTATGGATCTTAAAATCTGTGTTATATGATGTCTAACTAAAAGCTATGGAGGTGTTTTTTTGACATAGTTAGAATTATTGCAGAAAGTAATTTTCATTTGTTTCGGATAAACTTTTAGTTTTTAGATTGGAAAATATAGTTTACTTAGAAAGTAAAAGAGAGAGAGAGAGAGAGAGAAGAAGAAGAAGAGAGGAGGAGGAGGAGGAGGAGGAGGAAGAAGAGGAGGAAGAGGAGCAAGAAGAGAGAGGGAGGAGATTCATCTCCCCAAGGGAGAATGAAAGGGTCAAAGCTTAGGAGAACACGGCCTGGCCATAGCACAAAGAACACATGGCATGGCCAGTGCTTAACAAAACAATGGCCTCTGATAAACTTTTAATAACTTGTTCCTTGTACTGGTCTGCACACTGTTGTACTTGCAATGTATACGAATTTTTTTAGAAAGTCTTATCTTTATTTTTATCTCAAAATATTATTACATCAAATTATGAATTACATTGAACAGATATTTTCAAACATATCTTCTTTCAGATTGCTGTATGTATATATAATGTAAGATATTTATATTAAATGTATGAAATAAATATGAAAGTATTTTGTATGCTATAGGGAATTCCACAGATAACTTTTTCTTTTTCTTTTTTTGAGTTGGAGTCTCACTGGGTCACCCAGACTGGAGTGCAGTGACCGCTCCCGGCCACCGCAGCCTCGACCTGCTGGGCTCCAACGATCCTTCTGCCTCAGCCTTCCGAGTAGCCAGAATTACAGGTGTGCGCTACCACACCCAGCTGATTTTTTGATTTATTGTAGAGATGAGGTCTCGCTGCCCAGGCGGGTCTCGAACCCGCGGGCTCAGGCAATCCACTCACCTCAGCCTCCCAAAGGCGCGGGAGATAACTTTTTCAAATAGCATTTGTTGTTTACCCACTATCTGTATTTCTTCCAGATACTTTTCTAGATACTGAGGAAATAAAAATCAATGACACCTTCAAAAAACTCACAGTCTCATAAACATTTTAACATAGGATTTATTTTTTATTAAGAATTGTGCTTATTAACCAAATAATAATTATAATAATTATTTTCATGTTATGTTCCAATTTTTTCTCTCCCCCTTTGTATTTCCACGGACATAAGTATTTGTAATGTATTTGTAAAGTACAGTCATGCCCATTATTTCTATGTTGGGAAAACAAACTTAGCCCTTAATTTTTATGTATATAATGAAAAGCAGTTAAAATTATTCTGGTTCTTGTTCTTAGACGGTGGCCTTCTTAAATTGATTTTTTTTCTTAATAGAAGCTCTACAGGGGTAGTGAGAGATTTAATTAACCTGATAGTTCCTGTTAAATAGTACTTTGTCCAGTTCATCGGTGACAGTGGGCAAACAGGTGAACCTATTTAGGGAGAGTAATTTTTGAAGGCATATTTACCCATAACTGAAATCTGGTTACTCTTTTGGGTATTTAGGTATACAGTTGGCCCTTTGAACAGTGTGGGGGTCAGGGGCACTGACCCCCGTGCAGTCAAAAATCTAGAGATAACTTTTGACTTCTCTCAAATGTAACTAGTGATAGCTTGCTGTTGACCAGAGGCCTTACTGATAACAAAACAGTCAACTGACACATATTTTGTATGTTACATGTCTTATGAACTGCATTCTTACGATGGTTCCAAGAGGAAGATCATAAGGAACCAGGCCGGTGGCTCAGCCTGTCATCCCAGCACTTTGTAAGGCCGAGGCGAGAGGATTGCCTGATTCGGCGGATTTGAGACCACTCCGGGAGACCTCGTCTCCACAGTCAATCAAAAAATACGGCGTGCTAGCGCGCGCCTGTCGTTCCGACCCCTTGGAAGGCGGAGACGGAAGGATCCCCGCAGCCATTAGGTCCATGCCGGGGTGGCCATGAGCGTGCCCCTGCCCTCCAGCCTGCGCGAGGGAGTGAGACTCCGACTCCAAAAAAAGTCATAAGGAAGAGAAAGTATGTTTACTGTTCACAAAGTGGGAGTGGATCATTGGGAAGATCTTCACCCTTGTTGCCGTCTCGTAAGTAGGTGAGGTGGAGGAGGAAGAGAAGGGCTTGCTCCAGCTGTCTCAGGGTGGCAGAGGCGGAAGGAAATCTGCAGGTCAGTGAACCCACGCAGTGCAAGCCAGGTTGTACAAGGCTCCACTGCATTTTCTTTTTGTGGGCTCGGGATCTTTTTTGAGAATGCCGTTTATTATTTCTTTGTTATGAAAACATATCTACTGCAGAATGATGGTAATCTGTATTTTTGAAAGGCATAAATAATGAAAATAACCCTTAAAGGTTAATATTTTGGAGGTTTTTCTTCTAACAGTAGTTCTTTGTGTGACTGTGTATATAAAATTTGAGTTCTGTTTTGTTGGGTTTATTTTATTTTATTTATTTTTTGAGTCGGGGGTTTCTGTTGCCCAGGGTGGCGTGCAGTGGCATGGTCAGGGCTTACCTAGACCTCCTTACTCAGGTGATCTTTCCACCTCAGCCTCCTGAGTAACTGGGATTACAGGTGTGTGCCACCATGCCCAATATTTTTTTTATTTTTTATAGAGATGAGGTCTCACTATATTGCCAAAGTTGGTTTTGATCTCCTGGGCTCAAGTAATCCTCTTGCCTTGGCTTCCCAAAGTGCTGAAATTGCAAGCGTGAGCCACCATGTGCAGCCCTGTTTTTTATTTTTAACAAATTTAAAATTGTACTGAGTCCTGCTTTTTTTAATTTCTATTTATACATTTTCAGTGTTACTTGAAAAATCTGATTATTTTTACAGCTACCTTTTTATTCTGTCCAAACAAATTGTACATATGAATAAAGCAAATTCTTATTGCTCTAAAATAGTATTTTTTCTTGAAGCCTAGGAACCCTAGACCTAGTTACTTAATTCCACAAATGGAAACTAATCAAACTGATCTCTGTGTAATGGCTGTATGATAGTCACTTTATGACTATTATAATTAATATATGTTAATACTTTTTAAAAAGTATCCTAGTAGTTTATTACAATATTTACACATTACAACAATTTACCCAAAAGAGTATGTCTTCTAACAGTCTCTCTTAATGCTTTAAATCATAAACCTTTTTTTTAATTGCCAGTCCAAGTTGTTTTAATTTGCATTTCTTTAATTATTAGTAAGGCCAAGCATCTTTTGATATGCTTGGAAGTAATTTGTATTTCTGTTTATGCATGACTCTGGATTCTCAATCTTTTCTTAATTGATTTTTAAAAACTCTTGTTGAACGTCTTTCTTCCAATTTATCTTTTGAGTTTTGACCTT
Source organism: Cephalopachus bancanus (assembly GCA_027257055.1). NCBI lineage: Eukaryota > Metazoa > Chordata > Mammalia > Primates > Tarsiidae > Cephalopachus > Cephalopachus bancanus. The sequence continues at coordinate 186,599 of JAPVLO010000433.1, forward strand.
TTGTTACATTTAAAGACAAATTTTTATTGCAAGAGTAAACAAGGTCATTATAAAAATAAACTTGGAAAAATCTGAAAAGCAAAAAACAACAACAACAAAAAAGTTAAAGTTTCTATGATCTTATTTAGTGACGATCACTTCTGTTATTTTGACTTATGCTCAGTCCATCTCTTTCTCTCTTTCTTTGTGTTTGTGTTTTTATGTGTGTCTTTCTTTTTTAATTTATTTTCTTGCAAATTCTGGAGCCATCTGGAGAGTCAAAAATCTAAGTGGAAAGTTCTCCAACAGATTCACTCATTTTTTTGGATCACTATCCCCTTTCCATTTTCTTTGAGAAGAAAAATCCTCAGTGTTTACAAATATCTTTTTCTTATTTGTTGAAATTTATTTCTGGGAGACCTACCCCAAGAGGCAGCCTCGCAAGACAAGCCTTTACCCATCTCTATGTGGTCATTGGTCACGATGCTGAGGCTTCCTAGCTGGCCGAAGCTCCTCTGCCTATTCTTATCTATTTTGTTCTTAAATTGTCTCCTTTTTGTTTTGAATTTTCTACATGAATGATCATGTCATCTGCAAATAGAGACAGTTTTATTTGCTTTTTATTTCTTTTTCTTGGCTAATTTCACTGACTAGGACATCTAGTACAATGTTGAATAGAAGTAGTGAATTACTATTTTTTAACAGTAAACTAACTGTGCATTCCATATTTAAACTTCACCTGGTCATGATATATTATTATTTTTATATATTGCTGAAATTGATTTGTTTACTTTTTTATCCTGTAAAATATACATTTTAATCATTTTAAGATGTATGAAGCAATGGTACTTAGTACATTTCACGGTATTGTACAGCCGTAGTGACTATCTAGTAACTGAATATTTTTATCACCCCAAAGGGAAATCTAATGCCCATTACATACCTATTCCTGCCAAAAACTCTCTCATTCCTTCCATTTCCGTAGCCCTGGCAATCACTAGTTTGCTTTCTCTTTCTATGGATTTCATAGCTTTTTTGGCTATTTCATATAAATGAAATCATACAATATGTAGCTTTTTTGTCTAGCTACTTTCACTTAGCATCATGTTTTTAAGGTTCATTCATGTTGTAGCATGTATCAGTACTTTTTATGGTTTAATAATATTCTTTTTTGTGGATATATCATTTTATTTATCATGCATCAGATGATGGACATTTGGGTTGTGTTCACCTTCTGGCTATTTTGAATAATGTTGCTATGAACATTTGTGTGCAAGCTTTTGTTTGAACACCTACTGTGCACCATTTTACATTCCCACCAGCAATGCACAATTGTTTCAGTTTCTCTGTGTTATTATGTTTTCATGCTTATAACCATCTTAGTGGATGTAAAGAAGTGGTTTTGATTTGCATTTTCTCTTGGTGGTTTTGATTTGCATTTTCCTAGACTAATGATGAACATCTTTCCATATGCCTTGTTTCTTTTGAATAAATGTCTATTCAAATTCTTTGTCCATTTATAAATTGGGTTTTTTGTCCTTTTGTTATTGAGTTGCAAGACTCACTGATATATTCCAGATACTAGACCATTATTAGATGCAGAATTTGCAGATACTTTTTCCCAACCTGTGTGTTGTTGTTTACTGTCTCAACAGTATCCTTTAATGTCTAATGTTATAAATTTTGATGAAGTCCAATTTATTTTGTCTGTTTCACTGCTTGTACTTTTGGTGTGTAATATCTAAGAATTCATTTCCAGATCCAAGGACACAAAGATTTACACACATGCTTTTTTTCTAAGTTTTTTGTAATTTTAGTTCTTGTTAACTTGCTTGTGTAAAAAGGATTTTTGCATCTATGAGTGATATTTATCTGTAATTTTCTTTATTTTTAATATCTTTTGTTTTGGTATCAGATGCTGGCCATATAAAATGAGGTAGCAAATGGTCCCTTCTCTTTAATTTCTGAAAGGGTTTGTGTAGAATAAGTATAAATTCTTTCTTAAATCTTTGGAAAAATTCAGCAGCAAAGTCTTCAGATGTGGTTTTCTTTCTGAAAAGGTTTTTTTAAACATAATTTATGTTAACATTGTGGGTTACAGTTAAGGGTTAGGTGTGCAAATATGTATCGTGCAGATACCCTTGTTGATGAGGTGTGCACCCCCCATCCCCAGGCAGATATTGACTACCATGAATCCCACCTCCCTTCACCTCCCTGCCCCCGCATAGTTTCCCACTACTGTCAATCCTTTTCTTATAGTATTATGATAGTTGTTCAAGGTCCACTTATGAGTGAGAATATGTGATACTCAGATCTTTGTTTCTGTGAGAGATCACTGAGTATTATGAACTCCAATTCCATCCAGGTTGCTGCAAATTCATGATTTTGTTCTTTTTTATGACCGTGTAATATTCCATTGTGTATATGTACCACATTTTTAAATCCAGTCCTCTATTGATGGACAGCATGGTTGGTTCCATGATCTTGCTATTGTGAACAATGCTGCAATAAACATACATGTGCAGGTATCTTTTTTATAGAGTGATTTGAGTTCTTCAGGGTATATTTGCAGTAAGGGGATTACGGGGTCATATGGAAGGTCGATTTTTAGAACTTTTAGGAATCACCACACTGATTTCCACAGAGGCTGCACTAGTTTACACTCTCACCAACAGTGTAGAAGTGTTCCCTTTTCACCACATCCTCTCCAGCATCAGTTATTTTTTGAGTTATTGATAATGGCCATTCTGACTGGAGGTAGGTGGTATTTCAGTGTAGTTTTGAGTTGCATCTCCTCGATAACTAGTGAGGTTGAATATTTCTTCATGTATCTGTTGGCCACTAGTATGTCTTCTTTTGAGAAGTGTCTGTTCATATCTTTTGCGCACTTTGTAATGGGGTTGTTTGTTTTTTTTCAACATGTTTGAGTTGCTTGTAGAGCCTAGATGTAAGGCCTTTGTCAGACATGGAGTTTGCAAATATTTTTTCCCAGTTTGTGGGCTGTCTTCCTGCTTTCTTGATGGCCTCTTTGGCTTTGCAGAAGCTTGTCAGTTTAATGAGGTCCCACTTGTCTATTTTATCTCTTGTGATGCCAGTTCCAACTTCCATAAGGGTGTGTCCTGCATTTTCTAAAGTTATTATGGATTGAGGTTTTACATTTAGGTCTCTGATCCATTTAGAGTTCATTTTTATGTATGGGGATAGATAGGGGTCCTGTTTCAATCTTCTGCATGTGGTCAGTCAGTTTTCCCAGCACCATTTACTTAATAGGTTCTTCTCTCCCCAGTGGTGGGTGGTGGAGGATTTGTCAAAGATGAGTTGATTGAGAAATTGGAGTTTTGCTTCTGGAATCTCAATTCTATTCCATTGGTCTATATGTCTGTTCTTGTACCAAACCAAGCTGTTTTGATTATTGTAGCTTTATAATAAAGTTTAAAGTCTGGTATTGTGATACCTCCTGCTTTGTTTGGGGTTTTTTTTGCTGAGGATTGTTCTAGCTATTCTTGGTCATTGATGTTTCCATATAAATTCCTGTATTGTTTTTTCTAGATCTGAGAAGAATGTTGCTGGTAATTTGATGGGTAATGCATTAAATCCATATGTTGCCTTAGGTAAGATGGACATCTTCACAATGTTGATTCTTCCAATCCATGAGCATGGGATGTTTTTCCACCTGTCATCTTTGATTTCTTTGAGGAGTGTTTTGTAGTTTTCATTTTAAAGGTCTTTCACGTCTCTGGTTAGGAAGATGCCTAGGTATTTCATTTTTTTTGTGGCTATTGTAAATGGGATTGTGCTTTTTACTTGGGTTTTTGTTTGTTTACTGTTGGTGTAAGAAATGTGATTGTCTTTTGCATATTTATTTTATACCCTGAGACTTTGCCAAAGTCCTTTATCAGTGCAAGGAGGCTTTTGACAGATTCTCTTGGGTTTTCAAGGTACATAATCATGTCGTCTGCAAAGAGAGATAACTTGACTTCCTCTTTTCCTATTTGAATACCCCTGATCGCCTTCTCTTTTCTGATTGCTGTAGCCAGGACTTCCAATACTGTATTGAACAAGAGGGGTGAGAGTGGGCATCCTTGTCTTGTTCCAGTTTTCAGGGAAAATGGTTCCAATTTTTGTCCATTTAGGAGTATGCTGGCTGTGGGTTTCATGTAGATGACTTTTACTATTTTGAGGTATGTTCCACATATGCTTAGATGCTCAAGGGTTTTTATCAAGAAGGGGCGCTGGATTTCATCTAAAGCTTTTTCTGCATCTAACAATATAATCATGTGGTTTTTGCTTTGACGTCTGTTGATGTATTAAATTACATTTATGGTCTTCTGCATGTTGAACCAGCCTTGTCCCCCAGGGATGAAGCCTACTTGGTCATGATGAATGATTTTTGAGATGTGTTGTTGAATCTGGTTTGCTAGGATCTTGTTGAGAATTTTAGCATCTATGTTCATCAAAGATATTGGCCTGTAGTTCTCTTTCTTTGTTGGGTCTTTACCTCGCTTGAGTATCAGTGTGATGTTGGCTTCATAAAATGATCTGGGGAGAGGTCCCTCTTTCTCAATCACCTGGAATACTTGCAATAGGATTGGTATCAGCTTCTCCTTAAATGTCTTATAGAATTCTGCTGGAAAGCCATCTGGCCCAGGGCTTTTTTTTTTTGTAGGTAGTTTTCTTATTACATAGTCAATTTCCTTGATTATTATTGGTCTATTTAGGGTCTCAATCTCTTCTTGTTTCAACCTAGACAGGTTGTGTGATGTCAGAAAGTCCTCCATTTCCTTAAGGTTTTCAAGTTTGTTTCCATACAAGTGTACATAGTAGTCTCTAATGATCTTTTGTATTTCTTCAGGGTCAGATGTGACTTCATCTTTTGTGTTTCTGATTGTGCTTATTTGGGTTTTTTCTCTTTTTTTCTTGGTCAGTCTAGCTAGGGGACCATCGATCTTGTTTATCCTTTTGAAGAACCGGCTTTTTGTTTCATTGATTTTTTTGTGGGTTTTTTTGTCATCTATGTCCTGGATTTGGGCTTTTACTTTGGTGATCTGGATTCTTCTGCCGTAGTTAGGGTTTGGTGGTCTTGCTTTTACAGCTTCCTTAGGTGACTTGTTAGGGTGTTAATTTGTGATCCTTCTATTTTCTTCATGTGCGTTTGTAGAGAGATCAATTTCCCTCTTACTACAGCTTTCATGGCATCCCAGAGATTTTGGTAAGACGTTTCTTCATTTTCATTTGTTTACAAGTATCTTTTAAACTCTGTTTTGATTTCATCATTGACCCAGGAGTTGTTTAGCATCATGCTGTTTAGTGTCCATGTCTTTGTGTGTTTTGGGGGAAGCTTGTTGGTGTTGATGTTTATTTTTATACCACTGTGGTTCGAGAAGGTGCATAGCAAAATTTCGATCTTTTGAAATTTTTTTATGCTTGATTTATGGCCAAGTATGTGATCAATCTTAGAGTACATTCCATGAGGTGATGAGTAGAATGTATATTCTGTGGTCATTGGGTGGAGTGTTCTGTAGATATCATTTAAGTCCTTTGGTCAAGAGTCACATTGAGGTTCTGGATCTCATTGGTGATTTTTTTGTCCTGATGATCTGTCTCAGGTTGTGAGTGGGGTATTAAAGTCCCCAGCTTTGATAGTGTTAGAGTCAATATCTTTTTTGAGTTTACCTAGAAGCTGCTTTATGAGAGTTGGTGCTCCTATGTTGGGTGCATATATGTTTAGGATAGAAATTTCTTGTTGATGGATTGAATCTTCTATCATTATTTAGTGGCCTTCTGTATTTTTTAAAATTTTTGATAGCTTAAAGGGTATTTTGTCTGAGATTAAGAGCACGACTCCTTTGTTTTATGTTCCGTTCACCTGAAACTTGTTTCCCATCCTCTTACTTTGAGTCTGTGAGTGTCATTTCTAGTGAGATGAGTCTCTTGAAGGCAATATATTGTTGCCTGGTGATATTTATCCACTTTGCCATTCTCTGTCTTTTCAGTGGTGCATTTAGTCCATTCACATTCAAGCTAATTATTGAAATGTGAGAGTTCATCCCTATCATAGAGTTCTTATAGAGTTGTTGTTCCTGTTTGTTTGTTATCTTTCTTTTGGTTTTGGTGTTGGTTTATGTATGTTTTTATCTTTTTCTTGTACTCTTGTGAAGAACGTTGTTCTTTTTTCCTTTTCTTCTGTGTTTAATACTTTCTTAAGTGTTTCTTGTAGAGGTGTTCTGGTAGCAGCATAAGTTCATTAACCCAGGAGTTGCTTAGCATCATACTGTTTAGTGTCCATGTCTTTGTGAGTTTTGGGGGAACTTTGTTAGTGTTGATATTTATTTTTATTTCATTGTGATCTGAGAAGATGCATGGGAAGATTTCACTCTTACGAAATTCATTTATGTATGATTAATGGCCAATGATGTGGTCGATCTTGGAGTACATTTCATGTGGTAATGAGTAGAATGTATATTGTGTGGTTGTTGGGTGGAGTGTTTCATAGGTCTCAATTAAATCCATTTGTTCAAGAGCCTCATTGAGGTTCTAGGTCTTCTGTTGATTTTTTTCTTGATGATCTGTCTAGGGTTGTGAGTGGGGTATTAAAGTCCCAGCTATGATAGTGTTAGAGTCAATCTCTTTTTTAAGTTTACCTAGACACTGCTTTACAAACGTTGGTGCTCCTTCTTCATCTTTTAAAATTTTTGATATCTTAAAAGGTATTTGTCTGAGATTAAGAAAGCTTTCTTTTGTGTTCCCTTCACCTGAAATTTTGTTTCCCATCCTCTTACTTTGAGTCTGTGAGTGTCCTTTCTGGTGAGATGAGTCTCTTCAAGACAATATTATTGCCTCATGATATTTTATCCATTTCGCCATTCCATGTATTGTCAGTGGTGCATTTAGTCCATTCACATGCAGGCTAATTATTGAAATGTGAGGGTTTATCTTTGTTATGAGGTTCTTTTAGTGTTGTTGTTGTACTTGTTTGTTTGTTGTCTTCCTTTTGGTTTTTTGAGTTGGTTCATGTGTGTTTTCAATCTTTTTCCTAGACTCTTATGAAAAAAAATTGTTGTTCTTTTTCCCTTTTATCTCTGCTTAACAGTTTCTTAAGAGTTTCTTGTAGGGGTGGTCTGGAGGCAGCGTAAGTTCTTAGGGATTGGATGTCTGGGAAAGACTAATTCTCCCTCACTGATAAAACTTAGCTTGGCTGGGTAGGTTATTCTTGGTTGAAATTGGTTATCTTTTAGAACTTTGAAGATAGGGTTCCAAGCTCTCCTAGCCTGAAGTGTTTCTGTAGATAAATCTGCTGCTATTCTAATTGATCTTCCATGTTAGGTAATCTGGCGTTTTTCTCTTGCTGCCTGTAGGATTTTTTCTTTTATACCTACTTCATTTAGACTAAGTATTATGTGTCTGGGAGTTGATCTTCTCATTTGTTGTCTTGCAGGGGTTCTCTGAATTGCTTGTGTTTGAATTTCCGCATCACTGATGAGGTGAGGGAAGTTTTCTTGAGTATTCCATGGAATGTTTTTTCCAGGGTAGACTCTGTCTCCCTTTCTGCCTCAGGACGTCCAATTGCTGTTAGGTTTGGTCAATCTTAGAGTACACTGCTCATCTCTTGAAGGTTTTTTTCTGTCTTTTTGAGCTTCTTTTCTATGTTTTTGACAGTTTGGGTTAGCTCTATATTTTGGTCCTCAAGTTCTGAGATTCTTTCTTCTGCTTGACTAATTCTGCTTTCCATGCTTATCAGTTTATTATTTATCTCATTCACAGTATTCTTACTACTGTTATCTCAGTTATCAACTCCTTCCTAGTTTCCTCTTATCTCTCCTCAGTTCTTTTCAATCTCTCCATTAATAGCTTGATATCTGGGTTTGTAGTTTGAGACAAGTCATTCTGGGGGCTCTTCATTGTTTGCATTCCGAAGTCAGTTTTCTCAGTGTCTGACCTCCCTGGGGTATGTGAGAGACCCATATTCTTCTTTTGGTTTTTGTTCATTTGTACAGATTTTTCTCTCCCCCTTTTCCTCCCCTTCTTTAATTCTGTTTTTCAGGGAATGTGGGGTTGCTTTTACTTCTTTTTGTTCAATCTCCTGTTCTTCCTTATAAGCATCCTCTGGCTTTGTTCACTTTTGAGGCTGGACTATAGGTTGGGGCCGTACTTTTTTCAGTTTGGAGATTTAATTGAGGGGGAAGCTGTGATTCAGAATCTATCTGCAGATTCTAGTATCCACCAACAGCTATATGGACACACTGGAACCCACTTCCCCTTGCCTTTCATTCTGTCCATGCAGTGGGGTTTAGGTTTGCTCCCTGAAACCGAAGGAGGTAAGAAAAAGGAAAATAATCGAAAAAGGGTGGGGTCAAGAGGAAGTTGGAGAGAGAGAAGAGTAAGAGGGAAAACAGATATACATACCAATTAATGAATGAAAAGAGACCCAAGGCCAGAAAAGAGTAAAAAACAAACACACACACAAGATTCTCTAAAGCATACCGGTAATCACACAGACAGTCCAATAAATTCTTGCCTTTTGATGTGCTTTTCCCCAACACAAACAAGTCATCTAACTCAAAAAGCAAACTAAAGTGAGCAAAACAAATAGTCAAAACAATAAAATAAAAAATCAAAATAAACCAGACTAGCTCTGGAGTCTTTCCTGAGTGTCTAAAGTCTCTTCAGCTCTGATCTCTAGCCCTCCTCTTTGCAGGCAGATAGAATTACTCATACGTTGGGTTGGTTCCCTTGGCTTGTTACCTGAGAGGTCTGCCACAGGACTGAGTTGGCTGTGTCTGATTCAGCGTAGGGGAGGGCCTTTTGTCTCCTGTTTGGCCAGGTTACCTTAGAAACCAAGGTGGAGGCTGCTGGTAGATAAGCATGGCAATGCAAATCTCTGCCTGGAAAATGGCTGCGGTGGGCGGCTCCTCTTTCACTGATCCTTTCTCTCCACTTGTCTTTTCTTTCCACTCCTCCAGTCTGTGAATGATCCACTGTGATGGTCTGTAGTGTTGTGTGTCTGGTATCAAGCACTGGGAATCAGCGATATAGCAGGTGCCGCATTGGTGTGCCTCAGTCATCGGCTTGGGGTGGGGGAGGGAGCCCAGAATTCCCCAGGGCCAGAGCTGCTGTTCAGCACCTATTTAAGATGTACTGTTCCCGTACACAACCATGGGGTCTTAGCTCCCAATTTGGAGGTTAGACAGAGCTGGGTGGGGGAGTCGCTGCTGTTCTCTGCCTGGTCATAGGGCTCCAGCTGTTCTCTGGTCCGCTGTTGGGGGAAGTGGAGTGCAGACTGCTGGCCGCCTAAGCCAGAGCAGATCGAGCTCCAAAGGGCAGGTGGCAGCGGCTTTGGGCCCCCACAGGGCACTTCAGCCAGGAATGGAGCTGTATCTCTGAGGGACAGGCATCTAGAGCCTCCCTGGGCAACGGAGGCTTGAGATGGGGCTGCGCTTGAGATGGGGCTGGGCAGGGACCTGGAACCGGGGCGGGGCCGGAACTCAGAGGGTCGAGCCCCGGGCTGCGGCTTTGGGTGCTACAGCCCGAGTGGCGCCGCAGAGCCCAGAGGTACAGGTGCTGGGGGCCTGTGTGGGCAGCAGTGGCCTTGAGCCTGGTGGGGCGCCCCAGGAGGGAATGGATCCTGCAGTTCTGGGGGTGAGCATGGAGGGCCTCCACAGGCTGCCACGGCGGGAGACTGGGCTGGGCGCCCAGCCAGGAAGGGAGCTGGTAGCGCTGAGTGCCGGGCAGATCAGTGTAACCAGCAAGGGAACCCAGATCTCCACAAGGCGGTATCCGAGGGCCTCCACAACTGGCAGGCGGCGACTTGGGGCCGGGTGAGATGGTGTAGCCGGGGAGGGAGCTGGGTGCTCCACTTGGCCAGGCCGGGGCCGCCTGGGGTGGAACAGCAGCAGTAGAAGGGCCGTGGTAGCCGGCCGTGGGTGGGACCAAGGGTCTCCAGGCCTTGGACTGGTGCAGCTGGCGGAGGTGGGGGCGGGGGGGTTGTGGGGGAGGTAAGAGTCTTTATGGCAACTCACTTCCGGAGAATCTCACAGTCCCACTTGTGCCGTAGCCTACGTTAATACTTGAATGTTCAAATATTATTGGCTCTTTTTTTTTTTTTTTTTTTTTTTGAGTTGAAGTCTCACTCTGTCGCCCAGACTGGAGTGCAGTGGCCGCTCCCGGCCACCGCAACCTCGACCTGCTGGGCTCCGGCAATCCTTCCGCCTCAGCCTTCCAAGTAGCCGGAATTACAGGCATGCGCTACCACACCCGGCTGATTTTTTGATTTATTGTAGAGATGAGGTCTCCCTGCCCAGGCGGGTCTCGAACCCACGGGCTCAGGCAATCCACTCATCTCAGCCTCCCAAAGGCGCGGGATTACAGGCTGAGCCACCGAGCCCGGCTTATTGGCTCTTTTTAAGTCATCACTCCCAGTTTCAGTTCTGTGACTTATTGAGAAAAGCATTCCCAAACAGAAATAATTGTTAATAACCAAGCTCAGAGAAGAATATTGTAAATATTCTGGAAATTTTAAATGACAACTATTTGACGAGCAGCAACATGAGAACATATCATCAGTTTGGTTCGGTACAAATATTGCATTGCTTTTTCACTGGACCAAATAAAACAGAGATGGAGTTAAGGAGATACTAATTATTGCTTTCTTGTTGCATGGCTATTGCAGAACAATAGTGTAGGATGTTTGGGGGTGATTATCTAAAACTTAGGAAAAGTAAGAGGTACCAGAGTTTGAACAAAAGAATGCTGCAAATTCTAGTGGAAACTACAGTGATGGACTGAAAGGAAAATTGGCAAGTGGATAATATATTAAATAAGCCAGTTAAATTAGTTTGGAAACCATACTATTTGAAAGGGAAATACAAATGTAAGGCTACCCTGCTTTATCTTGAAAAGGTCAGTTTGATTAGTTTCCACCTGTGGGATTAAGTAACTAGGTCTAGGGTTCCTAAGCTTCAAGAAAACATACTGTTGCAGGGGAATGTGAATTTGCCTTATTCAGTACGTACAGTTTGTTAGAACAGAATAAAAAGTGTAATACACATCGTATGTTTATGATTTTAAATAACCATCTTAAGTCTATAAAAATAATGTTCTACTTTACTGTTTAACTTGATTTTGTATTGTGACAACTGGTGGTTTAATGGAACTCATTGTAGTATTCTAAATAGCTAATAAGAATTAACCAAACAACAGATCCAGAATGTTTCAATAACAAATAGTTCTAGAAAAATGGTGAGTAATTGTTGAAACAAGCTACTTCTTAACTGGTTCTTAAAAGTGAAAGCAAAGGGAAAGTGCGTTTGTGTATTTTCCAGAGTCTTAACTTAAACATTTAATCTTTAAGCGCTAAAATCCAGAGAAGTCTAGTTGCTGAGATTGTAATACAAAGAACTGGATAGTTAATGGAAAATCTGCCTGGATACCATGACTCTTCATGCCTGTAATCCCAGCACCTTGAGAGGCTGAAACAGAAGACTAGCTTGAGCTCAGCAGTTAGAGATCAGTCTGGACAACATAGTGAGAACTTGCCTTAACAAAAAAACGAAAAAAGTTAGCTGGGTGTGGTAGCGTGTACCTGAAGTCCTAGCTCCTGGGGAGGCTGAGGTAGGATGGTCACTTGAGCCCAGGAGGTCAAGGCAGATTGTTAATTCTCATACCACCGCACTTCAGCCTGGGCAACAGTGTGAGACCTTGCTTGTTTCAAGAAAGAGGAAAGGGAGGGAGCTACTTTCTGTCAATGCAGAAGAAGGAAAGGAGGGAGGAAGATCCGTTCTTGTTTCTTGATCCATTAAAATAGTTGTTCTAAACTTTAGTGTCGCAGCCACCTGAGATGTGTAGGCAAGTTATTACCATTGCCAAAGTTCTTTTTTTTTAATTAGTTTAAACGTCAACATGTTAATATCATGCTCACTCATTTTCATTTTAATGTGTTATCTTGAGTAGGAAAGGAAAAGGTGGAGTTAGGTAATAAGTGAATGTTGTTTGTCATAGATACTGGCAAATGAAAAATACAGATTAGAAAAAATACAGACTAGGAGAGTGGAATTATAGTTTCAGTAAAGACTTAATCTTCATTATAAAGCTGAATGTACCTTTAAGTTAAAATAATAAATTCAGGCATGTTTTTCTCTCAGAGAGGTTGATTGATTTTTTCTTTTCATGTGTTAAACATTGTTTCATGTTTTTAGCAGTGCCTTAGCTGAACATTAAGACAGAACAGTTTTCTTCATGCCTTCTAATTTAGCAATGGTCAGGTGGTCTAAACCTCAAGCTGCAACTAAGTGAATGCCTTCCATATAACTCTCTAATTTTGGGATGTATGTATGTGTTTTTTAATTAAGATTTAAAGATAATCTGAAAGTGACAGTACTGTATTGTGGTTTGTCCTTATGGGGCTCTTCTTTAATGTAATGAGACTGTTGGTGTCTCATTTTCTCTACTGTAGAGAAAATTAGAATGTTTATCAATGAGCTTTCCCTGATTTTGTATGCTGTGGCTCCCTTTCTTGGCTTGTTCTTTTAAAGTGCTCATAATTGGGTAGACAATTCAGTGAATGACATTTGTAGGATAAGCTGTTAGCAAAATATTACCCTGAACCTCACAAAACCCTTTGCTTAAAAAAAAAAAAAAAAAAAGCAAAGAAACCTTTTTTTCAGTGTTTATAAAGGGCCATGCTGTCCATATAGAAGCCTCTAGTCACATTAGCTCTTTAAATTATAATTAATCAAAACTAAACAAGTTTAAAAATCAGGTTTTTCGGTCACTTTGGCCACATTTCAGGTGCCCACTAAACATATGTCACCAGTGCATTTTCCCCATAGGATTGCCTTGATGTATATCATCGTATTTTAAAAATTCTTCTTCTTTTTCTTTGTTAACCTTATTGAGGTATAATTTACAAAGAGTATGTACATTCATTTTATGTGTACGATTCAGTGAGTTTTGACAAATATGTGCAACTGTTCAACCACTACTACAGTCAAGATATAGAACGTTTACAGCATCTTGAAAAGTTCCCTTGTGCTCTTTACTGTTAGTCCACCCCACTGCTGGTTTTGCATAACCACTGATATACCTTTTATCAATGTAAATTAGTTTTGCTTCTTGTAGAATTTCATGTAATTAGGATCCTATGCGGGGCCCCCAAAAATCTGAGATTTATTTATTAAAAATTGTGTATTTATTCTTATGTGTTTAAACTTCAGTCATCTTCAAAATGCTCTTTATTTGTTGCAATACACCTAATTGAGATGCTTTTTCCACTGCTCAAAACAGTTTTTGAATTAGTCAGTTTTAATGCCTTTTAGTACTTCTGCCATTTTTTGTTTTACCTTTTCCACATGGGCAAAACGTTTTCCTTTTGGACTTTTTTCATTAGGGAAACAACAAAAAGTTTCTCAAGGCAAGATATGGTGAATGTGGGGGTGGGTCATGCCGTTTTGTGACAAAAACTCCTGGACACTCAGTGAGGTTAGGGCGGAAGAACCAATCACCTGTTTGCCACAATTCAAGGTGTTTCTTCCACAAATTGTGACATAGCCTTCTCAAAACTCCTAGATGAAAACTTTGGCCGTTTGATCTAGATAAGTAAATTGCAAATGTGCCACAAGGAGCCCACCCTCCAAAAGATAATTCCAGTTTTGGGGGAGTTCCCTCTAGTACATTTGCGGTTTTTTGTTTAAGACTTTTTTCGCTTAGCATAATGTTTTCTTAGGTTCATCCATGTTGTTAGTGTCAGTAGTTCCTTTTTATTATCGAATAATGGTCCGTTCTGTGTGTATAATTCCATGTATGCATTCACCTGTTGATGGACATTTGCGTGGTTTCTAATTTTTGCGTTTTGAATAAAACTTCCATAAGCTTTCATATACAAGTTTTTGGGTAGACATATATCATTTTTGTTGAATTACATACCTGAGAGTGGAATCACTGTATTATATAGTAATGAGTGTATATTTAACTTTTTAAGAGTTCCCCAGGCTCTTTTCAACTAGCAACATACAAGCGATCTGGTTTCTCACTATCATGACCAACCAACCCTTTATATTTTTAATGTTAGCCATTCTTGTGGCTAAATTAGAGTATCTCTGTATGACTTTAATTTGTTGTTTTTTTTTTTTTTTTTAGTTAGAGTCTCATTCTTGTCACCCAGGCTGGAGGAGTGCAGCAGCATGCTCACAGCCACTGCGGTCTCAGCCTGCCTGGCTTAGGTGATCCTTCTACCTCCCCCTTCCAGGTAGCTGGAACTACAAATGCAAGCCACCATACCCAGCTAGTGTGTGTGTGTGTGTGTGTGTGTGTGTGTGTGTGTGTGTGTGTGTGTGTGTGTGATTTATTGTAGAGGTGAGATCTCACTAAGTTGCCCAGGCTGATTTTGAATTCCCGGATTCAGGTAATCCTCTCGCCTCGGCCTCCCAAAATGCTGGAATTACAGGTTGAGCCACCACGCCCAGCCTTAATTTGCATTTTTAAATGCAATGATGTTGAGCATATTTTCTACTACTTGGTAGCCATTTGTATATCTTTTGGTAAGTGTTCAAAATTTTTTTTTTTTTTTTTTTTTTTTCAGAAAATGGGCTGTTTGGTTTAATGTAGAATTGCAATACTTTGTATTTATATATGGAATATAAATCATTCTTAGATATACATCTATATTAATATGTATCTAGTATTTTCTCCCAGTCTGTGACTTGTTTTGTTTTATTAATGGTGTCTTTTCTAAATTAAAAAAAGTAATTTTTAATAGCCTTTTTTTATTTTGAATTTTTTTATTTTAAAGATGGGTACAATTCAGGGTTAGGTATACAAATGTTCATTATGCAGGTACCCTTGTTGATGAAGTGTGTCCCTCTCTCCCCTGGAAAAGTAAGTTTTAAATTTTGATGAAGTCTTGTAGTTTTCTCTTTCACATTTAAGTCTGTGATTCATTTGAAGTTAAGTTTTGAGTGTGTCATAAGGTTGAGGTTCATTTTTTACCAGTATGAACTTATAGTACCATTTGTTGAAAAAGCTATTCCTTTTCTATTACGTTATATTGTCACCTTTGTTGGTACCTTTGTGGAAAATAAATTGACAATATTGTATTGCACGAATTTTTTTCTGAACTCTTCTTTTCCATTGACCTGTATGTTTATCCTTACGCTAATACCACACTATTTTGATAACTGGTTTTATGGTAAAAATTTGAAATGAAGGACTGTAAGTCCTACAATTTTGTTCTATTTCAAAATTGTTTGACCTAGTTTAGTTCTTTTACCTTTCAATACACATTTTGAAATCATCTTGTTAATTTCTACAGAAAAACTTCTGAGATTTTGATCAGGATTGTGCTGAATCTGTAAGTCCCTTTGGGAAGTGACATCTTAACAATATTGAGTCTTCCAAACCAACATATGGCATGTTTCTGTACCTATTTAGATTTTCTTTAGGTTTTCACTGCAATGCTTTGTGTTTTCATACAACTAGGTCTTGTATATATTTTGTAAATATAATACCATTTCATGGTTTTGGATGTCTTGTATTATAAATCATTAGCATTTTAAAAATTCCATTTGATTGCTGATACAAACAAGCAGTTGATTTTTGTATATTGAGCTTAAATCCTGTGACCTTTCTAACCTCATTGATTATGTATCATTCTTGGTAGATTTCTTAGCGATTTTTTACACAGATGATCATGTTGTCTGTTAATAGGGACAGTTTTACTTCTTCCTGTTCCATCTCAATGTCTCTTATTTCTTTTCTTTTCTTTTTTTCTGTCTTACTTAATTGATCAGGACCTCTAGTGAAATATTGAAGTAGTGAGAATGGGCTTCCTTGCCTTTTACACTATTTTAAAGAGAAAGTGCTGAGTCTTCCACCATTAAGTATGATGTTGGTTGTAGGGTTTTCATGGATGCCCTTTGTAAGGTTGAAAGAGTTCCCTTTGACTCCTAGTTTTCTGAGATGTTTTTGTTTTTTTTGAGTTAGAGTCTCATTCTTGTTGTCCAGGCTAGAGTGCAGTGGCACACTCATGGCCACAGCAGCCTGCTGGGCTTAGGCATTCCTTCCGCCTCAGCCTTCCAAGAAGCTGAAACTACAGATGCTCGGCACCACGCCCGGCTAGTTTTTGTGATTTATTGTAGAGACAAGGCCTCACCAACTTGCCCAGGCTGATCTCGAACCCCAGGCTCCGGCAGTCCTCTCACCTTGGCTTCCCAAAGTGCTGAGATTACAGGCTGAGACACCTCACCCAGCCTGAGAGTTTTTATTGTTGACTTTTGTCAGATGCTTTTTTTGCATTTCTTCACAATCACATGGTGTTTCTTTTTTTTTTATTAATATAGTAGAGTGAGCCAGGCTCAGTGGCTCAGCCGGTAATCCCGCACCTTTGGGAGGCTGAGGTGAGTGGATTGCCTGAGCCCGCGGTTCGAGACCCGCCTAGGCAGCGAGAGCTCATCTCTACAATAAATCAAGAATATCAGCCAGATGTGGTAGCGCGCGCCTGTAGTTCCAGCTACTTGGAAGGCTGAGGCGGAAGGATCACCCAAGCCCAGCAGGTCGAGGCTGCGGTGGCCGGGAGTGGCCACTGCACTCCGGTCTGGGCAACAGAATGAGACTCCAACTCAAAAAAATAAAAAGATATATATATAGTAGAGTGTATTGATTGATTTTCAAATGTTAAGTCAACCTTGTTTTCTGAAGATAACTCCCACTTAATCATGATGTATTATCCTTTTTATAGAGAGTTGCTAAATTGTTAAAGAATGTGGGGTCTATAATCATAAGAGATATTAACCTGTAAGTTTTGTTTTTGTTTCTTTTTTTTTTTTTGAGTCGGAGTCTCACTCTGTCGCCCAGACTGGAGTGCAGGGGCCGCTCCCGGCCACCGCAGCCTCGACCTGCTGGGCTCCGGCGATCCTTCCGCCTCAGCCTTCCGAGTAGCTGGAACTACAGGCGCGCGCTGCCACGCCCGGCTGATTTTTGATTTATTGTAGAGAAGAGCGCTCCCCAAGTTACCCAAGCGGGTCTCGAACCCGGGGCTCAGGCAGTTCACTCACCTCAGCCTCCCAAAGCGCGGTATTACAGGCTGAGCCAACGAGCCCGGCTTCCTTTTTTGAGTCGGAGTCTCACTCTGTCGCCCAGACTGGAGTGCAGTGGCCGCTCCCGGCCACCGCAGCCTCGACCTGCCGGGCTCCGGAGATCCTTCCGCCTCAGCCTTCCGAGTAGCCGGAACTACAGGTGTGCGCTACCACGCCCGGCTAGTTTTTGATTTATTATAGAGACGAGGTCTCACCAACTTGCCCAGGCGGGTCTTGAACCCGCGGGCTCAGGCAATCCTCTCGCCTCGGCCTCCCAAAGTGCTGGGATTACAGGCTGAGCCACTGAGCCCGGCCTTTGTTTCCTTTTTAATATCATAGTCTGGTTTTGTTATGAGGGTAATGCTGGCCTTATAAAATAAATTGGGAATTGTTTTTTCCTCTAATTTTTTAAATAGTTTGTGTGGAATTATTATTATCTATACTCTAAATATCTGATAGAATTTACTAGTGGAGCCACCTGCCTGGAGTTTCCTTTGGGGGATGTTTTAAATAGCAAATATAATTTCTTAAATAGATGCAAGACTACTTTTTATTGCTGTTGTACTTTGTGTTCCTTTCTAGGAATTTGTCTATTTCATATAAGTTGTTGGATTATTGGCATAAAGTTGTTCATAATATATGCTTTTATCATATGTAAGATTTGTACTGATGTCCCCACTTTGATTCCAGACTTGGTAATTTGTTTTTTATCTTTCTTCATCTGTCTGCCTAAGGGTTTATCCATTTTATTGGTATTCTTAAAGAACTGATATTGTTTTTATTGCTTTTTCTCTGTTGTGTTTTCTGCCTCATTGATTTCCACTTTATATTTTTTTGCTTCTGTCTTCTATGGGTCTAATTTATTATTTTTTCTGGTTTAAGACTATAGCTCATATCATTGTGGGATGGGGTTATAGATAATGCAAGACTGGCCACAAGCTGGTAATTGTTAAAAGTGAGTGATGGATACGTGGAGTTTTATTTCATTATACTGTAATTTAAATCTATGTTCATATTTGAAATTTGACACAATCCCCAACTCCCTAGTAATCTTTTTCACACTTACATGCTATTGGCATTAATTTTTATGTGGCAGGTTTTGTTTGTCTGTTTGTCTGTCTAGAGAAAGGGTCTCCCTCTGTCACCCAGGCTGGGATGCATTGCTGTGGTAATCCAACTCAAAAACAAAATAAAACAACAAAAAAAAAACTAGCTTACCACACACTTGAACTTCTGGGCTCAAGCGATCCTACTTCTGCCTCCCAAGTAGTTGGTACTACAAATGTGTACCACCACATCTGGCCAATTTTTAAATTTTTTTGTAGAGGCCGGGTCTTATGTTGCTCAGGCTGAACTTAAACTTCTGGTCTCACATGATCCTCCTGCATCAGACTCTCAAAATGCTGGGATTACAAGGCATGACACACCATGCTAGGCCTTACCTGGTAGTTTCTATTTTATAGATTAAGCTACTTTTAGAATTGTACCACCAAATTCCAAATAATTAGGACTATATGTGTACCTTTTAGAGGTTCTATCATATTGGGCAGAAGTGCAACAGTGATATAAATCTTGATGCTCCGAGCTCTGGAAGAAATTGGGATACCTCACAAACAATGAATGGGAAAAATGAGCCGTAAGTCATTGTTTATGGAAAAGCAAATTGATATATGTTCAATAACATGATATAAACAATTACTGATTTCTTAACTCCCACTGACATAGTTTATTAATAAAACTATCTGAAATAAAAACAATAAAATGTTAACACTCAGTATAGTTAATGGGTAGCAGGTATTTTTATTGTGTTGTATACAAGTTTCTTGTCATCTGCACCTTCTTTTACCCCCAGAATACAATTTATATTACACTACTTTTTACGTATAATGGCCTTACTATACATACATATAGGTGTTAGAGAAAAATACATACACAAATACTCTACATACCTTCTTTAGGACTAGAATAGGATTGTACATGTCATAGTTTTTTCCATGTATCTTTTTTCATGTTTTGTATTGTTTTCTTGTGGCCCCCCGCCCCCAGCTTCCTGGAGCTTTTTATTAGTGAACCACACTTCGAGGCACTTTGATAGGTTTTCTTTTTTTTCAAGAATAACATTTATCTTTAATCACATACGTAAGTGACCCCATTTCTATTGACTCCTTTGGTGTCAATAGATTCATCTGCCAACTGCTAGCTTATCTGTGTTTCTCATTCCCACTCAGCTATGCTTACCTACATGTCAAAATAATGATAAATTTTATGGTGCTTTGACTTTTAAATTAGTTGGGAAGAGTGAAGTTATTTTGTTTTGCTTCACTTTAAAAATAAACTTTCATCCACAAAGAGTTTTTATTTGCTGCAATAGAATAATAGTGTTACACGTTGGGATAAGAAATAAATTTGTATGTAAGATAAAATAGGGAGTAGCTACCAAAGTCAAATATGCCTTCCAAATACTAATGGAAAGAAAGACAATATATCTTTGTCAGGAATTAATCTCACCTCTGGTACTTATTAAACTGTAACCCTAGTTTGTATACAAATTATACA
This sequence comes from Cephalopachus bancanus, assembly GCA_027257055.1. NCBI lineage: Eukaryota > Metazoa > Chordata > Mammalia > Primates > Tarsiidae > Cephalopachus > Cephalopachus bancanus. Next base: position 206,197 of record JAPVLO010000433.1, read on the forward strand.
TTGTCTTTGTGCTTCATTCTTCTCATCCATAAGATGGAAATAGTTAATAGCATCACAGGTTGTTATGAGTTTTAAATAAGTTAGTATGTTAGACATATTTATGTTAGCTATTATTAACCCTTTCTGAGCCTTAGTGTATACACTCTGTCATAAAAATTATTAACTGTAGATGTGAACTTCCATGCCTTTTCTGTTAGTCTGTTAGCATAATGGTAGAGTTCATATTTTGTCTTACAGGTCTACCACAATGTGCTGTACATTGCATATACCTGATAAATACTTGACTTATTTGAAAAAAATTTTTTTGGCTTCTTTGGGAAATTGTCTTTCAATAGAAAAACTGAGTAGCTATCTTAAACATATGTCACTAAGTATTCACTTCCTGTTTTTTGTTTGTTTGTTTTTTGGTGTGGTGGCGATGGAAATAGTGCCTCAGTGTGTCTGGAGAATAAATGTGGATGTACCTGAGGAAGCTAATCAGAATCTTTCATTTGGTGCTACTGAAAGATGGTGGGAGCAGACAGATCTGACCAAACTAATTATTTCAAACAATAAACTTCAGTCACTTACAGATGACCTCCGACTCCTGCCTGCACTGACTGTTCTTGATGTAAGCTGACTATAAATATAGGTTATTATTTGAAGACTCTGAAGCTAAACTTAGGTTTTAATAAGCAGAAAATCTTTCATACTGAGTTGATAAAATGCAAAAGCACATAACAAATTATTATGTAGGCACAGCACTGAAATGCAAGGCCAGAACACCAGGTTTCTAACTCTGACTCTGCCTTAATAACTGTGTGATCTCGGAATAGTTACCTTGTGCCTTGGTCTTCACATCCATCAACCAGGACTGATACTACCACCTATTTTTTTAAAATTATAGAATTAAATGAGTTAATGCATACAAGCAAAATCAATATTTAACAAGTGGTGACTCTGTTCATCTTTTTTATTGTATTATTTTAATCATTATTATTCTAGACAGTAAAGCAAGCAATAAGAATTGACTTTTTCTTTCTGTAAGTTACCTTCAATCTTACTGAGTTATATTATTAGACTTAAAGGTTTGTGTTTTGGTTCAGGGACTCTTTCAAAAAAAAATTTGTTGGGAGTTGAGGGGGAGATACATTATATCCTGAAGCCAAGTAAAAACCATTTCAGGGTTATCTGCAAAAAAAAAAAAAAGAAAACAGAAAAAGTTTTTTGTTGCCATGTTGTGGTAAATTGAAGCATGAGTAAGTATATTTTAAAATCTACGGGTTTCTTGTGTATTTTTCCTAACAACATGAAAAAATGCCCCAATTCATGTGTGCAAAAGCAAGATCTAAATAGTTAAATTTTTAGGGGACTTTTTTATTTTCTTCATTTTTAAAATTACTGGATTGACTTACTCTAAGATTTTGTCTACCTTAAAAACAACGTGGTTCTGTGAGAACATGAGAGAAGTCGCTCTCTTTCTTCTCATATAATTGTTGTATATATTGACATAAATCATTCTAACCTCATCTCTTATTTGAAGTTGAAACCCCACTCAATGAGGTAACTTTTTAAAATTATTACTATAACATTTAAAATTAATGACTTATCACTTTATGATTCCTGAACGGATGTTTGGTCAATCAGTTTTAAACTCCTTTACACACAGAACAAGTTACCAACTCATTGCCATTGAATTAGAAGAACAGAGGATTACTGGTGAATAATTTTGTGCAATGGCAAAGCTCATGTATTGTTAATTATAAGACCAAGAATATTGACTTTGCCCTTTAATAACTTTTAGATACATGATAACCAGCTGACATCCCTTCCTTCTGCAATAAGAGACCTAGAAAATCTCCAGAAACTAAATGTCAGGTAAAATTTAAGCTTTTTATTTCTAATGTTGTTATTATAATGGTTTCTAACATTATACTATCTCTTTATTATCTCAGAAAGAGGGTTTTTTTTTTTGAGTTGGAGTCTTATTCTGTTGCCCAGGCTGGTGTGCAGTGGCATACTCATGATCACTGCAGCCTCGACCTGCTGGGTTCAGGCAGTCCTTCTGCCTCCAAGTAGCTGGAACTACAGGAGCACGCTACCACACCTGACTTGTTTTTTGATTTATTAAGAGACGAAGTCTCACCAAGTTGCCCAGGCTAGTCTCAAACCCCTGAGCTCAGGCAGTCCTCTCACCGTGAACTCCCAAAGTGCTGGGATTACAGGCTTGAGCCACCATGCCCAGCTCAGAAAGAGATTAAAGCAGCGTAAGAATTTTATTTTATTTTATTGAGTTGGAATCTCACTCTTTTGCCCAGGCTGGAGGACAATGGCATGCTCTTGGCCACCACAACTTCGACCTGCAATCCTTCTGCCTCAGCCTTCCAAGTAGATGGAACCACAGTTCATACCACTGTGCCTGGCTAATTTTTTAATCTATTTGTCATAGATACAAGGTCTGGCCAAGTTGCCCAGGCTAGTCTTGAACCCCTGGGCTCAGGAAATCCTCTCAGCTCTGCCTCCCAAACTGCTGGGGTTACAGATGTGAACTGCCAGCCTGGCTTAAATTTTGCTCTTAGATTATTTATTTGACTTTGTTTTTTGGTTTTAGCATTGCCTACATGTTTTCCAGTCTTAAGGATTTGAGGGCAGTTGGTTTTCAAAAAAAATACTTTAAAAAGACTTTTATGAAACAATTTTTAGTGTTTGTTATTTTAGTAAACCTCTTTGTTGATATCTCAGCTTTTAAGTTACCTTGATATTCTAAAAAAAAATCTAGGTATTAAACAATAGGGAAGAAATGGAAAATGGTTATTTCATAAATGAAGAAAAATTTCTTGGTTTTGATTAGTAGTAGTTTTTAATCTTCTAAAGATTAAATTCTAGGGTTCCATGAACATATTTCTTGTACTATCATAGATAGGTGCAGCATATGGTAGATGGCTAAGGCTCTAGCCAGGTTTGTTTGCCGTCCAGTACATTCCCAGATCTTTAAGAAAGAATAACTTTGCGTATATGTGTCATATAGACAGAGATTATGGGAAAGGAAATTGAGGGGTTTTGGGTTTTTTTTTTAGAAGGAACAATGTTTAAATACTTAAAGCACAGTTTAAAAAGCCGTGTCTTGGCCGGGCTCAGTGGCTCAGCCTGTAATCCCAGCACTTTGGGAGGCTGAGGTGAGTGGATTGCCTGAGCCCACGGGTTCGAGACCTGCCTGAGCAACTTGGCGAGATCTCATCTCTGCAATAAATAAATTAAAAAAAATTAGCTAGGCATGGTAGCATGCGCCTGTAGTTCCAGCTACTTGGAAGGCTGAGGCAGAAGGATCGCTGGAGCCCAGCAGGTCGAGGCTGCGGTGGCTGGGAGTGGCCACTGCACTCCAGTCTGGGCAACAGAGTGAGACTCCAACTCAAAAAAAAAAAAGCCGTGGTTTATACAATAAATATGGTTACAGGTCTGCCTAATATAATATGGTCAAGTCTGTTTTCTGGAGGTAAGTTAACTAATTTAAGGGGGAAAAGTCACTCAAATAACAAGTCTTCATTTGATGAATAATGAAAAATTACCATAAATCAGCAAAAATATCTACACATAAACAGGTGTTTATTATTTAGAACTGCATCAGCGCCTCTTCCCCTTACAAGTCTAAGACTAGATGCGGCCTACAAAGACATGAACAGGAAGAGTTGAGAAGAAAGAGTGGAAGTATGGAGTGGTGTGGCTTTAGCTCTAGATTCCAGTTATTTAAGAGTATGAACCTTAGAGTGGAGCAATTAGGTAAGAAAAGGAGATAGAGGAAATATATAGCTAGATATATACATCTCCACCCAGCTAGATCACTGTCAAATATGCAAAGATTTCAGTTAAGTAACTGACTTTAAACTCTTTTATTGGTTCTTATTTGGGAAGACATTTTTTGGCCTCAACTAGTTTTATTTTAATGTAATGTTATTGAAGGCCCTTATATTTTCCATTTTCTTCTTGTTATTTTTGAAGTAACTATGTAGTAAGAAAATAGAGCGTAATTCATAGGTATTTAGTTAAGTTGGAGTAAACCTGGGAACTACTTCAGTCATCTCTTAATTATCATCCTCAGTGCTATGGGATTTCCTCTACATCATTAAGCAAATATCTCTATAGAAAGGCCTAAGTGAGAAGACCAAGTATAAAGAAGAGTGGAATTGCATATTACATTCAACCTGATATTCCAGGCTCTCAAACAGAGATAGCTATTTTTGCCTTGAATTCTAAGTTTAAAACCTAATCTCCATATAAGATTGTAACTCCACTGTGGTGTGTTTGTGTGTACACATGGTTTTGTCAGAATTCTAAAAGTCAGATATGGCTAGGTGTGGTAGCTCATATCTATAATCCCAGCAACAACAACAAACAATAAAAAACAAATAATAAAAGTAATATCAGTATTAAAAAAAAACTAGAATCCAGTATGTACTTTCACATTACATGTAAAATCAAGAGTTGGTTATAAGCAAGCAATAAAAAATTCTCAAATTATTTATGTCTAGCTAAAAACCTTTATTTTTGTTGAAGTCCCTGTTTGTTTACTTTAGATTACTGTTGTTTTAATGAGCATGTACTTTTGGGATGTGAATTTTGTTAAGTACTTAAGATTATTAATCATATTTCAGTTTTGTTTGTTTGTTTGTTTTTTGAGTAGGAGTCTCACTCTGTTGCTCAGGCTGGAGTACAGTGGCACACTCATAGGCACTACAACCTTGACCTGCTGGCCTCAGACAATCCTGCCTCAGCCTTCCAAGTAGCTGGAACTACAGGCATGTGTCACCACACCCAGCTAATTTTTTAATTTATTGCAGAGACAGGTCTGGCCAAGTTGCTCAGGCTGGTCTCGAAACCCTGAGTTCAGGCAGTCCTCTCAACTCTGCCTCCCAAAGTACTGGGATTACAGATGTGAGCCACCTCGCCTGGCTATATTTCAGTGTTGTGATGAGTCCATGGAGTTGGTTAGCAAAAATGCCTTTGATAAATATTTATTGTGTTGTCACTAAGTTATTCAGCATTTATTTTACCAATAGCCATAACAAGCTGAAATTACTCCCTGAAGAAATTACAAACCTAAGAAACCTGAAGTTCCTATATCTCCAGCATAATGAACTGGCTTGCATATCGGAGGGATTTGAACAACTTGCCAATTTAGAAGATTTAGTAAGTTGTGGTTTTTAAATTTTTGCATCATTTAAGACTGCTGAGATTTTCATCAGACTGAGAAATGGGGTGTGTGATTGAAATCATGGGAACATGGACAGCTGATTTTATGAGTAAATTATTGGAAATGTACATATCTATTAGAGTGCTAAATTAATAATTATAAATTTGTTTCCTATGTTATGAGATGAACTTTGAGTTTTAATTCAGGAATAAAGTTTGGGAAAGGTACAGTTAGGGTGGCATTGTTATTCAGAGGCGTTTATAGCTTTGCAGAATAGAGGAAAGTTGTCTTTGGTATTTGCCAATTCTCTTTTCTTTTTTTTTTTGAGTTGGAGTCTCACTCTGTCGCCCAGACTGGAGTGCAGTGGTCGCTCCTGGCCACCGCAGTCTCGACCTGCTGGGCTCCGGTGATCCTTCCGCCTCAGCCTTCCAAGTAGCCGGAATTACAGGCATGTGCTACCACACCCGGCTGAGTTTTTGATTTATTGTAGAGATGAGGTCTCGCTGCCCAGGCGGGTCTCGAACCCACGGGCTCAGGCAATCCACTCACCTCAGCCTCCCAAAGGCGCGGGATTACAGGCTGAGCCACCGAGCCTGGCACCAATTCTCTTTTCTATACCTATTCCCATTTCCTTCTTAATGTTACCTGTGGCCCTCTTGTTCTCTGCATGTTGAGGCAGTCCTTGGAAGGCCTGCCTTTTCTTTCTTCTTTTTCAAAATGGCTGTCATTTCCTGGCAACTTGTTTTTCATGGAAACCTCTTTTATTTATATAGAATTATAAACTACAAGCAATTATTTTGCCCAATCCTTTTAAATACCACCTGAGTCAGACAGGCTAGAGGATATTAGTTCAGTTTTATAAGCAAGACTGTTAACACTGTTCCCATATTTAGTACAAGACATAGCTTGGATATAAACCTTGGACTCCCATATTTAAAACTGCTTTTTTTCCATGACTTTGTGATACATTATTTTAAAGAAATCTGATTTCACAATGCTTCACAGCATAAAAGTAACATCTAAAATATCTATTTCTGGCAGGTTAACCCTGAAGCCAACCAATCTAATTAATTACCTTATAACCTGGCACATTTTAAGGCACTGTTAATACAACATGTCTAACTCAATTTCATAGCTATGTTTGAGGACTCCAAGAGCCAAAATTGCAGCAAAGCTGACCTCAAAGGACCAGGGAATATAATGGTCAAGCATGTTTTCAAGTTTGATCTAGACCTGGGACATCCTTAGCAATTGCTCAGATGGCAAGCGGCGGCAACTAAGGGAAGAAAGTAGAGGGAATACCCACTTAGAGGTGGACACTGATGAAAATCATAGGCAGTACCAGATGCACCCAGTTGCTGGTGTACTACAGCATTACCAGCAGGACAAATGGAGGTAGTTCTGGAGTCCAGAATACGCAAGGAAAAGGTCTGTTAAGCCCTGGCAAAATGTTTATTCCATCTCTTTCACTTACCTTAAGTAGAGATCACAAAGCAATACAAATATGATTTTAATCATATTACTAAGAATAGTAAAAACAGTAGACACTTTGATTTGTGCTTTGGAGGTAGTTTTATTTCCTGATACATTAAGAAACCAAGGCTTATCTTTAAAAAAAACCTGTAAAAAGTAATGAAGTCAGGATTTGAACATAAGTCAATTTGACTCCAAAGTGCATTCCTATTTTTCTACTGTACCACTAAAGGAATTAGATTCCATGGCAAGCTATACAATCTGAAAGACTTTAGCTATGTTAATTCAGTGGTATTAATAAATACTACCTAATCCACATAGTTAATTTATATTACATCCTTGTTCTTTTCCCCTTTTCATCTTCTATAAAACTCATTTCATTGTAGCTTTGTATTTTATTTTTCTTTTTTTACTCTTCTATTAATTTATTTAAATTATTTAAATAATTCTCATTCTTTGTTTTAAATTATGATAGTCAGCCGTCTCCTGAGGATAAGGGAACAATATTTTTTTCTGTTGTAGAAAGACTTTTCTTTTTTTAATTTAATTTTATTTTAAAGATGTGGATACACTTCAGGATTAGGTAGATAAGTGGACATAATATAGTGAAAGTTTGGGCCTCCCTTTGGTCCCCACTTCTCCTGGTTTGAGATCAGGTACCCTTATTGATGTTATGTGCCACCAACTACCCCCCGGCACCCAGCAGTGTCCTGCTGCTGCCAATCCCTTTCTTTTTTTTTTTTTTTAAGTTGGAGTCTCACTGTCACCTGGCAGTGTCCCACTACTGCCAATCCCTTTCTTTTTTTTTTTTTAGTTGAAGTCTCACTGTCACCCATGCTGGAGTGCAGTGACCACTGCAGCTCCCTCTCATCCTTCCAAATAACCGGAACTACATGCGCATGCTACCATGCGTGGCTAATTTTTTGATTAATTGTAGAGGTGAGGTCTCGCCAACTTGCCTGAGCTAGTCTCCAACTCCCAGGCTCAGGTGATCCACTGGCCTTGGCCTCCCAGAGTTATAGGATTAAAGACTGAGCCACCGAGCCTGGCCCAATCCCTTTCTTATAGTATTATGATTAATGTTCGAGGTTCACTTATGAGTGAGAACGTGTGGTACTCGGTTTTAAATTTTATTTTTCACTAATGAAAAAATTACTCCTTTGATGTTTATTTGTTTTGTATGTACCTCCTCGATATTTCCTTTATCTGCCCTAGTGTTTTTGTTTTGTTTTGTTTTGTTTTTCTTGAGTAAGGGTCTCACTCTGTCACCTAGGCTGCAGTGCAATGGCATGGGCGTGATCATTGCTTTCTGCAGCCTTGACCTTCTAGGCTCAAGCCATCCTTCTGCCTCTGCCTTCCAAGTAGTTGGGACTATAGATGTATACTATCATGCCCAGCTAAATTTTTTTTAATTTTTAGAGAGAGTAGATCTCGCTATGTTACTTCACTGTGAACTCCTGGGCTCAAGAAATCCTCCTGCCTTGGCCTACCAAAGTGCTGGGATTACAGGCATGAGCCTCCAGGCTTGATCTGCTCTAGTGTTTAAAATGAAAATGCAGACTCTTCTCAACCATTCCTTCAATGTCTCATTCCCTGATTTGCTCTATTGTTTAAAATAAAAATATAACACTTCTCAGCCATTTCTTCAGTTTCTTTTTGTCTTTCAATATAATTTCCAGACTGGAAATAAGGGTTGGAAAGTAAAAGGCATAGGTAAACAAAGTATATGGCAGAGAATGGAACCATCAGATTTTCTTATAAAAATTAATGGTAAAAGACAGCAATTGATTTAAAAAACAAAAAAGAGTCCTTTTAGAGTTGAAAGCCGAAAGAAAACCTAATAATGAACAAAGTTTCCAATGTCCCTCCATGAGTTCCCAAAGATTAATTTGCATAATGAAAGGATACTTCATTTGAGAATTGTGTTCTAAGGACTCAGTATCAAGAAAATCATAAATGTGAGCAACAATATATTAAAATAGATTAAAAGTATAAACACCTGTAATCATTTAAACTAGTAATATTTCTTTTTTTTTTTAAGTTGCAGTCTCACTCTGTTGCCCAGGCTGGAGTGCAGTAGCATGCTCATGGCCACTGCAGCCTTGACCTGCTGGGCTCAGGTAATCCTTCTGCCTCAGCCTTGCAAATAGTTGGAATCACAGGTGCGCACCACCACACCCAGCTAATTTTTTGACTTATTAGAGATGAGGTCTCACCAAGTTTGCCCAGACTGGTTTTGAACCCCTAAACTAAGGCAGTCCTTTTACCTCAGCCTCCCAAAATGCTGGAGTGGGCCTCTGCACCCAGCTGTAACATTTCTTAAAGGTATATATTACCTGCTTAGCAAAATAGTACTAAATAAATGAAAGGGTATATGAGGCGAGGTGGACCAGTGTGGGTGCCAATATCACAGGAATAATGCAAGAATGGAACAAGGAAGAGAGTAGAAGGAAGTACAGTTTGTTATTCACCTTTCACAGATTGGAAAGGGGGCCAACACTCAGAAGCAAGTGTGACATTGAAGGGTCAAGAACTGGGTATGTTTAAGTGCCTTTGGGGTAAGGGGGTTTAGGCCCTGAGGAATGTCCAGGGCTGCTGCGGGTCTTTGGTGTTGATTGTAGCCACTTGAGTCTTAGATCTTGACTTGATCAGACATTAGCATCTCATGCCCTCAGGTGGTGGGCTAGATGGGAGGAGACAAGGAGAGGGGGTTTTCCTGCCAGAGACTTGTCAGAGGTTTGCAGTCCACAAACTCCTTGCCCAAAAGATGGTCTTATTATCTTTCTGTGGCTTTGGCAGGCCAAGGGGTGATCTTTGATTTCTGCCTTGACAGGGAACCTGAAAGTTTCCTAGAGATTATTATGCTAAACCATGAATTGAAAGGTTGGGCTGTTGGGCTGTCCTGGTCTTGCATCTGATGAAGATTTGCTGAGGGGGTGGGATAGGCTGCCTCTTGATCTGCAGTAGAATATCTGGACACTTCCTAAAACTTGCCTTTTGGAAATTTATCTAGGTCTAAACTGTGCTAGATTCAAAGCATGTCAGTGGTAAAGTCTAAGCAAAAATGGCTATGCCGAGACAAAAAGACCGCTAAACTAAGTTTATTCTAGGTTTCTATAGGTACCTCCTTTCAAAAAATGTTTGCTAAAAGAATGACTTGGCATAAATTTGGGTTAATTTACATATATTATATGTTTTGTATCTAAATTATTAACTGTAATATTTAAATATTTAATTTTATCAGTAATTCTATTGTTTAGAATTTAGAGTAGAGTTTATTAGCATTATTTGGGTTTTAAAAAATGCTTTGAGAATTTCTGAATTAATATCTGTTAATAATTGTTTTAAGCTTTTCATTCGAGAATAATTTTAGATTTTTAGAAAAGTTGTAAATATAATAAAAAGTTCTATATACCTTTTACCTAGCTTCCCATAATGTTAACACTTTATAAAACCACAGGACATTTGTAAAAACTCAGGAATTTATATTGGTGCAATACTATTTAGAGTACAGATTTTATTTAGATTTCCCCAATTGTTCTACTAATTTCCTTTTACTGGTTTAGGATTCAGTCCAGAATACCACATTTCATTTAGTGCCGGTAATTTTTGGTGCTACAAAATATTTATTAGCAGTCTCCTTATTTTTCTAGTTTTTAAATATTGGAGCTATAGATCATGCTATGTTATATATTATGATAATATTGTTATAATAATCCTAACAGAATTTTTTTTTTTAAATGATCTGGGCCTGGCACGGTGGCTTAGCCTGTAATCCCAGCACTTTGGGAGGCTGAGGCGAGAGGATTGCCTGAGCCCCAGAATTCAAGACCAGCTTGGGCAACTTGGTGAGAACTGGTCTCTGCAATCAATCACAAAAAAACTAGCTGGGTATGGTAGATTGTGTCTGTAATTCTAGCTATTTGGAAGGCTGAAGTGGAAGGATTGCCTAAGCCCAACAGATCAAAGCTGTGGTGGCCATGAGCATGCCACTGCACTCCCGCTTGGGTGACAAGAGTGAGACTCCAGCTCGAGAAAAAAAAGATCTGGTCCAGCATTTTTACCTTTTTCTATCTTCTCAATAAGTTCGTAATTACAAAATGCAGTTGATTAATGTTAGACTAATGAAAGTCTTCAGAGAATTGTCCCTTTAAGTTATTTTTAAAAATTAATTGTTGCCATTGACCCTACTTTCCTTTATACTTTGCACTTTATATACCTAATTTGGGTGTTACAAAAATAACCTGATTCATAACAATGTCTTTTAAGGAGGGTTCCAAAAATTAGTTCTCTTGTAACTGTTTAAATTAAAAACAGAAACATAATGATTTAAGAAACATTGAAGGCCAGATGCAGTGGCTAATGCCTGTAATCCCAGCACTTTGGGAGGATTGCTTGAGCCCAGGAATTCGAGATCAGCCTAGGCAACGTAGTGAGACCTTGTCTCTACGCACACAAAAATTTTTTGTGTGTGTGTTGGGAGTCTCACTCCGTCGCCCAGACTGGAGTGCAGTGGCACAATCCCGGCCACTGCAGCCTCAACCTGCTGGGTTCCGGTGATCCTTCCGCCTCAGCCTTCCGAGTAGCCGGAATTACAGGCACGTACTACCATGCCCGGCTGATTTTTTTTATTTATTGTAGACATGAGGTCTAGCCAAGTTTCCCGGCAGGTCTCCAACCCACGGACTCAGGCAATCCACTCACCTCGGCCACCCGAAGTGCTGGGATTACAGGCAGAGCCACCAACCCCGGCCGCAAAAATTTAAAAATTAGCAGGATGTAGTGGCATTTGCCTGTAGTCCTGGCAACTCTGGAGGCTGATACAGAAAGATTACAAGAACCCAGGAGATTGAGGCTTCAGTGAGCCATGATCCTTCGATTGCACTCCAGCCTAGGCAACAGAGTGAGACCTTGACTTGAAAAAAAGAACAGAAAAGAAACATTGAGGTGGAGATTAATTAACCAAGCTTCAGTGAGTGTATAGTAGAGAGTAGATTCCTGGTTTTAGTCAAAGCAGACTTGCTGGGGTCAGCAGAAGAATCAAAAGAAAATGTTTTTTTTCCTCAAAAATTTAAATAGCCATTTTCTCACAGTTTAATTTTCTTTCTTTCAGGAATTTTTCTTTACTGCAAAGATGTTTTTCACTTCATATTACAGTTTACCAATAATGTGCTAATTCATCATGGTTAATAAATATTGGATGATGAAATGAATTTATGCCTTGAAAACATGATGCAAGATATAACATGACTTAATTTTAACGGAATCCTTTATGGAAAGTATTTTTGAAGTCAGAATTCATTCTAATTCCTATCAACTACCAATGATGGACATACAGCGGGCCTGCAGATGCTGAAAAAGAATATTGAAATGAAGACTGATCTGTGAAATTGTCAGTGAATGAGGGTCACAAAATTTATCACCTGATGTTGTCTCTTTTATGTTGCAGTTCCTGCAAAATTTTGAAATCCTCTTTAGGGCTCATTTATTAATTTTTTAAAATTTACTTGTTTTTTGCATTCATTTTGTCTTTCTCTTTTTAAAGGATCTGTCAAACAATCGTCTTACAACTGTTCCTGCTAGTTTTTCTTCTCTGTCCAGTTTGGTGCGACTCAATCTTTCCTGTAACCAGCTGAAGAGTTTGCCAACAGAAATAAGTAGAATGAAAAGTAAATCTTTTCTATTTTCAAAAATACATAAATTTGAAGTCGGTGCAACTTGTGTTTAAAACCATAATTTTCAATATAGTTTTAGAGAAGTAAAGTAATACATTTTTTATGGAGGTAAATGTAAATAGTAGCAGCTGCTGTTGTTAGATTTTCTCCAACCATTACTGTCTAGCAACTGCCTAAAGAGTTACTATCATAAAGATACTTAGGCATATCAAAAAGGGGGAAAGAAAGTGTTATTATAAATCATGGTAGGATTGTATACCTGAGAAACTGATTAAAGTTTTGAGCTGTACTATCTCTTGATTCATTAATTCAGTGTTTATGAAGAGATTATTCCCCTCTAACAGGTGAATTCACCTGTGGTAATGAGGTTCTGTGTTAGCTGTAGTCTCCTGGCAGTTGTGAGTAATAGTATTAAGATTCTCAGTCTTTTTTTAAAAAAAATAAAATGTCAAAATTCAGTGGTTCTATTGAAGTTTTCCATTGAACCATTAAAGTATTGCAGAACTAGTATTAAAAGATAAATAAACAGAGGACATTTTAATGCCTTTTAAATAAGTATACTTCGTCATCTTAGAATTCTCAGAGTCTAAAATCATCCCATTGATTTAGAAGCAAACTGTTATTTCTTTGATGGCTGCACTGTGTGTCTCTTACAGACTATTTACCTTATCTAGTCCTTTTTTTTTTTTTTTTGCTAATTATTTATAAGCCTCCTGTCATTTTTTAAACCTCCCCTTTGTGGAGGAAGTAATAGAAATAGTTTCCTACAGTTGATTACAGATAATTTTGAGGTGAATTAGTAAAATTGTGCTGTTTTACCTTAGATTTATAGTTATTTGTCACTTAAAATAAAAGTTTTAAAATCAATTAAATCTGCCATAAATCAAATTGACATTTTTGGGAGACCTTTTCCTGGGATACCAGTAGTTAAGATGTTTCTTGTCTTTGCCATTTTTCAATTAGGGTATTATCAGGAAGAGCTAAACATAAAATTTGATATCTGGAATGGAGATACAAGAAGCATAGTTTTTTCTTCACTAATTGAGCTGTAGTATCTTGAAAGATACGAACATATGGAGATATCCATAGAAAAATACTTTTGAGTTTATGGTAGTTTCTCTAACATTCTGTATAATTAAGGATCAGATGCTTTCTGTTTCTCATCCATGACAGGAGGACATTTAGTTATTATTTCACTATTAATAAATAGGTGAGGCTAGGCTCGGTGGCTCAGCCTGTAATCCCAGCGCTCTGGGAGGCCGAGTTGAGTCGATTGCCTGAGCCCGCGGGTTTGAGACCCGTCTGGGCAACTCGGCGAGACCTCATCTCTACAATAAATCAAAAATTAGCCGGGCGTGGTAGCACACGCCTGTAGTTCCAGCTACTTGGAAGGCTGAGGCGGAAGGATTGCTGGAGCCCAGCAGGTCGAGGCTGCAGTGGCCGGGAGCAGCCACTGCACTCCAGTCTGGGTGACAGAGTAAGACTCCAACTCAAAAAAATAAATAAATAAATAGAAATAAAAAACGTAAATAGGTGTCAGAATTTTACATTTGTATGGTCATGTGTACTCAGAATGCTTTTGTGTATATCATTTTTCCATCACAGCTGTTCTGTAAAGTAGATGAGATGTGTATTTTTTATATTTTAGAGGTTCATGAATGTAGGCTTAGAATTTATATTATTAATTATAGATCCAGGGCTTCAATCCTTACTCCAACTCTGTTGTTCTTTCCACTGCATACTGTTTATGTCAATGCTCTTAGATGCAAACATTTGTGAAAATGTAGGCTCTAACTTTAAAACATATTTTTCCTCACAGGATTCACTAGTTTCAGGGTGAACCAGACTGTGACTTCTTTTCTTGATGCTCTAAAATAATATATAAATTATGATATTATTTGTTGAAGGTAGTACTTCTGCATTTGTTTTGAGAAGCAGTTAGCTTCTTCAACTCCTAAAGGAGAAACAGTCTAAGGTATATCAACTCAATCTTGAATTAGGTTAAAATTAACAGGCTCAGAGTACAATAAAATAAATTGTAAAATGCATATTGGCTGTTCAAATTAGAGGGTTGAGAGTCAGTTTGGGGGCTGGGCTTGGTGGCTTAGCCTTGGGAGGCCAAGGTGAGTGGGTTGCCTGAGCCTGCGGGTTCGAGACATCCCGGACAACTTGGTGAGACCTTGTCTCTACAATAAATAAAAAATTAGTCGGGCGTGGTACTACATGCCTATAGTTCCAGTTACTTGGAAGGCTGAGGCAGAAGGATCGCCTGAGCCCAGAAGGTCCACACTGGGGTGACTGTGAGCATGCCACTGCTCTCCAGCCTGAGTATCGAAGTGACTCCAACTCAAAAAAAAAAAATGAGTTTTTGGAGAATATATGGTGGCCGTGATAAGAGGTTTATAACTATGGATTAGGGATCCCCTTATTGAAACCCCCTTATTGAAATCTTAAGAGAAGTCCTTTATTTTTTTCATTTTGTTTTCTGTTCTGCTTTTTAAGAAAGAATGAACAAGGAGAGAAGAAAGAGATACTGCAAGTAAAGACAGTCTTCTTGAGCTGTAGTATACTTTCTTATCGGGAGTATAGCTGAAATGTTAGGAAAAGCATGTAATTTAAATAAAATTAAAAAGAAGAAAGAAAGGAAAGAAGATAGGAAGAAAGAGAGGGAGGCAGGGTGGATGATGGAAGAATGGGAAGGAATACATAGTAAACCAAAGCTTTTGATGAAAAGTCAATTTGCCTAAAAATACAGATGTGTCTAAACCACTATTAACAGAAATCCATTCATGCAGCAAGTATGCATGCATGTGTATGTATTTAATTATGTTAAGCTTTTTTTCTAAGATACATAATAATTGAGGGAAATAATAATGTACATTTTAATTTTAGAGAACTTTTTTAAATCGATTACAAAAATGACCTGGACTATTATTAAATCATGATTTTAATATTATTATTTCTCTTTAATTATAATTGAATGTAGTATTAAATTTACATTTATTTAGTTCGTTGGTACTTGAGTATCCTTGAATTTTTTTTTTTTTTTTTTTTTGAGTTGCAATCTCACTATGCCACCAGGTTGGAGTGGGCTCAGGTGGTGCTTCCTCTTCAGTCTTACAAATGGCTGGAATTACTGGCACGTACTACCACACCCAGCTAATTTTTTTAAAAAGTTTATTGTAGAGATTAGGTCTCACCAAGTTGCCCAGTTTGGTCTCAAACCTGTGGGCACAGGCAGTCTTCTCCCCTCGGCCTCCCAAAGTGCTGGGATTATAAGCATGAGACGCCGCACACGGCCAGTATCCTTAATCATTAAAGTGATATACAATGGTACAGGTTCATAAGTTCTCATGGTGATTTTTTTTTTTATATATTCTTTGAAGTTGTATACAGTCCACAACTAATATTTTTTCTCTTTGAAAGTATTTTTGCTTTTCGTGGAATATGTATTACAGGATTAAAGCATTTGGATTGTAATGCAAATCTGTTGGAAACTATACCTCCTGAATTGACTGGCATGGAATCACTAGAACTGCTTTATTTACGGAGAAATAAGTTACATTTTCTACCCGAATTTTCTTCTTGTAGACTATTGAAGGTATTATTCCGTTGATTAATATATAACTGTATATTTTTCAAAAGTTAATTATGAAAATTATTTTTTTAAAAGGAGTTAATCTTTTTTGACATTGAGAATGCGTATTAGTATTTTTCCTATGTTCTTGTTTTTTGAAATTTCAGTATGACTACTGACATTAATGAATTTTTATTAATCCATTTTTTAAAATAAATAAAAAAATAGAGATCTCTTCCTCTCATTTGGTGAGTAGTTTATAGTTTGAGAATTAGCAGATAATCAAGTTATAATGGTAAGTTGGGACCATACTGTTGGATACCTGAAATAATAGTGAGGAATACGTACCTAATTCTGTAAGTCACAACCTTTCAAATGCACCTGATCTTAATCAGGTTTGTTCAAAATTAGTTACTTTCTTAGTATTGTCTTCTAAATTTGCCATGCTTTCTTTGCTTTCCTTTATGTATACCTTTATGCATCAGTGTGAAAAGAGTTTCTTCAAGGTAGGTTGCAGTGGCTCAAGTCTGTAATCCCAGCGCTTTGGGAGGCCAAGGCGAGAGGATTGCCTGAGTCCAGGGGTTCAAGACCAGCGTGGTCAACTTGGTGAGACTTTGTCTCTACACTAAATCAAAAAGTTAGCTGGGCGTGATGGCACATGCCTGTAGTTCCAGCTACTTGGAAGGCTGAGGCAGAAGGATTGTCTGAACCCGAGGCAGCGGTGGCTGTGAGCATGCCACTAGACTCCAACCTAGGCGATAGAGTGAAACTCTGACAAAAAAAAAAGAAGAGTTTCTTTTAAACAGATTGGTGACAGTGATGATAAGAACTGGAAAGGTTTTTGTTTAATAAGATTAATTTTCCACCTGATAACTGTAGAGTCTATTAATGGGAAATCAGTATATAGAATAGTCACTAATGAAAATGTTAAATATCAAACTGATTACAGTTGGTCCTTGAACAACACTGTGGTATAGGCATGAAACCCCATGCGGTTGAAAATTTATATGTAATTTTTGACTCCCCAAAACATAACTACTAGTAGTCTACTATTGACCAGAAGCCTTACCAGTAACATAAACAGTTGAGTAAATATTTTGTATGTTATATGTATTATAACACTGTATTCTTACAATAAACTAAGCTATAGAAGAATGTTATTTTAAAAAATCATAAGGAAGAGAAAATATATTTACAGTACTATACTGTATTTATTGATACCATAAGTTTATTTCGTCTGTTTATAAAATGAATTGGCTGTCTGTCATGGTGGGCAACTCAATCTACCATACGTATCGAACAGTTCACTCTTGTCTGATAATGTCATGACTTTTCTCTACTTTTTTGGGGTATATCCAGTATCACTAGTGGCACTTTGTATGAGTCCCATGATGTTATCCAAGGTTTATATTATTGCTGTAAACTTTTCTAAAGAAAAATGCATGAGAACTGCAAGAAATTACTTTTTACTGTGATAAGCAATATGGCTAGGGAGATAAACAGCTCAGGTGGAGGTAATTAGCATTATACAGAATTTTAAGTGGATCCTCACAACACAAGCTCACTGCAGTCAACAGAAGATGGCAGCAAAATGATTGCAGTAGTACAGTATGTACTGTGGTTAATCTTATGCATTTGTGATTTAATACTGCATCTTTATTTTGTTTATATTTCTCTATCACTGAGAGTGGATCCATGTGTGATCTGTCAGTGTGTGTGTAAGTTTTGATAAATTTTAACTTTTTATAATAGATTTGTGTATATTTTATGGTAGTAAATGATAAACTAGTATCTACACATATATTCATTTATAGCATACCTTTTATTTAATTTTTAAAAAATATTTCTAGGTTACACAGTTTGTCAGGTTTTTTCAAATTGTTGCAAATCTTCAAAAGTTTTTGTTTTGTTTTGTTTTGTTTTTTGAGTTGGAATCTTACTCCATTGCCCAGGCTGGAGTGCAGTGGCACGCTCACGACCACCCCAGCATCGAACTGCTGGGCTCAGACAATCCTTCCACCTCAGCCTTCCAAGTAACTGAAACTACAGATGCGTGCTACCATGCCTGGCTAATTTTTTTATTTATTGTAGAGATGAGATCTCGCCAAATTTCCCAGGCTGGTCTCGAACCCGTGGACTCAGGCAATCCTCTCATCTTGGTTTCCCAAAATGCTGGTATTACAGGCTTGAGCCACCGTGCCCGGCCTTCCAATAATTTTTGATATGTTTATTGAAAAAAATGTGTATGTAAGTGGCCTTGCACAGTTCAAACCATGTTGTTCAAGGGTCAACTATATAAATAACTTTTTTGAACTGATATGACTTTGTTTTGAAACTAATTTTTCCTCAGTATAGTTTTGGGATTTGTGTTTTTATTTATTCTACATGTACTAAATCATTTATCTGTTCTGGCTTTGTAAACCTGATATTTCTTCCAGATTCAACCTTTAATTATTTTTAAATTGCCAGAAGATTCTTGAAAATGTTCTCATGCCATTTTTTTCTTTAGCTGTAAAGCTAGCTTAAATGTAATGGAAACTTTAAACACCTTGATCTGAAAATTGTGTTTTTTCTATTTTTTAAAATAACTTAAAATTAAGAGTACCCACAATTTATTTTCATTGTCTAGTATAAAATTGGATAAAGAAATATGCATAACTGATCTTTGGTTTTGTAGGAGTTACATCTAGGTGAAAACCAGATTGAAATGTTAGGGGCAGAACATCTTACACATCTAAATTCGATCCTTGTGCTAGACCTGAGGGATAACAAGTTAAAATCTGTTCCAGATGAAATTGTACTGCTACAGTCTTTGGAAAGACTTGACCTAAGCAACAATGATATTAGTAGGTAAGTTTAAAGATGGCATGAATAGAAATTATGTTTGTGTTTGCTTATAACTTATAAGTTGAAATATTTGTCAAAAGCATGAGATCCTTTTTTTAAAAAAAGAAAATTAATTTACTAAATATTGATTGAGCAGGGATTATGTACAGATTAATTAGATCTTGTCCTTGACAGCTAGCTTGATATAGCAATAGAAGATATATTTACAAGTTACTGTAACCCACTATAAATTCTAGGAGGCTGGATTTTTGTCTTTTTTGTTCACTGCTGTATCTCACCTCCTAGACCAGTGCCTCAATACATGGAAGGTGCCTGATAAATACTTGTTGACTCTATTAAATGAATGTAAAGCCTTATTGAGATATAAAATTCTTTGGAGTCATGAAGGATTTATAGGAATGACAGTTTATTGAGAGGAATCAGGGCAGACTTTATAGACTTAGTAATTGTTTTTACATGATCTTCAGGCCTGGAACTAGAATGAGATAGGTTAATTGCTGAGAGCTTAAAACTTAAGAACTCATTTACTTTCAGGGTCATGGCTTGGACTAGTCTTACTATGATGACTAGAATTTTCAAGTGTATGTGTGAAGTGGTGAGAATGATTCTTTTGGCAGGAGGAAACAGCACAAACCTTTGGCAATTCTAAGTAAAGTGCAGGGAGGGAGATTGTGAGAAGATAAGACTTAAAAAGTAAGTTAAGGCCATGTGAAAGAGACCCCTGAATGGCTATGAAGAGTCACTTTTCATTAGTTAGAAGTAGGAAGCTATTGAACGATTATGAACAGAACCAATTTGATTGTAATCTCAATTAAAAAAATAAGGTTGGTGGTAGTAGGTTGGATACTTGGATTAGGAGTGGTGTTGTAGGTGGGGAATCTAAATAAAACTCTATTAGATTAATCCAATAATATTTGTATCTATAGGACACTTGCTACATCCACTTCACTTTATTCACAGGTGTATAGATTTCTCTCATGTAATGAGGGCCTGAACTGTGGCAGCATGGGAATGGAAAGATGAGGACAGATGTGAGAGGTGTCATGAGTTGGAATAAGTAGAATTTAGCAACTTTGCTGGAGATAGGAAGAGAGCAGTAAGCAAAGAATCATAAAAAGTTATAGCACCATAATATAAAGAGATAGCATTATTTTATATATACAAAAAAATAAGACTTACCTAAGGTTATAAACCATTTACATGTCTGAGGTGTTGAACAGCTTGGAGGTTAGAAAGATGGGGTGGTATTCACAGAAGGAAAAAAGTTAAGCAAGGCAGATTTTGTTCGGTGTGTGTATTCTTTGTTTGTTTGTTTTGGGGTTTTTTTGAGTTGGAGTCTCACTCTGTTGCCTAGGTTGGAGTGCAATGGCATGCTGCTCACGGCCACTGCAGCCTTGACCCGCAGCCTTGCAAGTAGCTGGAATTACAGGGATGCACAACCATGCCTGGCTAATTTTTTGATTTATTGTAGAAATGAGGTCTTGCCAAATTGCCCAGGCTGGCCTCAGACCTGTGAACTTAGGCAATCTTCCCACCTCAGTCTCCCAAAATGCTAGAATTGTAGACATGAGTCACCATGCCCGGCCAGCCAGTGTATATATTCTAATAAATATTTTTAAAAATCAGAATTGTTTTCATAAGGTACATATGGCATATGGTACATTTTGACCATAGATCTGAATGCTTGGATAGTGACCATTCACTATCCAAGCTTTTTACTCATATGTATTAAATTAATAAGTTACCTGAATATCCCTTGAGGAACTTTAGCTTGCAAAATTTAACCCCAAATTAAATAATTAGTAAAAGCATTTGATATATATATGTTCCTCTTTCTCCAGAGCTATGGATATAAAGTGCCTAAAACATAATGGTATTTAGTAAATATTTATTTTGTTAATTTTCCCTAATCCTATACTTCTGAGATACTAGACAATTTTAGACATTTTGCAGCCCTTCAGAATCCAATGATTTCCGACACTGCTACTAGAGTAGTTTTTATAAAATACAAATTATCAAGCCATAATTCTGTTTAAAGAGCTATGGTGGTTCTTCATTGCCATAGCACTGTTTCCCAAATATGACTATGTATCAGAATCATATCAGAAACATTAAAAAAAAAAAAGATTCTGAGGCACCAATGAATCATAATCTTTGACAGTGGGACCTTAGAATTTTTTTTTTTTTTAAATAATTCCTTTTAATAGTTCTCCCAAAAGATATTATATATATAAAAAAAGCAATTCTTTAGAGATTTTGATGCTTCTGGCCCTCCAACTAGCAATTAGAAACCACTGTCTTGTAAAAAGACAAACTCTAGACTTTTTAGCCTAACATTCAAGGGTGTCTCACAGTCAGATTGTTCATTCTTTGTCATTCTTCCCTCTTACAGGTGTCTTGGTCTCTGACTACATTGAACTATAAAACTACCAACCCTTTCTTCATTTGGCTCCTTTACCTTAGAATGCTCTTTTCTTGCCTCACTGCCTCATAGAATCTCATTCTTTTTAATTTCAAAGCCAGGTTTTGCTACCTCCTATTCCCCATAATACCCTGCCAATTTCTATTTCTCTACTCTCACAGCAACTGTATTTGTTTAGCATTTGTCTTGTTATGTCTTTTGAATCATATTCATTTGCTAATGTGTAACACATACAGTAAAATTTACCAATTCAAGCATATATCTATATGTATATATATATATTTGTGTATATATATATATATATATATATATATATATTTGTATAACCATAGTCACAGTCATGTAGAACATTTCTGTCTCCCAAAATGTTTTCTATAAAAATTTAATTGCCCAACACTGCGGCTTACGCCTATAATCCCAGCCCTTTGGGAGGTGAATTGCCTGAGCTCACGGGTTCGAGACCAACCTGGGCAACATGGCGAGACCTCATCTCTACAATAAATCAAAAAAATGTTAGCTGAACGTGGTAGCGCTTACCTGTAGTTCCATCTACTTGGAAGGCTGAGGCAGAAAGATCACCTGAACTCAGCAGGTAGAGGCTACGGTGACTGTGAGTGTGCTACTGCACTCCAGCCTAGGTGAAAGAGTGAGATGCCAACTCAAATTTTTTAAAAAAAATTAATTTATTTTTAGAGACAGTGTCTTACTTTGTCACCCAGGCGGAAGTTCAGTGGCCCTATTATAGTTCACTGAAACCTCAGACTCCTGGGCTCAAGCCATCTTCCAACTTTCAGCCATATGAATGAATCACAAAAAACTTTTATGTTCCATGGAAGAAGCGAGACACAAAAGATGTCTACTGTGTGATTCCATTTATGTGACATCCTTAAAAAGACAAAAGTACAGTACCAGAGTACTTCAGTGGTTACTAAGGGCTGGGGTGTATAAGTCTGTTTTTTTCTGATTTTTTTTATTTATATTTTTGGGTAGATACAGATACCCTCCTTTTTACTCATGCTGATCTCGGACTCCTGGCCTCGTGTTTCTCGCACCTCAGTCTCCCAAAGCACTGAGATTACAGGTGTGAGCCACCACACCCAGCTCAAACTTATTAATATGTTTTTGACATTTACTTTTTGGCACTGGATACAATTTAGCAAGTGTTTTTTAGCTCACATTATTTTTTAGCAATCTCAGTATGATACTTTTGAAAACAAATTCAGTTTCTCTTTTACATGTTTAGCATCTATCTTGAAGGGAGCTGTTTTAGGCCTACATTATTTGGCCCTTCTTTAAGATTGTTATATGATATATTGTTTGTCATATGTTGTTTTATAGTCAACTTTTTGTTGGATTTTGCTTATATTTAATGTTGTTCCTGAAATCAATTTAATCTTTTGTAGTCTGCCCTATTCACTGGGAAATCTTCCTTTGAAATTCCTAGCGCTAGAGGGAAATCCTTTGAGAACCATTCGAAGAGAAATTATAAGTGTAAGTATATCTATAATTCAGATCCTTATTTTAAAACTGAAATTTGGACACACATGTTGATCTATAAAAATACAGGGTGTGTCTTAGTGATTATCTTTGTGTCCACCCTTTTTAGAAAGGAACCCAAGAAGTCCTAAAGTATCTACGAAGCAAGATCAAAGGTATGTTTTCATTTTCTCTTATATTTTGGAGAATTCATGAAGAATGGTAAGGTATTAATAGTACATAAATTTAGATCTATTTTAGATATGAATATTTGGAAGAAATAGTCCCTGGCAGATGTGACTCTAATTCTCCATACAGGCTGTAAGTATGCTGAGGTTATAAGAAACATCTTTAAATTCAAAATGATAGTGTTCTAACTGTAATCTCTTTGAATTGCTTAAAATTTGCCAATTAGCAAATATCGTAAAAAGGTGTCAGTAAGCATTTTAATACTTTAGTTTTGAAAAGCGAGTAAAACTTGACTTTCCAAATATAATATATGGGCTCTATTGACTGGTAAGTTTATCAAAAAATATTTTGAAACCGGGCTCGGTGGCTCAGCCTGTAATCCTGCACCTTTGGGAGGCTGAGGTGAGTGGATTGCCTGAGCCCGTGGGTTCGAGACCCGCCTGGGCAGCGAGACCTCATCTCTACAATAAATCAAAAAATCAGCCGGGTGTGGTAGCGCATGCCTGTAATTCCGGCTACTAGGAAGGCTGAGGCAGAAGGATCGCCGGAGCCCAGCAGGTCAAGGCTGCGGTGGCCGGGAGTGGCCACTGCACTCCAGTCTGGGTGACAGAGTGAGACTCCAAATATATATATTTTGAGTATCTACCATGCATGCACAACTTTGCTAAGTTCTGACAAAAGTAAAGACAAAATGTATTTCAGAATATGTTAATTTAGCATGAACATGTGCCATTAGTTAAAATCATAAATTTAGTTGTACCAGTGTATTGTGTAGTAACAGACCACTCCAAAACTTAGTTGCTAATTACAGCAGCTGTTAATTTAGTTCACAATTCTATTGGTTATGCCTAGCCTAGCTTAGCACTATACTGACAGTCAATATATGTTCAATAAATAAGATGATTATACACTTTAGCAATTTCTGTTTTCATCTTATCTTTTAAGTAAATTAATAAAATAATGTTCTAAGACTTTTATTTTCTGTCAATGAAGAGCCTCCTTTCTTCTCCAGATATGCTTTCTCCTCTAGAAAAATAATATTGATTATTCTGACATGAATCAGTTAAAGATCATATCAGAATAATCACATTTCTGTAAATACAGAAAGCCAGGATGAACTTCGTGTCAGCTACATTTATGTACAAACATTTCAGTTAAACAACCTCTATCCAAAGGCAGGAGAGTGAATCCATGCAAAAATGTCATCCTTTCCATAAATCCCACCAAAAAAAACCAGATTGTAATGGAAGTGTTTTTAAGATATACTTCCATAAGACAGAAAGAATGGAGAAAAAATGAAAATAAAAATTTGCAAGTTGGAAAGTGGGATGTTTTAATCCACGTGGGCTACTATAGCAAAATACCTTAGGCTGTGTAGTTTATAAATAGCAGAAATTCATTGCTTATAGTTCTGGAGAATGGAAAGTCTAAGATCAAAGTACCAGAAGATTCGGTGTCTGGAAAGGGCCCAAGGGTGATAACAGACTCCCTCAGGCTTCTTTAATAAAAATGTGACTCCCGTCATGAGGGCTCTTCCCTCATGACGTCATTAGTTTCCAAAGGTCGCACTTGTTAATACCGTTGCATTGGGAGTTGGGTTTCAACATATGAATTTGGGGGTACACATATGTTTAGGTTATAGCATAAGTGAACAAAGGGTAACTGAGTTAGTAGATCAGAAAGATCTTTTGTTTATGATGGGTAATGGATGCAGTAAACATTCATATACAAGGCTCAGTGTCAAATACGTTTTCATTTCTCTTGGAAATTATGCCTAGAAGTAGTACACTTCTGGGTCAGACTGCTTTCCCGAGTGGCTGCACCAATTTGCATTCTCACTGGTTGATATGTAAAGGTTTTGATTCCTCCACATGCCCACATTTATTGTCTGGCTTTCTGATTCTAGCATCCTGTGAGATGGTATCTTATTGGAGTTTTGATGTGTGTTTCCTGATGCATGATGATGTAGAACATCTTTCTTTATGCTTCTGGGCCATTTCCACGTCTTTGGAGTAATAGGTATTCAGCTCCTTTGCCCATATTTTAATTGGATTGTTTATCTTTTATCATTGAGCTGCAGGAGTTCTTTTTATATTTTAGGTACAACTCCTTTGTCAGATATATGATTTGCAGATATTTCATAGCTGTCTGTGGGGAGCCGTATCATTTTCATGACGGGGTTATTTTGAAGTACAAAAGTTTGAATTTTGATGAAGTACAATTTTTCTGTTTTTTTCTTTTTTTGCTCGTGCTTTCGATTTTATATCTAAGAAAGCTTAACCAATATCCTAGGCTATGAAAATTTGACATATATTTTCTTCTGTGACTTTTATACTTTTGCTCTTGAATTTAGGTCTTTGATCCATTTTGTATTTTTTATATACAGTGTGAGTGAGGTAAGGGTTTGATTTCATTATTTTTTATGAGACTGTCCAGTTTCTCAGCACTATTTGTTGAAAAGAGTATTCTTTCCTCTTTTTTTTTTTAATGGTTCTAAGAACGTTTATTCACATAAGTTGACTGAGGGTGGCACTTGTATCATTTTAAAAATTATTTTATTTTGCTGTATTTATTTTTCATTCTTATTTTAAAGATGGAAAGTACAATTCAGGTAAAGTTTGGGCCTCACTTTGGTCCCCACTTCACCTGGTTTGATATTAGATACCCTTATTGATGAAGTGTGCCCCCCTACGGCAGTTTTCCAGTACTGCCAGTTCCTTTCTTAAAGTATTGTAATTGTTCAAGGTCTGCTTATGAGTAAGAACATGTGGTACTCAGTCTTTGTTTCTGTGATACATCACTGAACTTTATAGACTCTAAGTCCATTCAAGTTGCTGAAAGTTCATAATTTTGTTCTTTATGGCTGTGTAATATTCCATCATGTATATGTACCACATTTTATTTATCCAGATCCATTTTTGATGGACAGCATGGTTGGCTCCATGGTTTTGCTATTGTGAATAATGCTGCAATAAACGTGTGTGCAGGTATCTTTTTCATAGAGTAATTTGAGTTCCTCTGGGTATATTCCCAGAATGGGGATAGCTGGGTCGTATGGAAAATCGAGTTTTAGGTCTTTTAGGAATTGCCACACTGTTTTCCATTGAGGTTATACTAGTTTACAATCCCACCAACAGTGTAGAAGGGATAAGATAGACAAGTGGGACCTCATCAAACTGAAAAAATTCTGCAAAGCAAAAGAAACCATCAAGAGATGGTTTTTCCTACAGAATGGGGAAAAATACTTACCAATGGTATATCTGACAGGCCTAACATACAGGATTTTTAAGGAACTCAAATGTGCCAAAAAGAAAAAAACAAACAGCCCTATTAAAAAGTGAGAAAAGATATGAATAGACACTTCTTAAAAGAAGAGATACAAGCAGCCAACAGATGCATGGAAAAGTACTCAGCCTCACTAATCATCAAAGAAATGCAAATTAAAACCTCACTGAAATACCATCTATCTCCAGTCAGGATGGCCATCATCACTAACTTTTTCACCTTTAAATGATTTTGATATTCTTGTCAGAAGTCGGTTGACCAGAAATGAATGTATGGTTTATTTCTGGACTGTCAGTTGTTTTTCTTTTCTTTCTTTCTTTTTTTTTTTTGAGTTGGGGTCTCACTCTGTCACCCAGACTGGAGTGCAGTGCCCGGCCACTGCAGCCTCAACCTGCTGGGGTCCAGTAATCCTTCCACCTCAGCCTTCCAAGTAGCTGGAACTACAGGCGTGCGCTACCACGCCCAGCTAATTTTTGATTTATTGTAGAGATGAGTTCTTGCCAAGTTGCCCAGGCGGGTCTCAAACCCACGGGTTCAGGCAATCCACTCACCTCAGCCTCCCAAAGCATGGGAAGTTGTTTTTCATTGATCTGTGTGTCTGTCCTGTGCCAGTTCCAGAATCCCTTCATTTTCATTGCCTTGTAGTAACTTTTGAAATCAGGAAGTTTATATCCTCCTACTTAATTTTAGTTCTTCTTTCTCAAGACTATTTTGGCAATTCTAGATTTCTAGCAATTCCATATGTATTTTAAGAATCAGCTTGTTAACTTCTACAAAGATAAGGATTATATTTCCGTAAATCAGTTTGGGGAATACTGACATCCTGATGATTTTTTTTTTTTGAGTCAGAGTCTCACTCTTTCACCCAGGTAGGAGTGCAGTGGTACGTCACAGGCACCACAGCCTTGACCTGCTGAGTTGATGAGGTTCTTCCACCTCAGCCTTCCAAGTAGCTGAAACTACAGGGGGATGCTACCACACCCAGCTAATTTTTTTATTTATTGTGGAGACAAGGTCTTGCCAAGATGCCTGGGCTAGTCTCAAACTACTGAACTCAGACAGTCCTCTCACCTTGGCTTCCCAAAGTGCAAGCCCATCCCATCCTGACAGCATTAAGTCTTTCATTTCATGAGCAAGAGACGTTTTTCACTTATTTAGATCTTTAATTTCTTTGAACAGTGTTTTATAGTTTGGGGAGTAGGTTTTATACTTCTTTAAATTTTTTCCTAAACATTTTATTCTTTTTGATGCTACTAGTAATATAATTGTTTGTTTTTTTTAATTTCCTTTTTGTGTTGTGCATTGCTCCTGTATAGGAACACAGTGATTTGTGTATATTGTTCTTGTATGCTGCAACCTTGGTGATATTATTTATTAGTTTTAATCGCTTTTTGGTGTAGTATTCCTTTGGATTTGCTATTATACAAGATTACATCACTGGGCATGGTGACTCAAGCCTGTAATCCCAGCACTTTGGAAGGTGAAGTTGAGAAGATTGCCTGAGCCCAGGGTGTGAGACCAGCCAGGACAACTTGGTAAGACCTCATCTCTACAATAAACCAAAAAATTAGCTGGGCGTGGTGGTGCACACCTGCGGTTCCAGCTACTTGGAAGGCTGAGGCAGAAAGATCACCTGAGCCCAGCTGGTCAAGGCTGCAGTGGCCATGAGCATGCCATTCCACTCCAGCCTGGGTAACAATGAGACTCTGACTCAAAAAAAAAAAAAAAGACTATTTCATCTGCAGATAGAGATAGTTTTACTTTTTTCTTCCTAATCTGGTGTCATTTACTTATTTATTTATTTGTTTCTTTATTGAGTTGAGGTCTCACTCTGTTGCCCATCTAGAGTGCAGACTATGGCTTCCACAGGCATGTACCACTACACTTAGCTTGTAGAGATGAAGCTTTGCTATATTTCCCAGGCTGGTCTTGAACTCCTGGGCTCAAGCAGTTCTGCTGGGATAACAGGTGTGAGCCAATATGCCATGCCATGAATGCCTTTTTTTTTCTTGCTTAATTGCCCTGGCTAGAACCTCAACTACAATGTTGAATAGGGATGGAGATTGGATGTTTTAGATTGGAAGCATCCAATCTTTCATCGCTAATTATCATTAAATTAGCTGTGGAGTTTTTATAGATGCCCTTTACCATATTCAAGAAGTTTCCTTGTATTTCTAGTTTTTTGAGTTTGTTTATCATGAAAGAATGTTGGGTTTTGTCAAAAGCTTTTTCTGCATCTATTGAGATGATCGTGTGATTTTAAAAATTCTGTTAATATTTCATATTACATTAATTGATTTTCAGATGGTAAACCAACCTTGCATCCATGGGATAAATCCCACTTGATCATGTTGCATGATTCTTTTTAGATGTTGCTGGATTTGTTTTCTGGTGTTTTGTTGAGGATTTTTATGTCTGATGCTAGGTAGGGAGCTGTGTGGTTGCTCCATGGGTTTTTGTTTTCACCACAGGAAAGAATTTCAGAGTGAAGCCAAAGTATAGCTTTAAGAAAGAGTTTATCATTAAGAAAAGTGGTGTTATGGTCCAAGTAACGCTCTGCTGCTCCCCTTGATACCAATAAATCAAAGGGGGAGGGAACCGTTCAAAAAAAGTTTATTTCTGAGTTCGAATCCAGGGAGCAGAACCAGACTCAAGGTCTTTCAAAAAGGTTCTGCTCACCCTCTAGACTTTTACAGTTAATTTTTATAGTCCAGAGTTGTCGGTACCTATACATTAGCCATGTGACCAGCAGAACATTGTATAGAACTTGAGTTTCAGCCCGCATTTATTTTTTAATTTTTATTTTTGAGTTGGAGTCTCACTCTGTCACCCAGACTGGAGTGCAGTGTCCGCTCCCAGCCACCACAGCCTCGACCTGCTGGGGTCCGGCGATCCTTCCGCCTCAGCCTTCCAAGTAGCCAGAATTACTGGCATGTGCTACCACGCCCGGCTGATTTTTTGATTTATTGTAGAGATGTGGTCTCGCTGCCCAGGCGGGTCTCGAACCTACGGGCTCAGGCAATCCACTCACCTCAGCCTCCCAAAAGCGCAGGATTACAGGTTGAGCCACCAAGCCCAGCCAACCGCATTTATTGATAGTGATATTTTTCTGTCCAGACTTCCTGGTGCCAGGTATCAGAGGTAATTCATAGCTTTTATCAGTAGGGCCCGGCAGAAGCATCAATCAAGCTTGTCATAGAGTTAAGGGATTAAGACATCATGCATTATACAAAAGTTATGCAAATCACAAAACTTACAATTACTTTGATACAAAAATTATATAATTCACAAGACTTACGATTACATTGGTACTCTATTATTCAAACTTATAACCACTCAGCAAAAGGGAGTAAAAGGAGATTTGCATCTTTCAGTTGATGGGGCATAGACTACAGGGAAATCAAAGCTCCCCTGAAGCTACTCATTGGGAATGCATAGGAAATAAGGGGAAGCACACCTTTTATTAGCTCTAGGAATGTACAGGAGCACTGGCACCCTGGCCATGCCCTTCTCTAGGGGCTGTGACAATATGGATAGACATTAGAGGGTCTCTGTATCAGGGGCACACTCAAGGAAGAGTGTGAGTGCCTTAAGAGAAAAGGCATGTGCTCAGCTTTGACAAGTTTTATATGCTTCTACAGTGATGATTGAGCAAACCATGAGCTACGATTAGAGGGCTGCATGTATCTGGTTTCAAGTTTTGATTACCATCTCTCAACATGTTAAGGTCACAAGGACTTTCTAAATAATGAAAGTTACTATCTAGCTAGATTTGAGCTTTTTTGGAACATCATGTCTGTGTTTGGGGTAATTCCCAATTGTTTCTGTGATTTACCGGCATTTTGTGGAGGATGTTTATGTCTGATGCCAGGTGGGGTGTGGGTAGTTGCTCCATGAGTATTTCCACATTCCAACTTGCAAGGTGGTCAGGTCTGATGTGCCTGGCCAATTGGGTGAAGGTTGTGTATGGATAAGAAAGATGTCTGAACGCTTCCCTTATTTTAATTTAGACCTGCCTTCTAAAAACTAATCTATGTTTAAGCTATGCTCACGAACCTGCCTCATGTCTGTTTGCATTAGAATTATAGATCTGTTGTTTTCTTGTGATATTTTTGTCTGGTTTGGGTAATACTGACTTTGTAAAATGAACTGGGAATTGTTCCCTCCTCTTTTTGTTTTTTGGATGTGTTGATGGAGGATGCCAACTCTAAAATATTTGGGATGGTTTATTCTACCCCAAATGTGAGTGCCCTTAGGCCTGTGACACCCATCCCCAAGACGTCCTAAGAATGCGTGCCTGTTGTGGTTGAATTGTAGCTTGATTAAATACATTTTAGGAGGATAGAAGTTACAGAAAACTATAAGTCAATACATGAGGGATTTTACATTGTTCTTGGTTCCTTGAGGAAGGTGGGGTATCTAAGGGGATATGGAAATTCAAAGATTTCCTGATTGGCAATTAGTTAGCAAGAGTTATCTAAAGAATTTTAAAAGCAGGAAAGGAGATGGGCTGTATGAGGAATGATAAAGAAATCAAATTTCTTGATATGTAGATGAAGCCTTGTAGGTGGTGGACTTCAGAGGGAATAGACAAGTGTCTTTAAGGTGCCAGGAGTCTGGAAGTGTCTAAAAGATAGCTTTATAGGATCATAAAATACTTCTTTTTCTTCTTTATCTGTTATGTGATGCTTTGCCAGAGTCAGGTTGGAAAGTGAACATTGTATATGGTTAGTTAAAGATTTAAAAACTCATCTCCCCAGTGCCCTGAGAGTTAGGAATGTGGCAAGGTAAAGAAAAGGTTAGAGTTTAGTCTTCAGATGAGTTTATGAAGAATTAGTATTAATTATTTGAACATTTAGTAGAATTCAGCAATGAAGCCATCCTGGATTTTTCTTTGTGGCGTGTGTGTGTATGTGTGTGTGTGTGTGTGTGTGTGTGTGTGTCTACTTTATTACTGATTTAATCACTTCACTTATATGCCCAGATTGTTTATCTCTTCGTGAGTCAGTTTTGGTGGTTTGTGTCTTTCTAGGAATGTGACCCTTTTGTTGTTTGATTGCTTGGCATACAGTTGTTCATAGTTTATCCGTTTTACTTTGGTACGATCAGTAATAATGTCATCTGTCTCATTTCTGATTCTAAAAATGTGAGTCTTCTCCCTTTTTTTCTTGGATATGTAGCAGGAAGACAGAGATATCGTGACACTGAGACTATTATAGGAAGTGGCACTTTATTACGCTGGCCGGCCCAGCGGGCTCGAGGAGCTAATGCATCCAAATCGAGCCCCGCAGAACAGGAGAAGCAGGGTCTTATACCTTCGTTTAGGTAAGGGAGGGGGGTCGTGTTGAGTGATTACACATCTCCTTTGGAATTTACAAGGTGGTGTTCAGAAAAATCAAATCTTTCAAAGAACAAATGGTTTCCAGGAACTGCAGGGTTGTAAACCGTCAACTTCAGAAGAGGGGTTTTGGATAAGTCTGTGAATTAGTTACTCTTCTGCATTTCTATGAGAGCCATCAGTCTCTAGCCATTTGACCTTTGAAAACAAAACCAATCTGGCAGGTCTTTAGAGCTTGCCACTTGGCTTTCAAAAGGAAATACCTCTAACTGCTACCAACCCCTCTCCTGCCACATCAATCACAGTGGCTAAAGATATGTCAATTTTGCTGATCTTTCAAGAACCAGCTTCTAGTTTCATTGATTTTTCTCTATTGCATTAATTTCCACTCTGATTATTATTCATTTTCTTCTAATTGCTTCAAGTTTGTTTACTCTTTTCCCAAGGTCTTAAGGACTAAGCCTGACCTTGTTTTTCTCTTACTCAAATTCCTAACCAAAATACTTGGAAAGTCACTGCCTGGTAAGGACTCACCAAACAGGGCTTTATTACCCTATGGAAGGGTAAACTGAAGCTAGGTGGGCTGGTGCCATTACCATGGGAATAATGCAAGATTGTAACCAAGTAAAAGATTGTAACCATGTGAGAAATAGAAGGACTGTAAAGTGTATCTTTCACCTCTCACAGACTGAAAGGTGAGTGACACTCAGAGTCAAGTGTGGTATCAAAGGCCAAGAACTTGGTGTATATAATGGCCTTTGGGGCAAGGGGGTTTGAGCCTGGAAGGGTCTGGGCCAAAAGGAATATCCAGGGCTGCAGGTCTTTGATGTTGATCATACCCACTTGAGTCTTAGATTTTTGACCTGGCCAGACATTAGTATCTCATGCCTTCAGGTGGTGGACTAGATGGGTGGAGACAAGGGAAGGGGATTTTCCTGCCAGAGATATTTCCAATCCACAAACTCCTTAGCAAAAGGGTGGTCTTATTATCATTTCTATGGCTTCTGCCAGCTAAAGAGGTGATCTTTGACCTTCCGCCTTTAGGACAAGGAACCTGAAAGTTTCTTTAAGATTATTATGCTAAATTTCAAATAGTGTGAATTGAAACATTTTGAGTACTTAACTTTGCACATACATTCAAGTAAAGGGCCCAAGACCTTTTCCTTATCAAAGCATACCTTTTTTTCTATAAACAATAAGAATTTTCTCAGTGAAAAGATGCTCAATGAAAGAGCAGTCTGCATATATATCTAGAAGCACATAAGAATCACCTATGGAGCTTTTTAAAAACACAATATACAGGCTAGACATTAACCCAACTAAACCAGAATCTTGGGGTAATGGAACCCAAGCCTTTTAGACAATAGTAAGTGTGGAATTGGATTTAATTACCTCTAGATTTTCTGGAGCTCTTTCAGGAAAAAGTTGGGCCACTTTATTTCTACTTTTTTTTAAAAAAGCTTTTTTCCTCTGCTTAACTGTTCTTTTTTCATTTTTGGAGGTAAAAATTGAATTGGTGAAGATTGACAAGAGTCGTGACTTGAGATATTGGTAGAATGAGATAAAAACCTTGTATGGAAATGAAAGGACTTGATAGTAGAAACTACTAACTTTAAGGAAAGTGAACAATCCAAAAGTATGATTATGTACAATTTGAAAATAATCTTAGACATTGATTAAAAGGTGCTTGTCTGTAAGCTTTAAGTGTGGAAGTTTGGTCCACAGATTTCCTCAGGCTACATTGTGTGAAAGGAAAACCTAGTTCTTTTTTTAAAAGCTTATTTAAAAAGTGGGCAGAAGATATGAATAGACAATTCTCAGAAGAAGATATATAAGAGGCCAACAAGTGCATGAAAGAATATGCAGCCTCACTAGTCATTAAAGAAATGCAAATTAAAACCACACGGAGATACCAGCTATCTCCAGTCAGAATGGCCATCATCAGTAACTCAGAAAACCACAGATGCTGGAGAGGATGTGGGGACAAGGGAAAAGGGAGGCCCAGACTTTACCTGTACAATGACCATTTGTATACGTAACACTGAATTATACCCCTCATCTCTGAAATAAAAATTAACAAAAATAAAAACTTACTAAATTTTGATAGTGATTAATTTACATTCTCCCCGATATCTAACAGAAGCCCAATAATTCATTTGGGATTTAGATACACCTTCTGCAATGTACTGTTACTTTTCTTTTGCTAGGAAGAGTAAATTTACAAATTCCAGTTGCCCTAAAAAATACAGCTTTGAGCCAGGCTCGATGGCTCAGCTTGTAATCCCACGCTTTGGAAGGCTGAGGTGAGTGGATTGCCTGAGCCCATGGATCCGAGACCCGCCCGGGCAACTTGGTGAGACCTCATCTCTACAATAAGTCAAAAACTAGCTGGGCGTGATAACACGCGCCTGTAGTTCCGGCTACTTGGAAGGCTGAGGCAGAAGGATCGCTGAAGCCCAGCAGGTCGAAGCTGTGGTGGCTGGGAGCATGCCACTGCACTTCAGTCTGGGCAATAGAGTGAGACTCCAACTCAAAAAAAAAAAAATACAGCTTTGACATATAATTTTTTTAATAAATATTTTTTAAAATCTAAGGTGATAACCCATTCTCCACAGATGATCTTTTAGATTTTGGTGTGTTGAGCCTATACATCTGTTTGTAAAATGAAGATAATACCTTCTTGAAAGGTATCTTTTAGGATCCAAATGTTATGAAGGTTACATATATGAAATTGCCCTACAATGTCCTTGATTCATCTAGACAGCATTAAACATTCTTACTTGGTTATCACAGACTTTTAAATAACCCTAATGTCTATTTTCTTGTTCATTGTTCTGCAGGTAAAAAGCAATAGGATAAATAAATATCAGTGGACTCTTATTTATTTATTTATTATTTATTAATTTATATTTTTGAGTTGGACACTGTCGCCCAGACTGGAGTGCAGTGGCATGCTCATGGCCAACCCAGCATCAACCTGCTGGGCTCTGGCGATCCTTCCACCTCAGCCTCCCAAGTAGCCGTAACTACAGGTACGTGCTACTGCACCCAGCTAATTTTTGATTTATTGTAGAGATAAGGTCTCACCAAGTTGCCCAGCTGATCCTTGTAATGTTTTCATTGTTTATAAACTGTCACTTTAGGGACTAAGTTTGAGGTTTGCAGAAATTAAGCAATGTAACCTGTGAAGTTTATACTCATTACGGATTGTGATCACGTAAGGATAGAATTTAAGCAAAACCCTTGTAAGAACATCTCAAGTTGGAGATGTTGAGTGCAGCTTCTATAGCCTCCCTGTATGCCTACCCAGGGTGAGATCCTGCCAGGTTGATGAAGTTCCCAAATGGGTGCTGCTGTGGTTTGAATGATGGTGTCTCCTATGCGATTCTTGTTGAAATCTGATCCCCCATGCAACAGGGATGAGAGTTGTGGTCTTTGGGAGGATATTGAGCCGTGAGGGCGATACCCTTACATGTAGGATTTGCACCCTTATAAGAGTTTGAGGTTGAATGGAGCATCCTCTTGCTCTTCTGCCTTCTGCTGTGTAAGAACATGGTAAGAAAACCATCCGGAGATACCAGATGCAGGGCTTTGATCTTGAACTTCTCAGCCTTCAGAACTTGTGAGAAGTAAATGTCTGTTGTTTTTGAATTACCCAGTCTGCGGTATTTTGTTATAGTAGTGTAAGTGAGTTAAGCCAGGTGCTAACCCCAATTATGCCACTGTGGCACTTAATCTTCATTGCTTTATTTGATTGCAAAAACTGTCACATGATTCTAGTATCTGTGTTCTCAGTTTATTTTCTTAAAGTGTCACCAGGATGATCTTATACTACCTGTGGTAGACAGAATAATGACCTTCCAGTGACAACAACATCCCAATTCCTGCAACCTGTGAATGTGTTACCTTATGTGGCAGAGGGCAACTAAGATTGCTAATCAGTTGAATTATTATTGTTGTTGTTGTTGTTTACTTGTAACTGTAGCTAACAGTAGTCAGTTGACTTTAAAGTGAGGATATTATCATGGATTGAATGGGATGTCCCAATATAATCACTAAAGTTCTTAACAGTAGAAGAAGGAAGCAGAAGAGGAGATCAGCATAATAGGATGTGAGAAGAACCCACTGTTGCTGGCTTTGAAGATAAAGGAAGAAGGGTATGAGCTAAATATGAAGGACTTCTAGAAGTTAGGAAGGGCAGGACGCATTCTTTTTAGAAGAAGAAATGCAGATCTGCCAAAACCTTGATTTTAGCCTCTTGACTAAAATCAATTTTACTGAGACTAGTTGCACACTTCTTATTGGAGGTGAGAATGCCCCTCCTTAATTTCATTATTAAGGAACAAAACGGAGACTCAGAGATTGATGGAGTGAAGCAGCTCTTTTTTTGTTTTGTTTTGTTTTGTTTTTAAGTTGGAGTCTCACTCTGTTGCCCAGGCTGGTGTGTAGTAGCACACTCTCGGCCACCACAGCCTTGACCTGCTGGGCTCAGGTAATGCTTCTGCCTCAACCTTCGAAGTAGCTGGAACTACAGGTGTGCACCACCACGCCCAGCTAATCTTTTTTAATACATTTGTAATAATTAGATCTAGACCCAGGGATTGCTGCTGGTTATATATTATTAATTTATGTGTGATAAAGGTGGCGTACTTGACTAGAGAAATAGAATGGTGATTCTCAAACTTTAGTGTCCACTGTAATCACCTGGCAGGCTTGGTGAAACAGATTGCTGGTAGTTTTGGAGCCAAGCCTGGAAATTTGCATTTCTAACAAGTTTCCAGGTGATGGCAATGTTGATATTTGTAGGCTTACACATTGGTCCATTTTACTCTCCCACCCCTCTCAGAGGCCAAACTAACTTCACATGTTCTCCCACAACTCACCTGCTTTTTTCTTTTTGTATGGACCCATTCTGTCTGTAGGAGTTGTACTCTTTACAAACCTGGCTAATACATTCAGTAATTTTCCTAAGATTTGTTCCTCTCCCAACCCTTAACCTTGTTGCCTCAGAAAATAAGCATTCAATTAGTGCTTTCACTTTAAGAGTAATAGAATAGTGAAACAAAACATTTTAAAAATCTAAAAAATGAAATGGGGAAGTTTAAAAGGTGAGAAATTCTTTTAAGTTATTCTGTTATTGATAAGAACCTATAGTTTTGTACTTCCTTCTGAGATGGTTGCTCTTTTGGGAGCTTAACCTGGCACTCCTATGACACTCCCACCTATCCTCGACACATGCAGATCCCATAAAAATACTTTCAACATACTTCTGTCATTGTACTTACCTTGTTGTCTTGTGATTTTTCTCTTCATCTTGTCTACTACATTGAGTTCACTTGTCTTCACCTCTTACCATAATAGTACCCACCAGTTAATATGTGTTGGATAATGCTATAGAATGATGGAATGTAAATAGCTAATTGGATTCCTTCGGTTTTATTTCTGAGAGACAGTGGGACTCATCAACTTTTCTAATCCTTTCTAAAACTACTGGCAAGGCAGAGTGATCAGTGCCTGTTTATTCCAAAACGATAAATTGAAGCTCTGAAGACTTCCTGATTTGGTGACACTCATTCGATTAAGCCACCCATTATCACCCTGTAATTCATCAAATGAATACATTGGAACATTTCTTTTTTTTGAGTTGGAGTCTCACTCTGTCGCCCAGACTGGAGTGCAGTGGCTGCTCCCGGCCACCGCAGCCTCGACCTGCTGGGCTCCGGCGATCCTTCCGCCTCAGCCTTCCAAGTAGCCGGAACTACAGGCGTGCGCTACCATGCCCGGCTGATTTTTTGATTTATTGTAGAGATGAGGTCTCGCCTGCCCAGGCGGGTCTCGAACCCACGGGCTCAGGCAATCCACTCACCTCAGCCTCCCAAAGGCGCGGGATTACAGGCTGAGCCACCCGAGCCCGGCTTGAACATTTCTTAAAGGGGTTTCTTTATGTGATTCATCTCTTACTTGGCTAAACTCTTGTCAGTCACTTGTACCATTAAACTGTTTTTTTCCTCTCTGGAAACTTCTATTTTGCCATTCTCAAATTTTATGGTACTATACTTTGGTGTGGTTCTAGTTTTATTTATTGTGTTTGGCACTTGGAAATTTGGGTTTTTAAAAAATTTAATTTTTTAATGAAAAGGTCAGTAAATGCACATGGGAAAAAAAATCAATCAATATGCGAAGATATGTAATGAAAGTAAATCTGTCTCTCACACTGTGAGTCCTCTTTCCAGAGATTATAGTCTTCCCCTGTTCTCCTTGATGCTTATTAAAAGGAGCTCTTTGGAAATTGTTGAGAATATCCTGTGTTAATATATAATCAAGGTAGTACGTATATTTACTTATATACATACATACATACATATGGGGATGCCCAAAAAATATATACACATTTGGGGCTATCATACTTAAAATGTGTATATACATTTTTTGGCACCTCTTATGTATTTTTAAAATAATGCTGGGTTTTGTTGGTGGTTTAATATTGTCTTCTTATATAATTTTGGTAGTATATTACATATTCTTTAAGGTAACGTAACCAAACAACTAGGAGACTTTTAAATGCCAAAGCATCCAGTTTATATTAATATTTCTTTTGATGTCTTTTATTTGTTTTTCTTTTTCTTTTTTTTTTGAGTTAAAGTCTCACTGTCATCTAGGCTGGAGTGCAGTGCATGATCACGACTCACCGCAGCCTCAACTTCCTGGGCTCAGGTGATTCTTCCACCTCAGCCTCCCAAATAGCTGGTACTACAGGCATGCACCACTATATCTAACTTGTTTTTTGATTTTTTGTAGAGACAGGATCTCACTGTGTTGCCTACGCTGGTCTGGAACTTCTGGGCTCATACAGTCCACCTGCCTCAGCCTCCCAAAGTGCTGGGATTACAAGCGTGAATCACCATGCCCAGCCTGATATCTTTTATTTCTTTTTTATTT
The DNA here is from genome assembly GCA_027257055.1 of Cephalopachus bancanus. NCBI lineage: Eukaryota > Metazoa > Chordata > Mammalia > Primates > Tarsiidae > Cephalopachus > Cephalopachus bancanus. The sequence continues at coordinate 244,585 of JAPVLO010000433.1, forward strand.
TTTTTGTGAGTTGGTGTCTCACTCTGTCACCCAGGCTGGAGTGCAGTGGCGTACTCACTGCTACCCCAGCGTTGACCTGCTGGGCTCCGGCGATCCTTCCACTTCAGCCTTTCAAGTAGCAGGAACTACAGGTGCACACTAGGCCCGACTAATTTTTAATTAATTGTAGAGACAAGGTCTCTCCAAGTTGCATGGGCTGGTCTCAAACCTGTGGGCTCAGGCAATCCACTTGGCTCGGCCTCCCAAAGTGCTAGGATTTCAGGCTGAGCCACCAAGCCCAGCCATATCTTTTATTCCTGTTTGTTATTCTGTCATTTATTCTTCCCTACTTCTATGAATAATGTGTTCATATGATATTTGCATGGCAAATAATAGCTTAATTGTCATTGATTCATTAATAACTTTACTCAGTGTAAGAGAAATGTACTTAGTATTATTCAACAAATGTTTATTGAATGCCTCCTGGGCTGGAGTAAGATAAGAGATACTACTAATTTTTTTTATTTCTTTTAGCATGCCTTCTTCTCTTATGAATTCTGGGACTGTCCCATCTTTTTCACATTGTTGGAAATTAATAGTGAAGTTAAAATAAAATAAATTTTTAGAAATATTGTTCACATCCTTTTTGCAAAAAAAAAATCACTAAGCCATGTTTTTTTAAATGTGTATGTTTTGGTTTTGTTTATATCATACTCTAGCAGTGTTACACAATCTCTGGAGGTTTGTAAGGTGGTTGACAGTCTGTGGATGTGTGAGCATGCATGCATGTTAGAAACATATCTGTTGAAAATAAAGTCTTGGCTGAGCTCGGTGGCTCAGCCTGTCATCCCAGCACTTTGGAAGGCTGAGGCAAGTGGATTGCCTGAGTCCACAGTCTTGAAACCAGCCTGGTAAACTTGAGGAGATCTTGTCTCTACAATAAATCAAAAATTAGCCGGGCGTGGAAGTGCGCGACTGTAGTTCTGGCTACTTGGAAGGCTGAGGTGGAAGGATCACTAGATCCCAGCAGGTCTACGCTGGGGTGGCTGTGAGTGTCCCATTGCACTCCAGCCTGGGCAACAGAGTGAGACTCCAACTCAAAAAAAAAGGAAAAGAAAAGAAAAGAAAGTCTTGCATTTCCTAAAAAAAAAAAAAAAAAAAAATTAACAGATATAATGTATCAAAAGCTTACTTGATTATGCAAGTTGACAGATTTTAAGTGATTGAGGATAATCAGCTTCATTAAGTAAGTTCATTCAATAAACTGGAAAAAGAAAGGCATATGCTTATTCAATAGACATTTGAGGAAAATATTTTTCTTTTATTAAGAAATTTCTTTTAATGGACTATATTATTCTGCTTGAGATGAAGGATTGCATGTCATTTTTTCTACTTAGACATCATAGTTATTCTGTGAAGAGCCTTTGTTACTTCCAAATTTCCTTTCAGTAGTATTTTTTAAAAGCTTTGAAGCCATATCATAGCAACCTAATCTATTTTCTATGAATTAAATACTAAATTCTAGACTGAGATTTGAGTTATTGTAAAGAAAGCATGTATGACTGTACATTCTTGCTAATAATATTTAGAAATGTACGCTATTTTTACATATTATCAAGAATTTAAAAAATGACTTTTGGAGTATGTATATTGATTTTATATAACTTTTCTTTTATCAGATGAGAGACCTAGCCATAGTGACTCTGTTACTGAGACTGCCATGACACTACCAAGTGAATCTAGAGTCAATGTACAAGCCATCATCACATTAAAAACATTAGACTACAGGTATGTCGTGTGTTTTATTCACACATTCCCAAAAACATAGTAAACTTTTCGGAAAAAAATCCTTCAGAGACTGGACTCAATGAAATTTCATCAGTTTGGGAGGCCGAGGCGAGTGGATTGCCTGAGCCTGCGGGTTCGAGACCAGTCCAGGCAGCTTGGTTAGACCTTGTCTCTACAATAAATAAAAAAAATTGGCTGAGTGTGGTAGCACGTGCCTGTGATTCCAGCTACTTGGAAGGCTGAGGCAAAAGATCGCCAGAGCAGGTCGACACTGGGGTGACCGCGAGCGTGCCACTGCCCCCCAGGCTGGGCAACGGAGTGAGACTTTGACTCAAAAAAAAATAATCCTTCAGAAGAAAACAATTGGTGAGGAAGAATTCATTAGAGTACTTAACTTAGAATAATAGCAATTGCAAAAAACCATAAGGAAATAAAAGCAGCCGGGCTCGGTAGCTCAGCCTGTAACCCTGCACTTTGGAAGGCTGAGGTGGGTGGATTGCCTGAGCCCGCGGGTTCGAGACCCACCTGGGCAACTTGGCAAGACCTCATCTCTACAATAAATCAAAAAATCAGCCAGGCGTGGTAGTGCGTGCCTGTAATTCCGGCTACTCGGAAGGCTGAGGTGGAAGGATCGCCGGAGCCCGGCAAATCGAGGCTGCGATGGCCGGGAGCGGCCACTGCACTCCAGTCTGGGTGACAGAGTGAGACTCCCACTCAGAAAAAAAAAAAAGTAAATAAAAACGTATTAAAAGTATGATGAATTCGAAACCCCATTTCTTTTGTGATTTGTGTTTATTACACTTAAGAGATGGTTCCATTAATAGTAATATTTGTATAATGAGGACATTTTAGTATTATAAAAAATAAAAGAGTGACAGTATTGATAATAAAGTTCTCTGACTCAGTAACCAGGCATCCAGAGAGACTTATATGGGAGAGAGTCTATGGTAGTAAATGACAAACTAGCTTCATTTAGTTAATGAAAACCTTGACTAGCAGGCAAAGCTTGAGAGGTTATACCCTGCTAACTTATCTGAGCTTAAGTCAGTTATTAATACTATAGTAATAATGTGTTCTGGTAGCATTTGTATTAAAATAGAAAATTATAGTGTTAGCATATAAATTGAGACAAAGTCTAAAAATTTTTTTATATATCATGGGAGTGTATTAAATTGGGGAAAGAAAATACCTATGGGAAGATTTAAGGTAGTTGTCGAGTCCTTTCAGTACTGTCTAAGGCAACAGTAATAAAAGTTAGCAATACTGTCAAAACTTTTGCGATGATTGGTTCATATATGGGTATTATAGAGAAAATACAAAGAATATAGACTCGAGTCATATAGTTGACTAGATTTATTCAAGAATCTACATGGCTAGCACCAGTGTCTGGTCTCTTACTGTAATGTATCAGTAGGAACAACCTTCTCAGAAGTCAGGATATGGTCTCTATCTCACATTTATTGTTTCATTCACATTGTTCTTACCTCTTAACTGCCAGTCTTTTTTATTTTTAATTAAGTGTTTTGTTTTGTTTTTCTTTTTTAGAAGAAACAGGGTCTCACTCTGTTGTACAGGCTGGAGTGTAGTGGCACTGTCATAGATCAATGCAGCTTCAAACTCCTGGGCTCAAGCAATCCTCCCACCTCAGTCTCCTGAATAGCTGGGACTATAGGTGCGCTACCATGCCCAGGTGGTTTTTTTCTTTTTAAAAATTGTTTGTAGGGATGGGATCCTGCTATGTTGCCTAGGCGGATTTCAAACTCCTGGGCTCAAGCAGTTCTCTCTCCTCGGCCTACCAGAGTGCTGTGATTACGGGCATGAGCCACCACGCCTGGGCCCCTGCTACTCTTTGATGTATGTGGAACTCACTATTCTCAGCCAAGCTCCTTTTGCCACACAAACACAGATAGCACTCTTCTGTACTTACATTTGTCTCCTTCTCACAGAGCATGGCAGCTTAATGTATCTTTTCTTCCACGTAATATACCCTTTTATTCAGTAGATTTTTTTGGAATCTACTATGTAAAAAATTATTTCATAAATATACCAATTGGTGAGAGAGACTTTATTCCTGTCTTATATTTTCTTAGCTTAAAATGTATTTTATGCCTAACTTCCCTCCATCCGGTACAGATACCATTTACTAAGTCCCTGTCATATGCTAGGCACACTACAGGTACATAGGCTGTTGATTTTAATTATGCATACAGTCTATAAAGTAGTGTTGATCCAGTTTTATCTGGGTTAACCATTCCCACTTTTTAAAGGCACAGATATCACCAAAGCATAATAAAGATGCATCTTAGGTTGCCTTGATTCTAGATTTATTATAGTTTGTTTTTCTCAGAGACTTTAAGTGGAAAGGGGTATTCTATTTAAAAATATAAATTTGCAATATCAAGGCATAAATGTTTTCAACTAAATTTTTAAAATAGTATGAAATCTTTCAAGTTTGATTAGTATAAGCCAGTTCCCCATGACTTGAGCATTTCTGAGTGAAGAGATGAAAATGCTGCATCTGCACAAAAGAAAGTGGAACCCTAAAGCAGTAGAAGGCAATTTAGGCAATCTTTTTACATAGCTGTATTATGATGTCTTTCTTACACAATTCTCCCATATTATACATCATATATAATACTGTTTTCTTGTTTCTCCAGCATCTATTTGGCATTCCATTGAAGTTTCTTTTATGTGAATGACATTGTAGTAGGCATTAATAGCCTAAAAAAGGAATGTAAAGATAGTGGCTAATTATAACAGCTACAAATTGTTAAATCTGAAAATGTCAGAGTTCTGTACAGTAGTCCCTGGTTTCCTAGTTTCATTTTCTGCAGTTTCAGTTACTTGTGGTTAACTGCAGTGTGAAAATATTAAGTTGAAAGTTTCAGAATTAAACAATTGGTAAGTTTTGAGTTGCAGGCATTCTGAGCAGCATGATGAAGTCATGCTCCGTCCTGCCCAGGACAGATCCGAATCATCCCTTTGTCGAGCCTATCCATGCTGTATATGCTTCTTGCCCTTTGTTACTTAGTAACTGTTTCAGGTATCAGCTGGAGGCCTTAAAAGGTTAACTTCCTGGATAAGGGGGAACTACTGTATTTTCACTTAAGATTAAATGAATATTTCACTGAAATTTTTAATAAAAAGGATATTTATTTACATTTGAAAAGATATGACATAAGTACATAGCAATATATATAAAACAAAGAAATAATAAGAAATAGGCCAGGTGCATTGACTCAGTCTGTAATCCCAGCATTTTAGGGGGCCGAGGCGAGAGGATCGCCTGAACCCGGGGGTTCGAGACCAACCTGGGCAACTTGGTGAGACCTCATCTCTATAATAAATCAAAAAATAAGCCAGGCTTGGTAGCATGCACCTGTAGTTCCAGCTACTTGGAAAACTGAGGCAGAAGGATCGCCTAAACCCAGTGGGTCGAGCCTGTAGTGACTGTGAGCATCCCACTGCACTCCAGCAGGGAGACAGAGTGAGACTCCAACTCCAAAAAAGAAAGAAAGAATAAGGAATAGCTCTTCCAATTCTAATTTTGTGGAACTGAGATTGAGGAAAGGTAAATTATAAAGTTCATTAATGGTAGAACTAGGAATAGTTTAGTCCCAGTCTCCTGTTCTACTTTGTTACATACCGAAGGAGAGAGAATTGTTCTGGGTTACAAAACAAAAATTATCTTAGTATGATATTGAACTTTTTAAAATGATTGTTATCTTACAATAAACTGCATACCCAAAGAAAGTTGACAGAGGCCGGGCTCGCGCCTTGGGAGGCTGAGGTGAGTGGGTTGCCTGAGCCTGCAGATTCGAGACCCGCCTGGGCAACTTGGCGAGACCTCATCTCTACAATAAATCAAAAATTAGCTGGGTGTGGTAGCGCGCACCTGTAGTTCCAGCTACTTGGAAGGCTGAGGCGGAAGGATCGCCGGAGCCCAGCAGGTCGAGGCTGCAGTGGCCAGGAGTGGCCACTGCACTCCAGTCTGGGCGACAGAGTGAGACTCCAACTCAAAAAAAAAAAAAAAAAGAAAAAGTTGACAGATACAAATGCCAAGGTGTTTAAGAAAGGGACAGCTACTTTTTTTTTTTCTTGAGTTGGAGTCTCACTTTTGTCACCCAGGCTGGAGTGCAGTGGCACGCTCACAGCTACTGCAGCCTAAACCTGCTGGGCTTAGGCAATCCTTTCGCCTCAGCCTTCCAAGTAGCTGGAACTACAGACCCATGCCACCACGCTCAGCTAGTTTTTTTGTGATTTATTGTAGAGATGAAGTCTCACCAGTTGCCCAGTCAGGTTTTGAACCTCCAGGTTCCTCTTGTCTTGGCCTCCCAAAGTGCTGGGATTACAGGCTGAGCCACCGTGCCCAGCCCAGGATGACTACTTTTTTAAATTACAGATTTAATTCTGTTCAAAGGTAGAGGAATAGGCTGTTTAACTATGACTTATGGATGTCTTAGACTCTGAAGGTATACTTGTACTTGTATTCTCATTGAGTATATGAATGCCCAGAAAATATAGAACAATGTGTTATAACACAGTATGTTGTCTGAATTTTTGGCAGTGAACATTTTGTGGTTGGTGAATTTTTGTGGCTTTTTTTTTTTTTTTTTTTTTTACAAAAAGCACAGTCAGCTGCTAATAATGACTCATTTCTTAATGTAGTTATCATTTTTCCTATAGTGACAAGCAGGCAACTTTGATTTCTGATGACGTGTTTGATGCAGTAAAAAGCAATATCATCACTTCTATTAACTTCAGTAAGAATCAGCTGCATGAAATTCCAAAAAGGTAAGAACTGTTTATGAGGCCATTTCTATTAGGTTGTGACTCATTCTCTGTTGTATTTTCATCTTTTAATTTATATTTTGACTATATACCATAAGGTTGATTATGATGATAATTAAAGCATATTATTTCTTTAGGTTAGATTTCCAGAAAAATTACTAAGTCAGCATATGACTCAATAGATCTAAAAACTTTTGAGAAAATGTTATCAGTTACTCATCAAAACTGATTTTCTTTCACTCCTCTTTTTCAGCACAGCATTTTCTTTTTCTTTTTCTCTTTTTTTTTTGCTAATGTGATAGATATAGTTTACCTCTCATTTCTTGAAATGAAAAAAATTTTTTTGAGTCGGGGTCTCAGATATTGTTTAACTCTCATTTCTTGAAATAAAAAAAAAATCTTTTTTTTTTTTTTTTTGAGTTGAAGTCACCCAGACTGGAGTGCACTGGCAGGATCACAGCTTACTGCGGTCTTGACCTCCTGGGCTCAAGAAATCCTTCCGCTTCAGCCTCCTGAGTTCCTGGATTACTTTATTTATTTAAAAATTATTGTTTATAAATAAATACTTATAAATAAACCACTCAAGATACAAATTATAATTCCAAATGGAGTCTAGCTTGAAATAAAATATGTAGTCCTAGCTACTTGAGAGGTACTTCCCACTACAGTTGGCTAATTTTTTTATTTTTTTTATTTTTATTTTTCCTTCGGTAGAGACAAGGGCTAGCTATATTGCTCAGACTGGTCTTGAACTCCTGAGCTCAAGCAGTCCTTCTGCCTCAGGCTTTCAAAGTGTTAGGATTACAGACATGAACCATCATGCCCAGCTGAAAAATCATATTAATAACATGATTAAAACTATAGAGCTTGATTAGGCTTACTTAGAAATGTTTATGTCTTCCTCTTTAAGTGTTTAATTTAAGCTGCTTAATGGTGACATTGTGCAGTAGAAATGTAATAGGATGTATGTCTAATAATTTATTTTGTGAGTTCAAGTCATTAACAGAAAAAAGTATAAATGCTTCCTAGATTTGATTTTTCTCCTGCTGTAAATCGTTTCAATATAAGATAAATGAGTTTTTAATTAAACCTCACCATACAGTTAAAGTCAGATAGAAACTTTAGGACAGATTATAGTGAGGCTGTTTTTTAAAAATTGATTTTTATTAGTTACACATAAACTCATTTAAACTTTTGTGAAAAAGTAAAAGTTACAAAAAAATATTTAGAAATAACGTAGAAATCTTCCTCTTAATGATTTGTTTGTAGTTTTGAAGATTTGACAGTGAATTTAGGTGCTAATATTTTAAAATTATTTTTGTTTCAGGATTGTAGAACTGAAGGAAATGGTTTCTGATGTAAATCTCAGTTTTAATAAGCTTTCCTTTATATCCTTGGAGTTATGCATGCTTCAAAACTTGACTGTCTTAGATCTCAGGTATTTATTGCTTGACTTTTATAACTTGTCTTTGAATTTTGTCTTTTTTCTTTTACCTCATATTTTCCTAGGTTAGTATAAAAACTGACCTTTAGTTTATTAACAATATTTTAGGAGAATCCTAAAATAGTATTTAGAAAATCTGAAAAAGTATTTAGGAAATACTGCAATTAGACATTTATCATTTGTAAGCAATTTACAAGTTAAGTGATTAGACATAATTATTTTAAAATATTAACAGTTTTGTTTTGTTTTTTTGAGTTGAAGTCTCACTCCATCGCCCAGGCTGGAGTGCAGTAGGATGCTTGCGGTCACCCCAGCGTCAACCTTCTGTGATCCTTCTACCTCAGTCTTCCAAGTAGCCAGAGCTACAGGCACGGGCTACCACACCTGGCTAATTTATTTATTGTAGAGATAAGGTCTTGCCACATTGCCCAAGCCATTCTCGAACTCATGGCTCAGGCATTCCGCTCACCTCAGCCTCCCAAAGTGCTGGGATTACAGGTTTGAGTCATTGCCCCTGGTCAATATTAACCCTTTTTTTTTTTTTTTTTTTTGAGTTGGAGTCTTACTCTGTCACCCAGGCTGGAGTGCAGTGGCACGCTCACTGCCACTGCAGCCTCTACCGTTTCAGCCTTCCAAGTAGCTGGAACTACCACTTCCGACTCATTTTTTGATTTATTGTAGAAACAAGATCTCACCAAGTTGCCCAGCCTGGTATGGAACCCTCGAGCTCAGGCAATCATCTCACCTCTGGTCTCCCAAAGTGCTGGGATTACAGGCTGAGCCACTGCGCCCAGCCTATATTAACCCTTTTTAAGCAAAATTAGAAATGACACATTGCAAGTATTTTCTTCATATTTTTTATTTTCTGATAGTAAATAACATAAAACCGGTACAGCCCTGTGGTGGCATGATAGCTTGCATGGCTTTTTGTTAAAACACTTACTTGATTTCAAAATGTTACGTTAAGCATACAAGACCAGAAATAAAGAAAAATAATGCTATGAGTGACAACAAAAAGAAAGGAAACTGTGTTTAAGGTGCTGCAGAGATAACAGGAAATTTAATTTCATTATGTCCATGTTGAAGTGACATTGTCACAAGTGTCACAGTTCTTTAAAGCTAATAATGTATTTGCTTGGATTATAAATTTTTATTTGCAAAATGCATCTCTATTGCTCTGGCTTCTTCATGGGTTTACATTGTTACTAGGTATGTTTTTTAATTATTTAGTGTATAGCCTCTCTTGCTTTGCTCAAACTATAGTCAAATAATCAACTAAGTTATAACCTGTGACAGTTTGTTCTTCCTGTAGAGACTGGGATTAAAGCAAATCTAATAATAGGCTGCTCCTATTAGATGTGGAATTAATTCTATTTTGGGGTAGAAATTACACTAACAAAACTGTAAAACCACATTTTATTTCAGTGTTAATGCAGCAGAGGGAATGAATTCATTTCTTAATTTCTTTTTGTCTCAGTCTTCTGTGTGTAGCTACAGGGGGCCTAAAGGATGCACACACATTTTAAGTGTGATGTTTGCTCAAAAGATGGCATTAATCAAATGAATGCTAGCATGCAGCAGTCAAACTGGTGGAAGCATTGTTGAGTGAACATCATAGTACACATTGCTACTGTAATTCAATTCAACTTTGAAAAGTAATGCATAAGTAACATCTCTTAGAATGTGAATACATTTTTCTGGTACCTCTTGTATATATAGGACTCTGTCTGTAACCATACCTGGAAGCTTCTAATTAGGTGACCAAAATATGCTCTTCTATCTGATATTAGTAAGTAGAAGACTCTCTTGGAAAATAATAGAAACCAACAGTGGTTCTTCAACACAATTTACTATAGACAATAGCTGGAGAAAAGCACAAGAAAAAAAGAATATAGGCCACACTGCAGAAAGTATGACTCTTAACTATTAGGATTGACTTCTGCACCCAAAGAAATATGTTAGAGAAAATTATTTATTTGTAATAAGTAACCATCTAGTGGTGGGAATAATTTTCTCACATATATTTTCTATTAGTAGTAGTTATACTTCCTACATTGCTTCCAGACCCTTTTTGAATAAGATTATGTTTACTGCCATGTTTCATTGTAAGAGATAAAAAAATAGCCATTGTGTAAATTGAAATTTTAAACTTAGAGTAGAAATGAACTTGCTTATTACCTATGGAACAGAAATCTCCAAGTTTCTAAATAAAATCTTTTTTTACTTCTTGTTTCATTTTTTCTATAATTTTTAAATTCTTCTTGGAATTTCATGTCTGTATGCAAGATATATGTATTATCACCACCAATAGAACATTTATTTCATGTGGTGTTACAGATATGGGGGAGGAATTACTAAACCCAATTTGAAAGAGTTGAGGAATTAGTATATAGTGTTTACCCTGTAAACACTATTAAACCTATTTTTTTTTTAGATTGGAAAATATAGTTTACTTAGAAAGTAAATTAGAGTGATAAATAGAGATTTACCTCCCCAGGGTGAGGAAGGGGGCCAAAGCTAAGAAACATGGCAGCAAGTCGGGCTCGGTGGCTCAGCCTGTAATCCCGCGCCTTTAGGAGGCTGAGGTGAGTGGATTGCCTGAGCCCATGGGTTCGTGACCCGCCTGGGCAACTTGGCGAGACCTCATCTCCACAATAAATCAAAAAATTAGCCGGGCATGGTAGCACGCGCCTGTAGTTCCAGCTACTTGGACGGCTGAGGCGGAAGGATTGCCGGAGCCCAGCAGGTTGAGGCTGAGGTAGCTGAGAGTGGCCACTGCACTCCAGTCTGGGCAACAGAGTGAGACTCCATTTCAAAAAAAAAAAAAAAAAAGAAATATGGCAGCAGTAGTTTAGAGAGCCACATGGACACACCAGAGTTTAGCAAAGCAATGGTCACTACTAAACCTATTATTACAGAGTTAGTTGTGGCTGGACATGGCGGCTCACACCTATAATCCCAGCACTTTGGGAGGCTGAAGTGGGAGGATTGCTTGAGCCCAGGAGTTTAAGACTAGCCTGAGCAACATAACGAGACCTCATCTCTACCAAAAAGAATACATATTAATTTAAAAATTAGCTGGGCATGGTGGCACAGGCCTGTAGTCCCAGCTACTCAAGAGGCTGAGGTGACTCACCTGAGCCCATGAGGTCAAGGCTATGGTGAGCTGTGAGCGTACCACTGCACTCCAGCCTGGGGAACAGAGTGAGAGCCCAACTAAAAAAAAGAATTAGTTGTATTGTCATTGGTTGCATGTTGTTATCTTATTTTTCTTCTAAGACATGTTGTTATAACAGCATCTTGGTATTAATGGATTTGGCACACTAACCAAATATTTGAGGCAACCAACTAGTTCCGAATTCTCAGAACTCAGCCTTTTTGAGATCAGATCAGATTGACAAACTGATCTACATATTGTTTTTCCTGCTCAACATTTTCATTATAAATTCAAGCTGTAAAAGTTTTCAAATTTTGTAAATCATCTGTTTTGATTTTTAATTTAGGAACAATTTTTTGAATTTTTTACCTGAAGAAATGGAATCGTTGATAAGACTGCAAATAATCAATCTTTCGTTTAATAGGTAAGAGACAGACAAGCAGTACTAATTGTTATTCTGTGAAAAATATGTAGTTCTTTCTTCCTAGAGAAAACAACTGAAAGAGCCAAATAAACAGGCCTTTTACTTCTATTTTATTTCAATATCAAGATTTTATTTTCACTTAGCTCTACGTAGAATTGAAAGTGGTGTTGCTTTCTTAGAATTTTTACAATTGATAATAGCTATTTTGTTTCTTTTTACCATTTTGAGAAACCTGTAGCTACTAGACAAATATGCAAATAAATTTGGTCAGTGAGCCAAAAAGGGGAAGGATGCAAACAGTTGCACAAAGAGTAGGTCACAAAAAGTTTGTTTAGGAAGTAGATCAGAGAAAAAGGGTGGATCTACATCTCTGAGATTGGAGAGAGGGCCAGATACTTAAGGAACATTGGCAGCAAATGCTTGAGGTTGAAAAGCTTTTCAAGTTTTTCTTTTAGTGGGGGCAGGTAAGCACAGGAGCTGTCACTGTGGTGATGGTCTGTGTCACATCTGTCACATAGGTCATGAAGGGCTGATCACAATATATTAGGTCAGCTTGGCCCTTTATGGCAGGAAGATGAATACTTTGGAAAAAAGGTTAATTAGTGCCAAGCATGCTTGGGGGAGTTACAGTTATCAGTAACTACCTCCAGGAAATCTGTTTTGTTTCTTTTTAATGATTATAAGGTGGGTTGAAGTAAGCTGCTGAAAAAGCAAGACAAAGCTAAGCAGTGTTAAAAATAAATATATACAAAAGCTAACATTTTATGTAATCCAGAAAATGTCCTAAGGTCTTCAATATTCATTAATCTTATGACAATTATATACCAAGTATATACATTTAATACTATTATTTCTGTTTACAGATGAGGAAGCGAATGCATAGTGATATTAAAATACTGCTTATTTTAATTTTTGTTTTATCTACCCCATTATTTGTGCTTTCTAGTGTAAAGGTTGTGCCATTATGGTCATGATTTTAAAATTTGTGTGCACTTCTCGATCTCTCCTAATTTTTACTTGTGAATTGAGCCATCAGTTTTCTTGTTTTTCTCGGTTTTGTTTTTTGTTTTTTTGAGCTGGACTCTCACTCTGTCGCCCAGGCTGGAATGCAGTGGCATGCTCACAGCTACAGCTGCCTCTGCCACTGGGCTCAGGCGATCCTTTCGCTTCAGTCTTTGAAGTAGCTGGAACCACAGCTACCACCACGCCTGGCTAATTTTTTGATTTTGATTTATTGTAGAGACGAGGTCTCACCAAGTTTCTCAGGCTGGTCTCGGGATCCCTGGACCCAGGCAATCCTCTCACCTCTACCTCCCAAAGTGCTGGGATTACAGGTGTGAGCCACTGCACTGGCCCGAGCTATCAGTTTTCTACTGAGTTGTCAATTGAGCTGTCATTTGCATAGTAAACAATGTCTTTGGGGAGGTGGCAAAAGCTAGTGCAAATGTCTGTGTTAATAGATGAGCTACGTCTTTTATAATTACCTTGTGGAAAGGGAAGAAAAGAAGAGCCCACTACTTAGGGACCATTTGGTCCACCTGTACTCCTAGTCATTGGCTCTCCATGTTCACTGGAACTTGCAAGGTGTTATGCTTATCCTCCACTGTTGCTTTGTTTTAAACATCAAGGCAGTAAAGGAAGAGCAGGATGGGGGAGGTGAAATGGCCAAAGTTCTCCTTCAGCCCATTTTTGTCTTTTCTAGTCCAGGCTGCAGTTTACCTTGCACTAAAACTGTGCCAGCCGATGTTCCCTAGGTGTGTGCAAAAATTTTGTTACTTGTGAGTACTGGTCTGAGAGCCGTCAGCCTTCCCAGCTCTCTTGGGCATCTTCAAGATTGCTTTGGGCAAGAAAGCCAGGAGTCTGCTAGTTTGTCAGTTTAAGAACCCTGAGTGTACTCATTTTGGAAGCCTCAGTCAAAGCAAAATATATCTCAGTGTTATAGCAGCGATTATGTTGTATAAGAAGTAAAAGTGAACTATGGAAGAACACCTACGTGGAGATATGATATGGAGAATTTCTGTTCCTGAATGTGAGCAGACAAATATAAGAGAATTTACTCTGAATTTCTGTTTAATTACAAGTCTGTCCACTGAACATGTATTTCAAGGTTTCCAAAATTAGCCCATATTCTTTGTTTTTTTTGAAAAATTCAAATACAGTAACATATGCCAAAGAAAAAATTATGATATTAAACTTTAGATTGTCTGTTCTAGGAATGATTTGACCTCTGATTTCAGTATATTTAGGTGTTCTGTTCATGTATTAATAGGTTCAAAATACTACCTGAAGTTCTGTATCGTATCCTCACACTTGAAACAATTCTGATTAGTAACAATCAGGTTGGATCTGTGGACCCTCAGAAAATGAAGATGATGGAGAAGCTGACCACACTGGACCTTCAGAATAATGACCTCTTACACATTCCGCCAGAGCTTGGTAATTGTGTGAACTTAAGGTAGCTACATCATTCTCCTGAGTTTTTCTCATTTATGTGATTGGTTTGTTGAAGTGATTTATTTTTCTTGTTGAGATAAACTTGCAGGAAGTTAAAGTAACAAATTTAATATCCTGTTAAAAAGAACAAGTAACAAAACACAGAGTACCAATTCTGTTTTTCAAATTTTACTATATACACTGTTTTTCACTTTGTTTATGTGGTATAATATATGATAAATATGGTAACTGTTTCTAGTGGTACTTTTATTATCACTGTGTTATGTTTGTAACCTGAAACTTTACTGCATAAAAATGTCAGGGAACTATGAACTCTTTAGCTTTGCATATAGTGTTTTTTGAAATCTTGTTACAGACGACCACCATTCCATTTCAAGCCCAGCATGGTCTTTCTGTCTCTTTACATTTGCTGTTCCCTCAGCATCAGATGCCTTTATTCTGTTTTTTCCAATAATCAGTCGACATATTACCTTTGAAAATCTTCCCCATTCTCCAAGCAGAATTAGTAACTACTCTGATTTCCCATCATGCTTTGTTTGGACTCACTTACACCATTTTTTTGTCCTTCTTTAGAAAAGAGTTGTTCCATTGCCTAGAACATAGTAAGCACCCAATAAGTGCCTGTTAAGTGAATGTAAAGGGAGTCGGAGATGTCAACAGAAAGTCTAGTAGTTAAGCAGAATGTGTCAGAAGTAATTTAATTATTGAAAACTGCATATTAATGGCGTGGCATATTTTACTTCACTGGGGCAACACTGGTGTCTGGTACCAGTGGTATTAACTGGTATTAACTACTTCATATTAGTAAATTATAGAAGACAAGTATAGTTGATTCTTATTATTTGCAGTAGTTATATTTTTATAAAGTCACTGTGAAGGCTGCATTAGTGAATATTGACTGTTGTTCCTGGGGGACAACAGGGTTAGGTTCCTGCAAAAGTCTAATCACAATATTTTCATCAACTGATCAATACATTACCTATTTTTATGTGTTTCTCTGTCTAAACTTTATTTAATGTTATTATTGATTCATTAACATTGAAATCATGGCCAATGGTACTATGAACTTTGTTCATGCCTGAACAAAGTTTACCTGATACATGTATTTTTTTCCGTAGGCACTTTTGTGCTTAGGAAAACTAGTCAGTACTTCAGTACTATTCTTGCAGATCATTTTAATCAGTGGAATCGCCACAAAAAAATATGAAAAGTGTGGCACTAAGTGGAACACAAAAAGAACACTTGATTATAGTATGAGAGCTGAAACAGAGGCAAAACATTATCTGGTTTGACCTCAGCTGAATATGCACCTTGGGGTGACCTAAATGTTTTGCTCTATGCATGTCCTTGAATGACCTTGGAAGTGCCACACATATGGACTTGGGGGTTACAAATTTTAGTGAGCAAGCAAATTCACAAATATGGAATTTGCATATAATAAGGATTGACTGTAATCAACTCCCTTTTCTAGAAATTAAGAAAATAAGTCTTTAAAAGAGTTCCCAAGAAACAGATATTTGAAGATATAAGTTTAGATCAATTGTATAATATGGTGAGTTTGACTTTTGTTTACATAAACATTTTACGCTATTAACAATTAATATAAAAATCTCTTCTAATTGAAGATATTTTATTAGCTACATAAAGAAACAGAACAATAAGCCCGTAAGTCTTAAACTGAACCTTATTTCAGAACATGTGAATATATTTATATGTATGTGTATCCCATCAAGGGAAGGAGAGGGCAGACGTGATAATGTTTTTGGAATGAGTGGGATGGTGTTGATGATACATTGATTACATTATAGTGTTTGGCTTGGATAACTCATTATCTTACTTCGATTAGCTTACTCATTATAATACTTATATAAATCTTATTTGATAATTTGGTATATAATCACTATAAGACTGAAAAAGACTGGATAGACGCGAGTATTTCAAATCATAGCTCTACTGTTTATTAACTGATTTTAGACAAGTCTTTCTTACCTCCATAAACTTGCGTTTCTTTGCTTAAAAAATAGAAATATTAATGGTACCTACATCATAGGACTGGTAGGAGAATAGGAATGTTGAGAATTTGTGAATGTTGCTGAGCACATTGGTTCAAGCCTGTAAAACCAGCACTTTGGGAGGCTGAGGTGAGAGGATTGCCTGAGCTCAAGGGTTCGAGACCAGCCTGGGCAATTTGGCGAGACCTCATCTTAAAATAAAATCAAAAAATTAGCTGGGCATGGTAGCATGCGCCCGTAGTTCCAGCTACTTGGAAGGCTGAGGTGGAGGGATTGCCTGAGTCCAGCAGGTCAAGGCTGCGGTGGTCATAAGTGTACCACTACACTCCAACCTGGGTGATAAAGTGAAACTCTGACTCAAAAAAAAAAAAAAAAAGAATTAATGTTCTTTGGGTTATTATTTAGTTATAATTCTAACTTTAAATGCTCAAATCTAAAAGGGGAAAATAGAAAAAAATATATAAATTTTATTTATAAAGTTGCAAATGAAATTCTAAGGTAAACCTTGCTAATGAAAAGTTTTCAATTTTTCTTTTTTGTTTAGAACATTACTACTAGATGGAAATCCATTCCGTGTTCCTCGAGCGACCATATTAATGAAAGGAACAGCAGCTATACTGGAATATTTGAGAGACCGAATTCCTACTTAAATTGGAGTTGTTTTATAATCCTGGTTATGTTAAACTTAGAGGGATATACCTTTCTTTTAGTAAATCTTAAAAGATGATTGCTATAATTAATCTTCCTAATGTCACCTAACTTTTGGTATAACGGGCCTGGGCCATATTCACTGCTACTAAATATTTTTACATTGACAACTATTTAGCATTTTTCTAAAGGTGGTATTTACATTCATAATGGTGATAACCATGTATTGTGTTCATACATTTGTTCTGAATGTTTTGCATGGGATTTATTCTATTCTGTTTCATTTTCTTATAATACAGCAAGCTGTTTCTTCAAAAGTAAATTTTTATTTAATATGGTTTAGTATTTTTGTAACACAGCATTTTTGTAGAAGCCAGTTTTTTTCTCATTTCTTTTTGTATTCTGTATGATGTGACCAGTTGAATGTGACTATCCAATTTCTATCTTTTCATTAGGTATAAAATTGAATTGAATTTTATTGAATACTGTTCTCTGGCACTAAAAACAATAAGATTTTCATTACCCATAATAGGACTTTTGTGATGTGGTTGGTCTCAGTACAAATTTTAACTTGACATTGACTGTCTTGTTTTTGTGTTAATCTAGCTGAAATGTTTTTTTTTCCAGCTATTGGGTAGGTCTTTTCCCCCTATTTTATGGAATCATTTTTTCAACATTACTAATGTCATAGAAATGCTACCTAAGATATAGTTATTAAAAAATAGTGAAAGTATTGTCATAGCTGCTCTCACAATCTAGAATTTAAAATGACAGTTGTAAAAATGATGTCTTGGTATTGTTTCCATTTGATACCCTAGTACTTTTAGATTCAAGAGAATAAAAGAGGTTGGATCTGTATACTTTGCCTTCAGGGAGAGTGTGGGCATTTAAAAATATTTTTTGTTTCTTATAAAAAGGCATTGTAGCTAGGCTCAGTGGCTCAGCCTGTAATCCCAGCACTTTGGGAGGCCAAGGCGAGGGGATTGCATGAGCCTGCAGGTTCAAGACCCTCCCGGGCAAGTTGGCGAGACCTCATCTCTACAATAAATAAAAAAAATGAGCCAGGCATGGTAGCGTGTGCCTGTAGTTCCAGCTACTTGGAAGACTGAGGCAGAAGGATCACCGGAGCCCAGCAGGTCGAGGCTGCGGTAGTCAGGAGCATGCCACTGAACTCCAATCTGGGCTACACAGTGAAACTCCAACTCGAAAAAAAAAAAAAGAGGCATTATAGCCGGGCATGGTGGCATGCTCCTGTAGTTCCTGCTACTTGGAAGGCTGAGATGGAAGGATAGCCTGAGCCCAGCAGGTTGAGGCTGTGGTGGCTGTGAGTGTGCCGTTGCATTACAGCCTGTGTGACAGTGAGACTCCAACTCAAAAACAAACAAAAAGATATTAAAGGTCTTACTAATTTTTGTAGATAACAGCAACAGAAAACAACTGATAACATATACCATGTAGAAATCTTAAAATGTGCTTTGTTTAAACACTCATTAAGCAGGTATTCATATATATAATCTATTTTGTGGGTGGGTTGTAATCCAACCTCTTATGTCTTTCTATTTCCAGTACCTTAATGTTTAAGTTTGCTTGCAATCTTGGTAAGACTAAACTAGCAGACAGGCAGTATTTTTCTTAAAGGGAATTTGATATAGGCAAACTTGATTTAATAAAAATAAAATATAAACATCTTTGTTTACACTAAAATTATCAGATGTAGGCTGATCAGTCATTATAACACCATATGATTCTATTAAGTAGCCAATACAATAGCATGTATATCAGTTTATATAGATAGGTAAGTAGATAGCTTGTGGGCAACTGAGGCATGTTTATATTACAAAAAAATCATTGCTAGAAAGGTGAATACTACATGTTCATAATAAAAGTTACATTTTTCAAATATTGATAACAATGTTTATGTTTCTGTTTTAAGAAAAACAGAATATCACAACTCTTTCGCTAAGTCTGCTTTGATAGTAAAGAAAAGACACTTCACAATAGGTGACATTTTATTATTTATACAATAAAGAGACTTTTATGTTATTCAAAACACTTTTTTAAATACTGAAAAAGTTGAGTACATCAAAGCCGAAAAGTGGCTCTGCTGTACACTGCACAGCATTGTTTTAGTCCCTGTGTTTTGTGTCTGTACAGAAAGCATCTTCAAATGCAGTCTAATCACATTGTACACCTTTACCAATTAGTGTCAATACGTAAAATAAAACTGGAGAATACAGCTTGCATATGCAAATTAACTGACAAAGTAAGTAATTTCACTGATTCAGTAAATTTAAAATACAGATTCATAGGACTTCTTTGCGCATAAGATGAAGCAGCTTTCAAGGTCATTATGGTCTCATACTGAAAAAAAAAACCCATTAAGTACATTCACATCTATGTTAATAAAGTAGTAAATATGTTCTTCATTCAGTTTTATTTACATCAATATGTAGTTCAACTAAAAAGTATTGTTAATCATAATATAGTTATGTTTTTAACACATACAAAAATGAAAATTTTATAGATAATTTAAGCTCAAAATCACAATTATCTCAAAATATTAATTACAATACAGCCATTTCAATTAAACATGTGATTTAACTTTTTTATAAAATGATAATTTTTTTTTATTAAAGTAAGCAGTTTGTTTTGAATTGGCTAGAGTAGAAAACTTTAAATGTGAAGCGGTGTTTCCTGCCCCCTCCCACCCAAATTTGTATACAGCCACCTAGGCTAGCAAAGAGACAGAAAAGGCCCCAATTTAGTAAGATTAAGCCTCTTTTGCTATACTTCTGTGGCTTGTTGGTTCTTCCATAAAAGCTTCATAAGGGGAGTGTCCATACACTATGCGGTAAAATGCATGCCTTAATATACAATATGTCTATGTAAGATGTGTTTACTAATGCACATTAAAATGTTCACAAAGACTGCAAAAGAAGTCATAAAGAAGCACTTTATCAATCGAATATTGTAGACTTGAAAACTACTTGATAACATAATGGCATTTCTTTGAAATCAGATCCTAATTCAAGTTATTTCTCTGGCTAAAGGAGCTCTGGTCATTTGGCCTCAAGATGTCACTGTTGTGCTGCATATATGGTAGTGAAGTCAGCCATCATTTAAAAAAAGGAGTCTAGAGGTTGTCTTCATTTGGCTAACATAATGACCCAAACTTCCGTTCCTGCTTAGGAATTTTTCTTAAATTTACAGAAGAGTGAAATATTTCACTAGCTGATTTACATGACCTCAAATGGAACATTTGTATGTATTTGGCATATGGAAAAATATATTACATGAAATTAGAACTTCTTAAATAACTGAGGTCAAAAGTAATCAATTATAAAATACTTTAGGAAATAAAATATCATTTTTATGGATACTTTTTTAAAAGTCTACTGTTTAAAAAACAGTACCTAATATCCTTTCACTTATAACTATTGACAAATCAATTGGAAATCTACCAGTGTCTTCCTTCAGAATTGCTTGTTAGTTTAACATTATTTTTTTCTGAATGGAAAGAGTCCATAGTTCTTATTATGGTTTATTTATATGCAGCTGGGTGAGGGGTACTCTTGAGTGGTTATAAAGTGGGAAAAATAGAATTCCAGTACATACAATAACCTACAGTAACCTTACTTTTAATCTTACTTTTTCAAGGTCTTTTGTGGTGGTCTTTAAAATTTACAAACAATTTTGTAGATTTACCTCTTTTTTTCCCCACACTAAACTTGGAAATAAATTTCTCCTTCATATGAAGGCAATGTTATCATCCTTAAGCCTCCTTTAGTTCCTTCCATACACTTAGTACAAAGAGAAACTTGATTGGCTCTTCAAACAAAAATTATCTGGTTTATTTGTCTATCAATTACCTTTCTCCTCCCTCCAGTCCAAATAAAACATAGGACAACTTGCATTTTCTTCAAGGACGAAAATGTAGCTGAGGATGTTAAAGGGATGTGCCTATACATCACAAAGAAGTATTAAACATTTATTGCACTCCATTGACGCTAGGTGTCATCAAACTAAGCAAATTCCCTTCAGTAAAACTTAGCATACAACAGTCCTTACTGACATGAACCGGAGCCTTTTCCACATTCAAGATCAAGAGTTCTCTGGGTAGAAAGACTCTATTGAAAATAAAGTTTATTTCAACAATACATCCTTAAAATAAATTATCTTTCTAGCATGTAAGGGAGATACTTTAAGTTCTGTCTGCCTGGGGATTTTCCTATGGACTTTCTGAAAAATTACATAAGATTTTCTGGCAAAATAAAACATATTCTTTCGTAGGGGTCTGGGGAAGGGTAAGAAGAATAAAGAGATACAAAGAAATACAATGTGATTTCTTTTGTTCATTTGTGAAATGCTTTCCTTAATCTAGCCTATCATTAAAGGTCAATTGACCTGCATACCTGGGCATTATTTAACCTCATTATTTTAGCTGTGCAAAACAAATGTGCAAAGAAAAACACCACCTACGTATGTGTGTCTGTACATAGACACAAAACCTGAGTCACAATAGAAGTTTTTAATATACGAAAATTTTTCTTAATGTAGGAAAATAACCTTTAATGAGCCAAAAATACCTTTGTACAATATAAGCAGCTAACTTTATAACTTCAGTGTGCTTAAGTATCACATGTATTATAAGACCCAGCAAAAAAGGGATCATTTACAGTTGATAACTTTCTTAACTATAACTAAGATAACCACATTTTTACTTCTATTTATATTTATTTCACTCCCCTGAATTCATTTTTTTTTCTATTTAAAAAAAAAACCCCACACATTCAAATAAGTCCTGTTTAATTTATGACAAACAGTTCCTGGTTTTATTCTAAATATTGAGGACATGGGAGATATGGGGTTGCTAAGTATATAACTTAGTACCAAGATACGTGGAATTCGAACATTCAAAACAAGCAAAATATATATTACTACAAGAAATACCGCTTGCAACAATACTTTTGTAGATAGAGTTGGGCCAAAATCTGCATGAAGCTATTCTCTCTTTTTCAGGCTCGCATTCTACAGACTGGTAACTCTTTAAAAATAAAATAAAAACCTTGTTTATTTACACTCCATTTCCTTTGCTTTTGGTAAGTTTCTTGCCTTTTTCAGACTTGAGCCCTGAATTGTCCCAACTGAAGCATTCTTGCTCATATGCAGCCATATGTACTCTCATCTACATTTTTGTTATCTCTTCCTCTTCTTTGGGAGCTCAGAACTCTGGGATGACTTCTTGGCCTCTGCTTCTGTGCCACTTACTCATTAGGAGGAAATCCGATTAAATATTCTACTGTCTGTCATTAGACACTAACTTAAGGCTCAAGACATACTCCCTGGGCTACATCTCAGATGCTTACTGAGGAAATGTTATACAAAAATGAGTGAAAGTTGCTTCTCCATGCTGCTCCCGGCAGTCTTTGTCATTAATTATGCATTTATTTCAGTTAAGTCACTGACACTTCCAGAGAAGGGGAAGCCATCTGAAACAAAGGATTCAGTCATTGCATCTGCACTTGGATTAGAGGGCCTTTGGATACCTGTATCAGTAGGTGAGGGGATTCTGGCCTTAAGTCAACCGTTTTTTCTCTTGGGCCATTGACAGTTTGGGGATAGGCTGGGAAATGTACACGGAGGGTAAGGGACTACAGGCATTGGCCAAGGGAACTATGGTCTCCCTGCCTTTCTTCATGACACTTGCCTGAGGGTCACAAGAAGGATTTTGTATTGTGCAAAAGGTTAAAAGCAGAGTCATACTTTTTCTGCCAACAGACTTGTTGCCATGGGAACCAATGCAAAAAAATTAAAATATGACAAGAAGCCAAGAATTAAATGTGGAGAAAATTGATTGGGAGTTGGTTTCTACATTGCAATTTGAACATTTGGGATTTAAAGAAATGGTGTTTCTCATGTGGTCAGATCAATGAAAATGAGCAAAATAATTAGCTGATCGGTGCTGGAGGCTGAGATGTGGGGAATGCAGGGAGAAAGTAGTAAGCATGCATGTAGTTTGGATAAAGGGAACTGTAAAATCCAGTTCCATCCCTGATGAGGTCAAGCTTTCAGCCCAAATGTTTTTAAATTAACCATATGATCAAATATGCCCTTTGGAAAGGCATGTCCATCCTTAGCTTGATAAACAAAAGCAGCTTGATGTAACAATTCTCTCCTCACCTTTTCAAAGGCAGCACACACTACTTGACAAAATTATTGCACATCTAGTTTATTATTGCTTGAAGCATCTTTCCGAATATTCAAAACAACAACAAAGAACAAAAAAACAAAACCCAACACTATTTGCAAATCCGTGGCACCCCTCCCCCATCAAGGCAGCTACTGTAAGGAACCTGGAATTATGTTTCTTATTAAGGAAGCAATTATTCACTTCACCTGATATAAGTCCTCCCTGTTACCCTCCTCTGCCATTCCATATTTGATACTAAACTGACAGACTGTAGAATTCCAAGAAGTCTTTTAGAAGGACGTGGATTTTCAGCCTAACCTGAGAAAGATGGATCGACTGTATTTTCAAAGGCCCCAGGGAGACTGCACCTGCCCTGTCCCCCAAGCTTCCCAGAAGCTGATTTCCTCAAATCCTACCATTAAATGCCTCATTCCTATGACTTCAGCCTTGGCCTACATTGAAATGCAGTTGCTCTAAGGAGACGAGGGAAGGAAAGCTAATTTTCAAGTAATAACGTTTTCACCTGACGTCTTCCTCTTCCCTCTAACACCTACAGAGAGCCAAAAAACATAACTTTCACCCAGGCAAGGGGTAACAGTGGAGCCCTGGAAACAGCAGACAAGCTATTATTGGGTAGTTGTCTTTAAGATGTGTCTAAATGCTATTTTTTCTGAATAAACTATGCTCTTTGTGCAGTGCTATAGACACTGGTCATAGATTCCACTAGAAATGCTTTTCCCCTCACAAATGACTTCCAGATCTATTTGTTAGAATTCCTTTACCGAAGCCTTTGACATTCTCAACAGTGAGTTCTTGAAATGTCAAAAGCTCAGTAACTTCTCTTCTCCCAAGAGTACTTAATGGAATTCTAAAATCCAATAATACCTGAATTCAAAATACCTGAATTTTCTAGCACCTGCAGTTTGGGGGCAAATTTGTTAATACCTACAGGACCCTAAACAGAGGTTTGAGGACAGTGATTTTACTTATGCTTACAGAATGTCTTGCACCAATATTCCAGCGAATTTCAGATTCCCGTGCTTGTTTTTGCAGATAGGCAACATTAGAATAACCTGCTGCAGGACTAATCTTTATAACTACACAAAGCATTCCTTTTTACTATGGACAAGTGAGTAGCTGTCTTTCTGAGACAGGCAACTAAAACCCAGTAGGGTCTTCACAAGTCGCTGTCCCTTTGAATGGAGCATATGACAAATGAGGTTGCTATTCCTTTCCAACTGCTCTCTTTAAAATCAAGTAGCTTTAAAAAAAGTAAAAAAAAAAAAATCAGGTAGCTGATGCCTGAAGGAAGACTGGCTTGTCAGGATTAAACTAAGAATGATTAGCTTTTGCTGAGACTTTGCACTGGTAGATTTTATTTTTCTTTTGAATCGGACTCTTACTCCGTCACCCAGCCTGGGGCATGCTCATGGTGACCGCAGCCTCGACCTGCTGGGCTCCGGCGATCCTTCCACCTCAGCCCTCCAAGCAGCCAGAACTACAGGCACGCTACCACACTTGGCTGATTTTTTATTTATACTAGAGACAAGGTCCTGCCAAGTCGCCCTAGCTGGTCTTGAACCCGCGGGCTCAGGCAATCCCCTTGCTTTGGCCTCCTAAAGTGCTGGGATGACAGACTGAGCCACCGAGCCCGGCCCACTGGTAGATCTTACCTTGTATAAGCCTGACCCGCTGCAAGCTAGAAGGCCACCAACGCTACCGTGTCCAAAAGGTTTTGCCACATCCATGCATTCCTCAGACAAGCCTTTGAAACTTAGAGCAAGTCTCATGGGGTATTGAGAAGTTAAATTTGTCTCTTTCAAAGTCTTGAAACAATCTGAGTCATCCTCCTTTCTTTGAGTTTGTATAAGTGATTATCTGCTAGATCACATACCTTACAGAGTCACAAACACACAGTGTTCCTTAGTTTATCATACAGCTCGGTCTATACTGTAGTTTACTAAAGAACCAATCTCCCTAATTTCAGGATATTTATTGCTTTCAACGACCACAAGTATTTGGAATTAGGAGAGCTGACTTATGAGTAGAATGATGATGTCTGTGTAGCAGTTATCAGGTTTCACAGAAGTGATTCTTTTTTAAAAATGGCTTCTCCACATCAGCCACAGGATGGACATCGAAACAGGCTCCCTCCCCCAACGTCTTTCAACCGAGATCTCCAGCAACATGCCCCAAGTGGGACTTGAAAGTCGAGTCTTCTGATTAAATATTTAAGAGGCACAATGTCATTTTCATTTTGTTTACTTTTTTTTTTTTTTTTTTTTAATCTTGCCTTCCTCTGTTTTCCTGGGCACAATCTCATTTTCAAATGTGAGCATGCAACACAATCCATTGCAATTCACGTGTTCTAAGATGATGCACAAAAGCACCAAGTTGCTGCAAGGAAAAACCCACCACTTCATCACCAAATGGCAGGTAAATTTCCAGACTATGCTGAACTCGTACACTTTTTGAACTCATCTCTTAAAATAGTTGCTGTTCCACCTCTAGGCTAATACCAAGTTTTAAAAAAAAAACCTTTGATTTTAACCTCAAAGAGCAAGAAAACTCTGAGATGTTGTTGGAAATAAAACTGTAGCTGCTATTTCTCTTGTCAATGCCATGTAATCTCTGAAGAGATCCTTGCCCTCCACTTCTTAGGGCTTAGAGCAGCCAGGGCAGCTGAAGTGGTCCACGTTGGAGAACTCTAGAAGGATCTGGTAGGACAGGCCATGGCAGCATTTCACCTGCCCGTCTAATGACATGCATGAGACTCAGTCTGTGTCTGCATAGTTTCAGGCGTTCTTTAGTTTTTCACTTATTAGAAAATTTTATCTTAAGGACTGTTCAAGTTGCATTTCTTATGAACTCTAATGGGTCTTAACAAGTACTTAAACACACAGCATCCCCCTAAGAGTGGAGAGTTTGCTAACAGTAAAGGATATAACCTTTTCCTATGCAAGCCCACCAGAAACATATACATTTGAACACACATGAATTATTTTAAACACAAGTTGATACAGTTTAAACACAAATGAATTATTTTAAATTGAAAATGTCAAGGGACACTAAAATTTAATTTCTGTTCTCTCCTTCTCCCCCTCCAGCCCCCCAGCCCCTTGATCCCTTCCAGTAGACCCTTCTTACCAAGCCTGGAGATGCCTGCTGGGTCTCTAATCCCTCCGTCCAGGAAGGAGGAGCTGCCCCTGCTTCCTGCAAGCCCGCTGACTTGGACTCCTAAAAGGCAAGTCTTGGGAAGGAGCAGAGTCCAAGGACAGTAGAAGGCTAGAGCTTAGCTAGCCTGTGACTATAGTTCCCTGTGACTCCTTCGGGATAACATGCAGTTATTTACGCCTACTGTCACCTGAGTCTAGTCCTTTTCCGAGGAAAGTGTCTGAGCGACAGAAGCCTGCCTTCCTAAGAGAATAGAAAGACATGCCTTATTCATTATAAAGGCAACAAAGCTGAAAGGAAGCATTTGCTGTTTTATGAGACTGTGAAGGAAGGTGACACTATCATGTCGTTCCTCCATATCTTGTGCCTACACAGTAGCATTTGTGAGACTTTTTACATGTCTGTCTCATCATGAGACTGGGCTTGGGGGGAGGAGATTGGCTTATTTATGTGAGTATCTTCCTCTGCGCTCATAATAGAACTTTGAACATAATATTTTGTCATTAACATTTGTTGTTTAAGCTGAATGTACAACAAGAAAAATACAAATTGTTTTAGACATTTATCATTTTTTTACAAAGCTCAAACACATGGATTGGCTAGAGAACAAACCTTAGAATGGCTCAGAGGAAGATTTCAGAGAAAGAATGACTGAAACACATCTCTACACTAGATCTATTCAAACCTGCATGTCTGGATGAACAACTGAAATATTACTGTGAAAAAAAATATTACTGTGGGGGTATAGTGAACTATGTTTGGGATATTTATGGTAAGACTGAAAAAAGAAGACAGGACCTTACCTTTGAGTAGTTTATGACAATCTAGGTTCCTAGGTGACAGATATAGTAACTATCATTTGGGGAAACATCTAGAAATTTTTTTAAGTGCCTGATATCGAGAGAGAGTTAAATAAATAAATATTTATATGTAAATAGAGAGAGAGAGAGAGATTAAATCTCAAGTTCAAATTTCTCCAGGAAAGGGCCACAAACATAGATCTACAATATTTCCTAGCAATAGTCATGGTTTCATAAAGGACATACTGGTGATGGCCTCCGAGAGAATCTGTCTTGATCATTACGAGATGACGACAGCCTATCAAGTATAGAATACTTTTTGCTAAAGGGAATGATTCCACAAGTATGGCTCTCAAAGAAGGCTTACACAGGACAGCCATCAAAGACAAGTATGACACGTTGGGAACAGTTTGCATAATGATAACCTAGAGCAAAAATTAAATTTGGAGACTGGGACTAGGCCAGTACCTAAAAGACTTTTTATTTATTTTCTTTTCAGATTGTGGCTAAATGAACACCAATGAAAGTGAAGACTTGAGCACAACAATTCAATGATTCACTTATTTTTCAGGGCAGTGACACAACTGAACAATCTTGGGGTGGGGGTGGAGGCCGGGGAGTACAAGGCTGTTTCCGAGAGACCTGATGCATCTTAGCTAACAGCTTATGCTGGGGCCCTGCGCCCCACCCAACCTAGGTGATATCCCCCTTTTGTTGTGCCTAAAAGCAGAGCTGCCAACTTCTCGACATCATGGCACAAGTAGAAGATGATAATGTTTGCTCTGCTGTGTGGGGTACAGGGGGTAAAAACCTGAAAGCAACAAGCCACAAGCTTCTGTGCTCCGAGGACATCAGCACAAGAGGGAACTAAACACTAGCTGCTGGATAGGAAGCACTGACTTAGAGACTGCCTGAAGGAATAATAAAAAAAAAAAAAAAATCAAGGCTATCCATCTATGATGAATAAAAGTACTTACAGTTGATAACGAAAATTCAGAGGTAGTGCAAAAGAAAACAAAAACAAAAAGCACTATTGGAATACATAAGTAGAAACTTTGAAGTAGATTTCTTTCATCATTCTTAGTAAAATTCTTCCTAGTTTTAATTCTAACATTTACTTCCAGATTTTACGATGAAATCTATAATAAAAAGCTTACGGAAGTTTGAGAAGGAATGAAAAAGATGTGATAGAAAACCGGGCAAATCAAAAAGCCAGAAGCTGTACCCAAAGGCATAAAACAACGGTGGACACTATGCTGCATTTGCTTTGAAATGTGTGGTAATGTTGTGTACCATTTATATTTGTTCAGCAGATATTTAACTTCCCTGAAAAGCGGAAACACACTGGATAACCAAACTCCAAATGACGCACTAA
This sequence comes from Cephalopachus bancanus, assembly GCA_027257055.1. NCBI lineage: Eukaryota > Metazoa > Chordata > Mammalia > Primates > Tarsiidae > Cephalopachus > Cephalopachus bancanus. The sequence continues at coordinate 272,821 of JAPVLO010000433.1, forward strand.
CATTGGCAGGCTTGAGGTTATGAAGAGGTTAAAAAACATCAGCCCCCAAAGGAGGCTGAACCGAATTTGCAGAGAGAGAGTACTGCTGGTGACCATGTGGCTAGAAGGAAACTTTGTTCTGTTTTGTTTTGGAGAAAAACATCAGAGGATTTAAATAGTGTTACAGAAACTTTGGGAAGGAACACCTTGTTTTCCCTTACTTTTGCTCTGGATTGGAAGAAGAAAAATTTAAATGGTTGGCAGAGAAATACCTGGAACCCACAAATAAGTAGGCCTTTGATGGAATGAACAAAGGAGAGAAGCCCAGGAAAGGGTGTTGGCTAAGCTGTGAGGGTAAGGTTATAATTACTTACAGCTAAACAGAAACTTTTTTTTTTAAGTAATGGTTCAGCCATCAGAATCCTAAAATTCCAAATATCTAGAACCAAAACAGGCTAAGGACACATGTCACCAAAGCTGCCAGGGTTTCTGTCTCTTCAACATCCAGACATTTTGACAAAAAAGAGAGGCTGGGGAAGATTGTCAACTATCTCTGTAATGCAGTTATCACTTTATGAGATACACTTTGAAGTACATTTCTTGTTCGCTCCAAAGAGAAAATCTGATTGTAATATCACGCTGATTATTTGTACACATAAATGAAAAAATCAGATTATAGCTGGTGCCTAGCTACTGCCAAATGGAAATAAAGCTGTACTTAAGAGATACACATTCAGATTGGACTAGTTTTAGAATTAGAGAAGCAAAGCCATGCTAGGCACAGTGCGGTTCCTGATGTTTGTTTTGGAGCGTTCACTTACAAAATAAATTTCCAGTAATTTGCAGCAAATGCATCCCCACATCCTTGGCATGAACCCACCTGAGGAGGTGGGCACAGAATGTTTGGGAAACACAAGTCAGTTAGAGAAGAAGTATGAAAATGGTGGACGTGACGATGAAACCGAGCAGCTAGGGACACCCGGCTAAAGCACGCGCGGGCCAGGGCTTCCGAGCCAGCCGGCTCTGCCGCGGGGACGGGGCTGGGCGGGCCGACCCAGGCGCCACGTTCAGAGAAGGGAGAGACGCCGCTGGACGTAAGTTCGAAGTTCTCACGCGCTTTCTTGGAGTGCTCACACTGGCCGGCGCCCCAGCACTCTGGGAGGCCGAGGCGGGCGGGCTGCGCGCCCGCGGGTTGGAGACCAGCCGGCAGCGGCGAGACGCGGCGCGCGGCCAGCAGAGCCACGCGGAAGGCCGAGCGAAGGCGCGGGAGGGGCCGCTCGCCCGGAGAGGGAGCTGCGCGCGGGCGCGTCCGGGGCTGCGGGCGCGGCCCGAGGCCTTGGCGGAGGGCGGCCGCGACCCGCCTCCCCGCGGCTCCTCTTCCGTCCGGCGACGGCGCTCGCGTCCCCGCAGCGCCTCCCCGCGCGGCCGCGGTGTCGGACGTGGGCCCTCGCTCCGGAAAAGGGCTCTGGTCCTGCTCCTAAGACGCGACGCCTTCAGTGAGTCTCCTCGCCGTGAGAGGTCGCAGGGCGGCCATGCTGCGGAAAGTTTCCGGAAACGGACGCCCGGTCGGAACTTCAGGCCTGGCGCGGCCCTCAGAGCCGAGACACTGGAGGGCTTGCGTGGAGCTGGTTCTCGCACCCGCCTCCCCGTTTCTCCGTGTCCGCGCTGTCGCTCTTTTCTTTTCCCTTTCTCATTCTCACTCCCTGAAGAACTCACTCATTTCTCTCCTTCCCTGCCCTAGTCTGTTCTTGTTCACACTCATTCTTCTAAAATACTCTTATTTAAAAATAAAGCATTCTTACTATTCTAAAATATTCGCACCCACTTAATATCCTAAGATAATGCCATTCTCCCAGTATTTCACTTTTCCGTTTTACATTCAGTTTTTTCAAAAGGACATTGGCATTCTTTCCCCATGTAAACATATAGATACTGGTATCCAAATAAACGATAATGAAAGTTTCCTTCAAGGAAGACTTGTGACTTCTGAATCTTCTAAATAAAAAAAAAATTATGAAAAGAAGACATAATTAGCCAAAACAGAGTTATCAAGCTCTCCTTATAAAAGAAAATAAAAAGCAGAGGGAGGAAGGGGGCAATTAGTATCAGTAATATGATTTAAAAGAGTCGCTAGCAAAAGGATTTAATGTTTGGGAAGACTTTACTCAATGCTGGAGTCATTTTGCTATCAGAACGAAATGGAAAAATATGGGAAATGTTTTTGAGACAAAGCTAAGGCATAAATGTTTTACTTGCAAGGAAATTAGGGTCCCATGAGGTAACGAGGGGACTGTGGTTAGGGGCTTACTGCACGGGCTCTCCCCACTTAGACATCGCTTCTTTCTAGGGGGTTGGGATCCATTTTATGTCACTGCAAGGGAGGGCAGTGTAAGTAGCAGGTTCTTTTACTGATTTTCTTTTCTCCCCCCCACCTTTTTTTTTTTTGAGGCCTCTTTTATAAGAGCAGCTCCCTTTCTACTTTGAGATCATGACCTCTAGAAAAGTTTGAGAGGGGCAAGATGGTTTTTCTTCTAATCAAGATAACTGATTTTTTGTGCTCTTAGTTAATCATATCAATTTTTAGCTTTTACAGTGGCCTGAGAATACTGGCTGGACCATATGATGTTTTCACTTTAGGGACAGAATGGGATCTATCCACAAAATTATGCCAAAATGCAGTGTGTAAACATTGTCATGATGAAGTGGGGCCACAAGCCTGTGGACAGACTATTTTCTTATCCAGAACAGGCTGCATGAGATAGCATTTTAGTTAAATGTTAGAGATAGAATGGGAACAGGAACTCCTTCCTTTTTTAAAATTTTTTATTTTTTTGAGTTGGAGTCTCACTCTGTCGTCCAGGCTAGAGTGCAGTGGCATGCCCATGGCCACCGCAGCCTCGACCTGCTGGGCTCCGGCGATCCTTCCGCCTCAGCCTTCCAAGTAGCTGGAACTACAGGCCTGCACTATCATGCCCGGCTGGAACCCCTTCCTCTTAACTACACTTCCCTAGCCCCATCTCATGACACCATTTACTCTTCCCCCACCTCCAAGTTGTAAAAACAGCTTTTGCAAAGTCACAAGTCACAGTGCAGAAGTAGAAGACTCTTTGAGAAGGATCTGAAGCCACACTCGGCCACACACTGTCTTTTCCTTAGTTTACAGAGTCATGTCCCCCTCTCCAGGCCTTGGAGACCTCTGGTGAAATAGGAGAACTGAGCTCGACTATCTCTAGGATGCCAAAATCATGACTCTGTGAGTTCAATCTCATGTATTCATTTCTCTGAGATATATCTGACAAATATATGCATGAATTCTTCCAAGAAGAGAAATAAAATTCAAGCAAATAAAAAGGATTGATGTACCCAACTAAACACACAAAAGCCACTCCTTGAACTTTTTGGACAATGTCAAGGTCCTTAAAACACACAAAGGAAATTAGCATAAATGCTGAAACAAAGCAGAAAAGACCTAAAGAATCTTAGAGGAAATGCTGAGGAGGGGAGGAAAATCGCATTAAGAGGTTTTTGGTTTTTTTAAAACTGGGAATGGTAAATGAACTGAGAAGGTAAAACGTGCATAGTTTAAGGTTACACACGTTGAATATCAACTTCCTAGTTAATTCAGTGCTTATTTAGTACATTTTTGTACCTCTCGTCTGTTCAATCATTGCACAAATACTTACTGAGTACCTACCATGCTTCTGATACTATGGCAGGCATTACAGATTGATGGTAAGAGAAACACCTGGCTTTCCTAATCTCCTGAGGCTCTTCTCTTTAGAAGGCCCCTGTTAAGTATTGTCTGATCCTCTCTTTCAAGAAGCTTACATCTTTTTGTTTGTCTGCTTTTATTTCTGAGTCAGAGACCCACTCTGTCACCCAGACAGGAGGGAAGTGGCATGATCATGGCTCACCACAGCCTTGAATTCATGGCTCAAGGGATCCTCCCATCTCAGCTTCCTTTGGCGAATGCCACAACAACCAGTTGATTTTCTTATTTTTTGTAGAGATGAGGTCTTGCAATGTTGCCTAGGCTAGTCTTGAACCCCTGGGATCAAGCAGTCCTTCTACCTCAGCCTCTCAAAGTTCTGGAATTACAGATATGAGCCACCACACCTGGCCTAAGGAGCTTACAGTTAATAGGAGAGAAAGAACAAATGAAAAATAACTAGGATCTCAGGCAGAATGTGAAAAATACTGCAAAATATATTATTAAAATTAATATGGTGGTACTAAGGAAGATTCATTTCTCCCCACTGAGATTAGATTTCGTGCTTACTATAGTGCTGCTTGAACTGGATCTTTAAGGTTTCATATGACTGATTACTTAGAAAGCTGCTGAGGAGTGGAAGGCATTCCAGGAGTGGGACCAGTGTGAGCAAAAGCTGAAACACAAACACAGGGAGCACTTGGAAAAGGCGAGAGTTTCTGTGTGTCTAAAACACTGAGGATGCACGGGATGAAGAGAAAAGTCAGTTTCCAGATTCAGAGGGTAACATTTTCCTTGGAAGAACAGCTGTTCATGACATGTGGCTATGGATAATCCAACCTCATGCAAATAGTATTTTCATGGGATTGGCTGAACAGAGTGCCGTGAAAATGTCCTTCATCCATGAGTTAAGTAAATAAATGTGAGTCATCAGTGCCCTTCTGAATGGGCCCCTCTAGTGTCAGACCGCATTGACTTCCGTGCTCCCCGAAAGACACTCGGCCTTTTCACTCAAACGCCTCGTGTTTTTTAAAGTGCTGGCTTTCTCCCAAAACGTCAGGGACATAAAAACACAGAGTTGTACCAGGTTGAGGGACACCATTCTTCAATATATTCCCTTTCCTCTTTTTCTTTTTTTCTGAGTCAGAACCTCATGCTGTGCACAGGCTGGAGCGCAGTGGCATGACCACAACTCACCGCAACCTTAACCTCCTGGGCACTGGTGATCCTTCCACCTCAGCCTCCCGTGTAGCTGGGACTACAAGTGCATGCTACCATGCCCAGCTAATTTTTTGACTTTTTTTTTTATTTATGGAGATCAGGTCTCGCTATGTGGCCTAGGCTGACCTCGAACTCCTGGGCTCAAGCAACCCCCCTGCCTCAGCCTCCCAAAGTGCTGGGATTACAGGCATGAGCCTCTGTGCCCGGCTTATTCCTTTTGTTCTTTGGAACAAACAAACTGGCAAAATTCTGGCCCCTCTTCCAGAGACTCAAGAGACTGTGGTTGCTATTTATCTGGTCTAGAGATTGTAGTTACTATGTATCCATACTTGCCATGTCTAGCATATCAAATGTTGTCTTAAATCCTGGCAAATATTCTTAATGGCCTCTCAAAGGCCATCAAACCCAGCCTTAAGACCTATCTGCAGATCCAAATGAAATAAGCATGCTCAAACTCAAACAGCTATGACTTGATAAAGATTCCATTTCCTTCGGTAATAAGGTGTATTGAGGGCAGGGGCAAAAGGACTCACCACATTGTCTTTGATCTGGAACTTTTCTTATCTTTGCACTTGATACATTCTGAACAGAGGAAACTGCATCCTGTCCTTACAGTACCTGATGTGTAGCTGAACACAACATTTATTTTAATATTTATAATCATCGCATTTAATGTTTTTGTTGTGTTCTTCAATGAAATGTTTCCTAATGTTTTAACTTCATGAGTGACACACCATAAGCCTCTGAGATTCAGCTACAGTAAATGTTTTCCTGTGGAGGAAATACAGGAGTTTGCGGATAAAAATAAAAGTCCCTGTACTGAGTAAGATATTTTACTCTAGGCTGTCTATTTGTTAGACTGCGTACTCAATGTGCTATCTTAAAGAAGGGAAGAGAAGCACAAACAGTAAACTCATGTAACAGTGACAGAAAAATGCACTTTAAAACTAGAGAGATTGGGGCAATGCCCTCAGGTCCCCTCCCACTGTGGGAGCTTTTCTGTCCTCTCAATAAATCCTGCTTTAAAAAAAAAAATAGAGAGATTGGGCGATTTACTTAACTTTTTCTCTAACACCAATTCCTATACCCATTGAAATTCATGCTAGCTTAAAAGAGCAGAAAAAAGTCTTTTTTTTATATGGAGAGGAAAAAATTATTCCAGGTGTGCACATCTCACCTGTGGGAACTCGACCATGACTTTTTCTTTGGGTCAGGCCTAGGCTGGTTCCACTAACAGGAGTCACAGGGCTTCAGTACCTTCAGATGTAAATGCCACCTATATTTCATAACCTTCCCATTTCTGAGGCGCTGCCACTAACCAAGTTAGGCAAAAGAATGTGCTTTGCAGAGTGTGGAGAGGTACTGGCACAGCTGCAGAGGTAGCCTTTGTTTCTGAGCATGCCTCAATCCAGGCCACTTCTTGCTCTGCTTAGTGCTCAGTTGCTGCAAGGAGCATGAGCTGACTGTCCTCACAGAACTCAACCGGGGAAACCTTACTGCTGAGGGCATGCTTCTACAGTTGGAACCAGACTGTTTTCTACCCTCTCTTCGGTCTTTTCTCCTTACTCCCCATAGAACTGCTCTGGCGGCAGATCAAGATAAGCACATAGTTCAATGCCCAGAGGATTCAATACAGTAAACCCCCTACACACGAAGCTTCAAGTTACAAACTTTAAAGATGCACACCTGAATTTTTAATGTATTATTTCTCTTCACCAGATGTCAGTATCACCTGTTAAATACATATGGCACTATATAGCTGATTGTGTTAGTTGGGTACCCAGAATGACTGTTGGGCTTAAGACAAAGTGGACTTGCAAATGCACTTTTGGAACGGAACTCGTTCGAATGTGGGGGACTTCCTGTATTCCTATAGCTTCACGGTATGTTTTTAAAATGAAAACGTACGAGTGGAATTTTCCGCTCAGTTTTTAAAACATCTCTGAATTCTCCAAAGTGGATGCTGTGCAATTTATACCCTCTCTGGAGTGTTTGCAAGTCATTCTTTTGCAGACAGTGTTAGAGTCAGGAAGATGGGAATCTGTCTCGGCAACAAGCAGCCGAGAGGCTTAGAGAAAGTCCATCAAGCAGGCAAAATCTAGCATCTTAGAAACAGATGCCTGTCTGCACTCGGGCATCGCCACCCTCATAATTGCACACAGGCTTTGCTTGCTGAAGTCGGTAACGTGGCAAGTGTGCCATCTTTGGGCCTGGCTCAATGCTACTACTCCGGGCTCCTTGGTCACCAGAGAAAGCTCCTCCCAAGCTGGAAGCTTTCAGAACTCTCAGTTGATGCTCAGCTAAGGCTTTGATACAGCATTGGGAGTCGGAGGGGTGAGTCTACAACAGCAACGGCAGCAAGGAAGAGAGGTCGGTTTTAGAAACAGAAATGCTCCCAGAGGGTTCGGGATACAATTCAACAACTTGATGGCATCTACCTGTCTGTACAGAGGGGTGTCTCACAAAATACATTCTCTGGATGGTTCGCCTCAAAATGGAGCTGAAAGGATGCACACAGTGCTGACACTCAGGATCTCCCATAATAATGACCCACACGCTTTCCACGGTGCACATGTTTGTCCACAGCCCACATGCTGTTTTCTTGCTCCAGTGGATTCTTGGGGTAGGTTCTTGCTGAGTGATAGAGAAATGTTCTGAGCCAAGTCAGGATGCTTTTCTTAAAGGAAGGCGGTTCTGTTGCCGAGGGAAAGAGTTCGTGCAAGTGATCTCCAGTCTGGCGACAGTCTCCCAATTCCCAGGTGATCAAGGTAGCTACAAGTCTAAGAGAGGACACAACACCAATCCAGAGTGTAAACATTTAAGCTCAGAAGTATTTCGCATTTTGTGGGAGGAACTGTCATGGAAAGTCAACTTTTTCTTTTGGACCTTTGCTTTTCTTTAGACCAGCCACATCACCCATCTTCTTAACATATTGGATTTTATTGTTTGCATAACTTCTTACTGATTCAGTGTTCCAATACCTGCCACTTGGTCAGTATACCAGGAATCAGTCAAGTGTGCTGACTGGTTGGATTTGCCCAAGACGAAGTGGTAGCTCTACACCAGCATTGTTTTTGATCTAGTTAGGGTATTATTCTTGCCTCTTGCTAAAAGTACATTCACCCAAACAGACATTCTTAATCTGTGTGCCAATGAAGGGCAGAGATGGATTAAGGACAGCATTAAAAGCCAATGGAAAGATAAGGTGGCGAATACATGATGTTTTCCAAAGCTGTAAATTCTGCTGGGGATATTAAATAGATTTTATGATAAAAATAAAGTGGGGTGTTTTGTTTCCTTCATCTAATCATTTTTGGTAAAATCAGATACTTTCACTTAATAGTTGTATATAAATCTAGTTTCTTCAGTGTTTTCTCCCCTTTGAATCTTCTCTCTCTTTAGCTCACCTGCCAAAAGATACTTCGGTCCTACTTTTTTTGTTTGTTTTTGTTTTGCATCAGGGTCTCACTCTGTCTCCTGGGCTGGAGTGCAGTGGTATGATCACAGCTCACCGCAGCCGCGACCTCCTGGGCTTAGGTGATCCTCCTGCCTCAGCCTTCTAAGTAGCTGGGACAGTAGGTTTGTGCCACCACTCCCGGCTAATTCAGTTTAGATAAGCAATTACATTAGTGACGTGGGCATAATCATCTTTAGGATTAAAAGCAAATTAGCATTGTTTTGTCACCCCCTTTTTGCAGCTGTTTTCCATCTTGAAGGTGGTGATTCAAGAGAAGGACCACAAACAGCTGAGATTATTTGATGTCTACATATCTATAGTTCTAAGGAATGGGGACACATGTTTTCTACAGGCTTAAATGAGCAATAAATTAGCATGCTGTACATATTTGTATGTCACTGACTTTGGCAGTCTCTGTCAAAACTACATTTGGAAGTTATGTGTATTTAGGTGCCTTGTGTTATCTGGAAAGCTAGAATTATCATAACAGAGTTTTTACGGCAAAGTATTATAAGCCTTGCAAAATGTCCACTAATGTCCTGCATTATTTGTCTTGCAAAATCTGCAATGATCCTTCTAATAATTTTCAGGGCTTGCTTTTTCTACTTTTTTTTAAAAGGAGTTTATTAAGCAACAAAGCTCTCTAGAAAACGAGAGGGAGGCCAGAGTAGGTTATCCATTGTTAGAAGGGTTTTGTTGTGGTTTCTATTTTATCTTTTCTGGGGGTGTTTCTCTCATTTACATCTCATCCGCCCCTTACTTCCTGAGACCCGGTCAGTACTTGCATGCGGGTCCTTGACCAAAGTTACTCCATCTTTCTCTTTCGACTTCTAATCTTTCTCAGTTCCCTCCATTAGATCTTACTGACTCATCACATATAAACAGCTTCCTCAGCAGAAAGAGTCCAATAAAAACCAAAGACCAAGAGGAAGAGTCTATTGGGGCCATCATGAATTCTACTCCTTTTTGTTGTTGTTGACTTTTCTTTCTTTCTTTTTTTTAAAGGGACACCATTGACTTTTTTGTTGTGGTCATTACCATACACCAGATTCTAATTTCAGCAGCAAAACCAGTTACTGCAAAAAGTCAATAATCAAAAGTCACTGTATTATTGGTTTTTGTCACCTACAGAATCAATTGGATTTTCCCCCCAAGTGATTAGTGATTCTAATCTGTTAACCTGAAAGAAAAAAAAAAGCCTCTTTTCATTATTGCCTCCCTGCTCTCGATATGCAACATGGCAGTACAGTTGACAGTGAGGTACTCTGGCATATCAGTTTTCCCTTCCAGTTGGTTAAGAATCTCTTTTCTTTTTTCCTCATTTCTAAACTGCAGAACAGGAAGTACTAAAGCACTGGATCAAAACAGTGTTGTCACATCGGGAGTGGTAGAGGTGTTTGCTAGGGTCATGATCCTCCCTGCTGTGTGCCTCCGATGCATCTCCTGACGCCCTGGGTTTGGTGTGGAAACCTGACATAAGAAAAAGACTCAGGGCAGCTCTACATCTGGCTCTCTTCCCACCTCTCCCATAGAAAGCTAAGCAACACTGATGGGATGATCTGAGATGCTTCATTGCCACCAAACTATACCATGAGTTCTTTTTTTCTTTGAAGTGATCTTGTGAGGCCAGTATGGTCCTCCATCTTGATTAATGATGATCATCCTATAATATCTGGATACAGTGGCTTGGCATGAATTTTTGACAAAGGAAATTAGGCTCTGGAAGACATTTCTCATTCAAACTCTCAATACATTAAAATGCATTTAAAAGTAACGTCTAGGAAACAAACTAAATAGGGCAATCATTTAATCATTAGCTAATTGTTAAGCCCTATAAAATCATGGTATAATGTCACCCTGGCATAAAGCAACATCAAAATTAGTGCATCGTCTATAAAGTTGAAGCATCATTGGCCTTCAAGTGACAAATTCTATTGCCAAAAAATACTACCGTACTTCTAATAAGTGACACTCATTTTAATAGACCCTACAAAAATACAATATTTTCAATGTCCCCCATAAAACAGTTAACTTACAAATATTATTCTCAGAGCTTGGGTGACATCAACATGTGATGCTGTCGTGAAAATCCTAATAGAATACTTGAAACACTAGCATGTAAACTTGTTATATAACAAAAGAACTGTGTGAAAATATGGGAAAGAATGCATGCAACCAACTCCAGGAAATTTTTCTGGAATTTCAAATTAACATTTGACCATTAATGACTAATATAAAAAGAGAAAATTTTAAAAGGATTATAAAATGAGTTTTGATCATCCATAGAGGAAAACAGTTTCAATGGAAAAGCAAATAATTCTACATTAACTATGCTTGTCCTTTTCTCCAGTGAGAAAGCATTCTAGATTTTATACATCCTGAAACACTTTTGGGGGAAAAAATGTTATCTATTTCTGCCCACAAAAACAGGCCTTAAAATTAACGATACATGTAGACCACAGCTCTGAGAAATTATATTTGAAGTTTCATATTTAAATACCAAAGTTTTAAAATCACCCACTGTAACTTTCTAACAACAATCTTTCTTAATGATAAATTTTATCAATTTCCAAAACTCATTTTAAATGGTTTAAAAGTAGCAAATTAGCAGCACACAAATAAATTCCACATTTACAAGTGAAGAAATCACAGGGGCTACAGTTTATAATCAACATGAAAATCTGAAAAAAATAAAGCGACAACTTTCCTGCCACCCATCATCCACTGCTTTAATTTGTGGTGAAAAAGACTTATCTACAACGACCTTTAGTCTGTTTCTAGACTTTGCATGTGTTGTAATTAGCTAAAGGCATTGAACAAATTCGTTCATCCTATTGTTATTCTTGAGTCCCAGAGTAAGTGACTCATTTATGAAATATTTCACTCTGTGTTATGAGAATTTAGCAAATGAATATGGAACCAAATATAAACACTTTATACCATATGTACAGTTACTTCCATAAGGCATTATCATGTAATTTTTATTGAAAAAGATTTAATATAGTAAAGTCTTATTTTAAGATATATTTTCTTTCTCAGACCGAGATGTTTAGTTTATGAAAATATTGTTTTTCTCTATATTCTTTTTGTATATATGCCAACATATACCTTGTGCTAGAAATATTTTATGGGAATTACAATTCTTTATATTTGTATTTTCTATATAAAGGCATATACAACTTTGAGGCAGTGTTTTTGATGGAGAGCAGAATTCGTAAAGAGCTTGTGTGTGCTTCCGTGCTCTGAAATTATATGAAATTCACTTTGAGAAGAAACTTATTTGCTTAAAAATCAAAAACAAAACTGCACCAACGCACAGCCAAAGGCTGACAGTTAAAACAAATACATAACCACATGAACATCTATTTATAGAGTTAACATTTTTAAGGATGATCAGTGCTACCATATAGTATTATACATTTGGCACTAATGTTTGCCATTGGTCCAGCAATTGGCAAAATTTGTTTCTATGTATAAATTTATTTTTGAACATTAAGTCTGGCTAGACGTATCTTCACTACTTATAAAAAATATTTAGACAGTAAGCTCACGTTGAATAACTAGGTCTACTGTGTTCTGGAAACTCTTCAGTAGTAATACAGCTTTTTCATGTTCCATATGTACAAAACTGTGTCCATTTGCCTGTAAATACACAAATAGAACAGAGCAATCAATGCAAGCTATTTATCACTGTGTCATTGTTTCTAATCATTAAATTCCTAGGAGCAGAGAGCAACGCAAGTTATCAGTTTTTAAAAGTCACAATGGAACTGCAACTGCAGAAGTAAGTGATATTCTCCAGATTCAACCCAATTTACTAATTCGACAAATGTTTACCAAGTACCTACTATGTCTTTGCCACTGTACTAATCATAAAGACATACTGGTGAGTAACAGATGACTATAGTGGTGAGACAGTAGTTCCATTCTGTTGTTTATTGTTGTTCTGATTTGTTTTTGTGGGGCTTAGCTGAGGAGGTTTGGAAACATGCACATGGCAATTACCTTAGTGTTATGTAATCACTATGTAAACCCATTCAGAATGGTCAAATATTTCAACCATGCTATACATGACTTGACACTTACAGTATAGTTAAATCTTATTTTGACACACTGAAAAGTTCTTGGTTGATACATTTTTTATTATAATAATTTTTATATCCCACATTGTAAATGCAAGTATAGCTGTACCAGGGGCTCTCAACTCAACCCAATATAAGTATACTTGAGAGATGTGTATAAATAAAGCATTGAGATTAGTAACAGAGGACATGCTTGCAGTCTTCTAGTTAACAATTATCAATATAAGCCATCAAAATTGATTTTAGACATAATTAGCCAAAGGTGACAATTTCAGGATTCTGACTGGCGAGTATCTGATATTTATGCCACAGAATGCATACTAATGTCTGCAGTGAGTGCTTGAAGGTCTCTGGTTCTCTCTACATTAAGTTCCAGGTCATCTTGGCTGGAATTATTTTTATTATTAATGCAGAAGGAAGTGGGTCCTATATGCCTTCATTGTCATGAAGGCCCACATAAAATACAACCAGATTGAAACTTGGTAGGAATAACTCTTGACAAAGAAATAGCTGACAATTGTGTAATTGTTTTCCTTGCAGTTTGAGACTCAGTAGATTTAGAAGAAAGAGTAGATTTTGAAGAATCAGTCAGAACACAGGTAGTAAAGCCAGTTAGTTGGTTGACTTTTTCAATTTTCAATGGACTGAGACTTATTTTGGGTTCACATTGCCTTTTATGTTACGTGTCCTTTATTAATATTTCCAATAGCCCATCACTTAAAATATTTCACTGATTTTATCTTTTTCAAATTTACAATAGACTAACAATGCCATACAACTTTTGAAATTTATATAAAAGTCATCTGATGCATTATATTTTATCAGTAGTTTGTTAAAATTGGTTTGCTAATGGTGTGATAAATACAGTTCTAAAATATCGCAATTTTAAGCAATAGTAATCTACAAAAAAACCCCAAAAAACTAGGAAAGAGAATGTAAATCTTTGGAAATTAATGTAATTAGAAGTGTAAATTTGTTTTGAACTAATGAAACTATATATGCATGGTCAAATATGACATGTAATAAATAGAATGACATGTAATAAATAAAAATACCTATTGTGACATGCAATAAATAAAAATGCCTATTCAAGATGGAATTGGTTGTTCCACTGGCAGAAAACAGTAGTTGAGTAGAACTTCAGGTAGGTTAGCTCAAATTTCTGGCTCTAAGTTACAGTTATCAGACAATGACTTTACATTTGATGTGATTTTTGATGCATTGGTTATGCCGAGTAGAGAACACAGCACACGGTACATTCTTCTTTCTATTCATACCTGTTTCTAACATCTGGAAAATAGCAGACTGCATGAAATATTTACTCACTGTAGTTTTGTGGAATATACTACCTTAATGTCTTCCATTTGATCAAAAGGAATACTTTAATTATGGAATTAAAATTCATCTTTAATAATGGTGTTATTAAATGTCAAACTTAATAACTTTCTGGGTGCTTGTATTTTTCTAACTGCAGACTCAAACCTAGAATTGTAATGAACCCAAAACCTAAGGAGAATTTTCAGAAAACTGTTCAAAATTTAAATATCTCAGAGTTTCAAGGATGAAAAATTCTCTAGGATGTGGAGGCCATGAATTGTGTGTTGTTTATCATTGAATTTGACATCCTATCAATGTTTAAAAAAATTCACTGTTAAGAGTAAAAAGTAGCCAGGCTTGGTGGCTCAGCCTGTAATCCCACACCTTTGGGAGGCTGAGGTGAGTGGATTGCCTGAGCCCGCGGGTTCGAGACCCACCTGGGCAGCGAGACCTCATCTCTACAATAAATCAAAAAATCAGCCAGGCGTGGTAGCGCATGCCTGTAATTCTGGCTACTTGGAAGGCTGAGGCAGAAGGACCGCCAGAACCCAGCAGGTCGAGGCTGCGGTGGCCGGGAGCGGCCACTGCCCTCCAGTCTGGGTGACAGAGTGAGACTCCAGTTCAAAAAAAAAAAAGTAAAAAGTAAAACAAAACTTAAAAAGCGAATCAACCACAGCTATTAATTTTAAATGGTACTTCTTTCGAAAGATCTTCAAAGAAGATTGTCTGCTCCCAATTTTTCATTGTTTTCAATTAAAAAAAAATGTCCGTTGTGTACTGACTTCTCAAGGCATTGTGCCAGGGACTGGGGTAGGAGGTGAGAAAGAGATGACCAGGGAGGCTCAGGCTGGAGTGCAGTGGTGCAATTTTGGTTCACTGCAGATCCCAACTTCTGCACTCAATTGATCCTCCTGCCTCAGCCTCCCAAGTAGCTGGAGCTATAGCCATGTGCCACATTGCTGGGCTAATTTTTTTTTAATTTTGAGATTTTTTTTGAAGACTATATTGCCTAGACTGGTCTCAAATTCCTGGTCTCCTGCTTTGGCCTCCCAAAGTGCTGGTATTATAGGCATGAGCCACCACATCAGGTTGGGCAAGAGTTTAATTAATTAATTAATTAATTAATTAGAGTCAGGGTCTCACTCTGTTGCCCAGGCTGGAGTGCAGTGGCATGATCACAGCTCACTGCAGCCTTAACCTCCCAGACTCAAGTGATCCTTCCACCTCAGCCTCCTGAGTATCTGGGACTATAGCTGCACACCACCACACCCAGCTAATTTTTTTTTTTAGTTGGAGTTTCACTCTTTGTGGCCCAGGCTGGAGGGCAGTGGGACGCTCCCGGCCACTGCAGCCTGGATCTGCTGGGCTTAGGCGATCCTTCCGCTTTAGCCTTCCTAGTAGCTGGAACTACAGACACAAGCCACCATGTCCGGCTCATTTTTGATTTATTGTGGACATGCGGTCTCACCAACTTGCCCAGGCTGGTCTCGAACTCCTGAGCTCAAGCAAGCCTCCTGCCCCGGCCTCCCAAAGTGCTGAAGCTGTGTTAAAAGCTGCTTCAAAGCCCTAGCGTTTAGTTTCACGTTTTGCAGGAATGAATGAGAGTGCACGGAAAACACACAAATGGAGAACATGTACATTATAGACCCCCCAGAAGGAAAGACGCAGACCGGTAAACTAGATCACGGCGCCAAATGAACATTAGGACCATTTCTTTTTTCTTCTCTGAGTGGGACGCTCACCTGTCACCCAGGCTGGAGTGCAGTCCCCAAATCGTGGCCACCGCAGCCTCACCCTGCTGGGCTCAGGTGATCCTTCCACCTCAGCCTTCCAAGGAGCTGGAACTACAAGCAGGCACCACCATGCCTGGCTGATTGATTTATTGTGGAGAGGAGGTCTAGTCAAGTTGCTCAGGCTGATCTCAAACCGCTGGGCTCAGGCTGTCCTCTCTCCTTTGCCTCCCAAAATGCTGGGATTACAGGCCTGAGTCACCGTGTTGGCAAGGGCTGTTGCTAATTCTAGTACCCAGAAATGTCCCAGACCTAAACCAGAGCTTTGTTAACACTCAATAGGCCTTTTAAAAAGACTGCAACTTGGGATTGCCTGAGAAAGGCTTCAAAATACCAGAAAAACTCTGAAAGTTATTTTAGAAAGTTTGTTAAAGATAAATGAGTTGATATATGTCAAATATTTAGGACAGGTTTGGCACACTATAAACCAGCAATTGATAAATGCTAGCTACTCCTATTAATAATTACTTTGCTATCATGTTCTTGAATTTAAGAAATACAATTTTTATTAAGCCATAAGATTAGAAGAAGACGATGTCAGAGGAAGGAAACTTTCCCCTTGATTAATCATAATTTTTGAAAGAGGAGAATGTGAGAATCAGAGAAATTACACGAAGTATTTAAGATCACACAGCGGCTGGGTGGGAATTCATGTCACAGTTGTCCAATCTCCGTATCTCAATACAATTTGGTTCTTTGAATGTTGTGAGGTTGCAGCATTCAAGGAACCAAATCAACATTAGGTTGATTAACTCACTTTTTTTTTTTTTTTTGAGTTGGAGTTTCACTCTGTCGCCCAGACTGGAGTGCAGTGGCCGCTCCCGGCCACCGCAGCCTCGACCCACTGGGCTTCAGCGATCCTTCTGCCTCAGCCTTCCTAGTAGCCGGAATTACAGGTGCACGCTACCATGCCCGGCTGATTTTTTATTTATTGTAGAGATGAGGTCTCGCCAAGTTGCCCAGGCAGGTCTCGAACCCGTGGGCTCAGGCAATCCACTCACCTCGGCCTCCCAGAGCGCTGGGATTACAGGCTGAGCCACCTAGACCAGCTAACTCACTTTTTAACAGTAATTGAGCTATTTTTTGACAGGGTGCATTATGACAAGCCTGTGCTGGGGAGGGCACTGACAGAAGGGACTGAGAAAGAGGTTTGAATGAAACTAGAAGATAGGATCTCAGTTCTAGAGAACCTCCTCCTCTCATTCTCAAGATAGAAGCCTTAGAGTGCCCAGTGCTGATGTCTAGACATTATAAGAGCGAGGAATAGGAATCTTAGATAATCATAATTTTGCTTCACATTAACTACTTGGGATTAATTCCCATTCCAGAATTTTAATCTGATACAGTACTCAATAAATATTGGGAAATATTTAGGGCTAGGTATATTGCACAACCAATACTTCAAAATGCCAAGCCATTTAAAAAAACATTCCTTCATCAAGAATCTGAACCATAGACCTTAAATTCTTAGAGTGTTCACATGAAAAATTTACATTTTTTGTAAATGTGAGAATATTTGAAATCTTAATGGGTTTTATTGTGGTAATTTTTTTTTTTAAAAAAAACCTTTTCAGAACAAAACACAAACAAACAAAAATTTCTGTGTTAAGTGCACACAAATACTGCTGCAACTTGAGTTTCTCATGAGTTCATGCTCAAAGAGATATGGTAAGGTAGAAGAGACTGAACTGAAGACTAAATTATCTGTACAGAAACTTGGGCATGGGACTGAAAATAAATAGCAATTCCAAGAAATGTACTTATTTACCTGCTCTGATTGTAGAATGCCTGTTTTTTTCTTACCAAATATATCGAACGAACATCTCAAACAAATGAGTTTCCTACTGTCATTTGAAAGTCAGTTTTCCAACAAGCCATACTCTATTCTTTTACTTTTGCCATGAAAAGAATACAATAATTGCAAAATCACACCCTCATTTTCAGGAGGCTCTTTGTAGCCAGGCTGGTCTCAGTTTTGGTGGAGAGGTTTTTCTCAAAAGACAGCCTGGGGTTCATCTTATTAAACGTTTGACATTTGCCTCTTTCCTGTCTCTGTTCCTCCTTTATTTTCTGCCCTGTGTAATTCCAGGACGAGGTTGTGTAAAGGCCAGGAGCGTCCCTATTACATTGCTTACACTGCTTGGCACAATACTATGTACATAGAGGGCATTTGATGCACAGTCTATGAATAAATGAAAAATAAAAAAATAACAAGAAAATGTGATAGCGTTGCCAGCAAAATGTGCTACAGAGAATCAGTATTGTGAAAGTTGTCAGACTCCAAATGGAGTGACTAGTGTTAGAAAAAAACAACCCTGATATATATGACAAGTAGAGAGCCAGGTAAGGCCATCGAGAAAAGGTCCTCAAGCTTCTAAGCCTGACAACAAACTTATCACAAAAGACTCTGTAAAAACCGCAACCTTGCACAAAGGCCACCGCAACTTGATACAAAATGTACTACTGCAAGGATATCTGCCCAGCAGCTGCCTGTCCTGTCCTGGGTTACTGTCACCCTTGCTATAGATCTAATTATTTCAAAACAATCTTGTGAACCTCATTTTTTCCATTAAATGCCTTTTTCTTCTACTTCCTTGAATACAGACAGTTTACTATGCCATGCGTATTCCCATTTTAATGCTATTCCCAAATAAACATTGTTTTCTTTTATAGAGACACTCTCTGCTTGTTATTTATGTTGACAATAGAAAGAACTCAAATAAGTTATTTAACATCTCTCAACAACAGATACCTTGCAGGGTTGTTGTGTGATTTAAATGACACGATATAGTTGCTTCATAAATGCTATCTTTATGTCAGCTGGATCATGAAGGCTAGAACCACCCTCATAAGCTTAATTTGTCTTTTTTGGTTTTCATGTTTTACTTAGTACTCAGAATATTATTTTGTTTTTGATTTGTACAAGGTATTTTCTCAATGTTTTTATTGATTGTGCAAGACCTTTGTATATAATGAACAATATAAATATATAATGATATGCAGTAAAACTCTGGCATATAAAACTACATTTATTTAAAAATCTACTTGATTGAAAAATTCTAGTTGACTTTGAATCAAAGTATATTTTAAAAAATCTTATTCCTCGTAGTATATCATTATGAGCAATAATTTCTCTGAACATTAAGAGTTACATGATTACTCTCTCGTCCCTTCACCTCCTGAACATCTCTGCTGTTTTTCATTTTCAACTACAAATAAAATACACTATATGAAAGGACAGAGTTCAAATTGGAGTTTCTCTGGTCACCTTGAGCTCCTACACAACAATGATCCTTTCCCAGAACCCTGCATTAAGATTAACGTCTCCCAAGAATCTGTCTTTCTGCTCTGGGCCCAGCCTTCTTGTCTATCTGAGCAACCACCCCTGACTGACCCACCCACCCAGCTACCTACCAGCCTTCATCTGTGTTCTGGCGGCTGACCCACTTGTCTATCCAGTTGACAGAGATTCAAGAAGCAGACCCCACCACTGTGATGGTGCTCCTGTGAATGCTTGCCTACCTGCCCCACTAAAAGGGAAGCCATAAAAGCCTTCAAGCTCTAGCATCCCCACCAGGCTTCATTTAAGTGTCCGCCTCCCTCACCAATCTTGGAGAGGTGGATCCATTCTTTCTCTGGTTTACTTTCTAAACAAACCATCTTTCCTCATCTAATTTCTGTGTGACTACTGGCTCAGCCCACCTACCTAACACCACCAAAATGTGAAACTTATTTGGCTTGTTGCTTTAGCGAAATTTCCAAATACCTTAAGCTTATGTCTTTAAGAGTTTGTTCAAAATAAAAAATAGGGGAAATAAGGGTTCATTCAACATCTTTTTTTTTTTTTTCCCTATCAATATGTACAGGAAAAGCATTCAATAAAATTCAGCACTGGATTCAGAATTGGAAAAAGCATTTCCCTGATAAAGACCATCCACTAGAAAACAACAGCAACTGCATATTCAATAGAAAAACTTTACAAGTTTATCTTGAATGTCAGGACCTGACAAAGATGTCAATTACTACTATTTACTTTCATTATCACACTTAAAATATTTAAAGTGTCAGGAGTGAAATGGAGGAACTGTTATTATTTGTAGTTGACATGATTGCTACATACAGGACAATTTACAGATTATCAAAAGAGTTCAGCAAGGTTGCTAAGTACAAGATCAATATGCAAAAACCAACTTATGATCTAGAAATAAGTTCATAAACTGGAATACAAGATTTTAAAATATGTCATTTACAACAGCAACATAAACTGTAGGGTAGATAGGAATAAAACTAAGACATCCTTAGCACATCCTTATTATAAAATGTCTTTACAAATAAGTATATATTACAAATAAATAGTGATCTACCCCATTTATACATAACTCAATATCATAAACAATGATCTATGCATTCATTACAATTGCAAAAACAGAATCCAAATGTGATAAGCCAATCCCAAATTTTACATGAAATAAAGGCCCATAAACAATT
Source organism: Cephalopachus bancanus (assembly GCA_027257055.1). Taxonomy (NCBI): domain Eukaryota; kingdom Metazoa; phylum Chordata; class Mammalia; order Primates; family Tarsiidae; genus Cephalopachus; species Cephalopachus bancanus. Next base: position 292,864 of record JAPVLO010000433.1, read on the forward strand.
TTGGAAGATAAAGGGAATCATTCTACCATTTGTGATTACCAATTATAAAGATACAATGGAGGGAGGGCGATAAGCTATTTTTTATAGGTGCTAAGAAAACTAGCCATCCATATAAATTAGCAAAATAATTTATGAGGATGAATTCATGACCTTAGGCTAAGGAAGACATTTCTTAAATAAAGAAATAGAAAATAAGATGGAAAGACTGAATTTACTGTATCAAAACTTTTGTATGATAAACAGCATCACCTTGGATCTTCTAATTATCCACATTTGCATGTAAAAGTAAAAAGATTCCCAATAAAAACCAAAAACCTATAAAATACCTAGGAATAAGCCTAATATGAGATGTGCAAGACTTTCATGAAGAAAGTTATTCAAATTTTATCCAAGAGTACAAAAGACTTTAATAAAATGAGGTCCATCAGATACTAATGGGAAACATCATATTAATTATAAAGAAGTAGCCGGGCACGGTGGCTCAGCCTGTAATCCCGCGCCTTTGGGAGGCTGAGGTGAGTGGATTGCCTGAGCCCGCGGGCTCGAGACCCGCCTGGGCAGCGAGACCTCATCTCTACAATAAATCAAAAAATCAGCCGGGCGTGGTAGCACATGCCTGTAATTCTGGCTACTCGGAAGGCTGAAGCGGAAGGATCGCCGGAGCCCAGCAGGTCGAGGCTGCGGTGGCCGAGAGCGGCCACTGCACTCCAGTCTGGGGACAGAGTGAGACTCCAACTTGGAAAAAAAAAAAAATTATAAAGAAGTCTATTAGCTCTTAATTAATGTATAAATGAATCAAAAGAAAACACAATTTTTTTTTTTTGAGATGGAATCTCACTCTGCCACCCAGACTGGAGTGCAATGGCACGCTCCTGGCCACCGCAGCCTCGACCTGCTGGGCTCCAGTGATCCTTCTGCCTCAGCCTTCCAAGTAGCCAGAACTACAGGAGCACGCCACCATGACTGGCTAATTTTTGATTTATCGTACAGACGAGGTCTTGCCAAGTTGCCCAGGTGGGTCTCAAACCCATAGGCTCAGGCAATCCATTTGTCTCGGCCTCCCAAAGTGCTGGGTGACAGCCCGAGCCACCGAGCCCAGCCAGAAAACACAAATGTACTGAAATTTAATAAACTGACACTTCAGTTCACCTGGAACAGAAAATGCACAAGTGTAAGATACTGAAGGGGGGAGAAGAAGAAAAGGGACTTGCCCATGGGTGGCAAAGCACAGTGTCAGCATCTCATTTAGCCATAAAAAACACTTCTTACTTTTTGTAGTTGTTTTTTGGAGAAATTTTTAACAATTCAGGAAAACGAACACACTCTAACCCTTTCTTAATGGTTTATGGTTATAACTGAACAACAATGGTCTCTGGGAAAAAGCTGTCAGCCCAGTTAGTTTGCTTCCGTAACTAAAATTTCCCAAAGTATGTTCTTGGAAGTGGTTGATTGATTCTGTTAGTAAAGAGGAGTCTATGATTAAACATGTTGGAAAATATGTCTGTAAGACTTCTCAGGGAGCTTACTAAAAACTCTGAGAAACAATACATTGTGAAATCCTGAAATGAGGCATAGTGTATGAGGTGTTTCTGGAAATTGTTTAAACAGGAAATCTTTTTCTCAAAGATATTTCAAGGGATGGCACCGAGAAGTACTCTTTTATACTGAATGATTCCAGTTTGCTGTACTTTTAAAATCTTGTTTCTGGACCAGGTACTGTGGACCACACCTGTAATCCCAGCACTTTGGAAGGCTGAGTTGGGAGGATTGCTTGAACCCAAGATTTTGAGACCAGTCTAAGCAACGTAGCAAGACCTGGTCTCTGCAAAACTAATGAAAGAAATTGGGCATGTGTGGTGGCACATGCCTGTAGTCCCAGCTACTCAGAAGGCTAAGGCAGGAGGATCGCTTGAGCCCAGGAGTTTGAGGCTGTGGTGAGCCGTGATCACACCACTTCACTCCAGCCTGGGCAACAGAGTGAGACTCCAACTCAGAAAATCAAAAACAAGTCTTGTCTCTGGCTTTTAGAGTAGACTTTTTTCTCCCTTCTTGCACATTGAAACTGTTGGCTATGACTTCTTGCTTCTGGCAGCATGCCTGGACTGAGAGGCTTTCCCTTTGGTGGGGTGGAAAACCAGGTAATAGACTTCAAGTATGAAATAAATACTCTCTTATTAGCGAAAGGCATGAAATTTAGTGCATGGACTTTATGACATTAATTATGGCTCTTCAGAAGAATTGTGTTTGTTTTCAATTTTTGTTTCTAATACCTGAGACTATTGAATAAATGAGCTTTAGCTAAGTAAGATAACTCTTTTAGCAGCTAATCACACCTCCTGGTCATTAAAGAAGCCATAAAACTTACATTCAGATGAGGAAGGTTTGATTCCATGACTGTATATAACACTATGTATCGGTGTACAACAGATCCAGCCACCCACATACATTTCACTGAACTTACTTCTCACATTCCAGCTTGAAAGCTGTATCTCACTCACTGTCTCTCCCCAACCCCAGGGTGGGCCCTCATTCCAACCCATCTCCATGTCTGACATTCTCCAACTCCATGGGAAACATTGGAACCGTGGGTTTTTCTCTTTACGACTCTAACCCATGAGCTGGCATCCTCCTTCCTAAGATTCTCTTTTATGCTCCATCCTTACCCTTTCTGGCATGAGCCTCTTACTTCTGCTCCTCAAGTCTCACGCCAGTCTTGAGTTCCTCCTCTTCCTCCTTTTCCCTCTGCTAAGCCTGCAGGAATTCCCGCTCTGCTAGGAGCAAACTCCCTTCTCTCAACTCCCTCCACAACGGAGGGTGCCATGACCTCCAGCACTCCCTACCACTCAGATTTCCTCTCCCTCTCTCACTGACTCCCTGGAGGAGGTGAGTAGAGGTGGAATCTGCATTGTCATTTTTGCTTCTGAGTGGCCACCCTCCCACATCCCAAGAAACACTCTCCTACTACTTCATTCTCTCATCACTGCTGCAACATCTGTTAGTTATGTCACAGAATAACGTACTTTATTAATTCCCTAATGAGTGCATGCAGTCTTTCTGTTTTCCTAGATGTGAGCTCCCTGAGGGCACACTACTTCCCTCCTGTGTGTTAGGGGGCTTCTAATGGCACTCCTTTATGGGACTAATCAGGATGTGGAGTGGAGCTGTCAGTGGCTGCAGAACAGGGCAGTGATTCTAGGTCTGATGGACACCAAACCCCATGGTTCTGGCTGAGAGTCGATGCTCTGAACCAAACAACTTGCCAACAACTAACTTTTAAAAAGTAAGAAAAGTACAGTAATAACTGGCTAGTAGTCCAAGTATGTGTGGATAGATTTGTTTGTTTAGAGTGTTTCTTGAACTGTCTGCATGAATTGTAGGGCCAAGGGCTTGTAAGACTAGAAAAAATACAGGGAAAGATTTGCCTTGTTTGAACTATTGTCTCATTGATTATTCTACTTCAGTATCTTGCCATAGACCAGGTGTACACTTTGGATTACAAATTCCAAAATCCTTAAAATAATGGTAAGGTAAAAGAGACAATAAATTATCTTCAGTTGGGTATCATATTTATATGCCTTCTATTGGAAAAAAATCTGGCTGGGTGCGTTGGCTCACGTCTATAATCCCAGCACTTTGAGGGGCCATGGCGAGAGGATTGCCTGAGCCCAGGGGTTCGAGACCAGCCTGGGAAACTTGGTGAGACCTCATCTCTATAATAAATAAAAAATTATCTGAGCATAGTGGTGCGTGCTTATAATTCCAGCTACCTGGAAGGTTGAGTTGGAAGGATCACCTAAGCCCAACAGGTTGAGGCTGCGGTGGCTGTGAGTGTGCCACTGCACTCCATCCTGGGCAACAGAGTGAGACTCCAACTCAAAAAGAAAAGAAAAGAAAAAAGAAAAATGTGTTTTGGTTACCAGCAAAATCTGCATGTCATTAACTAATTCTCTAAAAACCCTTTACTTTCTCTTCTCTGGCGGAAGTTGGGCTTATGTTTGGCGCAAGAGGAGGTAAATGAAGGGGAGGTGGGCTGACTATCATGACATAACAGCACTAGACAAGGGGGACCCCACAAAAGCCAAGATTATTTTTTGGATGGCAGGTCCCTTGCAGTACAGGCTTCCCCCACTAAGTAAGTGTGGTAGGATCCTGTCAGCATCAGTGTGACAGCTCCCGTCATTGTGAGAGGCTGCGTTTGGCTTCCATGATTTTTTTTTTTGAGATTCTTCGGATGTGTTTGCCCATTTCACAATGGGTGATTTGCATGAACAACCTGCCCAAACTACACTGAGTGTTCAGCAGTTTTTGATCAAATGTGACATGACCCTTGTGCCCCACCCTCCCTGTTTACTGATCTCACCCCGAGCCAAGTTTTTTGTTTCCCGGATGGAAAAAATTCTCAAAGGGAAACGGTTTGCCAGTGTGGAAGAGGCAAAACAAAACACAGCAGAAGCACTGAAGGCATTGAAATTGATGAATTCAAAACTGTTTAGAGCAATGAGAAAAGCGTCTCGATAGGTGCATTGTATCAAAGGTTAAAGTTTAAACATGTGAGAATAAATACACAATTTTTAACAAACAAATTTCAGAACTTTTTTGGGCCCTCCCTTGAATACTTAGAAGTGATATTCAGGATACAACTGTGAATCATGTTGTTAACTAACAAGTAAAATATATTCTATTATCCTGGTCTATTCATCTTTTCAACAGATTATCTATAATTAATAGATTTTTTTGTATTCAGTTATATTTCAAATCATAAAACATATAATGAATTAGATGAATTTTTAATTGGAAAGAGCATTAGAAAAAGGAAATTGATGATAAATTAACAAAACTTTTATTTCAGATATTGGCAAAGTCACATGGCTCTATCTAACAATATTTTTTTTTTTTGAGTTAGGGTTTTACTCTGTTGTCCAGGCAGAGTGCAGGGGCACAATCATGGCTCTCCATAGTCTAAAACTCCTGGGCTCAAGCAATCTTCCCACCTCAGCCTCCTAAAGTGCTGGGATTACAAGCGTGAGCCACCATGCCTGGCTCTAACAACATATTTTTATGATCCACATGCTTTCAATTTTTTTCTTTTTCTCACTCTTACAAAATTCAACTTCACAGAAGGTAAGTTTGTGAAGGGTCAGTTCTTCTATGGCGTTGTTCTTTCCATTTAACACACTGTCTTAGAGTAAAATAGCGTGGTAAATCATTTGAATGTGCTCATTAATTATAGTGTGTCTATTCTGGGTAAATGAATAGTAAAATGACAAAAAAATCATGTGAATATGTTTTAATTAACATCATCCCTTATTGCACACATCTTCATGTACCTCAAATGACATGTTCATAATACCATAGCAGAATAAGAAAAGTGGTGAATAAACAGAGCTACAGAAAAAGAAAGATACTTTATCTAATAAATTCTGGGCTGGAGGGAGGCGGTTTGGGAAAAGTACATCGTTTTTGCTATCATATATCTCTTTAACAATTAACAATTTGCCATCAGGTTAGATCAAATCTAGTATCTTTGGTCACTTAGGGGGACCTCATTTATTGTTTTTTACTTCCTTTACCTGCTTTTTCAGGTAAGCCTTGAGAATGTCATTGAGCCTTGTAAATAATTTTTCTCCAATGAAAACATGATGCTGGCAGACAGAGCAATAGATAGCTCAATGCTATTAACCCATTTCCCCCCAGTGTTCTTTAAACTGAGACAATATTATTATAAAGAAATAAAAATATAGCTTTCCCTCTTAGTATCTGGTATTGACAACAAATCCTGTTCAGAATTAGCCATTCTCATTTCTTTCAGAAGTATAATTGACGCTTGTGCTTTTTAATTAGTATGAATGAAACCTCAAATACAGTAATTTATTTGCTTAAGGTCTATGTGCTTTTTTTTTAATGAAAGTGAACTTTAAGACGGACTTGGTGGCTTAGCCTGTAATCCCAGCGCTTTGGGAGGCTGAGGTGAGTGGATTACCTGAACCCGTGGGTTCGAGACCCGCCTGGGCATCTTGGCAAGACCTCATCTCTACAACAAATCAAAAAAATTAGCCAGGCGTGCTAGCGCGCGCCTGTAGTTCCAGCTACTTGGAAGGCTGAGGCAGAAGGCTCGCCGGAGCCCAGTAGGTTAAGGCTGCAGTGGCCGGGAGCGGCCACTGCACTCCAGTCTGGGTGACAGAGTGAGACTCCAACTCAAAAAAAAACAAACAAACAAACAAAGAAAGTGAACTTTGATTTTATGGTACCTAGATATAAATGAGATCTGTAGCAAAAAAATGAAATGTTGCATCCTTGATAGTCATTTGAGGAGACAAGAGACATCTCAGGTGTAGCTCTTCTGCAGTGTCCTTGGCTTTGATGGATTTGGTTTAAAATTCCTTCCTACTCCTTAGGAATCCATTCCTCTGTGCACTTTGCTGTTATTACATACCTCTCAGGGATTAGAAATACTAAACCCTCATGTCCCCACATACAACCCTTCTACAACTTCATAGCCAGAAGAGAGCATTCTAACGCCCTGCAAGTAGACACTAACTTCCTATTTTCTCATCTGCAAGATAGACTGTGAATGATTTTATGCTGCTTATGTATACATGTCTTTTCTGAATCTGCTCAGAAGAAAAAAATCTTTTCTTTTGCTACCCCTGTCATGGATGAAGGAATACTCCCATCCTGGCTCAAGCTAGAGAATGCTTTTCTACCCAGTCTAGCATTCTAATAGGTTAGACACCTGAGATTAACTGGCTACATTCCTTCCCAGACTCTGAGATTCAAAATAATTTATTTGAAATTTAGTGGAGGAAAAAGATTAGTTATTTCCTTTACTAATGAGCAGCATTTACCAAATGTTAGGGAGTTGTATTGTTCGTTTATTCTTGGCTGTATTTCCCTGCAATTTATACAATTATCCAACAGTTGAATTTTTGAGCTGTAAAGGATTTCAGACATACTATTATCTATTACAGTTCATTTTTCACATAAAGATTTGAGGCCCATAGACATGATCTAAAATGTCTAAGATCAAAGGGCTAATTAGGCTGTCCAAAAAATAGAAGTTCCATAATAAAGTGGTAAAGAAAAATTTCAGATTATTTTATGTGACTTTTCCGTTTCGGTGTTCTACCTCAAGAAACCCATTGCTGTCGTTATCTTCTGGCTGCATGGAATGGACTCGGGCCTGCGGGGTGGTGTTTCTGCAGTGATACCCCCACAGTCTTTTCAGAGAACTATGACTTTTGAAAACTTGAGTAGCTGATCATGATCTTGCTAATTCGTTTAAAACATTTCTGAGAATAACACGTTAAAGCAGTCTTTATATATAAAAATATATATGTATATATATGTGTGTGACTTTTACTATTCGAAGACTTTCTGGGAGAGCTCAGTTAATACGAGATCGCTTCAGAGCTTAGTTGAGGGGACCGTTGTATTCTTGTAACTGTATTTGTAGAGTGGATCTAAGGCTCCTTTCTCACATGCCCTGTCCTTTCAGTGCCCCTAAGTCTTTAGTATATTGTGTTGAACCATTTTATAATTGTTACAAATGGTCATCTATCAGCAATTTCAGGTGTTTCACCTATTTAAGTCATGAGACATTTCTGAAGCTTTAAGACAGAATACTGAATCTTAAATACATTGAAAATACTTAAGAGCCTTTCTCTGGAATGTAGAAAATGATTATGTACTGCTTATATGAGAAGGAAATGCTGAGAGAAGGACAAAGAAAGCCAAACAATGAGGTTATACAAAATATTTGCTTAACTGTTTACTGAGGTGGCCCTTTTCTAATATGCACAGCTTTAAATTAGTGAAAGTCTTTTTCCATAAGACAATACATTTTAAGAAGTCAACTTATATACTAAAAGCTAAACTGAGCAGGAGATGTAACCATGTGCTTCACAGCATTCGAACGGTAATACACCTACTGCTGAGAAATTAAATGTGGGCCAGTCCCTTCTCCCTCATTAAAGTCACGCAGATACCCTATTTGGGCACTTTATTACTCTTACTTGTACTTGATAACTATATTTCTTATATTACTAAATAATTCCATTCAATTCAACAACAGCATGCAGGACACCTACCTTGTGCCAGGTACTGTGTAAGGTGCTGAGGGTGTGGGGTTCTATCAGACTAAATTGCTTTTGACTTGACTCTTACCCCCAAAGCAATAAAGGCAAATAAGCAATGCAAAAAGGGCTCATTTTTCAATCATTTAATTCGAGTAAATTAACTCAATAGCACAGTTGCATGTTATAGTGTTAGAATTTGCATGTATTTCTTTTGTCTGTCTTACCTGAAGGATCTTATCACCAGGCTGCAGTAGGTTTGATGCTGGTCCATCAGGCTGAACCCTAGTAACAAAGATACCCTATAAGTCAGAAGTAACATAGGTTAGGAGTCTATTACCAAGAATTGGGCCTACTTAAACAAATTTTTATTCACATAGAAAACAGTAAAAACAGTCTAAAAAACAGCTTATGCAAGTAAGCTTCAAAGATTATTATAGTATTGTAAGCAAGGCACTGCTCTTCAATGTTTTAAATCATTAGAAATGTAATGCTGAACCACCTTTTGTACAAATTCTGAATTTCTCTTGTTATTCTACATTTAAAAGTCTTCTATTTGATAAGTTATACGTTCAATGTACATCCTAAAAGCTTTAGTAAGATTATATATACATACTGATTTATTTTAATGAGTATTACTTTATATGTACCTGAGAATTTTAATATAAAAACATATATGAATGCATTACACATAAGAAAACTCCCATGTGCATTTTAAATAAAGTTTATGTTTACATAGCTGCAAAATCCCAAAATTGATTAATTTAGTTTATAAAAAGTCAAAGTAATTTTGACCACGTATATAAAGAAAACACAAATAGAATGTCAACCACTTGCTGTGCTTTCTGAATTCAGTGAGTTTCTGAATTCAGTGAGCTCACAATTTAGTGGAAGAGAAATCAGGAAAACCCGCAATTACAAAACAGTGGAACCACGTGTTATGATGGAGGTATAATAGGTTGTAGAGAGTGTTGCACCCAGCTTACACTTTGGTGTGCCAGGGTTTCCCGGAGGAGGAGGTACCTGACAGCTGAATTGCAAAGAACAAGTAAAAGGCATCCACACAGATAAGGGGGGCAAGGGCACTGCAGATAGCGGAGAGAGTTTATACAACAGTGAGAATGCGGGACATCGCTAGTAGTTCTATTAAGACTGGAGTGGCGATGGAAGGGTGGGAGAGATGGGTGCTGGGAGTGTGGCAGAAGACCAGACCAAAGAGAAGGTCAGGGCCAGATTAAGATGAACCTTTCATAGATCTTCTTAACAGTCTGAGGTGCTATTGAAGGATTTTAAGCATGATGGCATGAAGATTTTAATTGGCATCCAAAGAATGAACTGATGAATTGGTAAACAAAGTGTGGTATGGCCAAAGAGTGAAATATTATTTGGCAATAAAATGGAATGAAGTACTGAAACATGCTACAACACAGGCAAACCAAGTGAAAGAAGCCAGTCACAAAAGGCCACATATTGAATAATTCCACTTATATGAAGTGTCAGGAATAGGCAAATGCATAAAAACAGCAAGCAGATTAGCATTTGCCAGGATCTGGGGAGTAACAGCGTTTCTTTTTTTTTGAGTTGGAGTCTCACTCTGTTGCCCAGGCAGGAGTGTAGTGGCATGTTCACGGCCACCGCAGCCTCGACTTGCTGGGCTCCGGCAATCCTTCTGCCTCAGCCTTCCAAGTAGTTAGAACTATAGGTGTGTGCTACCACGCTTGGCTATTTTAAAAAATTTATTGTAGAGACGAATTTTCCAGGCTGGTCTTGAACCACTGGGCTCAGGCAATCCTCTTGCCTCCGCCTCCCAAAGTGCTGGGATTACAGGCATGAGCCATCGAGCCCTGCCCCAGAATTTCTTTTTGAATGAAATAAAAATATTCTGAAAGTAGGTAATGATGATGATTGCACAACTCTAAATGTTCAACAGTTATTTAATTGTACACTTCAAAAGGGTGAATTTATGGCATATGAATTATATCTCAATATAACTGTTATTAATTTTTTAATTTCTAAGGTTTATTAAAATAAGAGATAATATTTTAATATCCTTGACCTTCTTCAGAAAATCATGTCATTTGCTGATCTGTACATGTAATGACTCTGACTTAAGCTCATAACTCTGTGTGTGTGTGTGTGTGTGTGTGTGTGTGTGTGTGTGTGTGTGTGTGTATGGGTATGTGTAAACGATTTAATAATCAGACTTAAAATAAAATACTCATGTTTTCATTTAGCAGTTCAGATGTTTATGAAACTTAATAATCAAAGACTTTTATTTGATTTTTATCTTTCATATTTTAATATCTTTCCTTCATCCTTAAGGATGAAACTATAGATAGGTATCAAAATCTCTAGAAAACTGCCAAACTTTTAACCTAGTATTTAGATTTCTAGAATTTATCTTTTTTTTTTTTGAGTCAGAGTCTCACTCTGTTACCCAGCCTGGAGTGCAGATGCATGATCATGGCTCACTGCAGCCTCAAATTCCTGGGTTCAAGTGATCCTTCCACTTCAGCCTCCCAAGTAACTGGGACTCCTGACATATGTCACCACACCCAGCTAATTTTTTGATTTTTTGTAGAGATGAGGTCTTACTATGTTGCCCAGGTTGGTCTCATACTCTTGGGCTCAAGCATCCTCCCACTGTGGTCACCACATCCACCTCTAGAACTTATCTTAAGGAAATAACTGGAAAAATATGTAACATACATATGCCAAAATGTTCATTATCATATTATTTATAAAAAATCACAAATCACATCCAAATGTCTAATAACGGGGCATTGATTAAAGAAATGATGGTAAATGCATACAACAGAATGATACATGGCAGTTAAAAATGGAGTCCTAAATGGCTGAAGCAGAAGTACACACAGACTTAGTGAGACAAGCAGTTTATAAAACATTATGTGTGGTATGACACTATTTTTGCAGAAATATGTCTATATGTATATTTGTTTGAGATATATATCTGCAAGTATATTTCCTGAACATTAACTGTGGTTATACTGGGGAAAGGGATACCAGATTTTTTTTTCTTTTGGCTTATTTTGTGTTTCTTCTTTTTATTTTCTACAATGATTATACACTGCTCATAACATTAAGAAAATAGTAAAAACTTAAAAATATTTTAGGTGAGTGATGGTACTATAAGGTGTGACACTTTAGCAGCATGGGCCAATTTAGTTGTATAAATAGTCAATTCAGAAAAAAAAGACAACCCATTGTTAGAGAAAGGACAGTTAAATAAGGCTCAAAGAACAATCCACCAGACCAACGAGTGGCTCTGGTTGTGACAAGTATAACCTGCACAGTTCTGATCACACTGGGCATACACCTCTCGTACCCCATCATTCCAAGAGACTGTCTGTTCAGCCCATTCCCCAGGTAGCCCCCTCTTGCTACTGGGGTCTCTGTACAATAGGTAGAAAGACCACTGCCCAAATATGCCATTACATCTCTAGCTGCTGGAGGTGAAGTAGTTTTAATTAGTATTTCATCTAGGCAGTCAAAATGTCTGCTACACATTTGATTTTGATTGCCTTTCTTCTGCTCATGGAGGAGCCAGTGATACTCCACCACCTGGCTGCAGAAGGAACACAAATGTAGTGCCCACAGAATGTCTAGTTCCACCTGTCACACAACTCTGCAGGATTCAGCTGCTGTTCTGAAGGCTTGTTTTGATACCGATTCTTAGGTTGACCTGAGTCTTCCAAAGTACTTATGGCTTTTTCTAAAGCTTTATCGTTTTGCCTTATTATTTATTTTCAATCAATAAACTTCATCAATTAAGAAATTTCACCTGATTTTTTTCTGACTTTTATGATTTCTTCTTTGACCCATGAGTTCTTTACAAGGATTTTTTTTATTTTCAAATGCATTCTTTTGGAGACTCCTGAAGATGGCGATGGCATAGGTGGATCCATGAGACTCTCCGAATGTGAGTTCCCAAAAGACTCTTACTTTTCTTCTTGCAGGCCCCTGCCCGCCCCCAGCCACACTGATATGAGGCCTGGGACCTTTGGTCCCACACAGGGCCAGATATTGCAGCCCGGCTGCGGCTGCTCCACTATATGTAAGTCCAGTCAGCTGGGGAATCCCAAATCCCAGATCCCAGCTCCCTCCCTGGTTACATTGTTACAACCAGCACCCAGCACCAAGCTGCCGGTCACCCAGGGAGGCTCTGGGTGCCCGCCCCTCAGAGATACCATTCCCATTTCTGGCTGAAGTGCCCTGTGAGGGACCCAGAGCCACCACCAGCCCTCTGGAGCTTTGGAGATCGGGAGCCCCGGGCCCACCCTGGCTGAGGCACTCAGCATGCGACTGCAAGCTTGTGTAAGGGAGCTTGTGTAAGGTGATGATTGGAGGCTTCCAGCTCCAGAGGAGGGAACCCCGGACCCTCTCCTCCACCCCAGCCTGCTGGTGGCATCCTGGATCCAGCGCCCAGCTGTGCAGCTGGTCCCACCTAGAGACCCACATGAGCATCCCTAAAAGTGAAAGTAAAACTACCACCTCCGCCATTTTCAAGGCAGATTTGCATCGCCCCGCCCACCTATCAGAGCCTCCGCCTCAGTTCCCACGGTGACGTCGTTAAACAGGAGACAAAGCCCCTCCCCTACACTGAACAGAGACAAGTCACAGATCTCCCAGGCAGCAGGCTAGCTGCCTGCAACATAAACAAAGGGGAGAGACTGGAGATTAGAGCTCAAGGGACTTTAGCCATTAAGGGATGGGAGAAAAATCTACACAAATGAAGAAACACCAAAAGAAGAATATGGGTCTCTCCCAGACTCCTGGGAGGGCAGACACTGAGAAAACTGACTTCGGAATGCAAACAATGAAGAGCCCTCAGAATGACTGGTCTCAAACTACAAACCTAGATATCAAGACATTAATGGAGAGATTAAAAAGAATTGAGGAGACTCAAGAAGAAACTAGAAAGGAGCTGATATTTGAGATAACCGTAATAAAGAATACTGTGAATGAAATAGATAACAAACTGATAAGGATGGAAAGCAGAATTACCCAAGCAGAAGAAAGAATCTCAGAGCTTGAGGACCAAAATATAGAACTAACCCAAACTCGCAAAAACACAGAAAACAAGCTCAAAAAGACAAAAAAAAACCTTTAAGAGATGAGCAATTACTTCAAGAGACAGAACCTAAGAGTAATTGGCCTTGCTGAGGCAGAAAGAGAGACAGAGACCACACTGGAACAAATTTTCCATGAGATCATTCCAGAAAACTTTCCTTATTTAATAAATCATGCAAAAACTCAAACACAAGAGATCCAGAGAACCCCTGCAAGACAACAAATGAGAAAACCAACTCATAGACACATAATAATTCGCCAAAACAAAGTAGACATAAAAGAAAAAATCCTAAAGGCAGCAAGAGAAAAAGGCCAGATCACCTATCAGGGAAAACCAATTAGAATAGCAGCAGATTTATCTACAGAAACCCTGCAGGCTAGGAGAGCTTGGAGCCCTATCTTCAAAGTCCTAAAAGATAAACAATTTCAACCAAGAATAACCTACCCAGCCAGATTAAGCTTCATCAGTGAGGGAGAATTAAAATCTTTCCCAGATATCCAATCCCTAAGAACTTACGCTGCCACCAAACCACCTCTACATGAAACACTCAAGAAAGTACTAAACACAGAAGAAAAGGGGGAAAAAAGAACAAAGTTCTTCACAGGAGTACAGGAAAAAGAATAAAATACACATGAACCAACCTCCAAAACAAAAGAAAGACAATAAACCAAGTGGAAGAACAACTCTATAAGAACTCTATGATAGGGACAAATTCTCACATTTCAATAATTAGCCTGAATGTAAATGGACTAAATGCACCACTGAAAAGACACAGAATGGCAAAATGGATAATATATCACCAGGCAACAATATACTGTCTTCAAGAGACCCATCTCACTAGAAAGGACATGCACAGACTCAAAGTAAGAAGATGGGAAACAAATTTTTAGGCGAATGGAACACGAAAGAAAGGAGGACTGGCGATCCTAATTTCAGACAAAATACCATTTAAGCTATCAAAAATTGAAAAAGATACAGAGGGCCACTACATAATGATAAAGGGTTCACTCCATCAACAAGAAATATCTATCCTAAACATATATGCACCTAACATAGGTGCACCAACTTTCATAAAGCAACTTCTAGGAAAACTAAAGAAAGATATTGACTCTAACACCATCATAACTGGGGACTTTAATACCCCACTCACAACCCTAGACAGATCATCGGTACAAAAAATCAGCAATGAGATCCGGAACCTCAGTGTGACTCTGGACCAAATGGACTTAATTGATACCTACAGAACACCCCACCCAAAGACCAGAGAATACACATTCTACTCATCACCCATGGAACATATTCCAAGATCGACCACATAATTGGCCATAAATCAAGCATAAGCAAATTTAAAAGGAATGAAATTCTACCATGCACCAAAAAGGTCCCCCCAAACCCACAAAGACATGGTCACTAAACAGCATGATGCTAAACAACTCCTGGGTCAATGATGAAATCAAAACAGAGATCAAAAGATACCTGGAAACAAATGAAAATGAGGAAACATCTTACCAAAATCTCTGAGATGCCTTAAAAGCGGTAGTAAGAGGGGAATTTATATCCCTACAAACACACATGAAGAAAATGGAAGGAGCACAAATTAACAGCCTAACAAGCCACCTAAGGAAGATGGAAAAGCAAGACGACAAAAACCCTATTTTCAGCAGAAGAATCCAGATCACCAAAATAAAAGCCCAAATCCAGGACATAGAAGACAAAAAGATAATACGAAAAATCAAGGAAACAAAAAGCTGGTTCTTTGAAAGGATAAACAAGATTGATGGTCCCTTAGCTAGACTGACCAAGAAAAAGAAAGAAAAAACTCAAATATGCACAATCAGAAACACAAAAAGATGAAGTCACATCTGAACCTGAAGAAATACAAAAGGTCGTCAGAGACTACTATGTACACTTGTATGGAAGCAAACTTGAAAACCTCAAGGAAATGGAGGACTTTCTGTCATCACACTAACTACCTAGGTTGAAACAAGAAGAAATTGAGACCCTAAATAGACCAATAACAATCAAGGAAATTGACTATGTAATAAGAAAACTACCCACAAAAAAAAAAAAAACAACAAAACCCTGGACCAGATGGCTTTCTAGCAGAATTCTACAAGACATTTAAGGAGGAACTGATTCCAATCCTTCTGAAGCTATTTCAGGTGATTGAGAAAGATGGAACCCTCCCCAAATCATTTTATGAAGCTAACATCACACTGACTCCCAAGCCAGGTAAAGATCCAACAAGAAAAGAGAACTACAGGCCAATATCTTTGATGAACATAGACGCTAAAATTCTCAACAAGATCCTAGCAAACCGGATTCAACAACACATCTCAAAAATCATCCCTTATGACCAAGTAGGCTTCATCCCTGGGATGCAAGGCTGGTTCAACATTTGTAAAACAATAAATGTAATTAAATACATCAAAAGATGTCAAAATAAAAACCACATTATTATATCATTAGATGCAGAAAAAGCTTTTGATAAAATCCAGCACCCCTTCTTGATAAAAACCCTCAAACATCTAGGCATACGAGGAACATACCTCAAAGTAGTAAAAGCCATCTATGAGAAACCCACAGCCAACATACTCCTAAATGGGCAAAAATTGGAACCATTTCCCCTGAAACTGGAACAAGACAAGGATGCCCACTCTCACCCCTCCTGTTCAATGTAGTATTGGAAGTCCTGGCTAGAGCAATCAGAGAAGAGAAGGCAGTCAGGGGTATCCAAATAGGAAAAGAGGAAGTCAAATTATGTCTCTTTGCAGAAGACATGATTGTGTACCTTGAAAACCCAAGAGAATCTGTCAAAAACCTCCTTACACTGATAAAGGCCTTTGGCAAAGTCTCAGGATACAAAATAAATGTGCAAAAGACAATCACATTTCTTTACACCAATAATAAACAAAAAGAAACCCAAATAAGAAGCACCATTCCATTCAAAATAGCCACAGAAAAGTGAAATACCTTGGCATCTTCCTAACCAGAGGCGTGAAAGAACTTTACAATGAAAACTACAAAACTCTGCTCAAAGAAATCAAAGATGACACAAACAAGTGGAAAAATATCCCATGCTCGTGAATTGGAAGAATCAACATTGTGAAGATGTCCATCTTACCTAAGGCAATCTACAGATTCAATGCAATACCTATCAAATTACCAGCAACATTCTTCTCAGACCTAGAAAAAACAACGCAGGAATTCATATGGAAACACAAACGACCAAGAATAGCCAGAACAATCCTCAGCAAAAAAAAACAAAGCAGGTGGTATCACATTACCAGACTTCAAACTTTACTATAAAGCTACAATCATCAAAACAGTTTGGTATTGGTATAGGAACAGGCATATAGATCAATGGAATAGAATTGAGATCCCAGAAGCAAAACCTCAATTTCTCAACCAACTCATCTTCGACAAAGCCTCCATCACCTATCACTGGGGAGAGAAGAACCTATTCAGTAAATGGTGCTGGGAAAACTGGCTGACCACATGCAGAAGATTGAAACAGGACCCCTATCTATCCCCATACATAAAAATTAACTCCAAATGGATCAGAGACCTAAATGTAAAACCTCAAACCATAAGAACCTTAGAAAATGAAGGACATACCATCATGGCAATTGGAACTGGCATCCAATTCTTGAACAAAACTCGAAACCCACAGGCCATAAGGGATAAGATAGACAAGTGGGACTGCATTAACCTGACAAGCTTTTGCAAAGCCAAAGAAACCATCAAGAGAGCAGGGAGACAGCCTACAGACTGGGAAAAAGTATTTGCCAATTTCGGGTCTGACAAAGGCTTAAAATCTTGGATCTATAAGGAACTCAAACGTGCTGAAAAGAAAAAAACAAACAACCCCATTATAAAATGGGCAAAAGTTATGAACAGACACTTCACAAAGGAAGACATCCGAGCAGCCAACAGACACATGAAGAAATGCTCAACCTCACTAATCATCAGGGAGATGCAAATCAAAACCACACTGAGATACTGCCTAACTCCAGTCAGAATGGCATTTATCAATAACTCAAAAAACAACAGCTGTTGGAGAGTGTGTTTCAAAAAGGGAACACTCCTACACTGTTGGTGGGAGTGTAAACTAGTGCAACCTCTGTGGAAAGTAGTGTGGTGATTCCTAAAATCTCTAAACATCAACCGCCCATATGACCCTGCAATCCCCCTACTGGGAATATACCCTGAAGAACGCAAATCACTCTATAAAAAAGATACCTGCACATGAATGTTTATCGCAGCATTGTTCACAATAGCAAGAACCTGGAACCAACCACGCTGTCCATCAAAAGAGGACTGGATTAAAAAAATGTGGTACATATACATGATGGAAGACTATGCAGCCATAAAAAAGAACAAAATCATGAATTTCGCAGCAACCTGGATGGAGTTAGAATCTATAATAATGAGTGACCTCTCATAGAAACAAAGATCTGAGTATCACATATTCTCACTCATATAGTGGACCTTGATCATTCAACGCACTACCATAAGAAAATGACTGACAGTGGTGGGAAACTATGGGGGGGTGGGACTAATGGTAGTAAACATCTGTCTGGGGACAGGGAGACACCTGTTATCAACAAGGAGGCCTGAATGAAGCATATTTGTATACCTAACCCTTAACTGTACCCCACAATATCAAAATAAAAAATATTGATTAAAAAAAAAAAGCCGGGCTCGGTGGCTCAGCCTGTAATTCCGTGCCTTTGGGAGGCTGAGGTGAGTGGATTGCCTGATCCCGCGCGTTCGAGACCCGCCTGGGCAACTTGGTGAGTCCTCATCTCCACAATAAATCAAAAATGAGCCGGGTGTGGTAGCGCGCGCCTATAGTTCCAGCTACTCGGAAGGCTGAGGCAGAAGGATCGCCAGAGCCCAGCGGGTCGAGGCTGCGGTGGCCGGGAGTGGCCACTGCACTCCAGTCTGGGTGACAGAATGAGACTCCAACTCTAAACAAAAAAAAGAAAGAAAGAAATTTCTCCTGTCCATTGGTATAGTTTTTTCTTAGCTGACAGGTATATATATCCTATCATCCAGCATACTGCTACATTAATAGAAACAGAAAGCTATAGTATTTGATTATGGTCTATGGCGTTCACTATTTGTGGAGTTGGAATGTTTCCCAAAAGCCTGCCTGTAAAGGACAGTGCCATTATTTTTCATTGTAGTTATGCTTATAAATGCTGCCACATCAAAGACACTAAATAAATCTGAACCCATTTTGTGGTCTCTGTTATGATGAATACTGATGAGAAATATGAAAACTTTGACACGACACTGTTTTGAAAAAGCTCATTGAAGCAATGTGTCACCCTTTTAATAACTAATTTTATTCTGAGACTTCAAAGAATACTTTGGCACTGATGACAGAATTTGGCGGGAAATCATCAGACTATTTGTATTCTAAAAATTAGACAAGTAACTTCCTACTGTTTGGTGAAAAGCTATCTCCTAACTTCCGAACAACAGGAAGCCATCTTGTACATATCAAAGATGCAAATATGCCAGCTTATTGGTCTTATGGCTCTGCTAGCAAGATCGAAAATATGCTGGTTTTTTCTCTTGTGTATGTGTGCATCACACAAAGGCTTTACTTTTGTTGTGGCTGATGAACTGCAGAAGGGAAGAAGGGTGTGCAGCCAGGGACTGGCCATCCTCACACGTAGCTTTCTTGCAGGCCAGAAGAGGATCACCGCCCCTTCTGATGGTCAAGGCTTCTGCACTGTAGACATAACTCCAAAAGCAGCTTTTCTGGTTCCCCTGTGGAAAAGTACTGCTCGGCAGTTTGTCGACACCGCAGCCTTGGCGTTACTCTCACAGCCCAGATGGCAGCCTTAGGCTTGCCATGTCACACAGCCCCTTGCTTCCAAAGGCCTTTCTGCAGTACTAGGTATAAGTATATTCTTTCCTTGTAGACACAAATCAGATTGAGGGCATTAGAAATTATGCGCCTTCTCATTGTAGACTCTTTGATAGCAGCTATGGACAAATTCAAAGCCCAGACCTTGGTCAATTGCCCCATTAATAGGTGGTCTTTTGAAGTCAAAGGGTGGCTTCTCTGTTACAGTTATGCAGATCAAATCCACATCTAAATGTGTGCAAGCAACATGAAAATGTTTTTCTGTCTTTGGAAAAGTGGTAACGATGGCACAGAGCTGGACCCCTGAAGCAGTTGCTCTCAAAACATTGAAGCGGGATGGGTCCAAAAAATAATTGTCAGTCTAGTTAAGATTCTGATTGGTTTGATTTTCTCTGTGCAATTGGAGAAGTTGTGAAGAGTTCAGAAACAGCTACTGGTTTTTCCATTTCCTGTTTCTTTTCCTTAAAGTCAACAACATGATTTACTGAACAGCCAAGGTGAGTGGGCTCTGCACAAGTCCCACAGAGCTTTCAGGTCAGAGCTGCCCAGGTCCAAATCTGCAAACACCGCCATGCTGAGGCCCATGGCCACCTGTGCCCATCTGCACCACCACCTCAGATTCTCATAGCACTGGCAGAGTGCTAAGCAAGGGACACACTGTCATGCAATGCATCAAAGTGAGGGAAACAGCCTCTAGCCTAAAGCTATAGCAAGTTCTTCTTGTCCAAGGAAGGGAAATGGCTCAACAACTTTTTTGGTGGTTTTGAACTGGGGTCTTGCGATACACCTGGATTGGAGTGCAGTGGATAACCAGGGTTCACGGCAGTCCTCCAGCCTTCTGAGTATTTGGGATTACAGATGCATGCCACCATGTCCGGCTACTTTTTTCCTTTTTTTTTTGTAGAGACGAGGTCTCATTATGTTGCTCAGACTGGTCTTGAACTCCTGGGCTCTAGCAATTCTCCTGCCTCAATAACTCTTTTTCAATGGGCAGTATGTATTAGTTTTCTACTGCTACCATAACAAAGGATCATGAAGGTTAGTGGCTTAACACGTCACAAATTTATTATCTTACAGTTCTTTAGGCTAGAAGATCAACATAAGTCTCACAGGGCTAAAAAATAAAAGCGTTGGCAGGACTACATTCTTTTCTGGGATCTTCAAGGGAGAATTCACTTCCTTGCCTTTTACAGCTACAGGAAATATCCACATTCCTTTGCTCATGGTTCTTCCCTCTTCATAGTACGTCTCTCTAAAGACTTTCCTGCTGTCCTATCTCCCTCTGGCTGCAACTGGGAAAGATCCTCCTTTCTATGGTAGAGACGAGGTCTCAACAAGTTGCCTGGTCTGGTCTTGAGCCCACAGGCTCAGGCAGTTCACTTACCTCAGCCTCCCAAAGTGCTAGGATTACAGGCTGAGCCCGGCCAAGATCCTCCATTTTTAAGGACCTATGTGGTTACGTTCGACCCTTCTAGACAATCTGGGATAATTTCCTCAACTCAGGGTTCTTCATCACATCTGCCTTCTGCCATTTAATGTGAACTGTTCACAGTTCTGGGAGTGAAAATGTTTTGTTTTGTTTTGAGTTGGAGTCTCACTCTGTCGCCCAGACTGGAGTGCAATGGATGCTCCCAGCCACTGCAGCCTTGACCTGCTGGGCTCTGGTGATCCTTCCGCCTCAGCCTTCCAAGTAGCTGGAACTACAGGTGTGTGCTACCAGGCCCAGCTAATTTTTGATTTATTGTAGAGATGAGGTCTCGCCAAGTTACCCAGGCAGGTCTCGAACCCGCAGGCTCATGCTTAATCCATTCACCTCAGCCTCCCAAAGCGCTGGGATTACAGGCTGAGCCACCGAGCCTGGCTGAAAATGTTTTTGAGGAGTCATTTTTTTTTCTGCCTACCATACCGTGTAAGTAGTGGTCAAGAGCATAGGTCAGGAGTTTACCTGTCTGTGATCACCATTTATAAACTGGTGACCTGGGCAAGTTAACTTTTGTGGACTTAACTTTTCCTTATCAGTAAAATGAGTTAATAATGGTACATACATTGTAGAGTTGTTGGATGAAGTGATTGAATACTTAGAACAGTCAATGGTCAATAAATGATACTATATTGATAAAGCAGAAAAGTCAAGATACAGCCCAAGATCTTTTATCCATCACAGCCCACATTGAGAATTTCTGAGTCTCCAACTGGACTAGATTTATTGGCAGGAAAGTATTCTTCTTTTCCCTTCTGCTTGCAGTGTATTGAAAGGGCAAGACCTGTAGTCTTTCCCTTGGATGCCTAACAGATAAGGAGATTGGCATCTCTTATTTAGGGAGGGGGATGGGAAGAGGGATGGAAAGTTCCTTCCGCCTCATATGTGGTTTCCTCACAGTGGCTCACAGTGATAACAGCTTCAATTATTGTTCACTCCCAGGAGTGGACGTGAGTTCCATTTGGAAGTCTTCCTAATGGGTCTTAATAACTTTCAGGCAGCTAGATTGAGCTGGTGGCCTCCTATGCCTGTGGAAGGACTCACTTCATTCCAGCTTTTTGAGACATTCACACCTTTCTTTTTTCCCAACCACTAAGACCGCCAGGGATCACATCTTGAGACCATCTTTTTCTAAGGTCTCCACCTATAATCTTAAGT
Source organism: Cephalopachus bancanus (assembly GCA_027257055.1). Taxonomy (NCBI): domain Eukaryota; kingdom Metazoa; phylum Chordata; class Mammalia; order Primates; family Tarsiidae; genus Cephalopachus; species Cephalopachus bancanus. Next base: position 314,550 of record JAPVLO010000433.1, read on the forward strand.
CGTAAAGCCTTAGCCTTTTCCACAACTCTTTAATTTTTCCTTCTCCTTCTCGATAACGTGAATACAGACCCAGTTTGTCCCCAAAGCCTGCCTGGCCCTGAAGCATCCGACTCTAAAGAATCTTCTCCAGTGCCTGTGATTTATGGGCCTGAAGAAATTTAACCATCCTTGCAAATGTCTTCCACTGAGATGCCCACCCAGACTGCTGTCTCTCCTCTCCTTCCTCCGTGGAGCTGCTCACCCAGGACAGTCTCAACTCTTCACCAGCCCCAAAGTCAGACTATCTACTTCCAGAGAGAGGAGCTGGGGGAAGAAGGCAGACACAGTCCTGGTCAAGAAGCAGAAGACCAGAGCCGTGTTCTCTTCCACCCAGCTGTGTGTCCTCAATGACAGATTTCAAAGACAGAAGTACCTCAGCCTCTGGCAGATACAAGAACTCTCCAGCGTTCTGAGACTTAGCTACAAACAGGTGAAGACCTGGTTCCAGAACCAGAGAGTGAAGTCTAAGAGGTGGCAGAAAAACAACTGGCCAAAGGACAGCAACAGTGTGGCTTCGGCCTCAGCACCCACCCACCCTAGCGTCTACTCTCCCCACATGTCTGGGAACCTTCCAGGGTGGAGAATCCAGGTCTGGAGCAGCCAGACCTGGAACAGCCATGCCTGGAACAGTCAAACCTGGCGCCCCCAAGCCTGGAACAGTCACACCTGGAGTAGCCCCTTCCGTAACTCTGGAGAGGAGTTTGGCAGGCCACCACACAGAACCAGCAGAATTCTCCAGCTAGTGACTTGGAGGCCACCTTGGAAACAGTTGGAGAAAGCCATAGTGTCATACAGAGGGCCACTGAGTATTTTAGCAGCCCACAGACCATGGATTTTTTCCATAATTACTTTATGAACATGCATAAAGTATGAAGATGGGTGAAGACGTGTGAACGTGGGTGAAGACGGGTATTTTACTCAATTTCAGTCAGGGCAGTGGCTGAATCCTCTCTTACTCCCTCCATCCCTCCCTTGTAGGTTTTCTTGTTTTAGAGTCACATGTTGTGCCTTAATATCCTGGTTCTCATTCTGCTATTATGTCGATTTGAGGGGTGGGGTTTGACTGGAACCTAATCAAAGAGGTTTCAGTGACCTTGGCTGCTATGGACAACACAATAGGAGCTGCCTCTGGCTGTAGATAAGTAGACAGAATAGTCATCTGGAACTCTTCAGAATCTAACCTCAAGAACAAGAAGCAGAAGTACGGAGATGATGGAGCAGTCTTGCTTTCTGGGATGGGGAGGCTTTACACTAACAAACTCAGTTTAGGTGAAGGGTTAAGCTGTCACGCTCTTTAGCGATTTCCTCAGCCCCTTTTGGCTGTGGTACTATAACCTGAATTGCTCATGACACTAATATCTGTAGAAAGATACTTTGCATTTTGCGGCATCGTGATGACATCAGTGCCAGTTTTGGGGGCTTAAGTACAAATAAACTAAATAACCATTTTGCTTCTAACAATTAAAACAAAATAACTTTCAGGCACCGCTTCCTTCAGTAGCTCCCAGTCTGGAGTGCTAGCTCCTTACAGTGATGGCTATAGAAACTAGTTAATGGCTTGTGGCATCTCTCAGTGTCTTTTCCTAATGTCTCTAACCTCAAAAATAACCCTCAGGTTTCCTAGTGGCTTGAAAGCACAATGGCCTTCCCTCAGTGCCATGTCTAGAGTCTAGAGGGTATCTCACAACAGAGCAACAAGGTAGGTGCTGCAGAGTCTTTTTAAAAGAATGCAAATCTTTGCTCTTCTCAGACATCAACATCTGGAGGTTTCTGAGACAGATACAGATCCCACAAACTCAGACATCACAGAGGGTCCTTTGGGTGTGAAACAAAGACAATCTAGAGAGGGTGGCCTGGATGCTCTGCCCAGGCCCAGTTCGTTGTCGTTACCAGATCCCGCCCTATTTTACAGCAAGTCTTTGCACAAGTCATAAATGGCTACCACGAAATACCCACAATGGGCTCACAGAAAGTTTGTTTTTCACAAGCAACTTTGAAAAGGGAAAATCTGGGAGGTTTCTCACCCCAAGGTTAAGACCTGACCTCGCCTTACTGGCTACCTAGGCTCTGCACCTCAGGGCATAAACCTTGAAGGACTTGGACAGTCTACATTCAGCATTCCAAGCTGAGAGGAGAAAGGGACTTCAGATGACTCTTTAATGACACAGGCAGATGACTGAAATAGTCTCCTCTACTGGAAATGTAGACACCAAAATATAACTTGTCTTAAGGAACAGCTTCAATTTAAGAAATATGCTTTCCTTTAAAATTCTGAAAAGTCTTGGTTCTAGCTGATGCTAAGAAATTGGTTTCTAGAAAGACCATCTCTCAAGTGAAAATGGTATGCTATTACAATTCAGAACACAAATATTACAGAATATAGCCCTTCATGTGCTTATGTAATTATGAAAGATCAAAGAGTATTTCTAGAGGCAAAAGTGATTCATAAAAACAGCAAACATCTATCAATTCAATAGCTTTTAAGGGGAAACTATTTTTTCCCAAAAATGTGGAATGTTTTTTATATTTTCAAAAAAATGGAGTATTAATTTTCTTCCATAATTTTTAAGGTATATTTGGCTGTAGAGGCAACATTACATCTACATAATAGAATATATTTACTTAGTCCCTATGATTGTCAGTAGATTTGACACAGCAAGGATAAAAGACTAGCAGAAAAGAGAATTGCTTTAGAAACAGAAAATTGGAGAGACACAGTAAAAAATCTGCAACTAAATAACATCATCTGAAAATTTACAAAAATCTTATGTTTAAAGGAATTTCAAGCAGTTTCACTATTTTTAATAAAGTGAATATTAAAATGGAAATCACTTGGTTGCCTTTGTAAGTCATTTATTGATAATGCATTGGAGCAAAAGGGAGACTAATGCAACCCGTAGAAGTTGACTATGGGATCGCAAATGTCAATAAATGGCAATAAGATGAAATATCATATCCTAGCCGAAGAAAAAGACACATTGTTTGGAATTTGGACTTGCATCATTCTCTTAGGTCATTCTAAAAGTTTTCTAGTAGCCTCCCAAATATATAGTTTTTAAGATGATGTCCTTCTGACTTGTTAAAAGCATCTTAAAAATAGGCAATTATTCCCTTTTCTCTGAGCTTGCTTTTAGAAATGACATATTAACTACTAGAATTTTTTTCATATTTAACAATATCTGTGTGTATGCAATTTTATTCATTTTTAATTGGGGTATAATTTACATACATTATAGACTATTTTTTATAGTTTGATACTGATAATTGTGGGCTGCTCTTTTTTGGGGAAGTTGAAAATAAGAGCTAAATTGTGTTTGATTTGGTTACTTTATCATTATATTTTTAAATTTATGAATTGCTCCAGTATTTCCACTATTTTCAATAACTAAACATCTCTGTTATGTTTGTCTATTGTGACTAAAAGTACATTTGTATCCTGTCTATTTCTTGGCAAAATTCTTGAGCTTGAAAAGGAATTTTCTTTTACTTGTCACAATTCCTTTTAAAAGTCAATTATCACACTCCACTTACTGTTTTCTAAATTTGTGGCCTCATAGGGAACATTTAAAAAAAATTCATTTATTTTATTTTATGAATTCTTCAACAGCTTTATTTAGCATGAGACTCCAAGTGTTGGTGACTTTTTGAATTGCTGGGTTTCAAACAACTTGCTAATTCTGTCAGAGCCTCCAGTGGCTTTTCTTCTCAGTTTCACGAATAGCATAAAATAGTATAAACTATTAAAAACAGGAAGGGTAACTGTAGGTGGCTGTGAATTCTCCTTTCTAGCTATTCCAAAATAGTATCAGTAATTGGCTTCTGATTACCATTCCTGCGGTTCCCTCAAAGCCCCTTCGGTTGTATGATTTTTTGACACTGTACAATTCAAAATTATGCACTGAAAAGCTAGGAATTCAAACTATTTTTTTTACCACTTCTGCTAAAATAAGCATTTTGAAGTGAAAAATTATTTTGTTATAAGCTGTATTCAGTCAAATTATGATTATCACAGGTTTAATATGGCTTTATTGAATAGCTAACATTATTGCATAGTCAGAACATGCTAGAAGTATTCTTAGAGGTGGCAGTGAAATCAAGAGGTCAAAAAGCCCAGCAGCAAGTGCCTATAAGACACCAGAGCTGTGAATTCCTGCTATGTTGACTGATAAAGTGGCTTTTAGGCTCAGGATGTGCAAAACGCAGTATAGGGTAGCATGAAAGGGGGAAGGTTTTTTCACATTTTGACTCTATATTTCTACATTATTTGAATTTCTTTTTTTTTTTTTTTGCTTTTTTTGAGACAGGTTTTTACTCTGTGGCCCAGGCAGTGGTACCACGATAGCTCACTGTAACCTCAAGCCCCTGGGCTCAAGTGATCCTCCTGCCTCAGTCTTCTGAGTAGCTGGGACATACCACCACGTCCAGCTAGTTTTGTTTTGTTTTGTTTTTTGTAGAGACAGGGTCTTACTATGCTGCTCAGGCTGGGCTCAAAGTCCTGCCTAAAGTCATCCTCTCACCTTAGCCTCTTCAAATGCTGAGATAGCAGGCACGAGTCCCCATGCCCGGTCATTATTTGAAATCTTACAATGATGATATTATCATTTGTTACCTACATAGTCAAAACATTTAAAAATTTGTTGTTACTTCTCAAGCGAGAATGTCTATGTGATTTTAAAAAATACATAGGTTAAAGGAAAAGGACGGTGTAGTTGTTGTACACATCTGAGATCTGAGACTAAGCATGTATTTAAAGGATGGCGATACACCACCCAGGACAAACGCAGTGAGACTGTCTATGGCTGATGAGTAAAGGGGAAGCAATTCATGTCCAGTAGAACTAGCAGAAGGTTTCTTTTATTTATTTATCCATCCATCTATCTATTTATTTATGAGGCAGGATCTCACTCTGTTGCCCAGGCTGGAGTGCAGCGGTGCAATTATGGCTCCTTGCAACCTGAATTTCTAGGCTCAAGTAATCCTCTTGCCTCAGTCTCCCAAGTAGCTAGGCATGCATCATCACACCCAGCTAGTTTTTGTATTTTTGGTAGAAATGGGCTCTGTCTATGTTACCTAGGCTGGTCTGAAACTCCCAGCCTCAAGCGAACTTCCACCCCGGCCTCCCAAAGTGCTGTGATTACAGGCTTGCACCACTGTGCCCAGCAGCAGAAGGTTTCTAAGTAAAAGTGGTTCTTTTCTTCTGACCACTCTCACTTTGTGGCCCAGAGATGAACACCTTCAGGCAACTGAAGCTGCTCCAGCTTGTGTGTGCAATTCATACAAAGCCCAAACATATTACAGGTTCTTCTTGCAGTACAGAAATAAGCAAAGTTTCCTAAAGCCAGGCACTCCATTAAAATGGTCATTGAGTCAAGGTAAAAACATTTTTTTTTTTTTTGAGTTGGAGTCTCACTCTGTCGCCCAGATTGGAGTGCAGTGGCCGCTCCCAGCCACCGCAGCCTTGACCTGCTGGGCTCCGGCGATCCTTCCACCTCAGCCTTCCAAGTAGTCGGAATTACAGGCCTGCGCTACCACACCCGGCTGATTTTTTGATTTATTGAAGAGATGAGGTCTTGCTGCCCAGGCGGGTCTTGAACCTGCGGGCTCAGGCAATCCACTACCTCAGCCTCCCAAAGGCACGGGATTACAGGCTGAGCCACCGAGCCTGGCTTAAAGAGAGAGTAGAGAGCACATAGATTTTTTTCCCCCCTCTTTCAATAAATTAAGAGACTTCAGTATACCTTAAATAAAGAGAGAAACAAAATTTAAGATATGAGTTTTAAAAAATTACTTTAATGTTCAGTCCAACACTAAAAGAATTTGCTCATTTCTTACTGATTAATGTCCCTAAGAATTAAAAGATAGTTTTATGAGAATATGGTTTATGCATGGAGATGGGGTTTAATCAGCAAAGTTTCAAATATTGAAAGCTATTTTCTACTTCATTGCACTTAAGAAAATAGAATTAGTCAGACTATGTTTAACTATACCATTATATTGTAAAGTTAATGGGAAATTAAATAAGTGCATATGTGATATTTGGTACCTTATACTGTAATCTTTTTTTTTTTTTTTTTGAGTTGGAGTCTCACTCTGTCGCCCAGACTGGAGTGCAGTGGCCGCTTCCGGCCACCGCAGCCTCGACCTGCTGGGCTCCGGCGATCCTTCCGCCTCAGCCTTCCAAGTAGCCGGAATTACAGGCACGTGCTACCACGCCCAGCTAATTTTTTGGTTTATTGTAGAGATGAGGTCTCGCTGCCCAGGCGGGTCTCGAACCCGCGGGCTCAGGCAATCCACTCACCTCAGCCTCCCAAAGGCGTGGGATTACAGGCTGAGCCACCGAGCCCGGTTTATACTGTAATCTTAAATGATTATTACTTACTATTTAATCTAACTCTGGATTATTGGTGGTCCTGTCATTTCTTTTAAGTAATTATGCAAATTAGTTATGAGCTAATTTTAAGTGCTTTCATATTTTGATTGAGACGCATTTAACATTTTCCATTGAATAAAAAAAAACAAAACTTGAAAAAAGTCTCTAAATCCTTTCTCACACAACTTTCCCTTCTTATTTTGTCACATGCTACATGGCTAAAATGATGCAGCAAACAGAATATAAATATTACTCTAGCCAATATAGCTGGCTAGTCAGTTGGGCTTTAATTTTATTGAAAAACATTTTACTGATTATTACAAAATATCACACAGTCATGCAATTCTCAGTTCTAGTAATGCTCTAAGTATATTTCTGCTTTCAAGTGTCCCCATCAATGTTCTTATTTTGAGCTGGTACTTTTTAACCAGGCTTTTTTCATAGATGTGCCCCAGTGATATTTTCCTAAAGAATCAAGCCTGTTTTGAATGATATTTTCTTTTATAAACTGAAATTCATGCCTTATAATATCTAGACATTAATATTCTTAACTGGCTAATGCACACAAGCATGTCTTTTATAAAAAAAAACTTCCTGTAAGTGACCATACCTGAAGGAATACTATTAACAGAAGATTGAAAGACTACACTTCTACCAATGTTTCTGAATACACCTAGGATGTTTTTTACCCTACTTTTTTTTAGATTGGAAAATATAGTTTATTTGGAAAGTAAATGAGAGAGAGATGGAGAGAGCGAGAGAGAGAGAGAGAGAGAGAGAGAGAAGATTCACCTCCCTAAGGTAGGGGAAGGGGGCCAAAGCTTAGAAAAACACAGCCTGGTCATAGCTCAAAGAACACAAGGCCAGACCATAGCTTAGCAAGGCAATGGACTACCCTAACATTTTAAGACAATAAACAGAATAGGCAAAAATAACATTTTATTTTTTTAAAAACTCATCTTACTTTTAATATCCTCAAACAATCAAGTGGCATGCATTCTCAACCACAAATTGCAATGTGACTAAGACACAGCTGAAGTAATCAGTTGTGTTACAAAAAAATTTATGCTTGGAATTTATTTTTTAAAATCTAGTTTTATATATAAAATATAGCCTGTTTCAACTCCTTCTTAAATTTAGTTCAAAGTATAGTCCAAAAGAATACGACATCTGTCCCTTGCTCCTGAATTTTATATTCACATAATTCATAGATTGTCTAAAAAATTACTTTGCCTTATTTGAAGTAAGAATTAATCATGTGAAGTAGAATTAAGGATGGGGGACACACACACACACACACACACACACACACACACACACACGCACACAAACATTATATTATTTACAAAATGAATTTAGAAATATATAAAATAAATAATATTCACCTGCACAAAGTGGAGAAAATGTACTATATGCTGTTGAATATTTATGTAGAAAATATAAGTCTTGTGTATGTTGGGCTCTAGGTAACTGTGCTTGCCATTCTTGTGTTTTATATCCATGGAGAGTACCTAGCAGGAAGTAGACAAGTGGTGTGTACCTTTTTCATAAGCTAAAAGCATATGTTTTGCAAACTTTTGTCTAAGAATCTTACCCAATGTCATGAAGCTGAGCAAATTGGAAAATTATTCTTGTGCATTTTTGAATTTTCCCTTGCCTCAGATGACTCTGGGGGTTGTTATCCCTGGGTAAAGGAATCAAATAAATGCTTTGATTCTGTGAGTCTAACGATTCTTCTCTTCTTAATGTCAAGCATATAAAACCTTCTATTTGATGCAACACAAAGGAGGTGAGGCAGAAGGAGGAAGGACTTAAGTCCTGCTGCAGGCCATTTATGAATCTGTAGGCGATAATTTTATAGTAATGCAGATAAGTTATAACACTTATTCTGAAATTCTAGAATATTCTTTGCGAATTTATTGGTGATTATATTTTGCATTTTCTGTTTCCAATATTCTTTCTATGGCTTAGAATTTTGCCTCTACCATAGGCAAATAAAGGCATTTAAAAGGAGAATATTTGTTTCTTCCATTATTTCTGTGGCTACCATCAGATTGAGCAACTTAGTGGGAATATGGGTGAACTCTCCAGCAGCTGAGTTTAGGTGTTTATGAGCGTTCTCCACACAAACTACTGAGAATAATACAGATTATTATACAGAAAGTTATACAGAGAATCAATGATTCTCTGGCTTCAACCCCCCAGTATGCATGCTTCCTGCTGTCAAGCCCTTTGAGGATGGACTAGATCCATGACACAGCTTTCATTTTGATCCTACATCTGGATAATTGCTCCTGGAACTTTTAGTGCAATATCTCTCGAGCATAAAGAAAAAGGAGCTGTACAGATTCAGGCACTTAGTCTTTCTGTCCTCAGATGGGGCAAGGAAGGGTACTAGTTCTTGAATGATCAACTATGTAAATGACTCATTAAAATTTTTTTCATTTGCAGTGTCCTGAATAGCCTTATGAAATACTACAACAGCATGCGGTCAGTCATCTATTAATAAAGTTCCTTCTTTCAAACAACATAATGTGGAAATTACACTGGTACATTTTTAAAATTTTGCAGTCATGAAAACTTATTGTTTTATAAGTGCTTAAATAGGCGAAGAATATTGTGGCTTGCTCCATTGGTAGAATCACCATTGTAATGATACTACAGTCCACAATTACACAATTGCTGAGCAATCCACACTGTAAGGTATGCTCCTAATTATCGGGTTCAATGGAGAATATGTGCTGACTTCCAAGGACTTGTTAAAGCAAATATCTAGGCTATGTCTAATTAGAGGGTTCTGAAATACTTTCAATATTGGAAGGTCATATATGTCTCAACTCTACAGGGTATAAATTTGTCATGTGGCTCTACTGCTAAGTGGAATTTGCAGATAAGGCATGTGCTATGGTGTTTACAAAAAGAAAAGGATTTGGAGTCAGCTCAATTTGGTTCAGATTTTGTCTACCAGAGATCAGTTAAATGACCTTGGGCAAGTTAGTTAACCCCTCTGGGCATCAGTAAAATGGGGAATGATAAAATCACTTAAGTAACAGAAGTTGTTGTGAAAATCACATAAGTTCATGTACACAGAGAGTCTAATACGGAACCCAGCACATAGCAGTTGGTCAGTGAAAGTCTATTATTTTACTGCTTTATTGTCAGATTTGTTGGCTTAGAATCGTTCATCTCTTTGAAGCACATTGCCAATTGACAGCAATGTTTCTCTGTTACAATAAAACAGGTGTGGCTTCCGTCCACTTCACTGAGAGGAAGAGACAGCCATTACGTAGAGCCGTCTCCATCCAGTGTTCTACCGCTTCCTCTTTCCAAGTATGTAAGAGCAGTTTTTGCTTATCAATGCACCCCATGGTGAGTGGATTGTTTTTTCCAGCAACGAAACATTGTTCTGACAACATCACCTGCAAGGCTAATTGTGCACTATTCCTTTAACCAGAGGACACCCTGTTTAATTTATCTGCAGTCTTAGAGGGGAGTTGTTCGCTAGATGAGATAGTGTTCTAAATAAAGTCTGGTACAAAACAGTCTCATATTTTGCTTAATCCTGAATCCTCCATAAAGTCTCAGTTAACTGTTGGGCTGTCCTAAGTGTTTCTTTATGGTGATCTCACACTGCTCCATAGCTTATGTCAGAACTTCTGCCAGATTGAACAACACAGCACATTTTTGCCTGAGATACAACTCCCCACCTTTTGGGATGACTACTTTGGGCTTTCCCTGTCTGGTGGTAATCAATTTGGATACTATCTTGTGTTGGTCCTTGACATCTGATCAAAACAGTGGTTCTCATCAATAATAATGAAGAGAATAGAACAAACTTATTGGTTACTTTAGTACAGAAAGCCCTCAATGGCTCTAAGACATTCAGATGGTCATGATACTTAGAATTTTGAGTTGCAAGACATTCATGAGCAGTAAGTAAAATAATCTAATATATTTCTGAGCATATTCCTAATCCACAATTTATTCATTGAAAGAGAGTTTGTACTGTATTAAAGTTTAAACTGTTCTATGACTAGACTCCTTATAAAACACATACTTCAAACTCCATTAAAAATTTTTTTTTTTTTTGAGTTGGAGTCTCACTTTGTCACCCAGACTGGAGTGCAGTGGCCGCTCCTGGCCACCGCAGCCTCAAACTGCTGGGCTCCGGCGATCCTTCCGCCTCAGCCTTCCAAGTAGCCAGAGTTACAGGCGCGTGCTACCACACCCGGCTGATTTTTTGATTTATTGTAGAGATGAGGTCTCGCTGCCCAGGCGGATCTCCATTTAAATTTAAACAATAATTAATTTGGTTCTTCTCACCTCCAGCTATAAACTAGACAACTCATTAAAAATCCATCTGCTTTTCAACATTAGAGAGTGGAGTATGTTAGTTCACTTTAATTTTCTTACTGTGAATATTTTGGGGTAAGTACAGGCACTGAGTTATACCCTACATTTTATATAACCACTACAAGAGATTGGCACCGGGGCTAAAAAATAAGTAATTGATTTTCAAAGAGAGTAATCCTTTTCTTTGTGAATGGACTGAATTCTTGTGTAAACTGTCAGAGTCAATGTCTATAGATCTTCTGAACACTGTTAAACCAAGTGGCCACCATATGCTTGATGTGCCACCAGAAGTGATCAATAAATGAGGACTAAGATTCTTCCATAGGTTTAAAACTTCTAGTTATTTCTACCAATTCTGCAATAACAGAGATTTACTTTCAGATTGTGAAGTGTTTTAGAGTGTAGTTAACCAAAGAAAAGTGCTTTTGAGGAAAATTTTTCAACGGACACATTCTACAATTCAATCTCTATATCTGTTACATTTAAACAAAGGAGTAAATTATGAAATTATAGACATAGTTCAATTTTACTGGAGCACATCAGCATGCTACAAATGAGAGGCTGAGTGAATGGTTATAAAGTGTTCATATTCATCCTATGGGAAAGTTGCAGGAAATGACTTGACAGCTTCAGATGTAGCCTCCTGCAGTTGAAAATAACAGAAATGCAATAGTATTCTGACATTTTGACTATTTAGCAATCTGTTCATTCTTAATTTAAAAATATTCTTTACCCTGTACCCTCTCAAAATATAGTGAAATGATTTGCATGCTGTTGAGAAAGAAGGAAAAAAACATATCTTTTGAATGTCCACTATCTAAAGAATGATGAAGTTGTTATCTTTCCATTGAAAGAAGACTTTTACTTTTTTATTTTTGACTTTTTGTAGACATGAGGTCTCCCTATGTTGCTCAGGCCGATCCCAAACTCCTAGGCTCAAGCAATCCTCCAGGCTCAGCCCCCCAAATTGTTAGGATGACAAGCAGGAGCAACCGTACAAAGCCGAAAGAATTTAGGGAGGAGACGTAAAACCAGGGACAAAGAGAGGAGTCAAGATGAAAGAGATATAATGGTTTGGGTTTTAAAAAAAAACAGCAAAATGTTTCTGGTAATTTTAGTCTTTTATACTTTTCTTTTGTGACACATCAATGATTTATTAAAATTATATAAACAGTGGTCTGAGTAAGCTATAAATATTTAATTACAATAAATTAATGGACTCTTTAACATCATTTGAGAAAGGTCGCGTAGTGATTATTTAAAAAAAGATATTTCAACCGGATTGTTGTTGGTTTTTTTTTTTTTGATGGTTTGGGTTTTAAAAAAAGTGATCACTCTGTCGCCCAGACTGGAGTGCAGTGACCACTCCCGGCCACCACAGCCTCGACCTGCTGGGCTCTGGTGATCCTTCCACCTCAGCCTTCCGAGTAGCTGGAACTACAAGCGCGCGCTACCACACCCGGCTAATTTTTGATTTATTGTAGAGAAAAGATCTTGCCAAGTTGCCCAGGTGGGTCTCGAATCCCTGGGCTCAGGTAGTCCACTCACCTCAGCCTCCCAAAGCGCGGGATTACAGGCTGAGCCACCGACTCCAGTCAACCGGATTGTATAGGGCTGCCTCGTACACCTTTATTCATTAGAAGTAGCTGCCCTGCCAGCTGACAAAGGAGCCCCGTGTGGAATAAGGAAGTTTTTCTAGGTCTCTTACTTCCTAATATGCACAAAGGAGTCCACCTACTTTATGGAAGTCTTCTCTGTCTTCCTTCTGAAGGTACACAAAGGAGTTCACATATTTTATAGAGGTTTTCTCTATCCCCCTTCCCAGTGTGTATACAAAGGAGTCCACCTATTTTGTCAAAGTTTTCTCTGTCCCCCTTCCCAATGGGCACAAAGGATTCCACCTACTTTACGGAGGTTTTCTTGTCCCTCCACCTTAATATGTAAAACAGTATGAGCAGTTCCTCCTTTGGGTTCAACTTCCTTTCCTGATCTTTTTTCCTTGAAATGAATGGAAGAACGCTAGGCAGAGTGCTGGAAACGAGACATTCAGTGAGAAGTAGAGGATTAAAAGATCTGCCATCGGGTACAGAAATCTCCAGACTGGCATTGTCTAAGGTCCGTCAGAAGTCGATTTCCTAGTCACAAACATGTGTGGGGGTTTTCATAACTGTGGTGAGTGGAAGGGTCTGGACCAGGTTGTGACTGAAAGGCAGGCAGACTTCCCAGTAGCTGGGACTGCAGGTGGGTGCTACTATGCCCAGTTAATTTTTTTATTAAAAAATTTTTTTTTGTAGAGACCAGGTTTTACTATGTTGCCCAGCCTGGTCTCAAACTCCTGGCTCAAGCAATCTGTCTGCCTCAGTCTCCCAGAGTGCTGGGATTATGGGTGTGAGACACTGCACCAAACCCCCCAAAGTTTTTTTGATGCAATTAAATTCGATGAGGTCAAAAGTAGAGAGTTTCAATTACCATCGACTAATAATTACTAATTGATTCAAACTGAGATTATTAAATACTGCTGTGGCAGGGAAGGTTACGTAGCTTGGGGTAAACTTTTTCTTTAAATAATAAAGTCAGATGGTCCACACTGGGGTCAGGCTGGCCACATGTAAGCACAGGCAGCATATTAGATGGCCAGGCAAGGGTGAAGTCAGAGTTGGTGTATTTTAATTCCATAGTTTGACGAGCAGCGATAAGCAGGAGAGGAGGACCTAGTTCCTCTGCTAATGCTCACTCTGATCTTCTCATAGAAAATTTGTTTTCTGAGCGTTTTCAGTCCTACAATTCTATTAGCGAAATTATTCACATGGTTGATGAGAGATGTCAGTCAGCTTCCCCTGGCATTGAATCACCATGTAATAATTTTGTTACTGTGAGAAAACATTTTCCTATATGATAAATAAGTTATTTACAAATTAACCTTTGGAAACATTTGTTAGAAACTGCCTGTGTATATTTCTTTACAAATATATACAAGTGTGAAGCCAAAGCAAACTAAAAAATCCCCAGAAAAGTAAGCAAAACTTTGCCTTTCAAATAGAATGCTTAGACATATTTTTTTCTTATTCTTAGTGTTTGTCACACACTGCAGTGAATTATCTTTTCCCTGTGCTGAAAAGTTTCTAATTGGCTTCAGTTAGCTAGTTCATAAAAACATTCAAATTTTTTCTAACATTTGTTATCACAGAAGACAGTATTTTTCTAATTCAAATTATCAACCAGAAATTCATTTCTTACCTTGTCAGAAGGTTTGAATGGATTTCCTTGTCCACTAATTCCACCACTGATACTAAATCCAAGGCCAGGGTTTTTTTCTATTCTCACACAAAACTATGTAAAAAAGATATTAAAAGATAATCAAATAGCTGTCAAAGCTAAATATTTTCAAATAACCTCATTATAGTAGAAAATATTCTGATTTTGCTTGAGTTCTTAAGGTTAGCCTATGTCAACTTGGTACACAGAAGGCAGTATAGACTCCAACGAAGTGTTTATAGTCTCCACAGGCAACAAGGATGATGAAAACTGGCTTAAAATTACCTGAATGAGTAGATGTTAGTAAGTGCTTATCTGTTACCATGTATAGGAGGACTACATTGATTAGCTGTTTTAAGTAATTAGATGTCTTATCTGCACCTAAAAGGTTGTGCGTTATCTTAACAATATTATGCCATAAATAATACCATAAATGCACATGCATTCAGACTGATTAGAAAGGACTGTGTGGATCAGTGAAAGAAAGCTTGCAAGTGTAGAATGAGAGAAAATATGGCTATTTAAACAAGTTGCTTCTACTTTCTAGCAAAGTAGCACAATTCTTATCTTTGATAAAGTCTATTGGTGAGGAATATTAGGGGGTCTAGTTTTCTCAAAATAAGGGGCCATGGCTTTAGTGAGGGTGAAACAAAGGAAGAATAAAGTACTTAGTAAAGAAAGTTTCAGGTCTCCCAGCAGCTCCTGGTGTAGGAGTAGGGGCTTCAGAAGGAAGAAAAAGGTCAACAACAGGAAAAAAACTACTTGTGACAGGGAATAGCCAATATATGTCTAGGACTGTGGGGGCTAATATTTGAACGCTGTATATTACCTCTTCAATAACATAAGGTATCAATAAAAATCTGTTCAACACAAGGACCTTATGATTTATGGCAGTATGAGGAAATAATTACATTAAGACTAGGGTACACCCTGGAGCAAGGCAAGATAACAGCAATCATAAAAGCTAATGCAGAGTGGAGATGGAGAAGTCAGCAGAAGGGAATGTAGTGTCAAGAATGACTCCAGACACTGCAACAAACCTCAGAATTGGTGGTCTCCTGAGCGGGGGTGCATGTGGGCTGTGGTGTCAATGCTGGCTCTCCATGTAAAGTGGGACAGAGTGATGCTAGATGATTGAAAGACTCAGCACCAAGAGGCAGTATACTTTGGTTACGTAAAGAAAGAAACACTTTTATAACTTTTAAGTACAGAACAAGTACTGGAACTAGGTGAACCAACTGTTACCAAAGGTTAGCAGAAAAAGTCTAATAAAGATTTAAGGGGAAAAAATTGGAAGAAATGCATTAGCATATATTTTGTACTTCCATAAACACATACTGGAGAAATTCTTATAGGTGATTGGAAACTTCTGCTTTCTGAACTAGCCTGCTTTCCCCCTGGCATTCTTGCTCAGTCTATTAATTTGCTTATGACATCTGCAAATGCCCAAATTACCCTATGTATTTTGTTGTGAAGGTACCCACATCCCTGCCTCTGAATGGTTCAAGCAAACTTGAGTTATCTTCCTGACATAGTTAGCATACATTGTTGCTAGAACTTGGATCAGTTAGGTTTGTCTCTTTAGTGGGACCATACTTAATTCTCTGTTCTTCTTCATAATAGTACATACAATGTTTAACTATTACATAGTCCACTTGCAACACAAAGGCAAAAAACTATCCACTAATGTCATTTTTAAGGTGGTCATTAATGAGTAGTTTCTGAATTACAGGTAGATGCAATTGCCATAAGTACTTTTCCAAGTTTTTATCTTAAAGATATGCTTAAGTACACATTTCCTTCAACTGGGCTAGATTAGTTACAGCTCATTATCACACCGTAGTCGAAAAACAGTTTATAATAGTTTAAATAGTATATATAAATGCTCACAGTCTATGGATACTGACCCATAATAGCCAGAAGAAATATTTTAGCGTCATTCCATATACTAGTTCATCTTTTTGCTATTATTTATGAATTAGAAAATTAGAAGAAAGACACTATTATGATTAAATCATTTTTTCTTTTGTGTTTTCCTATATATCTATGTGTTTCCTATTAAATTCTTTTAAATTGCGGCATTATCTCTCTTATGTGAAAATTTTATATTGCACAATGTAGTATGCAGACAGTATACTTACTTTTGGCTTTCCCCAGACCATTATAAAACCTTTAAGGAAACAAATGCAACAGATTTCATTTACAAAGTAAATTGCTGAAAGTAGTTTCCAGTCATTCTCCTTCAAGGTAGTGACTACATCTATTTTATATTATCATAAATCTGAGAGGCACTAAAACTCTAAGGGAAACAAATTTCATATGTGTCAAGTATATGAAGAACTGCCTCAATATATTTTTTAGTAATAGAAATAATAAAGATGGCACTGTGGTTTTATAAATGTGACAGACAAATATACTTTCTGATCTGAAGCTAGACTCCTCTTGGGTATGCCAAGGTGTGGCTAGTGAGTTGCATTGTGACCATTGGACCTCAAAAAGCACATCAGAGCAAGTGTTCATCTCACACACAAGGAGCTCCACTTGCCTGAGAAGGCCCCAAGAAGCCACAAAATGTCAAAGCAGAGCACACCTCACAGTCAAGAAGCAGTCTGAGATGGAGGAGGATCAGCAAAGAGGAAATGTGGTGTTCTCGCAAAAGATCAGGTCTACTAAGCTAATAAACAGTTTCTGCAACAAGAATCTGTACTTTGATTTTAAGAGACTGGTTTCAAAGAGCAAAATTTCTGGCTGAAAACGTGTGCAACAGTCTGGCAGTCAATGCTGCATTTGCTTCTTTCAGAGTCTGCTTCTATCACTCGGCTTTACTGGACACTTCTGGTCTGTGTTCATACTGTAATTTCAACACTGGGCGTTGTTTCAGAGATGCTTTCTTGACAAAGTGGATTGTTGTGTTGCAGGACCTGTGAGGTCCTCATCTATAATGTGTAGAAGGTAGTATTCTGACTTGGTTTCACGATGCTCTAAAATCTAGTAGCCAGGAACACAGGAAATAGGTGTGTGTGATTGTATGTGTGTGTGTGTGTGTGTGTGTGTGTGTGTGTGTGTGTGTGTGTGTGTGTGTGTGTGTGTTGGGAGGTATGATTCAGGTTAGGGAGTGCATTACAGAAAGATACTTAGTGGTGCTATGCTGAATTAACTTTCTAGTGACTATTCTCTTTCCCAGCAGTATGTATTATAGCTTTTAGTGGATACCTGCTGCTTCTGCTGCCAAAGATGCATTCATCCTTCTCATAGCTATATTTTAATTTCTCTTTGAAGAGCCACCCACTTTCTTATTCTCAGCTTGCATGCTTTGGAGGCATTGTGCTATTCATACCTAAAAGAAAGCACTGTAGTCCCTAAAAAATGTGATTGTTTACAGGAAGGGCAGGTAACCCAATAAAAAAAAAGATTTAGGAGATATCTACTAAGATTTCCAAAAATTGTGTTCTTTCCTTGCTAGTTTCAAATCTGAGAAGATCTGGAGCCCTTGGAGCTATTTTTCTACTATGACAGGAAAGTTGTTCTAGGACAAAAACCAACCCGGGGAAAGAGAAGTAATGACTTCCAACAAGCCTAGCATTAAGTCTTATCTGAAGCCTGCCCCAATCCTGGAGTTTCAGTTTATATATGCCAAAACATTCTCTGTTTGCTTAAGTATTATCATATTGGATCACTGTAATCAAGTGCTAGTTGATAAAGAGTCTGGGGGAACATTGCTCCTTTTCAAATATAAAAGAAGCTTTTTTATTATCTTTGATTTTATTATTTTTAATTTTAATTTTTTTAGAAGAGGTCTCGCTATGTGGCTCAGGCTGGTCTCAAACTCCTGGCTGCAAGTGATTCTCCCACCTCGGCCTCTCGAAGAGGTAGGATTACAGGCATGAACCACTGCACCCAGCCATACTAGTTTAAATTTTTTTTTAGTTGGAATCTTACTCTGTCACCCAGGCTGGAGTGCAGTGGTATCCTCACAGCCACCTCAGCCTCAACCTGCTGGGCTCAGGAGATCCTTCTGCCTCAGCCTTCCAAGTAGCTGGAACTACAGGTGCTTGCTATCACACCCATCTAATTTTTTGATTTATTGTAGAAACGAGATCTCACCAAGTTGCCCAGGCTGGTCTTGAACCAGTGACCTCAGGCAATCCTCTTGCCTCGGCCTCCCAAAGTACTGGGATTACAGGCTTGCGCTACCACGCCTGGCCACTTCTCTTTTATTTTAAAAAGAAAACAAGTTATACACTTGTTTGAAAATTCCTTTGGGAACTGAAACAACTAGAACCTCAAATATTCTATACAGTATGAAACTCAAGATAAGGTTTTCACCCATTGAAGGGCTGTTAATTTCAGGAGCATCCAGAAAAAACTTGATGACTAAGAATGCTTCACTCCTGGAGTCATTTCCAGGCCCGAGTCCTGGAAGAGTTATCACAGAAAAGCACTGCTGAGGAGGGTTTCATATCTACATGAATTTTTATGCAAGTAAGGCAGCTAAGTCACTCTCATATCTATTATCTCTTCATTGACTCTCCAGAGCAACAGCTGGCATACAGCACTCAATTAGTTTTTGATTGAATCAACAAATGAACGAGATAATATGCACGTGCAGCCAAGGATACTTTCAAACAGATTATCAATAGTACATTGTGGCTCCTTGTTAAAACACAGAGGATTTTGGAATGCATGCCATTTCTTCAAAGAGTGCTTTGATTATGTAATCAACTACTTTGACAAACTGTTACAGCTTTGAAAATAAAAACTGCTGCCAAAATCATGATTTGTGCCTTTATGTTACAAATATTCACTGATTCCCTACTAAGCGCCAGGCAGATAATAAAACTTCTAGACCTCACGGAACTTACACACTAGTGAAAAAGATAGATAGCAAACATAAAAAACAAATAAATAATTTTAAATAGTGAGATGATCTGTAGAAAAAATACAGCAGGAAAGGTACTGATTGAATGGGAGTGAGGATCTATTTTAGATAGAGCAGACACAAAAGACCTCTCTGAGTCTGTAACATTTGAGCAGAAACACAAATGGTTCTTTAGAACTCTTTAGGATTGAGTGATAGACAATAAGGCAAAAGAAAACTATCCAGAGAAGAGGGAACAGTGATAATAAGATGGATGGGTCTTTATGAAGTCAAGAAAGAACAAGATGGCATAAGGATAGACATATAGGTCAACTTTTGACAGAATTGAAAGTCCAGAAATAAGCCCTAACATTATGGCCAAATTATTTTGACAAAGGGCTCAGGTAACTCAGTGAGGAAAAGAGGAGTTTTTCAACAAATGATGCTGGGACAACAATATATCCAAACGTCCAAACGCAGAAGAATAAATTTATATCCAAAACTCACACCATACACAAACATTAACTCAAAGTAGATTACAGATTGAGACATAAGACATATACTGTAAAACTCTTAGAAGAAAATGCAAGAGGAGTAAAATTCATGATATTAGGCAGTGATCCTTTGATATGAAACCAAAGGTGATACAAGATATTGGAACATTGAATTCATCAATTTTAAACATTTTTTGTGCTTCAAAGGAGACCTTCAAGAAAACAAAAAGAAAGTCCACAGAATGGGAGAATATATTTGCAAATTATATATCTGATGAGGTTCTTATATCCAGAATATATAAGTAACTCTTACAAATCAATAATAAAAAGACAAAGAACCCAATTTAAAATAGGCAAAATATTTGCACAGACATTTTCCCAAAGAAGATATATAAATGTCTAATAAGCACATAAAAACATACTCAGTGTCATTAATAGTTAAATAAATGTAAATCAAAATCACAATGAGATACTAAGTCACAGGAAGGCTATAATTAAAAAACACAGACAATCACAAGTATTGGCAAAGATGTGGAAAAATTGGAGCAATCATTCATTGTGGTGAGGATGCAATATATTGTAGCTACTTTAGAAAACAGTTTAGCAGCTCCTCAAAATGCTAAACATAATTACTATATGACACAGCAATTTCACTTGTAGATATCTATCCACGATAAATGAGAATATATATCTATACACACAACTTTGTACTTAAAGGTCATAGCATTAGTCACATAACCAAAAAGCAGAAATAACCCAAATGTCCATCAACTGAAAAATGTATAAGCATAATGTGGTATACCCATACAATGAGTATTTAACAATGTATTTAACAATGACAAGGAATTAAGAACTGATACATGCTACACCAAGTACATCATGCTAAATGAAAAAGCAAGTCACAAGAAACACACGTTGCACAATTCCATTTATATAAATTATCCCGAATACGCAATATGTTGAGACAGAAAGAAGATGAGTGGTTGTCCAGGCTGGAAGGAGGGGGTAAGGAAAGTGACTGCTAATGGATATAGAGTTTCTTTCTGAATGACGAAAATATAAAATTAGATTATGGCGATGGCTATATAACTGTGTAAACAAAATAAAAGCCACTGAATAGTAGTGCACTTTAAAAAGGCCAACTTCATGCTGGTAAATTACAAACAACGAGGTCAGATGACAGAGGAGAAACAGTGAAGGGAAGAGCAGATTGAGAGGAAAGCCGGGCCATATCTGTGGAGACGCCACGTCATAGAAAGGATCTGGAACTGACTCCGAAACCTGAGCGCCACGAGAGCATTGCATGCACAGGAGTTGCATGATGGGGCTTTTGTTCTGGCAGTGGAGAACAGACTGAAGGGAAGTAAAGGTGAAGAAGAGAAAGCAATTTGGAGGCTTCTGAGTCGTTAGGAGTGAGGTTGTGACCAACTCAGACGGCAGCTGGGCAAGTGATGAGAACTTGTGGGTTCAGGATAGATTTTGACAGAATTGCTGTGGACTGGGGTGCAGGCTGTGAGAAACCGCAAGGAAGGGCCTTTGGTCACAGCAAAAGGGCGATCAGAAGGACCGCCAGCTGAAATGGGGCAGTCTGGGAGGGCAGCAGGTTTGGTGGGGGCAACAGCAGGAAATAGGCAGTTTTCTCCACGATGCCGAGTGTAAGGAGTTTGTTGGACATCCAGATTGAGCTGCCAACATTTGCTAATTTCATATGAACATCTAGACGGCAGGGGAGAGACCAAGGCTGGAGATAACAAGTTTTAGAGTCACCTAGCCTGGAACTGAATTTAGGGGAGCGTGAGCAAAAGAGAGGAGTCCAACCCTAAGCAGGGGGCAGAAGAGAGCCGGGACATAATGACTGGTGAAGTAAGAGGGAAAACCAGTAGAATGATGGCAGCCAAGTGAAGAAACTGCTTCAAGAAAAAGGTCACTCCAACCACATAACTGAAGGGTCAAGTGAGTGAGATGGGTATGGGACTTGACAGAAGCAGAGAGAATGCTTCATGGTATGTTTATCAAACTTGAAATGGAAGTAGCTACTACTTTTAGTTCCTGGTTTCATCGGTTGTCATATAACAGCACTTATATAGATAAGTGATAAAGAGGGTATTGTAACTGTTGTGTTTGACTTACATTGTATACACTGCATAACCATACAAATTCTACATAAACCTTCTCTGCATTTTCCAAAATTTCTAATAAATATGTGTAATGAGCTGAAAAAGGTAATAATAATTAGAAAATACAGATATTAATAGTCAACAATACTACTTTTGATAATGGCTCTTCTATTTTCTTTTCTTCTTTTTTTTTGAATTGGAGTCTGTCGCCCATGCTGGAATGCAGTGGCACGCTCACAGCCACCACAGCGTTGACCTGCAGACCAGCTGGGCTCAGGCAATCCTTCTGCTTCAGTCTTCCAAGTAGCCAGAACTACAGATGTGTGCTTCCATGCCTGGCTAATTTTTTAAAAAATTATTTTTATTGTAGAGATGAGGTCTTGCCAAGTTGCCAAGGCTGTTCTTGAACTGCAGGCTTAGGCAATACATTTGTTTTAGCTTCCTGAAGTGCTGGGATGACAGGCTGAGCCACCGTGCCCGGCTGTGATCTTCTATTTTCATACCATTTTTGTCTGCTGTGTATAAGAGATGCAAGTCTAGCTCAAAACCCTAATTAAATCTTTCAAAAATATGTACTGGTATCAAGGTTGAGGAATAAAATCCCCTGATGTGGCATTTTTCAAGTCTTTCAGAAAAATTTAGCTTATTCTGTATGTAACTAGGAAGTGGAAATTCAAATGCCTTTTTGTTCAGAAATAATTTTAGAGGTTATTCATTTTATTTCCTTCATTTTACTCTTAAGGAAACCAACAAAATCAAGCATATGTTTAGTGAAGCGATCACAGCCGTCCTTTGATTCCTGTTGCAATACTGACCATGTTCTGCCGTGTGACGGCACACGACCTGAAGTCCGTTGATAGACTTTGTGGTGCTAAGTTATACGTTACTTGTGTCAAATTGTGAATTATAAGTTGAGACCTGAAGCACTATTTTGATGACTGGAGAATGGAATTCTACAGGGAAAATATTTACAAGTAGCAATTCTTTAAGTGGGGCAGGATGAGGTATAGGACGTTTCTAAAATTATGCAAGTCAATAACATACATGAAAACTATCTACTTATTTTATAACTATTTTATTACACCATTGCTTTTTAATTTAAAATTTATAACTCAAATGAAACAAATCTCTCCAAATTTTGCTCTGACATCACTCCACAGAAGATCTCTTTTTTTGCCTGTTCCCACTGGATGAAACCCTCACCTGGAACTCCTGTGTGCTCTTTGGGCAGTTGACCAGAGCATCTCAACTGAAGAACTGTCTGTGGCATGTCTCTCAGCCAACTGCTTTAGTACTCCACATGCTATTCAGTATTAAAACAACTTTTTCCAGGAGAGAGTACAGCATCTTCTTCTGGGAAGGTTTTGGAGCTTCTTTCCCGTCAATATGACGAATGCATATCAGCTTGTTTAACTTACTGAGGCTGATTCTAAAATGATCTCACAAGTTCTCTTCCAGGCACAGTCTTTGGTTCATATAAATACTTGCAGGCATTTGGAGGAGCTCCTGCCATCCTGATATGATGGGGTGATCTCCTGTCTGGGACAGACATGGACTGGAGGGTGTGCTTTTCCATTGTTTAGCTCTTCCAACGTGAACTTATTCTTGATTTGTGTGCTTGTCAAGTGCAGCAGGCTGTGGCATGCAATGCAGTAGACTCATAAGACTGGGTTCCAGTCTCAGGTTAGCTTCTGAATTGTTGTACGATCACAGGCAAAGCATTTAACTTCTTTTAACCTAGTTTTTCTAGACAATAAAAGGAAACTGCTTAACCTATATCACAGCAGTATCAACTGAATCAGTTTATACGCGGAAGAGTTTTAAGAGGGTTGAAACATCACGCTGATGCTTTTCTTTCTGATTTCTGCCTTGGTATCTGTACACTGTGCCTTGTTTTACATATTTGCAAAGGGGAAAAACTGAGCCGATGTTAGTGTCTTTTTTAAAATGCTCAACAAGTTAGGAACAACTTATGTATGCTTTTAAATCGTGGTGATAGCAATATATTATTCAGCCAGTAATTTGTTGAGCACAGACTATCTAAAACAGTGGTTCTCAACCTTGGCCACACAATAGAATCACTGAGAAGTTCTAAAAAATTTCATAGGCTAGGCGTGGGGGCTCATGCTTGTAATTCCAGCACTTTGGGAGGCTGAGGTGGGAGGATTGCTTGAGGCCAGGAATTTGAGACCAGCCCGGGCAACATAGCAAGACCTCATCTCTATAAAAAGACAAAAAGAATTATCTGGGCATGACGGCACTAGTTTGTAGTCCCAGCTACTTGGGAGTTTGAGGTGTAAAGATCACCTGAGTCCAGGAGGTCAGGGCTGCAGTGAGCTGTGATGGTGCCACTGCACTGCAGCCTGGACAACAGAGTGAGACTCCGACTCAAAAAAAAAATTCTCATTGTCCAGGTCACATGCAAATCAATAAAATCAGTTTATCTTGGGATGAGGGCAAGTCATCAGTTTTTCAAAGCTCCTGAAGAGATTTTACAGCTGAAGTTTGAGAACAATTAAGTATTACTATGTTGTGAAGGGGAGGGTAAGGGAGACAGAGTCTTTAAGCTTCTTTGGTTAGACTGGGAAACAGAGGAAGGAGCTAATGGGATGGGTATCATGGTTAAGAGTTTTTCATGTGCAATGAAGAAGAAGAGAGAAGAAGGGAGAGAAGTCTTCGCTCTCTGGCTGTTTTCTTCAGTTCACTACTTAATAAAATGCGAACTCTTATCCTCTATTATGCTTGTCAGTAATTTCAATGGCTTATGCATTAAAATCCCTTTTCTAAGTAAAATCCCCTGATAATGAACTTCAGGTGACATGCACATGGTTTTTGCTGCATATTTTTGGTTAAAAGAATATCTGTTTTTTTAAAACAGACTTATAGTCTATAAAAATGGATACCTTGAATCTGGGAAACATGTTATATTTTAAAAATCACTTTCATATATTTTATTTAATGTAAACCTAGAGTTGAAAATGGACTTGATACTCATTGCTTCTGAAAATAAACATATAAAATAAGTGCATTAAGCTAGAATTCTAGAATCCTTGGATATTTTGCTCTGCTTTATTGTGCTTGGTAGTTTGAAAGTTTAGAGAGTTTAATCATCAAAGTTTACTAAGTGTTTCTTTATGGTGAAACAAAATTAAATACTCAAGCCACAAGTGACATTCTAGTTCATTCAATGTTGTGAGTTTCAGCATTTTATTATATATGTTCATTGTCACATGAAATTTACTCTAATCAGGTCAATCATATACTAGTTCTTTGGGTAACACTAAGGAATACAAAGGTATGTTTTTTATAATGAAGTTTTCATTTGTTCAGTAGTTTTTTCTTAAAGCAATCGGAAGTGTTTATGTGAGTTCACTGCAACACTCCATCTGCATAGGCAGTTCTGTAGTTCTGTGCCGAAGTTCAAGCGGGCTTAATTAGTATCATTTGAAAGAAGAGGGCACTGAGAGAACAGCAGGCAAGTGGCTGAGATCAGGTGGTTAGCTTCAGAGGAAGATTGGGACACAGAACTTGGAGCTGGGTCGGACAAACTTAAGATTCCAGCATGACCTATTATTATACTTTCCATAAATTTGTTGTCTTCTCTGTGCTTTGCTTTTCATTTGTAAAGAAGAAATTAAATTATTATGAGGATTACATAAAACAGTATGGATAACAGGACCAGCTATATAATTAGTCTGGCTTGGTGCAAAATGAAAATGCGATGCTCCTTGATCAGCGATGACTGAGAATTACAAGCTGGTGACTGATAGCAGAGTGCAACACAAGTGTGGGTCCGCAAAGCACAGGGCCTTGTGCCCTGGATGTGAGACGTGATCATGACGTGAGATGCAGCACAAAACTTGGAGGAGACACTCAGCGTATGGTCACTGTTGTCCCTTTCTTCCGTACTTGTATGCAGACTTCCTTTACCTAAATCAAAACTAGTGCATTCATAGTAATTAGGTTTTGTAACCTGTGGCATTCTAGTAAGTGATTACTTTTGTAAAAGTAAAGCTTCCAAGCTTTATTGCATTAAAAATTATTGTGTTTTATTGTGCTGAGAGTCTTTCTTTGTACTACATTTATGTCTCTTTGCTCTTACAAAGGTTGAATTATTTAAGATTTTGTACTTATATCGTACTCGACCAAATTTAACATTGTTGTTATAATAATTTAAGTGGGAATTTGTTTTTTTCTTTATGGCTCTTTTATAGAACTACTAGAAATGTCTTTGTAAAATAGAGTGTTTTGATTTGTATGTATAAAAATCACATTAAAAATTTTATGTGACCTTACTGGCCTTTGCACTTAAATCACTATAATTTTCATGCGATTCCATATAGTCTTCAAATGTCTTAGATATTTTTTCCATTTTTTCTTAGTAAATTTGGAATAAAAGTCTTTCTTTAAAAATGCACAGCCACACACATATTAAAGGGGTTTTCTGAATTTTCAAAAGAAATATAACTTAGGAAAGTAAAAAACACATAAAATTGTTTGTTTTTTAACGAGTGAAAAACACAACCTCTTTCAGCCTCTCTTCATGTTTTGTTTGTCTTTCTATTTGTAGACTAAGGAGATTGGGACTGATAACCATCAGGTTCCTTCTAGTATTTCAATCCTCAAAACCCTTTGTTTTTAGTGCTTCTATTTTCTATTTTTATATTCTCAGTGCCAGGCTTGTGTGTGTGTGTGTGTGGTGTGTGTGTGTGTGTGTGTGTGTGTGTATGTAGAATTGTATCATTTGATTCTCACAAAACCTCTGTGAATATTGTTGGTAGGTGGCAGTGTTCGTATTTTAAAAGGAGAGAAACAGAACTTCGGGTTAATAACCTTGGCCAAGGTCAGTAACATGTGGAGTACATAAAGTAGTTGGCCAGAGTCACATGGCAAACAAAAGTAAACATGAAACCAGAACTCTGAATTTGGAGACTTAGTCCTAGTTTTCTCATTCCTGAATGCTGTGGAGCTAAATGAAGAAGTGGATAGGTTACAAAAGAAAGAGGGATGAGAAAAAATAGGGAGGGTCAGTGGTGTGCTGGAAAATGTTTAACAGCTGGTTGTGGGTGGGGGCGTGCTGTAAGTGTCGTGTTTGCTGGCTTTCATGGTGTCATTTTCTCCACACTTCAAACTGTTAATGTGATGTCACTGTAGATGGACTTGGAAAGACACGCAGACGATAATTGGCCAATATGAGCTGGCTCCAACATGCCACGAGCAGTGGACACATATTATTACACTGAATTGTGAACAAAGTTTTTTTTTTTTTTTTTTGAGTTGGAGTCTCACTCTGTCAGCCGGACTGGAGTGCAGTGGCCACTCCCGGCCACTCCCGGCCACCGCAGCCTCGACCTGCTGGGCTCCGGCGATCCTTCTGCCTCAGCCTTCCTAGTAGCCGGAATTACAGGCGTGCGCTACCAGTCCGGCTGATTTTTTGATTTATTGTAGAGATGAGGTCTCCCTGCCCAGGCAGGTCTCGAACCCGTGGGCTCAGGCAATCCACTCACCTCAGCCTCCCAAAGGCGTGGGATTACAGGTTGAGCCACCGAGCCCGGCTGTGAACAAAGTTTTAAGAGACTGCCTTAAGATTTATAACTGGAGGTCGGGGAGGCGAGGTGAAACCAGCGCTAGTTGTTTAGAGGCTCTTTAGGCTTTCTTGTGGTCATCCCAAAGTGTTTTTATTGATAATATTTATAAATATTTATGGGGGTATATGTGAGATTTTGTTACATGCATAGAATGTGTAATGAGCACGACAGGGTATTTAAGGGTATCCATCACCTGGAAGCATTTATCATTTCTATGTGTTGAGAACATTTCCAGTCCTCACTTTCAGCTATTTTGAAATGGACAGTACATGCTAAACCATTTCAGCCTGAAACCAAGGCAGAAAAACTGAGATGGCAACAAGAGTTATACTTCCATTCCTTCCATAACATAGTCAGTAAATGCTTACATTTCTCTCCCTCAGTTTGAAAGGTACCTGGTATTATCAGAGCTGTGAATCAAAACATTTGAAAACTACTATAAATACATTGTATGAAATAATTATGATGTTTTAAACTTAATACATGAGTAAATGTTAAAATTTAGTAATCATCTTACTAGTCAAACTTTATATAATTTACATATTTTTTGAGCAAAAATGTTAAAATAGGCTTTACATTTAGAGTGTTCAGAATAACTGCATGCTAATACTAAACCTACTATTCAATGTAGGTGAAAATAGAGGACATTAATCTCAATAGATTTTTAAAAGACCCTGGGAGAAAAAATGAACATGTAGCTACTAATAAGAATAACTAAATCAGAGAACTAGGTTGAGGTTATGGTATTTGTGGAGAAGTAATATCTATGAACAGTTTTTCATCCTCCTAAGATACATTTGGTAAAGTATAATTTAAATCTTTATCAACTTTTAAGAATCTCAGGAGAATTAAAAACCTCACATTATTATCTGATTAAAAGCATCTGTCTGGTTTATTATATCTTAAAGCAACACTTGACTTACATTAAGGCAGGAGAGGAAGAAAATTAACTGGAAAAAAGTATCTGTGATTCTGAGAATAATTAATAAATAATCTCAGCTTCAAGAGGTATTAAGAATTAGAGGAAATCTTTAAAGCGGCTGGATCAAGTGATAAATGGCTCTTAACAACATAAAGGAAATACTGGAGAATAAAGTTAATCTTGTCTGATATGTTTAGAAAATATGGTAGGGTGATATGTAAAACTTTGAGCAAGGAATAATAAAGTGAAACTTTTACAGACAATATTAAAAAGTTAGCGAAGTCAGTAGGAGCTTTGCTTCATTAACTGAAGAATAAAATAAGATAACTTTATTTTAAGTCAGTATTAAGATCTTAATGTCTTACTTTCTAAGCTTAATATAGGCCAATAGATGAGATACCATTCAGTTTTCTGATCCTAAGGAAGAGAAACAGATTTCTACGATGAAAAAGCAAATCCTAACTTTAGATTGGTCAGGAGAGCAGCAATTTTTTGGCTGCATGGCATTTACGTTTGGAGTATGTCAAAAATAGTTCCCTTCTAACTGTTGTTGTAATTCTCTTCACAGCAATGTTTTATCTTTGTACAATCCAACCATCAGCATATAGAACTTTAAAAAAAGTCTTCCCACAAATAGAGGGAAAAAGTACAGTTTACTTTTGTATTTACCAAGGCCTCTGTCAATTTTAACAGAGGCCTTGGTAAATACACAATCGATTTAAGTTCTTGCTAATGTTCAGAAGCTATAATGCAGAGCTAAATTGAAGTCAGGGGTGGGTATAGGATAGTAGCAGAAAAACTATTCTGATCCACAATTTTTTCTTCTGTGAAACAGGCATTGAGCCAAGCTTAAATTTCCAGTAAATTTGTAGTAATCCTGAACCATGGAAAGTAATGTCAAAATCTCTATTCACCTTTAACATGGTGGTAGTACTGTGTCCTGGACCACATTTATGAGGGAATGCAAACCTTGGATCTTTTGGGCTTTCCTGAAAAGGTATCAATAATTGAGAAATTCTCTCACCTGCTCTGGATATCCATCCATACTCCTTTGCCCTTTAGTTTGAATTAAGCACCGTCCAGGCTGAGGTCCCCGGGTGGCCTGTGAAGAGGGAATCTGAATAGGCAATGGTGACTGAAATTGCTGGATGGTCACTTTGTTTATATTTCCCTCATATGGCTGCTGCTCCCGGCTGCGATGCTGAAGGCTTTGAGACCCCATCAAAGTCTGGATGTGGCTGCCTGCCTGTGGAGAAGATAATCTGTCAGGCGGATCCATGGTGCTGAAAGGATTTGATTAAAGCAGAAAGCATGCACAGAACACCTCTCAGTAAAGTGGCATCGTCTGGACTCTTAGTCAAGGCTGGCAAGGATAGTGAAGACACAGTGAAAGTCTGCCCACAGTGGTATATAAAAATGTTAATAGTGGAGCTAGGTCTCATTAAACATATTATTAGACATCTTTTGCCATGCCAGAGATGAGTTTAATCCCAGTTTTAAGATGACAAAATTCAGTCTAAAAAATATCCAGAAGAAAAATGAGTCATGACTTAAAAGTGAAGTGGAGTTCTATCTAGCGCTCAGGGAGAAATGATGGAAACATTTCCTGATTCTGAAGCAAAAGCACCGAGTTGCTTATTTCCTTTTATGATACAGGTGCATAGTAAACATGCTCAGGTGAGCATAACTGATATTTATTAATTTTCTGCATTACTAAGTCAAGAGTATGATTTTGGGAATCTAAGCTACATTAAATTCCAGTGGGGGCACTAGATATGGAAAGGTCTTCAACGTAAGCTTCGTGTGCTTTCAGAGATTCACCCGTACTCTTGTGCAAAGTAACCACCAATCGTTTCTCCATCTTTTCAGGTGAAGAAGAAAGGGCATGCCCGCTGCGATCTCCCATCTATGCATGAGGTGATCATCATTCTGCTTCTTTGTCTTCTCCTATTTTCTCACCTTCGTTCTTGCACTAACTTCCCGAGTCATTCTACCAGATGTTTTTTCTACCAAGCAAGTAGTTCTGTTTGTGAGCTGGTAACCCAGAATATGCTTAATAAAATAGCAAATGATTTAACAAGGAAGTCTAACATGGGGGAGTGAATGCTTAGTATTAATAAACACATATTTTAGTGTTGTGCTTGATACTTCACCCACTACTACTGAAAAAATCCGAGGATTTACTTTTTTTTTTTTTTGGCATCTTACTCTGTTGCCCAGGCTGGAGTGCAGTGGCACACTCACGGCCACCCCAGTCGATTTGCTGGGCTCTGGTGATCCCTCCGCCTCAGCATTTCAAGTAGCCAGAACTATAGGCACATGCTACCATGCCTAGTTAATTTTTTATTTATTATAGAGACAAGGTCTCACTGGTCTTGAACCTGCGGCCTCGGCCTCCCAAAGCTGGGATGACAGGCTGAGCCACTGAGCCCAGTCAGGATTTACTTTTTAAATTCATTTTATTTCTGGTTGCTCTTTTAAGGGTAGGTAACTTGGAACTCAAAAGTAAATTTTATCTTAGAAGTCATTAGCTAGGAAAGCTTGTGACTTCCTGACTTACCGAGATTTTTGGTTACTAAGAAAATGTTAGGTTAGAGGAATAAAAGGGGTAATTATTAATGTATTCATGGAAGAGATTAATTTTAATTATTTTAAAGTTCTTAATGAAGAGCAACATTAAAAATAAACTACAGTAATTAAAAACTCATTTGAAGAGAGAAAGTATATTGTTGGATTTCAGATAAGAGGTAATTTCAAAAGAAATTTCAAAATCATTATTTGGCATAATAAACAACCATTTTATTAGATTTTAGATGTCCAACTGACGGTCTTGGTATTATGAATAATTTTTTTGCATTCAAAAGCAGTAAATATTTTATTCATGAGAAATTGGAGGAAAATATGCCCAAAAGGGTTTCAGGTTGTACCAGTGCAATTTGAAAAGAATTAAGAATCCAACACTGTCCAACACATTTCACTAGTAATCACAAAACTATAACCTCATAAATGTAACTAAGATAAACTCATAAAGGGCAAATGTGTATTTCTCTGTTGTATCTATTCACTTCTCAGAAATCTTAATGAAAGGAGATACTGCAATCTTTTCAGTCATTCTAGAAGACTTGAACAACCTTCTGGTCAACTCTTTCCTTATTGTAAATTCAGCTTTTTCCTGTTCTTATGGAATATTATGCTCTCCCCCCTCCCACCCCAACAGGGCATGAAGGCATAAGCAAGTGGCATCATCTTCTTTTGTTTGGGAGAGGAGGGAAGCCATGATACCTACAGTTCATTCAGAGCTGTTGGACTTGAACGAGCCCACTGGCACGCTCAGTTACTTAGAGACAATGAATGATTTCCTGGAGTCACAGGAGCGGAGGGTGGGGCTGTCTGACTGAGGCTGACTGGCCCAGCTACTGAGCAAGCAATTGATTTCCATGTTTATACCTGCTTCTCATCTCTGCTGGGGTCTTTACGGGTCTTCAGTCAGTGTTTGAAACAGTGAAAGAGAGGAAGACTGGTAGACACCATAGACAAGTAAATAATTTTTACACCCAAACTTAGATGGATCCAGAATATATTCTTGGTTCTCACAGAGACTAGTATAGTTTAGACATCTATAGTCTTCATGAAAAATCAATAATGACTGCTTAATGATTACTTTGTTGATTAGAATATTCCTGTAATACTCTATCTAAGGGCTAAAACCTAATTCTTTATATAATGGAACTGTAATTGCCTTTAGATTTTTTTTTTTCTGACAGGACAGTTTGAACTCAAGACTATGTTGACTTTAGACTCTTTAAGGGCAAGCATCATGTCCTACTTGAGACTTCTGGTAGCTGACCCAGTAGTTGGCACTTAATAAATATGACGTACCATCCAAACACTCAGTGCCATGCAGCGTGCTGACATGCTGCAAACAGATTACCTCATTGAATTTGCACAACAGCAGTAAGACAATTATAAATTGTTGTCATTAGAATTTACTGAGGACAGAACTAAGGCTGGGAGAGGGTAGGCAACTTTCTCAAGTAATCTGTACAGCTGGTAAACGGGCAGGACCATCATTTGAATCAAGGCTGTCTGACTATCCAAGGTCATTCTCTCTAACATTACATTATCCTGCAACTCTTTTCCCCCAAATGGACACCCCCTAATACTCAAACTATGAATTGAAAAAGAACCATAATAGAAACAAAGGATCAGGCTGTTTAGGGAAGAAATCTTATTCCATTTCTTCAGCAGCTCTTGAGTTTGCTAAAGGGTCATACCATACTTATTGAATTAGGCCTATCATCTAATTCGGACGTGTTTGTCTCTTCAAGCTTTATGGTTAAATAGACAGGATGATGCTTTTGTATTTAGTAATATTTCCATTGCTATGAAGAATGAAGCCCATGTTCTTAGACAGTTTGGAAAAACAAAAAGTGGGCGTGGGAGGACATGCTATAATATGATTCTGTTTCCAGCAGAAGCAGCATCAGTTCTTTCCATGCCTCTCGGGCTCTAAGCTGTGATGGGTGGGGATAGGGAATGACAGCTGTAGAAAGTAAAGAATTAACACTAATTTTGTGTAAAGTTAAACAATCATAAGTGACAAGACATCTTATAGGTGGTTCAGAAGGACTGCAAAGAGGAAGTTATTTTTGACTGGCATGAAGGTTAAGAAACAGTAGCAAGGATGCTCATGAGGAAGTACAGAGGACTAATGAAAACACAGAAAATGCAGTAGCCTGGATTTATTCAAGCAAAGGGTTAGCTATGAGAGCACTGATTCACAGTGAGTGGGAATTTGAACATGAAGATTTCTGTAAAGCCTGTGGCTATACATTTTGAATGATAAAAAGGAATAGAGAAGATTTGACATTTGTTTGGAGCTTTTTTTTGAGTTTGAGTCTCACCCCATCACCCAGGTTGGAGGGCAGTGGCACACTCACGGCCACCCCAGCATCGACCTACTGGGCTCTGGTGATCCTTCCGCCTCAGCCTCCCAAGTAGCTGGCACTACAGGAATTAAGTGCTACCACTCCTGGATAATTTTGTCTTTTAATTTACTGTAGAGACGAAGTCCCGCCAATTTGCCAGGGCTGGTCTCAAACCCACGGGCTCAGGCAGTCCACTCGCCTTGGCCTCCCAAAGTGCTGGGATGACAGGCTGAGCCTCCAAGCCTGGCCTGTTTGGAACTTCCAAGGGAGGCTAGAGAATACAGCATGTGTTTGAGAAGAATAGTGTTGGAATATGGTGTTTTGAAGTTGACCCAGAAACCAACTGTCTGAGTTTACAGGGAAAAACTAATATTCATAGGACCCAATAAAACATTTATGTCAAAACCACAGAAAGGAACTGTTGATTTGATACAAATGGCACTGTTCATGCAAAATTCACCTCTTAGCCAATCAGGCTTATTATGTGAAAATTGGAAGTGCTTGGAGGTTTTGCATGATATGAAAGAAATGGCTTTATCACTATAAAATCATTTGGTTCACACTGTTCTTTTTTTAAAAAGTGTTAGACTGAGAAGTATAATATATTACCCAATTTGTTCATCTGTTTTACTTCCTATCTTGGCTCTGGAACCACTTGGGCTTGCTTCCCCAAGTCAAACACTGCCTCGAAAAATTGCAATTTTCGCCACTGAGAACATTCAAAAGAACACGATTCATTCTCTAAAATTAAGTTCAAAAGAGTTCTAAAAATGTGTGAGAGTGAATCATCTCCAAAGGATGACTTAGTGACTGATTCTGAGAACTCAGCACTCTTTTAAACGAGCCAGTTTCAGTAATTTTGTAAAGCAACAACTACAAAAACCCAGTCCTACTTATGCCACATATGCAGACTGAGGTTTTTTTCTCTTTGTCTGTTTTTTGACTCAGGGTCTCACTCTGTTGTCTAAGTTAGAGTGCAGTGAGCTCAGGTGATCCTCCTGCCTTGACCTCCCAAAGTGCTGGGATTGTAGGCATGAGCTATCAAGTCTGGCCCAAGTTTTAAAAATTGAGCCTGTAGGACTTTTGATTCCAGATAGATATTTTCCTACTCCTTCTATTAAGTACAATTAAAAACTCTGGATATTGTACATACTTAAATCAAAGAAGATTCTGAAAGATAAGAGGAAGGCTGACTAGCTGGGGACTTAGGGACCAAGTCACAACATGGTGGTAAGTGCCCTGGGTTTTATTTTTGTGTCATATATCTCAGGAGAAGCAGGCCACCTGAAAATGCAACAGACGCAGACACACACACAAAGGCCCAACAGTAGCTTGCTCTCTCTAGCCAAAGATATCAGGAAAGATAAAACCTAGCAAGAGAGAATACTTTTAGGCAAGAACTTCTCTGCAGCAGCTGAACACCACAGAAATGCCAGTCAGGTCAAGTGAGTCTAGACTTCTACCCTCATGATGAAGTGACGAGGCCCGCTGACATGCCTGCGAGTGTGGTGTCAGAGGAAGCAAGTAAAGTGCACTGCACTCCAGTCTGGGTGACAGAGTGAGACTCCAGCTCAAAAAAAAAAAAACAAACAAAAAAACCCAATAACTGAAATCAACAGCTTAGTCAGTGAATGGGCTTATCAGTAGATTGTAGAGGCAGAGGAAATAAACAGTGATCTGGAAGACAAGACAATAGAAATCATCCAATCTGAATAACAGAAGAAAAAAAAGATGTACTCAGAGTCTCAGGGATTTGTGGGGTTATTCAGAAGTCTAACAATCACGTTATCAAAGACGAGGAGAAAGGTGGGGTTGAAAAACTACATGATGAAATATCGGTAAGAAAAGTTGAAATTTGGCAAAACACAAAAACTTACAGATTCAAGAAGCAAAGAGAATCTCACATAGAATAAACCCAAATAAACCTATGCATAGACACATCATAAGCAAATTTCTGAAAACTAAAGACAAAACCTTGAAAACAGCCAGAAAAAAATGAGACCTTACTGATAGAGGGGAAACAATTTGATTGACGGTAGATGTCTCATTGAACACCATGGATGACAGAAATAAGTGGCATAATATACATTTTTTTAATCAAAAATTTTTTTTGTAGAGATGGGGGTCTCGTTATGTTGCCCACACTAGTCCCTAACTTCTGGCCTCAAGCAATCTTCCTGCTTCAATCTCCCAAAGTGCTGGTATAAAGGTGTGAGTCACTGCACTCAGCCAAAAGCACCATAACATTTTTCAAGCACTGAAAAAAATGAACCACGAGTCTGAAATCCTGTATCTGTAGAAATATTCTTCAGTAATGAAAGAGAAGTCAAGACTAAGAAATGAAGTCTTATCATTTTGACATCCCCTGTTTGGCAACTATCCTTGATCACCTGCCAGTTGTTGTGTTACGTAGGTCTTCACGTTACTTATTCAACCAGGGGTATTTTTATGGCATTGGATTAATTTTGCATTTCTGCTTTTAGATTTCTTCCCAAGCAAATACAGTATAAATGCTAGGGGGTCTTTCAATTTTCTGAAGAACAGTCATTTGTTTTAAGGAACACCTGTCTCAAATACTGATGTAGTAAGTATTTTAATCTGTCTCTCTTTCTATTTTTTAAATCTATGGCAAGTTTCTTTTCTCTTTTTTTTTTTTTTTTTGAGTTGGAGTCTCACTCTGTCACCCAGACTGGAGTGCAGTGGCCGCTCCCGGCCACCGCAGCCTCGACCTGCTGGGCTCCGGCAATCCTTCCGCCTCAGCCTTCCAAGTAGCTGGAATTACGGGCGCGCGCTACCACGCCTGGCTGATTTTTTTGATTTACTGTAGAGATGAGGTCTCGCTGCCCAGGCGGGTCTCGAACCCGCGGGCTCAGGCAATCCACTCACCTCAGCCTCGAGTTTATTTTCTACCTCTGACTTCTTAATTATTTGGTAGATATTCTTTGTGTGTGCACTCTTATTGAAGAAGTAATTTTGCATCAATCTAAATGAGAACAATCCCCTGATTTTATGACAGTGATGTCCTTCAATACTGTAGACAGATGCACTGTTGTACTGATATGAGATAAAGGGATATGCTTTGTGAGTAAAAGAATAATGTACCAACTAAGAAAAACCTAATACCAAAGTGACTGTGAAACTAAATATTTTATCTAGCTGTCACATTTTCTTTAAGTTAGATAAGTTTTCCATTCACATTTCCATAACCTCTTATCCGCATTATTTTTGAGAGCAAATCTAATAACATAATAGAAATAGATTGTTTCTAAAATATCTATGAATTAAGTAATACTAAGGTCAATCAACTAGAAATATATCATTCAGGTTATGCAGTTATGGAGGACAGTAAATCTAAATGGATATATTCATTATTTTTTCCTAGTATAGCAAAAAGCACAGCTAAATTTTCCGGAAAAGACAACATGATAATTGATCAATTAATCTATGTTTTAAAAGGAGGGTATTTAATCTTCTGCATAAGAGTTCTCTTACTTATAAAGTCACATAAGAGGAGTGCATCTTAATTTGAGCCCCTAGCTAGTCTTATAATTCTCACTGGATTGTTCTGCATATTGAAATCTGTGTAACCTCAAACAGTGCATTCGTGTCTGGTTCCAGAACCCTAACTAATATGATTGCCATCAAGACAATGCCGAAGCAAGTTTAGTAGGGTCAGAGGCAAAGATTTGTTAGGCCGAGGAAGTAAGGGAGTATCTTAGCAGGACACGAAAGTACCACTAAATATAAGTATTAGAAACCTCAGAGCCTCCTGTTAGTGTTTGGTGGGTGTCTACCAATGTTTTCAATAATTGACCCCTAAAGACAAACACCACATAAGGCATAATTTTCACCTGCCTGTGTGAGTGGCTGTGTTTGTCTCCCAAGCAGACGGTGTGACTGGAACTACTGCTTAAAAGTTCCTTTTCAATCAGAGGCTGTAATAAAGGAGTGGGTACTTACTAGTCACACAAATAGTCAGTTCTAGATTGTTTCTAGACACCAAAACTCCAAGGAAAATAGGGTTGCATTACTAGGTCTAGAAAGTCACTTTCAAAGTCCCACTAGGGATAAGATTCCTTTTAATGTGGACATAGGAGTATTTGATATCTTCCCACTGTCCATTTTATTTCTATTCCCCTGAAAAAAATGGCTTTTGGTCCAGAGAAAAACTGCATATTTTTGTTTAAGAAATGTCTCTCCAGGAGCTACAGAATGTGAAGAACATTTTTTGAAAATTAACATTTTCTATGTACAAGGAGGGAGCCCAAAAAACCGGAATTATCTTTTGGAGAGTGGCCCCTTGTAGTATAGGATTCACCTGCTAGGTTAGTGTTCTAAGCAGCATCCGTGTACCAGCTAGCGTTGTTGTGAGAGGCTATGTTGGGCTTTGGCGAATTTTTTTGGAGATTCTTTCAATGCATTTGTCCATTTCCTGGTGGATGATTTATGAGTGCATCTGCCCACAATGAGCTGAGTGTTTGGCAGTTTTTGAACAAAAAACTGCCTCACTATTCACCCAATCTTCCCTGTCCCCCCACCCCCTAGCAGGTGTTTCCCTGGATGAAAAGTCCTCAGAGGGAAACGTTTTGTCAATGTGTATGAGGTGAGACAAAAAATGGCAGAAGCACTATAGGGCATCAAAATGGACGAGTTCAAAAACTGTTTTGAGCAGGAGAAAAAGCATCTCAATAGATGTATTGCATCAAATGGAGAGTACGCTGAAGGTGACTGAAGTTTAAGCATGTAAGGATATATACTTTTTTTATAAGTACATTTTATTTTTGGAGAGTTGGCCCTCTAAGCCATCTGCCCTATCACTGATTCATTTCTTGTTTCTAGTCACAGCTGATAGCGAATGCATTTGGCTGCTGTTTCTTCTCGAAGCAGCACTTTCTCAGCAGCTTCAGTAGACCATGCTGTCACTATAGGTATCAATAGTCTTTATATGTACTACTGAAATAGAAATATTGCTTGATACAAAGTTCTAAGTGACACCACCATGAGTAAGGTGAGGGGAGGAAGATGAGGGAAAC
This sequence comes from Cephalopachus bancanus, assembly GCA_027257055.1. Taxonomy (NCBI): domain Eukaryota; kingdom Metazoa; phylum Chordata; class Mammalia; order Primates; family Tarsiidae; genus Cephalopachus; species Cephalopachus bancanus. The sequence goes on from JAPVLO010000433.1 coordinate 352,507, forward strand.
AAGAAGAATCTCAACCTGCCAATGGACGCAAAATATCTCTTTTTCTAAAGTTTGGAAAAATGCCTGAAATTCAAAACGACTCTCTGTAAGGAATTCCAATCTGGTTTTGAGTTTTAGTGGCTGCCCAGTACCAGAAGGAAAATTCACTCTGATCAGTAAAAACTTTGTTACTATCAGAAGAAAAATGAGTCTTGGGAGAGAGAATCAGAACAGAGGAAAACCAAGACTCAGGTCAGCGTTACTCACAGTGATGGAGAAGATTGCTGTCTCGTGCCTACAGAGGATGAAGTGAGGATGTTCCTCCTGGGGTTCTTCCCTGCTAATAATGTGCATTTCTTTGGGAGGGAAAAGTACCAAACCTAAGGCAAAAACCTACTCTACCTGATACATTTGTTCTTACAAAAGGAGAGTTTAGCTGCAGGCTTGAACAGTCACTCAAATGATGGAATCAGCTTTCAGTTGCAATTTAACTCTAAGCCAGAACAGATATTCTTGACTTTGACATTGATGGAAATAAGGAACATTTCTATTTCTGTTTCTGTCTATTGTATGTAGTTTACTTGGTTGATTTTCATATCTGCTGCATCCACATTTTTACTTGCTTTTTTACAAGCCTCTACTTTCTGCCATCCTAGCTCCTAAATCCTCAGCTCTTTATTTACTCCAGACTTTCCTCTATTTCTATGTGAATGAACTACATTCCTTCACACCCTTTGATGCAAGCGAATCCCAATAGCACTATGCTTAGTCTCAGGAAAATGACAAAAAACAAGTCCTATATACAGAGAGTACTGATAGTAGTTTTTCTTTTTAGTAGAAAAGTTCTAAGAACGTTACTGTTCTATGACTATTATTTAATGACTATGTATTTTAGATAATAAAGTACTTTATTTAGATTCCTAGATGTATAGGTGAAGGTGCTCTTTCTTATGTTGTACTTCTAAATACCTATTTCTTTTTAAATGACATAAGTTTATTCTGACTGTCTGAAAAGTTCTCTAATAGACTGACTTTGTTACCAAGTAAAAATTAATCCCAGTGGAAATTTGATCCAGTTGTTTAAAGCACAAATGATGGTTTGGACATATAGTCAATAGTAAAACAATTTGTGATTTTCAAAAGATAGCTTAGATCTTACTTTTCTAAATTTGTATAGAAAGAAACTATGAAATGCATATCTCAAAAACCATGACAAACGCCCAAATTAAAGTAAGAAATAAACATTCCTTCCTCAAAATTTAATTAAAAAAACCTTTTTTAAAAAATACCTTGCATGGCTTTGGAAAAGTAAAAATTACAATTTGGGGGTGAGGTAGTATGGGGTACACGAAGGTTAATAAAAACACGAAAATGACCACACACACACACACACACACACACACACACACACACACACCACGCTCACTCCACGTAATTTCTTCCACATTCTCCTGATAAGTTCCTGGTCATGCCTCAGCGATGACAATCCTGCAGACTTCAGTGGCTGAAATGACATTGTGGATGTGAGAAAATCACACGCACGTTCAGCAGAAGAGGACATTTGTGAGTCAAAATTACATTACCATTTTTTAAATCTTTCTTTTCATCTGTGTCTATCCTGATGTTGACCTTTGTGCTCCACCCTTTTTACTTTAACTGCCAAATCATTATGCACTTAGCCTAGAACACTGGACAGAACAGACACGGAGACAAGGGTCATGGAGACAAGAGTTGCTACAAAGACAACTTTGAGCGACTTAGTCTTTAGATATCAAAGAATTGTCAAGACCAGGTGCTATAGCTCATGCCCATAATCCCAGCACTTTGGGAGGCTGAGGCGGGAGGACTGCTTGAGCCCAAGAGTTTGAGACCTGCCTAGGCAACACGGTGAGATTTCATCTCTACAAAATACCAAAAAATTGGCTGGGCATGATGTCGTGTGCCTGCAGGCCCAGCTACTTGGGAAGCTGAGGTGAGAAGATCGCTTGAGCCAGGAGGTTGAGGCTGCAGTGAGCTATGATCATGATCACTCCAGCCTGGGCAACAGAATGAGACACCAACTCACAAAAACAAAAAGAATTTTTAGAGTTCACTAGTATTTATAATCACTTGGTTACCCCTTGCAGAAGGGAAATGTTTAACATTTCATTTGTTTTAATACTAGGGGGGACCACAAAACCCCAGTATTTAGTTATAAAAATTGTGTGTTTATACCTACATGTTTAAATTTCAGTCACCTTCAAAGTACTCTCTGTTTGATGCAATACATCTATCAAGATACTTTTTCCACTGCTCAAAACAGTTTTTGTATTCATCAATTTTGATGGCTTTTATGAGAGCGGACACCCAACAAACAAATTATCTTTTGGGGGGGGGCCCTTGTAGTTAGAACAGGCTTCCCCTACTAGGTAAGTATTCTAGTAACCCATGGGCATCAGCTAGTATTGTGAGGCTGCATTCGACTTCAATGAGTTTTTTTGGAGATTCTTTAAACGCATTTGCCCATTTCATAATGGGTGATTTACGGAAGTAACAACATACACCGTACTGAATGTTTAGTAGTTTTTGACCAAATATGGCATGACCCTCATTCCCCTCTCTCCCTGATCTTTCCCTGAGTGACTTTTGTTTGTTTTTCTGGACGAAAAAGGACTCAAAGGGAAACGTTTTAGAGATGTGAAGAGGTGAAACAAACAAAAAAAGGCAGAAGCACTAAAAGGCATCAACATTGACAAGTGCAGAAACTTTTGAGCAGTGGAAAACACATCTTGACAGGAGTAGTGTGTCAAATAGAGAGTACTTTGAAGGAGACTGAAGTTTAAACATGCGAGAATAAATACACAATTTTTTACAAATAAATTCCAGATTTTTTGGGGGCCCCCCATACATGGTACCTAACATCCTTACCACTGTGACTGTGCCATCATCCACAGAATGAGAGACGTGATGTGGTAGGACCTAAAATACAAATACTATTTCTGAAACCACGTTGTTTTCAGCCATTGCAATAGGTTTTAGCAACAATTCTTTTTTTTTTTTTTTTTTTTTTTTTTTGAGTCGGAGTCTTACTCCATTGCCCAGGCTAGTGTACACTGGCAAGCTCACGGCCACCACAATCTCAACCTGCTGGGTTCACACGATCCTTCTGTCTCAGCTTTCAAGTAGCTGGAACTACAGGCGTGCGCCACCATGCCAGGCTCATTTTTTATTAACTGTAAAGAAAATGTCTCGCAAGTTGCTCGGGCTGATCTCGAACCCCTGAGCTCAGGCAATCCTCTCACCTTGGCCTCCCAAAGTGCTGGAATTACAGGCTTGAGCCACTGCGCCAGGCTAGCAGCAATTCCTAAAATGCTAATATAGCAGTACTGCCTGGAATTTGAGGAGTAGACGGGGATTTGCAAAACTGTGGCATGTTCTTCTAGCACTGATTCCTAGACTTTTAAAATGAATGGACATTAAACTTGAGAGCTGGGGGACTGGCACAGCAAGAGAGGATTAAAAAAACTATCACCGTCTATTACCCCATTAATGAAACAAGACAGGATTTAACACCCTGGGCATTTTGCTACCCCTCAGCCACTCCCAGGTGCACAGGACACCGACACTAAGTACAGGAGCAGAATTCTTTCTGATAGATAGACACTTATGGTCTAACTATCTTATGTGGCTAAGTTTTGCATCTGCAGCTTGAGAGGTACCCACAATTGCTCCTTCACAGTGCTTGAAGTACTGCTAGGCATGGCCGTGAGTGTTAGTATTGGTTCAACCAAAACATGATGATTGCCAGAACCGGGAGCCATAGCGCAAAACTTTTCCACAAAATTAATTTCCCATCAAATTCCTACAGCATCACAGTGGTTTCTGATTTTTTTTTTTAATCTGCAGAGGCTTGGATGAATAGATTCAAATAAGGAACTAGCTAAGAATTCTTCACCACTGTTCTCTTTTAATTTTCCATTCAATTTATAGTTCAATTTCTAGATTTCCATTTCTACAATGTCTAGCCTAAAACTACTCACTCTATGACAATTACAAAAGTAACATTAATATTTTAAAAGATTCATTATAGAGTAAAATATAAACTCAATAAATAATGGTATAATTATCACACCTATTTCAGTAAATTCTGCAGTCCTGACTAAAATTCGCATTGCCATTTTCTTTTTTTTACTTTTTATCTTTAATTAATTAATTAATCAATTTTTTTTTTTTTTTAACAAACCCTTGTTTGTCAAAAGCTGACTTTCAATAGATCACAGCAAGGGAGCTGCTCTGACCATTTTCATTTCCTTTGACTGATTCTCAGTGAAATCGACTTGATGGTTTCAACCAATATATAATAAAAAACTAAATCTGAATAGTGAAAGCATTACTTATTCTATTTACTCTGAGAGGTAACAGGTAGACATACCTATTTTATAGGTTCAAAAATCTCAGATTTTAGGCAAAATTGCTACAATATTGGGTAGTCAAAAGCCACTTATGATGGTAGAAAGATGATACAAAGAACTTTATGGGGGCACACCTCATCAACAAGGGTACCTGCATAATGAACATTTGTATACCTAACCCCGGATTGTACCCCACGTCTTAAAAATAAAAAATTTTTGAAAAGACATAAAATTTTAAAGACATAGTATATTACTTCTCATTTGACAAAAATATAAGAGGTTAATTAAGGTTTCAGATAGATTAAATAATTAGTTTAGATTTTATTAGGCTAAACAAACGCTTAATCACAGAATTACATGGGGTCCTTAAAGCAAGTAGGGAGGCAAGCAATTAATTATCATGACACTTGTATTGATGGCATGTTCTAATGATTCCTAAATTTGTATTTCCAGCTAAGATTGCACTACTGAACTTCAGGCAAATACATCCAAATGCCCGCTGGACATTTCCACATGGATGCCCTAAGGACACCTTGAATCAGCCTATTGAAACCTATACTTCCTCTCCTCCATGTCCAACCTGTTGCTCTGTCTGTATTTTTCACTGTGGAAAATGGAGCATCAACATTCTCTCAACCGGATTAGAAACCTGGGTATCATCCTTAAACTTTTATCTCTTTCTATGCCCTATGTCCTGCCAGTCTCAAGACTGTTTGGGCTCGGCCTTTTAAGACCATCTTGAATCTTTTTGTTTCTCTCCACCACCTGTTAGTTCCATCTTCTCTCCTCTGAATTACCAGAGAAGCTTCTTAACTGGTTTTATTGCCTTCAGGCTTTCTCCTTTCCAGTTCGTCTTCTGACAAGTGGCCAGAGTGCTCTGAAAACTGGACCATGTTCTTCCCCTGCCTAACACACCCAACTGTTCCCTTTCATGCTTTCTATAGAACAAACATCAGTGGGTCCTGGCTTCTACTTGTCCCTCTGGCCTTCCTTGACACCACTCCTCCCTCCTCAGCCTCTGCAGGTGCTGTCAGAGCCTGGTGTCCCATCTTCACAATGCTTGCCACCTCATGTTAGGCTGACCTGAGTGCTGGGTACCACCCAATAAGCACCCTAGTAGCATGCACAAAATTAACGCCTGCAAGCCAGTGGCATTATCCATTATTCTGGATAAATAATATTTGAAATTTAATAAATTTTTTAAAAGCGCTGAAGTAGTCATCAAGGGAAAGCACCTACGTTACAAAGAATGTAAGCATGTAATATATGTGTAATTCATGAAGCACAATTATAAAATGAGCACTCGTGAATTTAAAAATTAGAGTGTGAAAACAACGATTCCACTTCAGAATTAGAACAGCACCAGCAGTTATATCAGCTTTCTCCTGGACCCCCCTACCTTTCCTTTAGAGGTTACCAAACTTCTAAATAGTATACTTACCATTCATTTACAACAATACAATTCTTACTCATGTATTTATGCCTAAACAGTATATTTTCAGTTTTGCTTGTTTTTTAGATTTATAAAGATGCTATTCCTAATGTGTAGCAACTCCTGAAACTTTTTAAAAACTCGAATTATGTTTCTAAAGTTTATACACATTATTGTAACCATAACTTGCTAATTTTCATTGCTGTGAAATATTCCTTTGTACAAATAACACAATTTGTGTATACTCTCCTGGTGATAAAATTGGGGTTTTTCCAGTTTTCTGGTATTGCAGATGTTACAAGTTCCTTGAATGTTCTGGAATACACATTCCTTGTTTCTCATACATGTTGCGAGGACCTTCTCTCAGATTGTGACATTCTTTTCACTCCCGCTACCGTGTCTATAATGCAGTATTATAACCACCTACTTATCACTCCTCATTCTTCATGCGATTCAGAACTTCTTGAGACAAGAAACCATGTTTTGTTCATTTTTGTTTCCCAAGCATCCAGCAAGTGCTCCACATGTAGTAGTTTGCATACGGTTTCTCATTAAATGTTTGTTGAGTGAATTGTTATGACTTTAGAACTAGTGTATTAATATTTTTGTGGTCAAATTTTATTTTATGAAAATTGGTTCTAACACACTGCTAAAACCAAGAAAGAGGCATGTGTCACACATCTTTCTGTACTTGCATTTCAAAGTTGGGTGGTAAGAGGTGAGGATATCTGCAGAGACACAGCAGGATATTGTTTTATGAACCCTCACTACCAATTCAGAATACTCAGCAGTGTTTATTTTCCTTTCTTTTCAATGCATTTACCAAACTTCCTATAGTAAGATAGTATTTAGACTAAAGTTATCACCAAGTGAGAGGCAATGTTAAGACACAAGATGCAAATTACACATTACAATAGATGTGCAAGGTTCACGGCTTATGTCATAAACTTGAAATTGGTTACCTTTTTAGTAATGGTGTCCGGAGGTACATCCCGCCTCCCAAGTGGATAAGGATTCCATTGGCCACTAGGAGACACATCTTCTTGTCCATTGTCTAAAATGTTGCTTTGCTGGGACGGGGTCTATTGCAAAAATGGTATGGCATTCTTTAGTGATGCAGTAGAAGTTTACCATTGTTTTCTGAAAAGAGTCCCTAATGATCACGGCAAAATTAATTTTGTTTAATTGCAGAAAGGCATATATCATGAGCCACAAATATTATCATATACTATTTACTGGGTAAGAACTATAAATTGAACAGCTTTTTGGAAGCAGTGAGTAATACAATTAAAAATAGCAATCTTAAAGTCATCTACTAATTTTTAAAGAAAAGTTTAGATTATTTACAACACTAGAATAAAACATCAAGATAAAATTAACCAATTATTAAACACCACAACCCTTAAAACTTGCTTAATTTGTCTCTTTAGTATGCTCTTACCATTTAGAATATAAATTAAAACCATATAATACATAGAATGAAACTTCCAATATTCTAAACCATAACCTAAAATAAATTTTAAAAGGCTGTCTTGATTCTGGGAGACTATGCCCTGTACTAATCTAAAATAGTGTTATTCTTGGCATAGTGCAAGATTTGAGGTACTAGGGCCTTACCTACAAATAACTTGGAAGAAAATATGAAAGTAACATCAAAAAATATGCTGTTAGAAAAAATATATTATTAGAATCACAGCAAACATAAATCACAACTGTTTTGATTACCAAATTTATTTCTATAAAACACTTATATATTCAGATTTAAACTCTTAATAAATATTTTAATTTTGGTTGATTTCTTGCTTATTATTTTTCAACAAATAGCAATACCCTGTCTTTATTATTACTATTATTAGATACTTTGGGGGACTCTGTTTTCTGAGCAATCACACATCGATCTGAAAAACAGCCTCTGGGGAGGGATATATAGTGACATATTTGCAATTGCCTTTGCAAATGCTGTTTCCTTCCCTAGTCTATAGGATAAACAGCTGCCACTTGGTTTTCAGGGAAGTTTTCCTGTGGTTGAGAAACCTTTGTTTCCTGTGACATTTTCCACACATGTTGGAAAGTGTATGTGCAGCTGTACTTTGTGCAAAGAATTGTCTTCCAACCCTAAACGGAGGATGATGCTACTCTCTTCATAACACGTGATAGATGGGCTATTTGCCAGGCTTCATCTGGTTATACTGAGTGGTCCTTTAGACAAAAATCATATAATGACCCCATCTGCATTCTGACCACAAATATTTTTTAAAAATAAATGCTTGGAAAAATTCTAAAACAAGATTTATTATGACATTCGATGACGTTTTCCTAGGGTCTAATGCATATAATGAAAAGCAAGGAGATACTTCAATTTTCTTCTTGTACTTTGGTAAGTGTAAATTTTTAAAAATAGGTTTATCAGAAAGTATAAATAAAAGAGAAAAAGGTATTGAATATAAGTTCCTGGGTTAATCAGGAATGAATTTGTGTGTTTACTTGAAAAATCAAATGTGGACAACATGTTACTTGAAATTTAAGTACATGTTACTGAATATATCTAGGTAGCTATGCAATGCCAGTCTGTCTCATTTCAAGCATTGATTTTCTAGTCTTTACTTTTCCAGATGAATATACTTCATATGCCCATGCACAATTTTTCTGGATATTAAAATAAGGTAAATAATATAATAAAATTATGCAGTTGCATAATCATGCAGGTTAAGCAGTACTAGCCAGTATTTTCTTTTTGAGTTTTCAGTCCTCATGCCCTTTCTGAGTTGGTTTCTTTGCCAGTGAAGTGGAATAATTAACACGTTCACCTGGCTAGGTCTGAGCAATGCAGGCTCTTAGGAAGCAATCAGGATTCAGCGTAGATTTTCTTTTTCCTCCACGCCACCCTATCCCCACCCCTATGTCCTCCACCACACTTGCTTTAGCTGCCCAGACATGACTCCTAGTCAGAGAGCAACACAGAATTACAGAACTCTCCTTGATGTTAAAAATAAAAGTCTAAATCCTCTTAGTCAAAATGCTAATGTGATGGTGTAAGTACTTCATTAGTTTATACGCTAATCTCTCTCTTTTAAAACTAGAATGAATAATCACACTAATTCTTCCATATTACATGACTAAAAGGAACATAAACATGCAGACACATTAAAAAGATACTTCACCAGACAGAAAAATTAGAGGAGATTCCTGAGGTAATTTGTTTTTAAGAATGCTCTGGCCTTTTTGTTTTTCTTAAATGAGATACCTGCAGATGACTTATTTTTGCAGAAACAGAAAGACCATGAAAACAATTTATTGATATTTAGTGGTGGTGGTGGTGGTGGGTACTGGATAAGAATTATGTAGAATGTTCATATTCTTTCCCAAAGGGGAAAGAATGTGTGTAAATCCAGTTGCTTAGCTGTCAAAATTCTATAAAAGGCTATAAAGAGCTATCGAAAATGTAAACCAAAATAGAAATTGTCACTGTTAATATTTATTATTCCAGAGAAAATAACCAAACTGAGGTTCAGTTTACTCATTCAATTATTTTTTGTAGCACATTCTTTGTATTTTCTTTAGATAGTTAAAACAGTGAGTTGTATTGTCCTCATCATAAGAAAGTAATTAAAGATAAAGACATAGAAAATTGCACGATTTCTTTAGCTTCTAAATTCTGCAGGCCTTTAATATTTCAAAATAATAGAGAAAATGACTGGGTGATTTAGTAAAAAAATTGGAAATTAAAATATTTGATAAGAATCCAGTAATGCTGAGTGGAAGTCTTAGTGAAGATGACTGTGGACATTATGTAGATTTAATATTTGTGATTTTCACCCACCATGACCAAGTAGGCTTCATCCCTGGGATGCAAGGTTGGTTCGATATTTGCAAGACCATAAATGTAATGAAATATATCAACAGATGTAAAAACAAAACCACATGATTATATCATTGGATGTGAAAAAAGCTTTTGATAAAATCCAACACCCCTTCTTGATAAAAACCCTCGAACATCTAGGCATAGTTGGAACATATCTCAAAATAGTAAGAGCCATCTATGAGAAACCCACAGGCAGCATACTACTAAACAGACAAAAATTGGAACCATTTCCCCTGAAAACCAGAATGAGACAAGGATGCCCACTCTCACCCCACCTGTTCATCATAGTTTTGGAAATCCTAGCTAGAGCGATCAGACAAGAGAAGGAGATTGGAGTATCCAAATAGGAAAAGAGGAAGTAAAGTTATCTCTCTTTGCAGATTATATGATGCTATACCTTGAAAACCCAAGAGAATCTGTCAAAAACCTCCTTGCACTGATAAAGGACTTCGGCAAAGTCTGAGGGTACAATGTGCAAAAGACAGTTGCACTTCTATACACCAACAGTAAACAAACAGAAAACCAAATAAAAAGCACAATCTCATTCACAATAGCCACAAAAAAATGAAATACCTTGGCATCTTCCTAACCAGAGACGTGAAAGACCTTTACAATAAAAACTACAAAATACTGCTCAAAGAAATAAAAGATGACACAAACAAATAGAAAAATATTCCATGCTCATGGATTGGAAGAATCAACATTGTTAAGATGTCCATCCTACCCTAGGCAATCTACAGATTTAACACAATGCCCATCAAATTATCAGCTGCATTCTTCTCAGACCTGGAAACGACAATATAGAAATTCATATGGAAACATAAAGGACCAGAAATAGCCAAAACAATCTTCAGCCAAAAAAAATCCCCAAACCAAAACAAAACAAAAACAAAGTGGGAGGTATCACACTCCCAGACTTTAGACTTTATTATAAAGCTGCAATAATCAAAATAGCCTGGTATTGGTAGAAGACCAAGCAGATAGACCAATGGAACAGGATAAAGATTCTGGAGCAAAACCTCAATTTCTCAACCAACTCATATTTGACAAAGTCTCCACCAACAACCACCAGGGAGAGGAGAGCCTATTCAGTAAACAGTGCTGGGAAAACTGACTGACCATATGCAGAAGACTAAAACAAGACCCCTACCTATCACCATACACAAAAGTCAACTCTAAATGGATCAAATACCTAAATGTAAAACCTCACACTATAAGAACCTTAGAAAATGCAGGAGACATCCTTATGGAAATTGGAACTGGCAACCAACTCCTGATCAAAACTCCAAGTGCCCATGCCATAAGAGATAAGATAGACAAGTGGGACATCATCAAACTGACACACTTCTACAAAGCCAAAGAAACCATCAAGAGAGTGGGGAGATAGTTCACAGTCTGGGAAAAAATATTTGCCAACTGTATATCTGACAAAGACCTAACACCTAGGATCTATAAGGAATTCAAATATGCCGAAAAGAAAAAAACAGCCCCATTACAAATTGGGCAAAAGACATGATAAGACACTTCTCAAAAGAATGCATATGAGCAGCCAACAGATACATGAAAAAATGCTCAACCTCACTAGTCATCAAAGAAATGCAAATTAAAACCACACTGAGATACCACCTAACTCCAGACAGGATGACCATCATCAATAACGCAAAAAACAACAGATGCTGGAGAGGATGCGGCAAAAATGGAACACTTCTACACTGTTGGTGGGAATGTAAACTAGTACAACCCCTGTGGAAAACAGTTTGGTGATTCCTAAAAGATCTAAAAATCAACCCTCCAAAAGACCCCGCAATTCCCCTACTGGGAATATATCTGGAGGAACTCAAATCACTCTATGAAAAAGATGGCTGCACATGTATGTTTATTGCAGCATCGTTCACTATAGCAAAAACATGGAACCAACCATGCTGCCCATTGAAAGAGGACTGGATTAAAAAATGTGGTACATATACATGATGGAATATTAAGTAGTCATAAAGAAGGACAAAATTATGTACTTCACAGCAACTTGGATGGATTTAGAGTCTATAATACTGAGTGATCTATCACAGAAACAAAGAACTGAGTATCACATGTTCTTACTCATAAGCGGACCTTGAACAACTATCGTCATACTACAGAAAAGCGATTGGCCATAGTGGGAAACTGCTGGTGGGAGGGCGGGATTGGCAGTAGTGAGATACTGCGGGGTGGAGGCACACCTTATCAACAAGAATGCCTGCATAACCCTGAATTGTATCCCACATGTTTAAAATTAAAAATTTCAAAAAATAAAGTCAGTTTTTAAAAATGTGATTTTACTACTGTGAATGATCAAAATGTCTACCTGATGAAGTAATTTCTAATTTTGCTGATATATAAATGGGTCTCAATATGTATGTCCATATAAATATCTTTGTATGATCGTACATGTATATGAATATGTACATGATAAGTGCATGCATACATGTAGGTCCATATGTATGCATTTGTGTACAAATATGTATGTGAATAGAATTCACATGAGTGAGTTGAATAAGTTTAGCTGGTACAGCAGCTTTACTCTGATCCACTAACTGATGGGTGCATGGTATGCTTGTGAAATCATACTTACTGCATTTTGCTAGAGAGTGGTATTAGAATTTTGCACTTTGCAAAGGACTTAGGGACACATTCCTTAAGAAGGTAAAGATCTGTTTTGCTGAGCAATTGACACATGATTCATAAAGGGCATTGCCACAGATTTTTAAAAATCTTCAGTTAAAATTGTTAAAACTCATTTTCCCCAAAGTATTTCCAGTGAAACAGGTATTACAAAGGCAAATGTATGTCAAACTTGAGTCTAAATACTTGTGATATCATGGACTTCAATCTGAAGATGCTAATGTAATGCCCAAGTGATTTCTAAACCAGAATTTCATTATAATGGACTGAAGTACCCATAAAAACTAACATTATTACTTGGGTAATTTTAGCCACCTATCTATGAGAATTTGTGTGGATTTACAGGCTGAAAGGTGTTTTTTTTCAAAATTAGAAAATTAAGCAAATATTTCTTGAGGGAGAGGTCACCAATAATAAATGTAACAAAATCGATAGAAATTATAGGCATTAATTGCCCCGAGGTGCAGCATAAATCTTGCTTTACTTTCTGCAGGAAAAAAATGACATTAAGTAGGTAGCCCTATGGTGCTAGGATGAATAAGGGCATACCAAATATTGGTTATTGGAACCTGAGGAATTTGCATAGATCCAGTAAGAAAGCACATTAGAAATGAAAAACAGTTTAGGTGCAAACACTGCTATCTAAATCTCTCTCACTCAAAACATGGTGAGACAAGTATCAACTAATTTGTCAACTTTAATACAACAAATATTGAGACTGATTTCTTTCAGGCAAAATTCTCTGATAACACTGTTTGATACATATATTTCTATGATTTCCGCCTTCTCTCCTCCGAAATTATAACTAATTTATATTAGTGTCTAATTCAATAAGCAGTAGATGTTGTAGTATAATATTATGGTGGTAAGAGTTTTTAAAAAAGAACACGAAGAGAAAATTAACATTTTTTTTCACTGTCTAAGAGAACACACTGCTTATATTGGCTGTGAGGCATCTGAAGATAGGGAGTTAGAAAAGGTCAATGATTTCTTCCCCGGCTCTGCTTGTCTTTAGGGCTGCAGTAGCCTGGATGATGAATGAGTGATTTTCTTGGGTCCATAACCTTTAGCCTTTCACTACTACTACACTCAATTCTTGGCAATGCTGAGTGCTCGGGAAATGCAAGTAGGTCTAAAAAGGCACAAGGTAATTACTAGCATTCATTAAGCTCAGCTAGCTAACAAAGCATTACACATGTACCACATAGGGGATGATTAGGGTTATGTTATACTTTGGATTCGTTAATAGACTCTATTAGTGTACTATTTTCTCTATTTCATCATATCTATTTCTCTAGGCTGTTTTGGTGATGGTGTGAGGTAACACTGCATATGAAAGAGTTTTATCAGCCATGACGCTGCAACTCCATTTCTAGTGTTTAACTTCCAGTAGGTGAAAACATCAATTTAGATTCCTTAGGAAACGTCAATCATTTGCTCGGGGATGCGCCAGGGTCCTAACTAGAGATATTCAGAATTATCATTCAGGAATTTCATGAATGAAGGAGACAGCTCCAGAATTTCTATGGGAGAAGGAATGGTTTTGTCAGTTGTATTTACTGAAAAATGTTAATTGGTCTTACTTTGTTTTTTAGTGCAATTATCATGGACAGTAAGCATAGGGGCTGCAAAGAAAACTTAAATATCTGAGATGCTAATTTTTGCTATGTTCAGTAGCAAGACAAAAGTGCTACAGTACGTGGTTATGAGTCATGTTCTACGAAACGTTAGGTTTTGCAAACTTTTGAGAAGGCATCATTCTATGGTAAAAAGAGCATGAGTGTGGGTAAAAAGCAGAGACAGATTCAAATTCTCACCACAATGCTAAGTGAAAGGAATATAACAGCCAAACAGCAAAACACGGGTGAGTTCTTTCGTGTGACACTTAGCCTTGGTTTTCTCATCTAAACAATGAAGACACAAATGTCCTTCGAGGGTTTTTGTGAGTTGTGAGGAAAAAAATATATTTGAAGTACCCCCTGGCACCAGGTACATAGCAAATCTTCAATTCATTCTAATCTTTATTTTTATCCCAATGGAAATATTTATTCATTCTACCATTAATTTGGAGAATAAAAATGGTAGTTTGAACTGACATTTTACAATGTTGTATTTCTCTCTAATAACATGAAATTTCAAGATGATAGCTAAGCTCAATTACAATAAAACACATCCGAATAAATACACGGAACCATTAATTACATAACAGAACATTGCTTTAAGTGCTTTTTGGAAAGGCAGTAAATAGATGATAAATGAATAAATGAGTGAATGAATGATAAATAAACAAATAGGAAATACTAATAAGTGTATACTTTAATAGTTGATTTATATGTTCTAAATGTTCTGGCTTCTAAGTATTATTAAATTTTCTCAGAAATAAGCACAATCATCAATAAATAAATATATTAAGGGCATTACATTTATTAAGCTAACATTGTATTTGTTAGCATTTTCTTCATATCTTAAAGGATTCCACAAAATTATTATAGAAAATGTAATTTATGGTGTATAGTATGGAAACCCTAACTTTTTCCATGAAAAATGTATACCTGACCTGGCATGTAAAAAATATAAGAAACTTAGAAATATTAAAAATACAGAGCAAAGTCTGGCCTAGTGCTCCCTTCTCATTCACGTAAATGTTCACTATGCAAACAGTTGGCCAGGTGCAGAATTCTTCAATCTTCCTTCATTAGTAAACATATCGTTTAATTAATTACAAATTTGCTTAAAGACAGCCTTTGTGTGGCAGAAGAAATATAAAAGTGTGCCTCTTCCTCCTCATTGCAAGAGGGAAGCATTGGCAAGCAGAGAGGGTGGGGACAAGACCTGGATTTCAGCCCCTGGCATGTTCCCTTGGGAGAGTAGCACCTGCATGATGGATGCTGCAACTCCATTTCTGGTGTTTATCTTGCAGTGGGTGAAAGCACTGATTTAGGTTCCTTAGGAAATGTTCATTCGTCCTGGGACAACCTAGAGTCCTACCTAGAGATGGTCGAAATTATCATTCAGGAATTTTATGAATAAAGGAGACAGTTCCAGAATTCCTATGGGAGAAGGAACAGTTTTGTCAATTTTATTTACTGAAAACGTTTGCTTATTAATTGGTCTTACCCTGTTTTTTAGAGCAATTATCGCGATAGAGCCTCCCTTCCTGTGTGTCCTTTTCATCCCTTACCTTCTCATTCTGCCTTCCAGTGTGAATCGTATTGTGTTGACGGAAATTTATTTTGAGGAGGAGTCTTTCAACACTTGAATTATTCCTGGTTTGCACTTTAATGAACTTCCAAAGAGAATCCCTTTAGGTTATCTATGTGCTCAACTGAGCATGGTTGAAAAGTTCCCAAATATAACTGTACATTATTTGTTATAGATCATCTTATAACTACAGTGATAGATATTAAATTCATTCTGTGGGGTCCCTCAAATGACATCAGAAAATTAACATAGCAATACAGAGGTACCTAGTGTGTACCTGAATAATAATTTAGACATTGAGATACACTGTTTCAAGTGTATTTCCATTCTTCAGACACTGTATATATCTGTGTTATTACATAGACTTATTAGTAAGTGGCCAGCATAAAGTAAAATAGGGGAGTCTCCATATGATATAATAGGGGGGTTCAGAGAATAATTCTCTTATTTTAGTTTTAAGGTTTGATTTCTCTTCAATTGCCGAGCCCTATAGGAAAGGTGCTATTTAAAGTTGTGATATCTGATTTACTTCTTGATGCAATTAAGCTTCAAGGCCTTTCTGAAGACTGGTCTGCTCGGAAAGAGGATGAGGGTCTCGGGCATCTGAGAGAACACGGAGAACAGGCTCCATTAAAGTAGGAGCTCAAGCAAAATTGGTTAAGCTGATGGTGTACTGGAGCCAATCTGTATCGGCTGGCAGGAGCCAACTGTACAGGAGTCTTCCCAACTGTGAGCTCAGTAACATTAGGTTGGTACCTTAGAGTTGCCCACAGTGGGAGTATTTATATCACAGACATTGGCAAATATCACACATCAGCGCCTTTTTTCCCAGAGTTACCAGCACACTATTAGTCCTGCAACAGGAGACTGAGGACAGGAAAAACAACGTTCAAAAATTCTCCATTTTTTTGTGAGTGAAGGTGGGTTATGAAAATGCTGTGAATATAAATGTCTTTTTAAATTTTGTTATTTTTCTCACATCAGGCACCAAACTATCTAGAATTAGGGAATCTTGCTAAAGACTAATTTAATAATAAAACAGAAATTTGAGGTCTCATGACCTCCATTTTGCTGGGACAGGGGTTTGTTCCACATGTTCATTTATTTTATTAAAAGAGAAGTGTTGAGGGTCAACTGGCATTTTATTATTCCTACTTTGCGTTGCTTTTTTCATAAAATCTTACTAAGTTAATGACTATATTAATATATAGAAATAATGACAATAGTGTATGAAAATAGCTCATTAGTCTTCAAAAATGTAATTGAGACACGAGACATAATTAACTTAAACATGTAAAATGTACATTCTCTGCTTGAATTAAACAGGTAGAAATGTTCCTTTAACAATGAAAATGTTTCCTCTTTCAATATATTCCCCTTTAAATGTGCCTACATTTTCATTTAAAGCCATGTGAACTTGCTACTTTTCCATTGTCCTATTTTCCTGAGTCACAAACTTGTGTCTTATTTTTTGACTTCCGTGTTGTATTTCCTGCAAAGAAAACAGGCTGAAGAAGCATTTAGATGTACCAGCCACTTAATTTCCACTTTAAGTTAGGATTCTATGTATTTTCCAAAGGAATCAAGTGAAAGCCAATAATGATTTCCAGAATGTCCTCAGAATGCATCGCCAAGACAACAGATGGGGCTACCCCAAGACAGTAAAAAAAATAAATAAATAAAAATAAAAATCTAAACACAAAAGAAAGAAAAACAAGGAAGAAGAGAGATGAGTCATAAGAAAAATGAGCCTCAAAGCAGCACATCACACCATGTACCTGCTCAATCCAAAAAGCAAAGCTCAATCCAAAAAGCAGGGACCTGGTGATCAGCGTGTAGCTACAGATATCCATTTAGCAACTAAGAGTGTGGGCTCTGTGTACTTGCCCCTGTGCTTTTTGAACTCATGAGAGTCTGTGATCAGCAGGGGTGTGTGCACACTATAAACACATTAAATGAACAAACAACATTAATTGGCTTTGGTATGCTGACACATGTAGGGCAGTCCATACTTACTTTCTGAAGAGGTAGTTCTTGATGATCAAATCTAGACTTAGTCTGCAAGTTTAAAGTCATGCTTCTGCCTGCATGCATTGCTGAAATACCTCCATAGGGCAGCATGCCAAGGTTAACTGTGTTGTGTTTGTAAGCAGCATTCTGAGTAGAGGAAATAATCATGTGACAGGGTGTGAACACATGCTCAACAAACTGATTATTACATGAACATGTTTAAATTTATCACATTTAACTTTAAGCAGGCAAAAACAGTAACTTTCTTTTTCAAACATGCACTTGATCAGACAGAAGCATACAGTAAACAGTGTTAGTTATGCACATAATGAGTACCATCCAAAACTACAGAAAAGACAAAAGCAAAGAAGATACACTTGCTGCTAACTCAAAGTCATGAAATCTATCTCTCATATATCATGATAGTAGTGACTCTGGACAACTATTGTTAATATGTGGTAGTCTATTAATTTTAAGAATTCAAACAGTGAGATCTAAAATTTTACCAGCTGCAAATCTCATGTTCTCTTTCACGTTGTGAGATCATCACACACAAAAGACACATACTAGCTTCCAATTCTAATTCTGTCTTAAGCGAATGCATTGCAATGTGAAAGCCAAAATTGGTTTTCTTTTTATTGCTCCATCTATAGGCATAATTACAACAACTCAGAAAGACAGCTGGTCAAAATGTCATTCAATCTGACCATTGGCTTGATTGAAATTACTTAATTCAGGTAAGCCAACCAAATGAGTTATATATGAATTCAAATATTCAAATTTTTGTTTCTTAAAAATTATATTTTAAACTCAAGACATTTCATAATGATACTAAAGCAACAGTAATCTGTTGAAATGTTAATGCTATTTGTCTAAAATGTATAAATACCGGCAGAATACTCTGGCGATATTTGCATTGTGGCTACCCTTCAAGAGCTGCATCTAAAATTATTCAAAGTGACTGATATTTTTTTTTTACAAAACTTAATATTTAAGAATTAAATTTAAAATTTTAGATGGCCTATCATCAGTTGCTTCCACCAGTATAGTCTCCTTCAACCTTCCATGGAAATGTGACCACTGATAGCATTTGGCCCCTTTATGGGAAAAAAAAGTTCCCAGAAGTTAACTTAGTATACTTTGTCTTAGGTTAATATTATTGAACATTAACAGTAGGCAGCTGTCCTATTCTGAGGGTATTATTATTAAGGCAGTGGTTTTTAGCATCAAAGTCTCACTGAGCTAAACTGAAAGATTAGTATATCTCTGATAGTGTGCTAATCATATTTGTTATTGATTCATGATTATTTTGTACAAAAAGTTTTCATTGACACTATGCCAGAATTGAAAAGGAAACTGAACATTTCAATTTGGCACTTGGATAATTCTTCTTTTTTTTTTTTTTTGACTTGGAGTCTCACTCTGTTGCCCAGGCTGAAGTGCAGTGGCACAATCATGGCTACCACATCCTCGGCCTGCTTGACTCAGGTGATCCTTCCTCCTCAGCCTTCCAAGTAGCTGGAACTACAGGCATGCACCACCACGCCCAGCTATTTTTAAAAAAATTATTGTAGAAATGAGGTCTTACCAAGTTGCCCAGGCTGGTCTCAAACTCCTGGGCTCAGGTAATCCACTTACTTCTGCCTCCCAACATGCTGGGATTACAGGCGTGAGCCATTGTGCCTGCCTGATAATTCTTAAGATTAAAAATTATTTCAGTCTAGCAGTCTCTTAGCTCCTATAGAACAGAAGCAGTCTCAGACATATGGGCTCCTGTTTTAAATTCTGTCACAGTTTGGCTTTGATGAGGCTTGTAGTTAAACTAAAGGATAAAACTAGCATCTGTCTGAGATGGCACTTCGAGCTGCCTCTCCAAGGTCAAAACTGAGTTCTCTTACCAACATTATGCTGGACTGTTAAACTTATCCAATGTCCAGATCTCTAGGCAGTTGCCTTTTATGTGGAATGAACGGATACCTTATAATTTCGAGTGTAACTATTTGATACCCAGGGTTCAAATGACTTAGCTAAATTTCACTGGGGAAAAAAAGCACACTATGTCTCTGGTGCAGTCTGACTTTGGACAGAATGTTAAGTAGCACAGCTATGTCAAAACCAGTTTTACATAATAAGTCTGTGCTTCAGTTCTCTGAATTCATCTTGCTGACTAGCTGGAAAGTTTTAAGTAAGATGTAGCCTGAATAGCTAGTAACTCAGTTAAAAGGGGGGGAATGTTACATAGAGAAAACAAGAGGGAGTGCTTCCACAATCTGATGGCTGAAAGCAATACCCTAAGGAAATTTAATTTATTGGATTTAAATGAGAGGCAATTGAATATACATTGAAATTGCTCTGAAAAATGAAAGACAGACCCAGGGAATTGTAAAAACACAGGGGATATGTGAAGACAAACTAAAAAGGGAGGTGTCGCCACAGCGATGAAAAATACACATGGATTCACTTTCAGTTATCTGGGACAGGCAGTGCATACAGACTTTTGCTGACCCAAATATCCCTTTGCCGTCTCTACATTCTCACTTAAAAGTCTTGCTCCATCCTTACTTATGTACTGGGACATCAGTACCAAATGCTCAGAAATTTATCTTTTCTTTTCCATGCTTAGTTTTCACTCATTCCTCTGTTGCCTCTCATTACTAGTCTTTGTACATATGCTCCAAAAAGCTTCTTACAACCTTTCTTGGCTAGTTCATCTTACCCTGTTATGCATGGTCGTGTCTACGTGAGGCCAGAGTTCCCAAACTGTACTGTATTATTTGGCCCCAAATATTTTTGCCCTCCAAGTTATCTGTCTACATGGAGGGTATAACTTGAGGTAAGGCATGGTGACAACCAACCAGGTGTCTCCCACTGATAGCCAGTCACGAGGCTTTGATGAGGCTCCCTTTAATAGGACTGAGCACACCTATTTGAAACAGACGTTCTAATGAAATGTTTTACAAGGCAGACCAGTTTCCACATTCAGAAACTAACACCCACACCCGCATCTGCTAGTTCACTCTTTCGCTGCAAAACAGTTCTTGTCATGTAGACACGACCTACAAATAATTTAATTATTTGAAAAGCGTATACCTGTAAATAAAATCCAATATTAAAGAAATACATAATACATGCAGTGACCTGTGCTTTTGCCAGGCCACCAGATAAAATAATAAAACTGTTGAGTGAAACATTCTGAGAATATATTATAACCCAGCTCCCTGATTTACCTGAGCATTAAAACCTAGAAAATGAGAACACAGGGTCCCATTTTCACAAAAAGATCTTTAAGATCCTTCTGTTAATGCAGAGAACACAAAGCCCTCTATACCAAAGCCCAAAACCACACCAAACGATGATGGTCAATTTATAGTTGTTTTAGAAAATCAAACACCAGATTTCTCTAAGAGATATTTGAACAGGCAATAAAATGTAACTCTTCAAATGATTTTTTTTACTCTCCTAATCACTGTACGTTCCATGCTTTACTGTGACCAGTTTTTAACTGAATTTGGATTAATTTCCCTTTGCTGCCGCAATATATACGCTAATTTGTACATCTGTAGTCTTCATAAAGACATCATCTATTTTTGTTGTTTGTAGTATGTTTGGAATTTAAACATTTCTTTTGGTATGAAAACCAGAATTCTAAATGGCAGGAATTTCATTATATGAAATAACGTGTGGGAGGGCATTTAATCTCTGCTTATTTTTCTGTTTCTTGCTGGGAAGATTACTGCTCGTTAGGAGTGACGGCTTAGTAGTCTCACGGCAGTGACTAGGCACAGGTTGCACAGACACATCGGGCCCGACTCTAACGTAAGCGGGCTCCTCCCGAAAGGGGCGGGAGAGCCCCTTGGCGTGGCGGCCCTAACGAGCCCGCGGTCGGGGCCCCTGGGAGCCGCGTCCGTCCCGGGCGGGGCACGCTGCCTCCAGGGCTGGAGAGCGAAGGCCGCGCCTCCGCGCAGCAGGGCCGGCTGCTCCCTTTCCGTCTCGGCTTCGAGAGAGCGGCTCTACCACGGGGGCAGAAAAGCCCCCGGCGGGGGGCTGCCCGCGGGGGCCCCGCTCGCCAGCCACCCCGGCCGGCCCGCCCGACGCTCCGCCCGCGAGCGAGGCCTCCGGGGAGCCCCGGCGGCGGCCCGGAGGCCGCCGCGGCCACGCCCGCCGCGCGGAGGCCCTTACGGAGAAGCGCCAGACATACCCTGTCTAACCGTCTGGCTTCTATATGTCTGAGCAGCTGCTGCCTCCAGTCTGCCGGCATTTTGCCGCAGCTCTCCTCCCCCTTGCCGGGGCCCGGCCGCGCCGGCGCGTCGCTGCCGTCGGGCGGCTTGTCGCCGTAGCCGGCCGCGCCGTAGTCGCACGGCATCCGCTCCAGCAGCGCGGCCATGGTGGGCCGCGCGGACACCGGCCGGGTCTGCGAGGCCCCGTAGCTCTCCGTGCTGTAGCTGCGGGCCGACAGCGGCCGCCGCTGGGTGAGGCTCTTGCCCGGGAAGCCGCCCGCCGGCGCCTTGGCGTCGGGGTACGAGGCGTGCTCGTCCTCGTAGCGGCCGCCGGTCCTCTTCGGCAGCTGGGGCTCGGCCACCGAGAGGCTGCCCTGGCGGTCCAGCGCGGCGCGGTACGCGGGCCGCCCGTACCGCTCGGGCTCGGGGGGCTCGCCGGCCCTCCGGAACACGGCCATCTCCGCGGCGCTGGCCAGCGAGTCGGCCCTGCGCAGGAAGCCCGCGCGCGCCGCGTGGCCGGCCAGCTGCGCGCTGGCCACGGCGTCCTCGCCCGCGGCCGGCTGGGAGAAGAACACCGGCTCCACCGGGGCGTACCCGCGGTACGCCCGCGGGCTGACCAGGTCCCTGGCCAGGCCCTTGCCGGCCGGCGGCAGGTACTCGGCGCCGGGCGGGAAGGGCGGCGGCATGCGCTTCTCTGCCGGCACCTCCACCGAGCCCTGGGGGTTGAAGCTCTGGTCGAACTGGTAGACCTTCTTGGTCAGGGACGCCCTCTGCGGCTGCGGCCCCTTGCCGCTGGCGTAGGCCAGCATCTCGTCGTCCAGCATGGGGACCGACTGGCTCCGCGACATGCTGGACACAACGTGCTCCGGGCCCAGCATCCTGTCCGGCCGCTCGTGGCTTCCCAGGTGATCGCTCCCGGACGCGTAGTTCTCCAGCGGGATGTTGTACACCTTGTAGGTGCCGATGTCGATCTCGTCGATGCTCTGTGACTTCTTGAATTTGCTGGACTTGATGTCTTTCATGAGTGGGGAGAGCCTCTCTGTGCTCTTGCTGATTGCGATGACACCTTTGGCAGGATCCGGGCGGCAGTGGATTTGGGAAAAGACGTTACTGAGACTCCTGTTGGGGTTGGCATCGTGATACTCCCACGGCACCCCTGGAGAAAAAGGACCGGGCATCTCAGCAGGCTCTTTGATGTGTTCTTTCCTTTCAGGCAAGGGGCTGGTGGTGGGGGTTGTCTCCAACTTGGAAGGAAAGGCGGTCCTGTCTTCAAAAGGGCTAGGGGTTCTGGTCCAGTTCTGCCAAGGATTTGAAGGAGGCACTTCTGTTTCTGGGGTGTGTCTGTGTGTCGACTGCTCCAGTTCTAAGGGAACACCGACAATCCTGTCCTGCCTGATCAAAGGCCTGCGTCCATGCGAAGACGTGCTTCTAGACTTCGAACTTAAGAGGGGGTTACTGTTGGCGTTCTCGGCTGTGGCTTCCTCAGCCACAAACCCCGTGTTGTCGTAATGTGAGCCGTCAGGCCAGTTGTCAGTGAAAGCGTCACCCATCGGCAGCCGGTCAGGACGCGGCAGATTCCCTTGGGGAACAGCCTCCCGCTGGCTGAGTAATGGCTTTGCATCAAGAGGCTGTGGGAAAGACTGTGCAATCCTGTGAACACAACGGGAAGAGAAATACGAAAATGAGGGAGCTGAGTCTTTGCCAGGAGGAGAACAAGCAGCCAAGAAGGCCGCCATCCTTTGTGTAACTGATCGTTCATCCCCACCTGGCTTATGATTAAGATAGCATGATTTCATGTTCAAAAAAAAAAAAAATCCACCCCTTTATCCTACTCTAACTTTTATTTCTTTCTGGTAATAATCACCTTCTAATATATGATGTAATTTACTTATCTATTGTGTGTATTGTATATTGCCTTGTGTCCTCGGTTAGAATGTAAACTCACAAGGGCAGAGAGCTTTTTCGCTACAAGCCTGGCACCCAGTAGGTGTTAAATACATCTATGTTGAAGGAAGGAATTAATGAAATATATATGACTGATTCCTGGCACCCATTCCTGGAGATTCTGATTTAGTACATTTCCAAAGTACTGATTGAGGGCACCTTTCTTAAAAATGCTTGGTATATCTAATGAATCAAAAGTGTCTTCAAATAACATTTATTTGAAGGTTAGGTCTTGAAAACACTAAATGCCATTGCATAGAAAGCATATTCAGGTATTTTTTTCCAGAGTGTAAATTATATTATGACTTAGGTTTATACCAGGACTGTAGTATTTCTAGCGGATGCTTATTTTTCTAAATTCATTCTAAACCATTTCCCACTAGTAATATTGAATTATATACATTTTATTAAGAGGAAAAGGCTTTTATGTACTTTTGCTAATGGAAAAACAGTGCATTTAGAAAATATGTCTTTCAGTCCAGGTGCAGTGGTTCATGCCTGTAATCCCAGAACTTTGGGATGCTGAGACAGGAGGATTGCTTGAGTGCACAAGTTCGAGACCCGCCTGGGCAATTTAGTGAGACCTCATCACACACACACACACAAAATTAACTGGGCATGGTGGCACGTGCCTATAGTCCTAGCTATTCGGGAAGCTGAGGCAGGAGCATTGCTTGAGCCCAGGAGTTTGAGGCTGTGATGACCTGTGATCATGCCACTGCACTCCAGCCTGGGCAACAGAATAAGAACTGGACTCAGAAAAACAAAAATAAAAACAAAACCTCAGTACTTTTCCAAAAGATTTAAATTAATTTCAGCAGTAGAAAAATAATGAACTTATAAATTAAAGGAGTTTGGACATTAAGGAATAGAAAAAATTATTCATGCATTACTAAAAAAGGACATTGCCAAAAACTGGTGATATTATTATAAAATTTATTGACTACCTATATTGTATGACAAATTTCTTTTGCTATTTGTAGTACAAAACACAGCAACGTGCTACAAAATAGAATAAGAACCAGGTGGATAACACCTTATTGAGTCACTGTGTTGTGCTTTGTGGCTCTTGTTTTTTCATCTGTGAAATGGAGTAATACAAGTAGGAGGCATTTGGAAAGGTTAAGTACTTTTAATAAGTCTTAGCTTTCCCAGGTGGTGATAAAATGATAATGATGGTTGCACTGAACACGTACTTGGTACCAGGCACATGACTACTTTGCTGGAATCTTATTTCAACTCGTAACACCATGTTGGGTGGTAAAATGTCCACATCCCTCCTCAGTAAGTGTTGGGTAAACATAATATTTGATTTTTACAATTTTCTGTTCCGACCATGTTCTCATCCTGCTAATCTCCTAGCACCCTGTCTCCCTTCATCAGTGGCCTCAACCTGTAGATGGATTCATCAGCTGTTGGAAGTCCCAGGTGAACTGCATTTGCCTACCTCCCCTTCCATCTTCTCTGTCACTCATATGCCAAATATAGTTCCAAAATTAAGAAGATGCAAGTTTTAAAAAAGTTGCTGAACAAAAAAAAGGGGATTCTAAACACACCTGTTACTCCACAAAGCATTATGGACTGCATCTTTAGCTGTTGGCTGCAAGGACCCCATTTTAACCCGGGTATTAGAGGATCCGGAAGAAGCCTGGGAAGGCGAGTAGTCTGAGTAAGTGCCTGAGGAAACACTGTTATTCAGACAGTGAGTTTTGTCAACTTCAGACTCATCAGTTGATTCTGAAATTTAAAGGGGAAAAATGTCATAACGCCGTGGACATAGACAATTACAAAGAAAAGCAAGTATGAAAAACAGATTCCATACTGGTTAATGTTAGAAATGCATATTTGTAAACTATTTCATAGACTACGGTGAATC
The DNA here is from genome assembly GCA_027257055.1 of Cephalopachus bancanus. Taxonomy (NCBI): domain Eukaryota; kingdom Metazoa; phylum Chordata; class Mammalia; order Primates; family Tarsiidae; genus Cephalopachus; species Cephalopachus bancanus. The sequence goes on from JAPVLO010000433.1 coordinate 378,077, forward strand.
GCAATTTACAACTAGTGATTCCTCATGCATGCACATGCATTCGCAGCATATTTTCCACATCAGGTTCACAATGTTACCTTTTTTGTCCTTCCCTAGCAGAACAAGTTTAGGTGGGTACAGAGGGGTCTCAGCTAATGAAGGGTGAAGTTCCCCAATCCTCATTTCATTAGCTGGATGAACAAAAGAATCCTGAGAGATATAATAATACAGGACAAGGAAAGTAAACATTTAAACAATGGTTAACCAAGATGGCTGTATCTTTACTTGGCTCTGATTCAAAGATGTGGCTCTAGAATTTAATTCATGGTGGGTACTGGGAGAAATGAACCCGCATTATCTCTGACTAAAGCACTAAATATTTATTTTAATTTAAGTGAGCCCATTTATTCATCAGACAATTTTTTTGCATGTTGCTAATATGGTTGACACTGTGCGAGGAACTGTGGAGTTTCCAAAGAAAGACAAAATGTGGCCTCGTGCCCTCTGGGAGTTTGTAATCTGGTTGGAGAGATGAAATATATAACTCGTGATAAGCCATATATAAGTCGTATGATTCATATGCAAGACATACACACGAAGAGTTCTAAGGGATGAATCCTCCAAGAACCTTAAAAGGAAAGTGTATCACTGATCATGTGTGTGTGTGGGGGGGGGTGTATTTTTGGATCCTAGCCACATTAATGTATGGTCAGGTACCATAAATCCTGCTCCTTCCACCACTTTCCCTCTTTCTTTCTGTCGTATCCAAAGTGATCATCTCTACAACTTCTCTAGTTCTATTGTGCCTTCTCCCTAAAATGCCAGGCTTTCTCATGTCCAGTCTACCCTGCTAAGTGTGCAATCTACATCCACCCCTGGAGTGTGCTGAACAACACTGGTGCATTACTATTACTTCATGCTGAAAAACATTAAAAAACCATGAATTTTAAACTTCTATAATTCAAATTATTATTCTTAGTTTACCAGGTAGTGGGGGAACATTAGGAAACACAAAATATCAAATTCTCGCTTTTGTCTAGACATAAAAATTCCTTGTCTATGCCCATAAGTAGTGATGTAAATTTATGCATAGCAGCTGTCTTTCTTTTTTCCTTCAGCTTAATTTTAATTCAAAAAATAATTTTTCAATATTTTTCAGTTTTTTAATTCATTAGTATCTTCTTAATGTGACACATTTAGAAATATTTTGTTAAATCAGAAAAGAATATACTTGGGGACAACAATATCACACATTTTAAAAGTCCTGTCTTAAAATAAAAGTAACTGATTGGTGCAATGAACAGACAGAAACTCCTACTATAAATTGTCCAGAACTCCCTTAGCGACAGGTTTAGGTCTAGGGTATTGCAGACAAAAACACCTATTTCTTTAACTTTTGGTTTAAGTTCTATGTTTTGGGTTAGGTTTATACAAAAATATTTGCCTTGATACTTGTTAATTATACTTGTTAATTAATTAAGTACACTTGATACTTGTTAATTTTTTAAAAAGACTATTTCAATAGAAGAACACTGAAAGATCATCTAGTCCAGCCCTTTCATTTTCAAGAGGTGGGTTCCGAGCCTCAGCTCAAGTGTAAGTCCACACAGATAAGCAGACAGAGACTCAGCCTTGGAGCAGGATTCTCTTGGGTCCATTACAGCACTCTTTTCTCGTATTCTGCTGCCTCCTGGTGAGCTCAGCTGTGATCACACCAGGGACTTAAATGAAGCTTCAGACTTGAAGAGCAATAGGAAACAGTGGTATTGATGAAAAAACTCTGTAGCAGAGGAGGAAAGTCAGCGTTTTCATAGATTCTCAAAGCTATTTTTCAAAGATTTGGCATAAGAAACATATGATAAAGTTTTGATGTGACAGAATAGAGAATAAAAGCCCTTAAATAGTCTTGTAGAAATTTACAAGAATATGTGAGTTTGAGAAACAGTATTATGAAAGGCATAAAATATAAGGGCTTGCCAAAATAATTTCAGTTACAAGGTGTCATATTTCCATTCCATTTCTGTTTTCATCATGTATTAATTAGATTGTCTCAGGCAAGCCAGTGCACTTTTTTGGACCTTATTCAAGTCATCATTAAAATGAAGGTAACAGATAAAAGGAATCAGTGCTAATTCCTGTCTAGTACTAACATTTTTTTTTTTTTTTTTTTTTTTTTGAGTTGGAGTCTCACTCTGTCGCCCAGACTGGAGTGCAAGTGGCCGCTTCCGGCCACCGCAGCCTCGCCTGCTGGGCTCCGGCAATCCTTCCGCCTCCGCCTTCCGAGTAGCCGGAATTACAGGCGCGCGCTACCACGCCCGGCTGATTTTTTGTAGAGGTGAGGTCTCGCTGCCCAGGCGGGTCTCGAACCCGCGGGCTCAGGCAATCCACTCACCTCAGCCTCCCAAAGGCGCGGGATTACAGGCTGGATTACATAGTACTAACATTTTATGAATCTAAAGGTAACTTGTTTGCTGAAACAATATTTTGAAAAGGAAATATTCTTATGACACAATTGAAGATAAGAATTGTGTTTTGCTCAAAAACAAACAAAACAGAAACACAACAAAGCAAACCAAATACTTGTACAAATACAGAATGTTAACCTAAATAAAGGTTTCATTTTTTTCTCATGCCTTACACAGTCAGTAACCAAGTCATCTCATTTTTTATTGATCAACTTTTCAACTTGTATCCCAAAATTGTGACCAGAACTCTGCATAGTAGCCATGGTCTAACTCAGATTCAAGTTTCTGACCGTGTTCAAGAATTTCTAAGTGAATCAAAAAAAGAACCTTATAGTGAATGAATCCTGACCAGGAAGAGAGTATAATTACCAGGTAATTATAAACTTGCATTGTTCTCTAGAGTTCTGTGGCCTTCCACCTAGGAGTGTGACATTTCTGAAGCAAGAATGATGAATCTGCACTGATCCACGTAGATTCTCTTATCTTAATGCGCAAAGGGATGATGGTGATGAGGTCAATGATGATAATAGCTACCAGTTATGGAGCATTGATAACATTTACTACTGTCCTTCTATGCTAAACACTTATCTCTATTGCCCTTGTTAATTATTTAAAAGACAACCTTATTTTTTTTAATCTTTTTAAGTTAATTATTATGATAATTTTTGTTTTTACAGATAAGGAAATGAAGCTCAGGTAGGTAAAGACATAATTCCAAGTAACCGACTTAATAAGTGGTAGAGCCAGGATTTGAACTGGATCTGCACTACTCAAAGGTCTTCTATGTGATACTGTATATATCATATTGTCTGTTCTAAGCAATGCTCATCGGCTTTACAGAGAAGACAAAGGTAACTGTCCAACAAGGTAAAGTTATCATTGACCTGGTTTCTATAAATTACTTTATAGGTGCTGGATGAGTTTCTGTTGGAAAAGTGGACAAAGTTTTTGGGACTCCTTCTGGTAAGGAGACAGAAGTCGGGGGAAGGAAAGGTAAATTTTCTTTTAGTAACCCCATTGCCCTTCCACTGTTCAAACTTAATCTCAGCTGCTACTGCCATAGGGAAAAGGAGCCTAAGGCAGAAGTCAAATGAAAAAAAAATGCTTATTTTTGAGCGTTTGAGAGTCCAATTCTAGCATTAATAAAGGCAATTTAAAGACTATTTTAAGGGTAACTGACAATTGTCTGTTACTGGGAGAGAGAGGTGGCTCCTCTTTAGAGAAAAATTGGGCTGAACTTTCTAAAAGCAGGAAAAGAGCAGAACATTTTTGAACATGGTGGCAGACATGGCGAACAGTGTCCAAGAAGTGACTCCCAGAAGGATTAAAGGAGGATGGGGCAGAAATTGACACATCACTCTTTTGAGGAAGGGGAGGAAGTTATCATTGACTGTAGCCTTCCCCTGTGCCTCGAACGGTGCTTGGAGCTGTATATAAATACCTGTTATCATCTGATTTCATCTTCACAAAAACTCTGAAAGGGTGTTGTTGTTGTTGTTATTCTTATTATTTAAATCAGGAAATCAAGGCTCAGAAAGGATTTAGAAACCTTATTTTTCAAGAGCACAAAACTGGTAACAAGTAGAACCAAGATTCAGATTCTGGGATAGACTTATAATCCCTACTCCTTGTTTCCAAAACCGTGCTCTGAGGCACCTATGCCCCTGTGAAGTACAGGGACACCATGGGTTCTATTAAATGCTCAAGGGAAACACAGCAATGCTTGACATCAGTTGGAGACATTGTACAAAATGCTCGCTTGAGGTAGTGCTCAGTTTCAACATTAGATTGCATATTCCTTTTGATGAAGCTGGGTTTTTGGTGGCTGCCAGGATAAAAAAGCAAGGGGCATTTGGAAATCAACGTGAAACAGAAATTAGAGTGGTGGTATCCACCATGATTCCTAGGTTTGATAATGTGGGTGTTGTCCGACATGTGCACGTATCCCAGCAATATTCTGGTTACTTAAGAATGATAAAAGGATTATCTTTTATTTTTTATCTTAAAGATGTGGGGTACAGTTTGGGGTTAGGTATACAAATGGTCATCACACAGATGAAGTTTGGGCTTCACTTTGATCCCCACTTTACCTAGTTTGAGAAAAAGTATTATCTTCTCTTTCAATTGATGTACATTGAGTTTTCAAATGGTCACTAAGTTAGGGCATAAATACTAAGTTGTTTGGGTCTAACTACTTAAATGAGACTGTTAGGTCTTTCTTTTGATCTAGGGTCACTGCAACAAAATTACTGAGACATTGAGAGCATTTATAACAAGGGTTTATCCAACATACAGGTGATAAAGTATGGATAGGCAAGGCAGCCAACAATCAATTAATTGTTTAGTCAACAAAAACTCAGAAATTGTCTTTGTCTTCAATGAACTTCTAGTTAAATAGAGAGACAGACATGTTACCAGAGTTATAATACTAGATTATACCAATTATTTAACAAATATTTATTGTGCTCCTACTCCAAACTAGGTCCTGTCCTAGACCCTGGGAATACAGAGATGGACAAGATAGAAATAGTCCCTTCCCTCATGAAACTTATAGTCTGAAGTCAATAAGCAAAGCAATCAAGAATTTTTTTCATTATATTTAATGCTAATAAACAGGGTGATGTGATGTTCAGCTGATCATAGTGATCAGGGAAGGCCTTCTTGCAGAGGTGCCCTTTAAGCTGAAATGTGAATGATGAGGAAATGTTACCCACGGGAAGAGGCAATGCCATCTTTGCAAGGCATTACAAAGGAACATCTCCCTGGCCTTGTTCTGATGGGTTTCCTGGACTTATTTCTTATCTAGCAAAATGTATGGCAAAACTCTTGGCATATAGCTGGCAAGTAGAAAGGGAACAGTAAATGTTGATTAACCTTTCTTCTCCCCCTTCCTCAGCTGCACTTTCAACTTATTTACCTTGTTTTTTTCTTTCTGGTTTCCACTTCTGGTCCTGCCTATCTCTATTCTTTGTTGTTTTTTTTTCCCCTTGGTTTTACATATTTAATCACATGGATCATGGACCATGTGATTAAATATGGAATATATTTAAATATGAATATTTCATGCAATGTGTAATGCCCTCTTCCACATTCTTGGCAGTGTGAACTAAATCATAATGAGTCAAAAATGGCTTACACATGTAAAATATATAATAAATGCTTAGTATACACGAATCAGCTAGAATCTTGGGGTTATCTGTGTTTATTATATTTAGACACTGAAAAAAGTGTGACCCCTTACTTTGGCTGCAACTAATTTGAGACAGGAGGATGATATAGAAAGCAACAGCTTCTCCTTGCTCTAGGATGGTTAAAAGTTAGGAAAGAAGATCTAGAATCTCAATTTTAGATAAAGTATTGTGATCACCAGAAAAATTTCTAATCAAGAGGTAAAGACCAGATTAAGAAGAAAGCTAAAAAAGGGGTGGGGCAACTCACACATATAAATATAAGGCTGAAGGTTGAGCTTGAATTTTAGCCGTTTCTCATGTGGCTACTGTAGCTAACTGAGAAGCTTAGATTTTATAAGAAGGCATTGTAGTGTTTTTAAGAAGGGCAAAGCTAGGATTAGGCTTGTGTTTTAGAAAGATCATTGGCAAGGCAATGAAGAGGCTGGGGACAAGAGAAGTCAAGAAACAGTGTTTCCAGCAATACAGGGCAGAGTTGAGAGCCTGAGGAGACAGAGGAGACACATGTAGGTGAAAATGTACAAGCTTTGTTAATTATTTGGAAGGGGCAGAGAGTGTAGAGAAAGAAGGAAAGAGAAATCAGGATGCCTCTCAAATTTATAGCTTGAGAGAACCGATAGATAATGGTGCTACCTGAGATCAAGATCAAGCATATGGGAGCTAAAGCAAATTTGGGGAAGAAACATTAAATTTAATTTTGGGATATGTTAAGCTTGAAGTGCTTGTGGGACAGTTTTAAGATTTACTTTCTCTACTCCAGTGTTATTCTTAAATTTATGAACAAAGCCATCTTTTCCCGGCCTCATCTATCCCATTCTTGCATTAAGAAATTATCCAGTTTATACATTTCCATGATTACAGTTACTTTGATGTTAAACTGTGATTACAGGAGATTTTTTTTTTTTTTTGAGTAGGAGTCTTACTCTGTCACCCAGACTGGAGTGCAATGGCTGCTCCCGGCCACCGCAGCCTCAACCTGCTGGCTCCAGTGATCCTTCCCCCTCAGCCTTCCGAATAGCTGGAATTACAGGCGCGCGCTACCACGCCCAGCTGATTTTTTGATTTATTGTAGAGATGAGGTCTCGCCAAGTTGCCCAGGCAGGTCTTGAACCCGCAGGCTCAGGCAATCCACTCACCTCGGCCTCCCAAGGCACGGGATTACAGGCTGAGCCACTGAGCCCGGCCAGGAGATTTAAGTATAAAGAAATTTACAATGTATGTAATTTGCATGTACCTGCTAAGTGTTGGCCTTCTTCCTTTTTATATTACTGCAATATCTTAGAGATATGAGAGTCTGTTGCTTTGCTATAGCATATGTGCAATGTTTGGAAAACAGAATGTACAATGATACGGATTTCATAAGTAAAAAGTAATGAAAAAAGAGTTGAGAATTTTTTTCCTTAGAAATCCACCGTATGCCCCTCTCTAGAGCAGGTTGGGGCCTCGTCTGGCAGATATGCACACTGTGCTTATTTTTGCTCAAGATCTTCCCTCTGTCTGAGATGTCCCCTTCCCTTTCTTGCTTTAAAAAAATCATCTAGTCGTTAATCTGCAGTCCAACTATAACAATTTAGGGTATTATGTTCTGTGTCACACAACCAACCATGTGATTATATTTTATATATGTTCTCTAATTGCTTCATGAGTGGAAGTGTTTCTGGCTAGGTTTTAAATTCTTTGGAAATTATAGATACATTTTGTATTTCTTTTCTTTCTCTCACAGTGTTTAGCACAGTGTTACACATACAGTTGGTGTTTAATAAAGGCAACAAATTGATGCTTTGAAATGCAGATTTGTAAAAGAGTTTTGTCAATCTAAATTTTTTAGAAGTAATTATGTGAACTTCCAGATGTGCTCATACCAGTTATGTTTCTAATGAAGATACAAGAGATGATAACCAAATTAACTGAAGAGTTGATGAAATAGTAGTTGAATTCTTTTCAGATCACACAAATCAATAAGGATGCATTTCTAACTCATCCTAAAATATGGGGATTAGGCTTCACATGACTAGATTCCATAAAACCAAATTTAAAAGTTATCTCTCTTGTTGTTAATAATAGTAATCCTGTAAAGGTTGAGACCCAAATACAAGAACACTTAAAGATTGTGCTCTAAATCTGATTAGAAATTTTACTGCGATTTGCAGAATAAAAAAATCTTTGGTTGATCTTTCCTAATGACTGACAAAATAAACGTCTGGGGTAGCCAAATACTATCGCTAATAGGATATAACTCACTCCCTGGCCAGACCTAGCTGGGTGACCGGCTATTCCTTCTGTATGTATTGGAACTTTTGGAGCTGCGTTAATGACATTCAGCCATGAGGGTAGCATTTGCCTATGATTTATTAAATGCAACCCTCGTAATTTGAAAGAGTAAAGAGATCACATATTTTAGAGAAGAAAATACACTTGTCAAAGGAGAATTACTAGGCTAAAAACACATTCAATAGTCCAAAAACTCCAAACCGCACTAGCAGTTACCAATGACCTTCAAATACCTCCACTGTAATCTCCTTTGGGGCTACCGGCCACTTGTGTTCGTACTTTTCTTTCACAGTTTGCTCCGTGTTAGCAGCTGGGTTTGGATTCTCAACACGCACTCCATGGCTTGGCTTACCCACCAGATTTTGAACAGACTTTACCATATTCTTTAAATCCTCTGGGTAAGGAGTTGGGTATCGTTTTAGGTTTATTTCAACCTAGAAGTTTATAAAAAGAAATTTGACATAAAAGTAACTTTAGCAAGCATGACCACAAAGCTAAGCCATTGTATGTACAATTGTATAACCAAATGCAATACAGTGAGTGTTGAGCTGGCTGAGAAATTCTGTAAGAGAGCAGAACACACAGTGTTCTTACTTTCAGCCTCGTGGGATTTCTCCTTACCCCTTCCCACCCTTCTGGATTACAAAGAAGCTTTGAATTATACTCTGTCTTTAGGCCTACCTTGTAGATGGCTGAAACAGTGGTAGGTCAAACACTTAGGTGACTAGTAATCTCTGAAAAATTTAATCAACTTACTACCGGCTGTTTTTGTATTTTAGAGACTGTTTCCTTCCCTATCTTGTATTTGTAAGTAATAATTTTGATGTTAAGAATATCTTTGGGGTACCAAGAGGTGATGGGAGGAGACCTCAAAAGATTTCTAAATAGAGTTGTATTTTTTTAAATATTAAGTTTACAATGTTGGCTGCCCAAATATGTATTAGCATGTTACATCAAAAGGTAGGATAGATAATTCTTGTTAATACCTTAATAAATTGCTTCAGAGTGACTTTTAGATTTAGTTTTTACACCAAGAAAGTAACATGTTTCTTGGGTAACATCTTACAATAAAGATAAATGAAAATTGAAACAATTTTATAAGACATTTTAGGTAAATGTACACATTTTAGCTTGTATTTGTCCAACTATTTATTTCCGTTTTTGAATTCATTTTGGGAGTATCAATCTGACTTTTGAGAACACATATTAATGACTGCTCTTAGCATTAAATATATAGTGAGAAAATATGTGACATTCCATATTAGAATATCCCACCATCAAGGTACTTATCATAATATATTTAAAATAGAATAAATATAAGTTGTGCATGCTGATTAAAAGGGAGTGAGAGAAAAAATAAAGGGTAGAGTTACTTGGCCTGGCCTGTTCCAACAGTCATGACTTTTTGCATCTGAGTAGAACCAACTTTGCAAAATGGAATGGTTTACATGATTCTGGTGAGTCCACGTCCGTGCAAAGAGCATGTGTGTGTGAGAGGAGGGCAGAATGAGAGAAGGGGGAAGAGGAGCTGAAAAGAGCAACAGGAAGAAAGGAGAAGGAGGGAGGCACGTACATACCCCCCCACCCATGCAGTTCATGGGATGTCAGAAACTATGATGGTGGCATAGATCTGAGGAGGATGAATGCGCATTCAAACGCTTTTGCTCATCTGCAGTTTTAGCAGCACATCCACCAACTGTGTGATTCTTCTAGTGTTTTGTCTTCCTTGCGGCTCACTTCCTTTATCAAACACTGGAACTGGACTTCACTAGCCGGGTTCTAACATCCCTTTCAATACTAAAAATACAAAATTATTTTTCCAATAATTATTTGGAAAGCTCACAAAAAACAGGTAATTTTGTTAATGTGTTATTTAAATGCAGTTCAGTCTCTTTAAATTGCCAAATGAATAAGGATAAAATTGATAATATATACAAATAAAACTATAAAAATATAACCCAAGACAAAGTTAGACTTGACAGAAAAAAAAGTATAAGTTGTTGTAATATAAATACATCCCAGGGCACTTAATTTACAATGCATTCTTAAATAAACATAAAAATAATTTTATCTGTGCTAGTCAAAGTCCATTGGGATGCATGCATTCTTGGATCTGCTGTTTAAATTGGTATTTGAAATGTTAATCATAAATTATATTGTTGAACTTGATTAAAAGTACTTGACATCAAAGCACTTTTGTAAAAAAAATACGTTTTAAACATGTAAACTGTAGAATGGTATGACTATCATGCTAATTAAGAACATCTTTTTTATTTTTAATAATCAGTGGCAAACAAAAAAATTAGCTAAAGTAGGTAATTCCATTAAAATTCTATGCAACTTAAAAAATCCTCAACACTAAAATTACATTTATAAACCAAATGAAAGGCAAAAGAAATGTGAAGTGTTTTTCCTTAACTGAATCAAACACTTCACTGAATAATGGAATCTATTTTTGGTAGATGCCATGTCCCACTTGACATAATTAGATAACTATTTACTAATGACCATGGTATCAATATGTTCTGGTTGTTTTGTAAGTAAGTAAATGTGATATTTTGGTCATATCACTAGAATATGTCTGAACGTTTTATTTCTGTAACAATATTTTCATCTAGAAACACATTTACCATGTGACTAATAAGGCTTAAGCTACAAGCCTCTTCCAAAGTCTTGTGAGGCTCCCTATGACTGAACTTATGTGGTCATTTCACACTATTTTCCTAAAAGAAGACTCTCCTGAAACTGTGGAAACTACATGCCTCATAAAGCTTGAATCTGTTGCAGCTACAAGGGAAGCTCCTTACATGCCACTTACTGGCCTACTTGCAGAACGAACTGGACTTGGAGTTAGAAGACTTGAACTTAAGGCACAGGCTCACTCCCAACTAGCTATCAGCCACTAATCCTTCTGTTGTTTCTACTCATGTAAAATAGGAATGATAAGATATCTCTCACATACTTGGGTTAATTTAGAGCTAAAATGAGAAGAATGTGAAGGTCCTTTGAAAATGTGCAGGTACTATGCAGAAATTGGACACCATCTCTAATGTCAGATTTTATTTATGTGTTTTTAAAGTCTAGATTTCTTTGGTAATCTAGACTCTCCTCTGTGTAAGTATAGCCATAATATCTGTATCTGTCTGGATCTTTTTTTCAGATTGTATGCAGCAGCAGTTATCAGTTATCAGCGCCTACCGCGTGCCAGGCATCACGCTAAAGGTTTTCTAGGAACATTTAATTTATTACTAATGACTTGTATGATAAACAATCATATTTATCATTAATCCTATATGTTTACAAATGATCATTTATATACTAGATGATAAGTGAACATTAAGTAACTACAGAATTAATAATTAATTTGTAACTGAATCTCATTTAAATGTCATAGCCCATTGTAGCTGCTGTTCCTACTTTGTAGTAAGAAAGCTGGGGCTCAGACAGCCTAACTTGCCTAAAGTCAGGCAGTTGGCAGGCGTGACGCCCAGGTCTTCTGACTCCAAGGTGTGTCACACAGGGCTATTTAGACCAGAGATGTTCCTAGCACAGGATAGCACATCGTTAAATAATATCGTGGGAGAGATGCTAGATGTCTAAGATGTGAATTTTGTGAGTTAAATAAAATAATTTCAGTTTTTTAGACAATCTAAGAAACAGGTTATTTTATAATTTCTTTTGAAATGAAACTATAGTATCTTATAATTCTACTATATCCACAAGTTCTGAGCAGCATATTTTATGCTGTTTTTACAGACGGTTTTGCTTTCCTATGTTTCAGCTCTTGGATGCAGAGCTTCAGAAATGTATAAACATGATCACTAACTAACCCAGTTCTGTAATACCCAAATACTAAAGCAGTTTCTTTACATTGCTGAGTATATATGGGCTATCACTATTCCCTTATTCTAGTATGGGATAAAAAAATATAAATTCATTTATTATACACTAGGTGGGAAATCTGTCAATTGTATTCCTGTAAAACTGTTGTGTTTATCACTCACTATAGAGTATTTGCTCATTTCACATATACATTTTATTAAAATGCAAAATTTTTAAGAAAATATTTTGTTTTAATTTTGAAAAACAGAAATGTTTCACAACATTCTGTGTATCTCATTTAAATCAAGCACAGTGAGTGCAAATAGCAGCTGCAAGATGTTGGAGACCCCAAAATTTAGCAATGAAGAAAAAATTACTTAATGTTAATAGCCAGGGCACTTAGAAATGATATCTTGAATTCATACAGAACTTGGAATATATTTCATATCATGATTGAATTTTAATTTGATCACAAATTCCAGTAAGAGAAACAATAGTTAATAATTTAATCACTGATTAAGTATTATCTTATTCTAGGAATTAACTGAATATTTTGTGAAGAAAATCTATAGCAATTTTAGCTAGAAAAATGCATTCTAAGCTTGCCTTATATTGTAGAAAGAATATAAGACACCAAATAAACATTAGTCCATTACATGTGGAGAGCAAAGTCACACAAAGTGCAGGGTTCTTTTGTGTTCCCTTAAGACATGCTCTTCCCTGCTGGCTTCTTAAAACACCCCACCCACTGAGATAAGGATGCCTCATTTGCCACAACTCCCAAGGCAGTCTTCTCTTACGGGAATTCATGTTATCTGTGTCTTCAAATTAAATGAAATCGATGCTTTTCAACAGGTGTCCATCTTTGTGCTTAAAGTGCATGATCAGTAAATCTCAATCTTCGTGCCACTTTAGGAATCAAATGCTAACTATTTAACCCCTCCCAGAATTGACATGATAAAAAATGTGTGTATGTGTGGAGAGGACAATTTGGACTGTATTAATAGTGTCATTAACATTCTGCTCTAATATTGGTATTCCACACTTTAAATTAAAGAAAAAAAAAAAACTCTTAAAAAACACACACAAATAAAAATGAAGCACCCAAATAAAAAACCATGCCAGACATCCCACCAAAAGACACCTTGCATCGCTGCTCCCTCCCAGACTCAGTCCTCCCATCCCATTGCCAATGTCAATAAACAGAAAATTAAATTGGGACCAGACACTGGCAGTTGGCAGGTTTCTAAGTGATCAGCATTTCCCACCCCAAGTCATGCAGAACATACCCATACACCATGTTCCAAGGTTGACTCTACACGGGGGTTCTCCTACCCCCAACGCCTAGGCCTACCTGTCTGCCACTTAGAGAGGGAAGAGTGGTGGACTGTGCTGCCACTGGCAATGGCGTACACATGCTCCTCTCCGGCTGGAGGCCGCTTATGCAACCCCATGCCAGCTGGGGGTCATTCTGGGGGACGGGCATATCTTGGATCTGCTGATCACACCTGGCCCACGGTGTGCAGCAATCGCCAGACAGTCTGGCAGGTTGGAGTGTAATCCCACGCTGGCCCCTTTCCCAAGGGGCTGGGCAGGAGAGCTCCTGTGGGAGAAGGAATCTCCATTTTCTGGGAGAAAGAGGAGCGCTGTAGCAATATTTTCACTTGACCATTTTTCTACTCTCAAGATTTTTCTTTCACTCTGGGTAATGCATTTAAAACAACCATCATAAAATTAGTTTTAAATCTGTGTAATAAAGCAGTACTAATATTATATGAAGCGATAGGGTTGTAATTTCTTCACACAATGCAGCAATCATATACACTGTACACACTACAAGTAGGGCATTATACTCTAGTCCGTTTGAAAGTTCACAATGGTTCCTTTTCAAACTCCATATAAATTAAAGGTAAAGTGGTGCTAAGTTTAATGTACATGTAATGAACCAGAAAAATGTGATTAATTCAGGGTAAAATTGCAATGTAGTCCATTCATCATACTTTCATGATGATTTATTTAGAAGTTTGTTTGTGCTCTAATTTGTCCAATAGCTAATAGCATTGGAAATATTCAAATTAGTCAAAACCAAGTAGTTTGAGACTTTAGAAACACACATTGTTTCACTAATATATAAATAAACCAAATGTAAATAAACAGAAAAAATACTCTAAAGTATAATGAACCTACTCTGATTATAAACAAACCTGGTCATGTAACACACAAACAGCTTCTAAATAAGTTTGCATTTACCATATTTCATGTTTTCATTGACACATATACCAGGGTATATTAAAAGCACTCTTTTCTTCCAGTATCCTTTGAATATAGATGCTTAAGAAGAAGCATGTCATTTTTGACAATTCAATGAAACATAAAAATGGATCAGAGGTCCAGTACAGAATGCATCATCCATTGGTTCTGGATTTAACACATGAAATCCTTGAAAGAAGAATTGAAATGTTCTAAAGATTTGTTGGTTTTTTGTTTTTTTAGGAATTCACAAGTTTTAAAAATGCCTCTTTGGTTGTTAGATAGCACTAATCAACTATCCAAAAACATTTTGGTTTAAACTCAAATCTTTAACAAAATGTTTATTTTAGATTTGGAAACTCATTTTGGATTCTCCATAATGATTTAGGTAGACCTTTCAGTAAGTGCCCGTGGATTGATTTAAAAAATAAAGTTTAGAAAATATGAAAAGGAGGGGACAGAGAAGAACATATCACATAATCTAGATTTACCCATAGAATTATATACAATTATTTAGTTAATTAGTGGCTGAGAGTGAGGGCTGTTAGTACTCATGCCGGAAAAAGTGCACAGATAATATAAAAAAATAAATGAGAGATTTGTGATGTTACCATGAGGATAACATGAAAACCTGATGTTGGTAAAATCTGAATTGATTTCATGACATTTAAACATTTAAATAACAGAGAAAGACAGCATTTTGCTTGTTTGTTTTGTGGCAAAGTCTCACTCTGTCACCCAGGCTGTAGGGCAGTGGCACAACCATGGTTCGCCACAGTCGCAACCTGCTGGGCTCAGGGAATCCTTCTGTCTCAGCCTCCTGAGTAGTTGGGACTACAGGTGTGCCGAACCACACCTGGCTAATATTTTCATTTTTTTTGTAGAGATGTGGTCTTGCTATATTGCCCAGACTGATCTCAAACTCCTGGGCTCGAGCGATCTTCTCAATTCAGCATCCCAAAATGCTGGGATTACAGGTGTGAGCCGCTGTGCCTTGTTAATATTTTGACATTTTGTAGAGACATGGTCTTGCTATGTTGCCCAAGCTGGTCTCAAACTCTCAGGCTCAAGTGTTCTCACCTCAGCATCCCAAAGTGCTGGGATACTAGGTGTGAGCCACTGTGCCTGGCTGAGAGACACAGATTTTAAAATTCAATCTTGTTACTTGACTTAGATTAGTCTCAATAAAAAATTTAAAAAAATATATACTTTGAGGTGAAAAAAATTTTTTTCCCTAATGAATATCACCTATCATTAGTCACTCACTTCCTTTAAAATCTGTCCTCACATTTATGGAAACTCATTATTTTCTCTTGAATATCCCAAGGACACAGAGCCTTTCAAAGATTTTAATGCCAGTGTAACATATTAATCTGTTGGTCCATCTGTAAATATGTATCTTGGTCTCATACAGTCTGCATGACGCCTTGCTCAGAGATTAAAAGAAAACCATTGCAGTGTGTCAAAGGTGACATAAGGAAATAAGGTGCTTAGGTAAAGTTCATCATCAAGGTTTTTTTTTTTTAACTTTCAGCTTGAATCTCTCTCATGTTGATATTCTATAGGGTGAGGTGGCATACCAAATTTGCTCAGTCAGAGTTGGGACTCATCCTGAAGCTTACTGATGCTTCCAGAACCACCAGTCTGCTGTAATGGAAGGTATTGCCACGAGACTTAGAGATCATCTGACCTTCAAGAAGAAGCCACTCAATTTGTCCCCAAATCTACTTGAATAATAACAGTGGGCACATAAAAAGAATAACAAGAAGCAAGAGGAAACGAAAGCTAAAAGGTTCACCTTAACTTTCCCGGCATTTTCATCATCATCTTTTTTGTCTTCAAACTCAAAGGCAACAGTCATGCGTTGCTGTCTCTGCTCTTCCCAAAGTGTCGGGTTAAAGCTGTCACTGTCTGACTGGAAATCTACAGTTAGATTTCAAAGTGTTATTATCATTTTAAAAATATAAAGTGTTATTAATAGAGCTTAATATGCTATGCCAAAATGGTGATAGATACTGCAAATAAATACAAAAAGAAAAAAGAAAAAGGAAAGAGAGAGAGAAAGGGAGAAAGAAAGGAAGAAAGAGGAATGAAGGAATAAAATTCCCTCGATATTTATTGCATGGTCTTTTACAATCTTAAATTCAGCTTTCCTAAGTAAACATTAATGACATATTAGGACTGTTCTAGTGTAGGGAATGAGCTCTTCTAGGATAACACAGATAATAGAGCTAGAATACACACTTTAAAGCACTGTTTTAATCCTCAGAACAGTGCGATGGTTCTACTAATGCCACTCATATTTTACTAAGGAACAAAGTGTAATTAAGTTTTAAGAGAACTGTTCAAAGTCACACAGCTTCTCTCTGGCTAGGAGAGGACTCTATTCCAGATCTGAATAGAGTCCACATGTGCAACCACTAAACTCTATCAGAATTTTTAATAAAAGATACTACATAGCAATGATTTTGCAATAAAGCATCTAAGATTGCAACTTTTTGTCCTTGTCATGTATGGGGGCAATGGAGGGGAACTAGCTACCTTGCTTTTATTGTGGAGAACACGTGGAAGATTTAGTCTTTAACATTTAGGCTTCAGTTAGTTTAAATGTGCCTCATATTAACAGGGAAAATGACTTATACAGCTTTAATTTACATTAAAAATTGGTTGATGATATATCTTTTTTGCAACATTATTAAGAAGATCACATGAAAGTTTAGTTTAGGCCAAATCCTTTTCCAAAGGAGGTTCTTCATCATATATTTTTTCATTTGTCGGAGGGATTCTGAAAATTCATTTATTATGCTCCTGCCTGAAAAACCAAAGGGTGACCTGCTTGAAGTTCAGGAAAACTTTTCAATTATCAACTTTTCTTTACTCAAAGGAAAAACAAAAACAAACCCAAACACAAGAAGGTTATTTCTGAATACCGTATGTTATCTAACTAAATCTATGTTGGAACAAATTAGGGGTTTAGTTTGTGAGACTGGCTCTCAGAAATGACCTGTGAATATGTGACATTTTTCATTTTCCCCTACATTTTTTGAAATTAAATATTTTTATTATCTAGGCTTATTAAAATGAAAACATAAATAAAGCTGTATAAATAAAACATAATCCTTACCTAAGACATTTCTTACATGTAAACATGGTGGCTTTCTTTTATCAATTCAAAATATCGATTTTATCAAAGTCAAAAAATACATATCAAAACAATCTTTTCTTTTGGTACTTCTGTAAGTCAAAATTTATATAAAAATATCTCCAAAATCTCAAAATAATTCACTTACATTTGGAAGTCAAAGACTAACTAAAGCCATTTATCATACATATCATGAAAATAAGAAACACATAAGAAAATGATTTCTTTTACAGGTTGCTCTCCTTCACATGGATTGGGTGAATTTAATCCATGACTGGATTAAAGTGGGTTTACTCTTCTAAGAATTACTGTGACTCTACAGCTTTCAAAAATGTGCATGTCAGCCTATGTTGGCTTAGGCTGAGG
Source organism: Cephalopachus bancanus (assembly GCA_027257055.1). Classification (NCBI taxonomy): domain Eukaryota; kingdom Metazoa; phylum Chordata; class Mammalia; order Primates; family Tarsiidae; genus Cephalopachus; species Cephalopachus bancanus. The sequence continues at coordinate 395,560 of JAPVLO010000433.1, forward strand.
AGCCAAGGTCAAGTTTCAAATAGTAAAGGACAAACCTCTTTTGCAATTTTTATGACTAATGTGGTTACAGTATAGAAGAATTAATTCTTGAAAAAGGTTTTAGGGACAATTGTTTAGGAAAACTCAACTTGAAAAATAAAAAATGGCCATTATTTACAAGTCATCTCTTTATGGTTGACTCAGAACATGAGCTAATTTGAGCCCCGAGATCTCTGAACTAAATGTTTAAATTGTGATCATGCAATAACTGAACACGGAAATTAACCAGTTCCTTAAAATCTCTGTATGATCTGACTGCTCTTAGTTCATTTCAATTAGCTGGGTCCCTTATCTGGTCAACTAGTCCTTTGTCTCACAATCGACAAAGAAAGAGTTGAAAAGCAATATTATTTGCATGTAAGATATAAAGAGGAAGAGTTTTTTCTGGAATTTACTTAAAACATTACAGAATAGAAAATAAGAGTCATGACTGGAGTATATCCTCAAATGACATTTGTGTGTCAGGTAATTATCTTCATAGGTTTGCCAAGGAGCCCATACTCCTGGCCAGAGACCAGACTAGCATTAGTCCTTCCTATCCATAACCATTGTAAGCAGAGACGACACCTTTACTGACAGTTTACCTTCATCACCACGAGGCTGCTGGGGAAACATGTAGTTAGTCAACACTCTTTGCTTTGTTTCTGGGTGGGCTTCGGTTTGTAAAGGGATAAGCGCTTTGGACTGGGAACAAAAAGCATACGCATTAGATTAATAAAATTGCAAATATGCAGAATATTTACTTCATATAAAATTGCAATCAATAGTCTGGCCTCACTTAGATGAATGAATAATTGAAATAAAAATGAAGAAAAACAAATGAAATAAGGAAGTATAACATGACATAGGGTTATTGCTGAAGAATAATTTCAAATTCTAAGATCTTCATAATAAAGTTTTCCTCTTCTGTAGTATACTCTTTTACAAAGCTTGCTAAAACTTATTCAACTGAACAATGTCAAAATGTGTTAAACTGTCTCAACTGAGTAAGCTTTTGGTATGGTTCGAGATGCCTATTCATTTTCATGGTCCTTTGTCCTAGAAAGACAAACGAAATCACCATTTCATGATATGCAAGGTCATCTATGAATTTAATTAGGTTGAATAGCATTCATTCATTTCTGAGACACTTTTATAATCAAAAGCAACTGTACTTATATCTGACACATTACAATATGTTTACATGTGGCCGTATTCCATTCTGTTACTCATTTGATTTCAGAAATACTATTTGTATTTTTTTTGTATGTATTTTACTTTAAAGATATGGGATACAATTCAGGGTTAGGTATACAAATGTTCATTATGCAGGTACCCTGTTGATGAGGTGGGCCCCTCCCTGCCCTAGCAGTTTCCCTCCACTGCCAATCCCACCCTCCCCCCTTCCCTGGCAGTTACCCACTACTTTCTTGTAGTTTTATGATAACTGTTCAAGGTCCGCTTATGAGTAAGAATATATGGTACTGTTGTTCTTTGTTTCTGTGATAGATCACTGAGTATGATAGACTCTAAATCCATCCAAGTAGCTGCAAAGTCCATATGTTTGTCCTTTATGGCTGCATAATACTCCATCGTGTATATGTACCACATTTTTTTAATCCAGTCCATGGGCATCAGGGTTGCTTCCATGTTTTTGCTATTGTGAATAGTGCTGCAATAAAAATACATGTGCACTTATCTTTTTTATGGAATGATTTGAGTTCCTCTGGGTATATTCCCAATGGAGGGATTGCTGGGTCATATGAAAGGCCAATTTCTTGTTCTTTCAGAAATTTCCACATTGTTTTCCAAAGTTATTGCACTAGTTTGTGCAGTGTAGAAACGTTCCTTTTTCTTCGCATCCTTGCCAGTATCTGTTGTTGTTTGTTTTATTAATGATGGCCATGCTTACTGGGGTTTGGTAGTATCTCAATGTGGTTTTGATTTGCATTTCTCTGATGATGTGTGAAGCCAGGCACTTTTTCATGTGTCTGTTGGTTGCCTGTATATCTTCTTTTGAGAAGTGTCTATTCATGTCTTTTGCCCACTTTTTAATGGGACTATCTGTTTTAGAAATATTATTTTTAAATGGTTTTTTTAAAAATTCAGATATCATATGCCAGAGACACACACTAAAATATCTGCTTATTTTGTGACATTTATTAATAGGAGTGAAGCACAGAGGGGATTTCAGATATTAGTTGATCTCATGAAACTGAATCAGAAACACATTCAATTAGTGTTCTAAATAAAAGTTAAATGATGCAGCCACTGTTCTGTTTATTCTCTGATGAGAATAATACATCATGACATTAGGGAATGTTTCCTCACAATGCAGGACTGTAAAATAGGCTGTTTCATTAGTTTAGTTCACACTGATTCCAGAAATGATTTATTTAAAATGATATATTAGCCGGGCTCGGTGGCTCAGCCTGTAATCCCGCGCCTTTGGGAGGTTGAGGTGAGTGAATTGCCTGAGCCCGCGGGTTCAAGACCCGCCTGGGCAGCGAGACCTCATCTCTACAATAAATCAAAAAATCAACTGGGCGTGGTAGCACCCAAACTCCAACTCAAAAAAATAAATAAATAAAATAAAATAAAATAAAATGATATATTGATGCTTTGAAAAATCAATAGTTTGAATTCGGGTTTTTTTGGTTTTTTTTTGAGTTGGAGTCTCACTCCATTGCCCAGATTGGAGTGCAGTGGCATGCTCCCGGCCACCGCAGCCTCGACCTGCTGGGCTCCGATGATCCTTCCGCCTCAGCCTTCCAAGTAGCCAGAACTACAGGCGTGTATTACCACACCCGGCTAAATTTTGATTTATTGTAGAGATGAGGTCTCACCAAGTTGCCCGGGTGGGTCTTGAACCCTCAGGCTCAGGCAATCCACTCACTTTGGCCTCCCAAAGCGCTGGAATTACAGGCTGAGCTACTGAGCCAACCTAATTTTTTATGAAGTAGATGGAAGTAAATGTTGTAATGACTATAGAACTACAAATATTATTCTTACATTCACATTTTGTATTTTGCAGAGGTTATTTTTAATTTTCTTGCAAAAGTAGCCCAATGTCTGGGAGTGTGAAGAATTTATTCACTAGTAATGCTTCTTTTATGCTCAGAAAATAATGATAAACTAAATTCAAGATGGACTGTTTTCATTTGGCCTTTCTTATTTGGAGATAGGTGTTTCAAAATTAAAGGTTCACAAGAAAAAAAGAGGACAAATAAAAGACGTCAAATTGTCTATCATCAGTCCTTCTGGTGGCAAATCAGATGTCTTTAATTTTTCTTGTTATTTTCCAGTTAATAAAATTATTCATTGTAATCTATTTCCAAGAGTATAAAGAATAATATCGAAACAATTTTACAGAAAATACTAATAGCTGGCAAAAGTGATCTGCACATTTCTTGAATAAAACTTCTGAATTAAGTTGATTATAATTAAAAGCATGAGAAGAAAAAGGAACACAGAGGATAATAATTCCCCCTTGTGGGGACTGTGGTATGGTTTCTTATTCTTTATCTTTAGAGATATAATTAGAGTATGTCCTCTAAGGATATTTATGTACCACCTACAGCTAAAAAGCTATAAAATGATAATTTTTTGTATGAGATCTCTGAAAATGAAGTACAAGTATTAAATAGAAGTATTTTAGAAGAATAGAAATAATAGTACTGTTTTGTCTTCAGCAATGTTTGAATTTCTATCTTTACAAAAACGTCTCCTCCAAGGGATAAAGAATCTGTATTTTGTAGTCATTGTCAAAGGTATCTAACGAGAATAAGCTATTAATTCAAAGTTTCACTTACAGTTCATCTTAATAAACAAAATAAATCAGGTAACAAAGTTTTTACCTGATTGTCAGAAAGCCACAAAGCTGCAAGTTCTTTAAGTTTGGTAAATGAGAATGGTAAATTCTTCAATCTGCAAAAACAAGAAAATTCTAATAGCATGGGTAAAGATGGATAAAGCTCATTTCTAAGAAGACTTATTTAAAATACTCGAATTTGTTGGTTTCATTCTTCCCTCCAATCCTTTTTTCATTGAGAAGCCTGAACAATATCTTAAAAATAAAAATCTCTGATTTCTAACTCTTCAAATTCTTCTCATTGTATCTAGATAAATAGAAAAATATGTTTAATATGCACTGTTAGAACTTTAGGGGTTTGGCGCCTCAAGACCTCTCCAGAAGTTTTTCCTGCCACCCTCTTCTTTAGCCCCACCAACACCGCTGGCTGTCTATCAACCCGCTATTTTTTCCGTCTGGAATACACTCTCCTACACTTCACGTGACTGAATCCCATATATCCTTGGATACTTAGCTTAGATGCCATTTTCTCAAGGAAGCTTTTCTTTCTTTCTTTTTTGTTTGCTTATTTGTTTTTTAAAATTTTTTATTGCAGAGTTTGGGGTACAAGTGAGAATTAATTACATACACAGGCTGCATGCCGGTGAAGTTTGGGCTTCCAACTGTCCCTCCCTCACCCCGTAGTGGACCAGGTCCCCTTTGGGTTATCATGTGCCCCACAGCCAGGGAGGTTTTCTTTAATTCCTCATTTAAGTTATTTCCTCAAGATAGCTTCAGTACCCTTGTACATGTGTTATGGAACATATTGCAGTCTTTAATTACACACTTATTTTGTGATTATTTGATTACTCTCTGCTATCCCCTCAAAACTATTGGCTCTCTGGTGGCAGGGCACCATATCTGTTTTACTTCTAGAGGAGTTGACAGTTCCTAATTTTATGCTGACCTTCAGAAAGTGTATTCTTTTGTTCTTTCACCTTTCATATACTATGTAGTAGATACTCAAAAAGGGAATCTTTAGAAATAGCACTTTTGAGATATGTAAAGTTTGCTGTCAGCCTTGTTATTCAATCAAAATTATATCCTTAGCTTTGGCTTCAGCTTTTGAGGACCAGAGTACTTCATGCTCTCTGATATCCTTGAAATCGTGCATGATCAACAAATTGTGATCACACAGGGTATCATCATAGCTAGTCAGCAAAGTGATTAGCATAAGCAAGGCAAACCAATGAGATTTATTGCTGACTTCTGAAGACTCACTTTTGAACCCAGGTAAACATTTTAGACATAATTTGGAATGAAAATTTCCTTAAGTCTTTAGTATGCTGGAATTTTGTCAGTTAATTGAAGAATAAACTTATTTTGATGATGAAAATGGACAATGTTACAATAATTAAGAATTAATTTTATGTGCAAAAGGAGCTAAATCCTTACAAAAATTTTAACACATATGAAAAGAGATTGAAAGTCAATACAAATATTAAGAGTGTGCATTAGATAGATAACTTAGGAAGGATATACTAGCCTTTCTGAGTTAATATATATTTATAAAACAAGCAAGACTACAAATAATAAGACATCAAATTATACCAAAATTCAATTCTTTTTTATAGAGTTATTTGTTATACTAGCATACCTTTCCAGATTATCCATAAAACTATTTCTTTTTTTTTGTTGTTGTTGTTGGAGTCTCACTCTGTCACCCAGACTGGAGTGCAGTGGCCACTCCCGGCCACTGCAGCCTCGACCTGCTGGACTCCGGCTATCCTTCCACCTCAGCCTTCCAAGTAGCTGAAACTACAGGCGCATGCTACCACACCCGGCTAATTTTTTTGATTTATTGTAGAGATGAGGTCTCACCAAGTTGCCCAGACAGGACTCGAACCCTTGGGCTCAGGCAATCCACTCACCTCAGCCTCCCAGAGCTCGGGATTACAGGCTGAGCCACTGAGCCCAGCTCATAAAACTTTTTCTTTCTTTCTTTCTTTTTTTTTTTGAGTTGGAGCTTCACTCCACTGCCCAGGCTGGAGTGCAGTGGCACACTCACGGCCACCCCAGCATTAACCCACTAGGCTCCAGCGATGCTTTTGCCTCAGCCTCCCGAGGGGCCGGAACTACAGGCGCATACCACCATGCTCGGCTAATTTTTTGATTTATTGTAGAGATGAAGTCTCACCAAGTTGCCCAGACTGGTCTTGAACCTGCAGGCTCAAGCAATCCACTCACTTCGGCCTCCCAAAGTGCTGGGATGACAGGCTGAGCCACCAAACCTGGCCTATAAAGCTATTTCTAAGCTGAAGTTATTTAAATTCATTTAAGCCAGAAATTATGAAGCGAGGACTTACTGGAGGTGTTTTTCACATTATATAGGTATAAGCTAAAAGCAGCATGTACACTGGAATTACATGAGGGAAAAACTACCCAGAATAATGTACAGCATCCATGACGTCATTTCCAATCCAGTCGTAAATGTGGAAGATGATGGAAGAAACTGCTGGAGAAGGATAAGGTGTCCCCATCTTTCCTTGCTTTCAGTGACTCCATTGACAGCGAGCCTCTGCTTAGTATTGCAAACGTGCAGTGCACTGACCACAGAAGCACTCTTGCAGCTCACAGAGCAGAGGAATAATTGTTTCCAACTAGTAAACTTTAAAAACCAGTTCTATTGTACATATGAATTTGGAAATCATCATTATTTTTGGACGACATTTCTTTTTGTTTTTTTTTTGAGGAAGCAGAATTTATTGAGAGGACAGAAAAGCTCCCACATTGCCCCAACATTTCTTATTTAATATTTTCTTCAAGCAGTTCATTCTCTGACGGCATTATTTAACTTTGGCCTCAGCTTTAGCAAAATATTGATTTTTGCCTCTGGCTGATTCATTGATTGATTTATTGATTCAAAAATATCAGCCAGGCATGGTGGCTTATGCCCATAATCCCAGAACTTTGGAAGGTTGAAGCAAGAGGCTTGCTTGAGTCAGGAGTTCCAGCAGCCTGGCAACATAGCAAAACTGTTGTCCAGCCTGGGCAACATAGCAAGACTTGTCTCTACAAAATAATCAAGAAATCAGCAGGGCATGGTGGTGCACACCTGTGGTCCCAGCTATTTAGGAACTTAGATGGAAGGATCACCTGAGCCCAGGAGGTTGAGGTTGTAGTGAGCTGTGGTTGTGCCACTGCACTCCCGCCAGGGCGACAGACTTCACTCAAAAAAAAAAAAAAAATATATATATATATAATATTAATTTGGCTCCATGGTATGTTCCAGTCACTGTACTAGGAAATAGCCTAAGCTTGTATTTCTGACCTGATGGAGTGCTTTAAACTTTGAATATTATGAGCTCCCCAATGTACTAGTGAAACACTTTGCCTTAGCACCTAGCAGTGTGTGTGACCCATGGTAAATGACCCCAAGTCTGCTATGTTTGTGGAATAAGTAACTCCAACTTCTCACTAAAGGGCAGTTTATAATGCTTGTTAAGTGTATTTTCTATATAATTGTGCATACCATTAATGAATAAAATTTAAGCAGACCAAGAATTTAGTAAAGTCTTCTGTAGCTCATCATATAAACTCTCTCTCCAGGTTGGCAATAATGGTTCCACTGAGGCTTGTAATTGAATCCAGTAGGAAATCACCTTCCTATGATATTTCTTAATCACACTATAAGAATATAATTAGGGATGTAACAAAAATGTCTTGCTGAAAGTCAGAAACAACAGTCAATGCCTTTTCCTCATCTTCTAGTCTGGTAACCCTGTCAGAAGAGAAGACAAGGTTGGTTTGACATGACTTACTCTTGATGCATAAAGTTTCCGTGCTTCCTTGTCACCCTGACTCCATAAATAAAATTCAGACTTTTAATAATGCAATGTTTTATTCTCTCTCTCTTTTTTTTTTGAGTCACACTCTCATTCTGTTGTCCAGGCTGCAGTGCAGTGGCATGCTCACAGCCACCTCAGCCTTGACCTGCTAGGATCAGGTGATCCTTCTGCCTTAGCCTTCTAAGTAGCTGGAACTACAGACATGTACTACCACATCTGGCTAATTTTTTGATTTACTGTAGAGATGAGGTCTCGCAAAGTTGCCCAGGCTGGTCTCAAACCCTTGGGCTCAGGCAATCCTCTCGCTTCGGCCTCCCAAAATGCCGGGATTACAGGTGTTTTATTCTCTTATGTGGGAATATGATGAACTGCTAAGTGAATTGTTTTAAAATTCACAATTTTTTTCTTAAATTAGGAAACAAATGAGGACTCCAGTGCTTATCCTGAAACTTCCAGGATCTGGGTGTTCTTATGATTTCATAAAGCTAATCTTTGACCATTTCATTGCAAGGTCTCTCAGTTTTTTATATAATCACATGATGACCAAAACTTAATGAAAACCTAGAGTTCATACATTGTATTCAATAATCAGTTTATCTACTTAGCAGTTATCTCTAGTCAATATTCATTTTTTATCCTTTCCTATTTGAGGATAATTATCTTTTATAAAGAAGTGAAAACAAAGATGAACTAAGGAGTTTCACTTTTTTTTAACCCATTCACCAACATAACCTCATTGTTACAAAAAAAGGATCTATTCTTTCCTTGTTGATCCTGCACTTAACATGACTAAATAACCATTTGGTTGTCCTTACCATAAGTGCAAATCTTGTAAATTTGGTGTATTAGCTTACTAGCAATATATTTATCAGCACTCTGGTGGGGTCGAAAATATACATATTTCTCAGTTAATTTGTTGGGGGCAAAAATGTATACATGAAAACAAAAGTGCATACATACATACATGTACCTTTACTAACGTACATTATATATTTTTATTACAATTATTTTCCATGCCTTCATATTATTATGCTCTATGTGTATGAAAGGGCTTAGATATATACATTTTGGTGATTTAAATTTATGTAATTGTAATATGTGATATGTGATTTTAATACAATCAACAAAATTTAGAAATACCTGGCTTAAAAAATAATGTAACTTCTACCATTTTCTAAATAAAACATCAATATCTGCACTCTGTATACTTCATAAGACAGAAAAATGTTTTCAAAATTATAGGTGAAAAACTACAATTATTTTCAGTAAATAATATGTGATTGTTAAATGTTGGAAAAATACCTGTTGTCACTCAAATTTAAGACTCTTAGTTTCTGCATCTGTCCAATCTCTTCAGGAAGAAATTCCAATTTATTGGAGCGTAGAGACATAACGGTTACATTCTTACAACTTCCAATCTACAGGTAAGAAAAGAAAATAAATAAAGAATCACAGTGTAACACTATTTTTATATAATTTTTTACATTTATCAAGCAATTTAAGTCAGAGGTTTCCTTATCACTTTTACCTTTAACATGTGCATCGTTTTATTTTGATAATCTGGCTTTTAAAATTATACATATATCACACATATATTCTTTTAGATAGTAAGGCAATTTATAACTAATATTCTTTTGCATTTTAAAAGTGAAGAGTTTACTTTATAATTTTACTATTAAAATAGTTGTTTTAATAAATCATGCAATTTTGTCAATCCAAGTGAGTACTACTATAACTGTGCTTATTACAGAAGGACATACATAATTTAAAAATGCAATATTATTGACATTTCCTTGGCAAAGTTTTTTTTGTTTCACATTACGGTGGCATTTGTCATTTTTATTCATAACCCATGGCTCTAAAATAATGATTGATTATTATTCTATCCTTATGAGAGTGTTTAATAAAAATGTTAAACTGAAAGTATACTTTACACTTTTTCTTTGATATTAGTAAGTAAAATCGTGTTTAGAGATAAAAATTAACAAATCTCTTGGTGGATTCTAACGTTTAAATAACATTATAATGCAACATGATATCTTTTAAAAGTACATTAACAGGTATTTGCTTCAGAAATAAAAATATTTCTTCCCCTGAAATGTTATTTATAACTGTTCTTAAAAGCAAAATATGTAAATTAAATGATTGAAAATTATATTCCTTAGCATCAATTAACATAGTATTTTATTACTTTTCTTTGCATGCAATGTTTAAGTCAAATAAATGTTATGGGTCAAATATAATAACTTGTCACTTGTAATTTAAAACAGAATGATTAGCAAGGATATATGTATATGACTCCCATATATATCCATAGCTTAATTCATGAATCTACAATTGTATTGCAACTGTTTTGGTTTTATTTCAAAACAGATTCATTAAAGCTAATTAACAGAAAACAAACTGATTCCTCACTTCTCTGGGTAATTCTGGAAGGAAATTCTCATCAACTGCTAATGTCCGAAGACTATGAAGGTAGCCAATCGTAGAAGGCAGTGACTCCAGTTCATTACAGCTGCAGTCAAATTCTTCTAACAAAGATAAACTGAAAAGTTAAATACATTAATTAGACATTTTAAAAGCTTAACCGGCAAAAAATTTTGAAAAAGTTCCATATATAAGATTGACCAAACAAAAGGTATTCATCTGGTAACAGCATAACATTATATATATTAATTTATCTAATCAGCTCAAATGGTTTAATACCATCAAATAAGTGGTTCAACTTGGTAAAATAAACCCACCGGTCATTTAAGAGGTACTGAAAGACTTTTTATCTGTTTCTTGTTATTACAATGTGGGTGTCCTTGCAGCCAGATGTTCCAAGTGTATGTTCTTGGAATGAGTGGGTGTGGTGGCATCGGTTAGGCAGGGGGGTGGAAGGGCAGGTCCAAGGGAGGATTGGAGGGAAAATGTGGATAGATGAAATGTGGGGTATTTTCCGAAGTATTTTCAAGATTAAAGGAAAAAAAAGTGCATTCTTACTTCTAAAAACTCTTTAAGATAGGTACTACTTTAAAACCCGTTTTACAGATGAGAAAACTGAGACTTAAAGAGACTGAGTAACTCGCTCGAGGCCACACAAGGCAGAAGCAAAGCTGGGGCTTAAACGCAGACGGCAGAACCTCGCAGTGTGACCCCTGCCCCTCAGCAAAACATCTGCAGCAGGTGCTTTGGGCGGGATTCATTTCAGACAGCAGATGTGCTTTGCTTGGGTCATACAGCGGTATTCTTGAACATTTCTCAAGTGTTTAAATTTTACATAGTGGCCAGGTTTTCTGGCACCTCTTGAAAAAGGGAAAAGTTTGGCAATGCTGGGCCTATGCTCTTCCAGACGGGCAGTGAAAATGGATTAGCAGCTGCTGCCTTCGAAGGAGCACAGCTCTTCGGTTTGTCTCCCGCTGGTCCCATTCCTCATCACACCACACCTAGCCAGCTTCACCCCAGATCCAGAGAAAGGAATTCACCAGGAAACACGACGCTTCAGTGCCTGGTTTGAGACAGCTGGGAAGCAAAGAGGGCTTGCTTGGCACAGAGAAATCACCAGCTATATTTAAGATGTGTGGTTGTTATAATAACATTATCATTACTATACTGTTCTTGCATTCATATTACATTGTTATTACCGTAGCAGGTAGGAAGACCCGAGGGTGAGGATCCCACCATTGTAAAGGAAAAAGTAAATTAGAGTTAGGTGGAGTAAGGTGGTAAAATTCGCCTCCTTCTTATGTATTAGAACTAGCTAGCTTGAATGCAGTTTACTGTCACTATTTAGTTAACAAGTGAACATAGAAATTAAGCACATGGTTGGAGTCAGAGTGGATTTGTGTCCAGCTCTATTATCTTGGGTATCAACAAATTAAACAAAGCCCACCACAGTTCAAAAAACAAAGCTGATCGTATTTATCTGCCAGGCAAAAGAATACATCAGGGAAGAAATTCACTGAGCAGTGCTCTGAGGGCGAAATATCAGGGACAAAAGAGGGGTGGTAATAGTGAGTCACGAAGATCATGCTCAGTAAGGATTCAAAACTTGCATGGAGGAGAGGGTGGAATGAGTTCACAAGTCTGCACAGTTGAGCAAGTCAAGTACAGTTGTCCACGGGTCAGGAAAACTTCGAATGCGGTGAGGACCAGTCTCACTGAGCAACGTTTCCTATGGTTCATCACCTTAACAGGCTCAGCTGATTAGAACCAGTTGACGTGAAGTGCACCCTTCGCTTTTGAATAATATCTTAGGAAAGTGCTGCTTAAGTGAAAACGTTTTCTTTTACACAAATGAGTCATAAAACTTCTCTCTAAGCTCACAGATTCTTCCTATTTGCACGAGGAAACTAATGATCGCTGCTTCATGCAGTTGTTTTGAACATTTCATAAAATACTATAAGGAACTCAGCACAGTACCTGTCATAAGCCATATGCTCAATACATTTGTTCTCTTTTCATTAGTAAGTCCTTTGAGGCTCTCACATGCAGGGATGGCCGGATTGCTGGGTGCCAAGTGTGCCTGGCTACATGACTGGGTATGCGTATTTCGGGGGCAGGAATCAATGTATGTGGGAAATACAGTGACAGAGGGGTTTTTTTGTTCTTAAAAAGCAGTCTGGCACTGTGTCTTATACATATAACATACTTCATAAATAAAAGACATGCCTGTCAGTAGTTTGGAGTTGTATACTCAGCAAGTGATCATTAAAGCACTAGAAATTTTGTAAAATACAAATTTCAGGTGTATGTTCAGAGGTAAAACTCAAAGAAGGTATTTAACTAAAATACATAATTAAGGTTTCTCATTTTTTCTTTCTTTTATGAAAACATGTATGGATGTTACTCTTGGTCACAGTAAGGCAGTCACCATCTTGCACATTCCAATATGCACAAATATGTTTTATAGCACCATGGCCCGAATTTCAGTTATCTCACTATTTTAACAAAGTGAGTCACTGCATAAAGGATCAGTTTCTTCAGCCCAACTCAGTTTCTTCACAAATCATAATGTGCAAAAAATAGGTGCATGTTGTGATCGTTGACCAGTCACACCACTTTCTTCACAGACTATCAGTGACCAGTCATGCACATCTGTTATTCAGTTCACACACACACGTCAAATTGTCAAGTTAGTTGTGTTGCCTCCTTGTTTCCCAGCAGGAGACAGATGCTATAGGCAAAATAATTTAACTGCTAAAGCACTGCTATTGTTGGATAATGCTCTCGGTCCCTCTAATTCTCTGGAGACTTAAGTGAAAATGTGCAAATTTGCTTATCGCCAAACTTCATCAATCTAGCCAGTTGACCAAAGAGTTATTTGACATTTAAAGGCTTTCGTCTTACACAGACTTTTGAACAGGCTATTCATGCTACAACTGATGATCGTCCAGTTTCTTTACCTGAGTCCTGGGTGAGATATGACATGATATGTACAAGTGAGAATATTCAGATAGCATAGCAGGAAGTAACAGCAAGTAATATGCAAGCGGCATAGCAGAAACTTTTAGCACAGTGTGCAAATAACTTTGAGTCTAACAGAAAAGGAATTATAGAAGAAATAGCTGCCCATGGGAATGTTGACACTTAAAGAGACTCTAGTTAATCTGCCAGAGAAACTCCGTGAAGACAAATTTATCCACATCAATGAGAAAACTGATTGTGATGAAAAAGATTGATGCCTCAGAAGAGATAACGATAAACTTCACATTAAAGAAACTCACAGGGATATTTCATGACACTGAAAGCACAAAGGATAAAATTTTGGAAGCAGATTCAAACTTATAAAGGAGTATGACAATTCACTAATGTACAGAAAAGATGTTCACTCTGTATAATAACTCATACTATGAAAAGAAGGCAAGCACTAGTTCAAACTAACTTAATGATTGTTTAAATAAAAAACTCTTTAATTCTCAATGTATCTAATGTTTAACATTATAGTGTACTAACTAAATATTTGTTTTACTGTTTTTCTACTTTACTATACATTTGTAGCCTATAGTAATGGTATTTAGTGTTTGGACAAAAGGCTTTGAAGACCTTTTGTAAGAACAGTCATGTTTCCCACTGATTACTAAGAGTGTTTTGCACAGTTTCAGATTGCATGGTCAATTTTTGGTCCCTGTGATACTGTGATTTATAAGAAGCATATATTTGTTCTTTCTCCAGTTCTTGGCACAGGGTTCATAAAACCTCTAAAATTTCCAAAGTGATGAGTGTCTTTTTGTAGGCAAATAAGATGACTTAGGTCTAGGAGCTCTTGGATAGGCTCAGAGTAGGGGTTGGTTGTCAAGACAACCACTCACTTGATTAGAGAGTTGAAACTTTCAGTTCCACCTCTGACCTCGGGGAAGATCAGAGGGGCTGAAGTTGATAGCCAAAGGCCAAGGACATACTCAGTCATGCCTATATAATGAAGACTCCAGGAAAACCAAAAAGGACAAGGCTCAGAGAGCTTCCAGGTTCCAAACTCATGACAGTGCTGGGAAGGTGACACGCTCCGTGAGAAGGGTGGAAGCTGTGTCTCTTGCCACACACCGTCCCTTTGTACCTTCTTATAAGACAGTTCATCTGTGCGTTTTGCTCACCGGCATCTTCTATCCTTAATAGTAAACCTTTCTTGCGAATGACTGAGCCTGAAGAGAGAGTCAAAGGAACCTCTAGTTTATGGGTAGTCAGTCAGAAGTACAGAGGGCCTGGTCGTGTGTATCTGGAGTAGAGGCAGTCTTGTGTTAAGACCTTTGTGTGTGTGTGTATTGAGGATACATCTGTTACTTACATTAAAATACATTAATTTTTTTCTTCTGTGTTTTAAATTGCTCTAAGTTCTTTGATTCAACAATCAAACACTACGATTCTAAACAGTTTATTCTTGAGAATTCTGCCGAAAGGCATGAAATAATTTCAATCACCTCATTTCCTAAGAGTAGATGTTATCAGTTTAAAATGTCTCCCTTTAAAACTTGTATACAGAATTGTTAACCCCCAGCATGATGGTATTTGGAGATGAGGCCTTTGTAAGGTAATCGGAGTTCAATAAAGAAAGTTCAAAAAAAAAGAGGGTGGGTCCCTGAGATCAGTGCCTTTGTAAGAAGCAATGCCAGAAAGCTTGCTCTGTCTCTCTCCTTGTGCAAAGAGGCCACGTGAGCATACAGCAATTTGGTAGCTGCTCATTAGTCACGAATATAGGCCTTAGAATAAAACCCTCCTCACTGGTGCCTCACTCTTAAACTCTAGAACTGTGAAAAGTAAACTTCTGTTGTTTAAGCTACCCAGTCTAAAATATACATATTTTAAAATTTATTGTAAAGATAAGGTCTTGCTAAGTTGCCCGGTCTGGTCTTGAACCTACGGGCTCAGGCAATCCCCTCACCTCGGCCTCCCAAAGTGCTGGGATTACAGGCTTGAATCACCACGCCTGGACTAAAATATTTAATTATGGCAGCCTGAGCACACTAAAACACTGTATTATTTTCAAAGTTGCAAATAAGTATAAGACTTTTTTTTCTTTTAAAGAACTGTGTGCTTCCTTCATGTTATACCACCAACAAAAGCAATGAACAATAAATAATTGTCTTTTTGGTTATTACTATTAATAATAACTGAAGGCTATCTAGCACTAAGTCTCACAACAACCTCTGTCAAGTATTATTTCCATTTTACACAATAGAATGTGATGCGAAGCGTCCTGCTCAAGGCAAATTAGTTAATGGGTGGAGGATTGAAGCCAAACTCTTCTCCCAAGGCTTGCAGGTGTCCCTCTGTGCCATCCTATCTAGGCCCAATGAAGGCAATGAGAAATGCTCAGGACTTGATCCCAGCCCTCAAGGAGATGATATTCTAGATGGGAAGATCTGGCAAGGTAATACAAAAGTGAAAGGATGATGTAAGAGATACACATGAGATTGTCATAAGAACTGGAAAACGAATCACAAACAGCAGCGTTTTTCTCTAACTTGCAAACCGAGTTCCCCGAATGTACTTGCCAATGAAATGTGCTTTATGTCAGGCTGATAAACGCCCTTGGGCAAGTCACATTGCCGCACTGCCCGTCAGGAGTCTGAAGCTTGCGGAGAAGAAGGAACTCCTCTAGCTGTGCACAGGCCCCGAGATTTCCTGACTTCTAGCCCTGCATTCTGTTTGACCATAGTGGATGAAGAAATGAGTCTTTGAAACACCCATTCAGATTTCTGAGTTTTCATTGTTCTTTTTTTTAAAAGCAGGATTTATTGAAAGCACAGAAAAGCTCCCACGGTGGGAGGGGGCCCGCAGGGGTTGCCCCATTGTTCTTATCTAAGACTACAAAGCTAAGGAAGAGCAAGCTCAGTGTGCATTTTCTCCTCCTGTGGAAAAGCCTGTGTGTCTAGCATGGTGGGGCCCCTTAAATGACCAAACAGGAAGAGTCACTCACAAAGTATGTGGGTCAACTCTCATGTCTGTTAAGGGGCAGCATATAGAGCTCAGCTGGCAGCTTGGCATTGAAATCTGGTGGCTTCTTTAAGCCTTGGTTTTGGAATCTGTTGATGGGGAGATAATACATATCAAATAATGCTAACTTGGCCTTTAACTAAGTGTAATAAGACTGTACAAGCACCAAACATGATGTCTGAAACACAAGCAAGGTGTTTGTCATTATTTTTACTTGACCTCCAACCCTTAGAGCTGCCAAAGCCCATAGGCACACTGTAAGGTCCTGCAACAAAAATAACTAATTTGATAAGTCATTTGGCACAAAAGTCATGAAAACTACTTCGTTGCAAAAAATGTTGAAATGTGAATACTTCCAGCAGTTTTTAAAGATAAGTCTGAGATACTGAAATATTCATCTACAGAGCAAGAATATTTTGGGGCCAGGCTCAGTGGCTCATGCCTGCAATCCCAGAACTTTGAAAGCCTGAGATGGGAGAATTGTTTGCACCCAGGAATTCAAGCCTAGCCTAGGCAACATAGCGAGACCCCATCTCTACAAGAAAAAAACAAATAATTAGCTTGGTGTGGTGGCATGTGCCTGTCTGTAGTTCCAGCTACTCAGGAGGTTGACGCAGAAAGATCTCCTGAGCCCAGGAGACTGAGGCTGTGGTGAGCCATGAGTGTGCCACTGCGCTCCAGCCTGAGACAGGATAAGACCATGACTCAAAATAAAAAACAAATAAAATAAATAAGAAAATAAATAAATAAATAAAATGAAGAAAATTTTGCCAAAGCCAAAAAGGAATATTTTTGATAACTACAGCTGGTCTTAACATTTCTAGGATTTCACTGCCCCAAGATACAGGTTTCATTAAAAAATATAAATGATTTGACTATTTATGAAACATATACTTTTAAGAGAATTAGAAATTTTTATAAATTAAAATGAAAAGTATGTGTCTAACCTGGCATCCATGTTCACTTGCACAATTTTCTCAGTTTTTCATTTTGCAATCAAGATATTTAGTGGGCAAATGAGAACATCAGATTTCTCAATATGAAGCCATACTCATTACAAACATCGTCAATGTTTGATATTCTCATCCTCTTACTGAAAAAACAGATTAACCCAGAACGATGTAGGAATCAAAGTCAAAAGTAAACTAGGATCTAGTGTTTGTAGTTTTTAGAAACTTTATTCCATTCTGGAGCTGGGATACAAAAATGACCTTAATTGAAGTGTAGTATATGCATTTATGAGACAGGATAAAATAATGTGATTACTTGCAAAATAAATAATTACAAATGTGAAAAGTGTCATAAAGGAAACAAAACAGGACCTGGGACAGAGAAAATGTACTGGTGGTCATGTTGGTGGAAGGGCATTGAGGGAAGCCCTCACTGTAGAGGAGACCTTTAACTCTAAACCCACAGGCTGGTTGCTCACAGTGCTGTCTGCGAACCTGCAGCATTTCCTGACATCACTTAAGAGCTTGTCACAAATGTAGAACCTCGGGCCCCTCGGGTCTCAAATCTTCTGGGTCATAATTTACCTTTCAAACAAGATTCCTAGGGAATTTGAATGCACACTGGAGATTAAGAGTTGGACTCAAAGGAGGCGAAGTTGTCAGCCTTGTGGAGTGTGGGCAACAAATATTTCAGGTAAAGGCAGCAGCAAAAAAGAAAGCCCCCAGGGAGGAAGAAGCCAAGTTTACTGGAGGTGCAGAAGAAGGATTACTGTGGCTGAAGCCCAGTGAGCAAGATGAGTGATAAAATTACCGAGTGGCAGATATTATTACATTGTGTAATGATGGGATACATTCTGAGAAATGCATCATCAGGCAATTGTGTGCTGTGTGAACAACATAGAGTACACTGACACAAAGCTGATGGTACAGCCTATGACACACCTAGGCTCTATGCTGCAGTCTGATGCTTCTAGACTGCACATACGTCTCTGTACTGAATGGTGCAGGCCCCTGTAACATGCTGGTATTTGTGTTTCTAAACAGAAAAGATATGGTAAAATTACAGCATTACACTCGTATCGGACCACCGTTGTATATGCCTTCTGTTATTGACCGAAATGTCACTAGCTGGCATGCTGTATGACCACTGTCATCAGGCCTGTATAAACTGATTATATACATTTTATGGTAAAATTTCTTAGCTTTGTAACACTATTATTTCTGGCTGTCTTCTGGCTGTGTTTCCCCAGCAATGAGTGCAAAAACCCTACACCAAGGAGACCTACACACTTGTATTCTGAGAAGGCAAGCAGGGAGGGAACAGAAGCCATTCCTGGGATGGAGAGTCTAGAGCAGGAGTGGGTGGCAGCGCAGGCTGGGCTCCTGGGGCCTGCAGTGAGGAGTGTGTCCTTTGGCAGCAAGTCGGAAAAGTGATACTGGGGCTACACCTGGGTAGACCTGGGCTGGTGGTCCCAGAATTTCGGAGACTCTACTCCTCAAGGAGGTACACCCCTACCTTAGACGATTTTAAAGAAGCATTTCTCTAAGATGTACACCCCGAATTTCTTCTGTTTTTTCTCCTGTGAATTAGAGTTCCACATCTCTTCTTACGCTGGTCTCCCTCTTGTCAATCTAGGTGATGTCCAGAACTGACAGCGTCAGATGTGCCAGGGAACACCTGAACTATTCGTGCCCATTAATTTTGAGCAGATACTTCTATTTGCCCAACTAATGCTTCGGCAGATTTCTGGACAGTTCCATTATGGTATTAGCTAATATTATTATGGTCCATCAAAGCATTGATTTTTCCCCCCTCCCCCATGAATCTCCATTAAGTTATATTGGGTCTTTCAACAAAACACCCGCCCTGTCCATCTCTTTCTAAATATTGCTTCTGTCATCCAACATAAGTATTTCTTCTTGCTTTATATCATCTGATAATTTAATAAGAATGAGTAGCTTTCAACACAAAGGCTCATTATTCTACCTTCTCTGTGTTCATAGATGCTCTAATTCCTGGTCCATCACCCTGCTTTTCTGCAATAAGTCTTTTGTCCAAACAACTGAAAGCTTCTGACAGCCAACTGATGTTTCTAAATCTGTTCCTTTTGAACACAGTAATATAAAAGCTTATATCAAGTCACTATTTGAACAGTTCGGCTTTCTCCACATTTTTATAATTCAACCACCAGGAAAATTTCGAGGGTCATGACTCAACATTGGTGGTAATAAGAACTAAGACTGACTCCGGCTTAGGGTGTGTGCATGAGGCCAGGCTGCAAGTTTTACTTGGCTTCTGAAAAGGAGACAGAGTTTGAGCTGGAGGCTGCCTGCTCCCAAGGCAAAGTGTGGCATGCGGTGCCACTGGCACAGGGCAGAGGCAGGAACTCACTCTGGTGTGTGACAGGAGCTCAAGACACACATATCTCCAAAGTCACTTGCAGGCTAAAACTAAACTCCAGGAAACGCAGGGAGGCCCCCACCTGGGAAGTCAGCAGGAGGTCAAAATTCTGGCTGAAAATCAGCAGCAAAGATGACCAAAGTCAGGTTTCACTTCTTCCTGAAAAAGCAACTTTTCTTTGTCTATTTTTAGGTTAGCAAATCTCTTTAACTTGTCTTCAAAGAGCTAGGGTAATTAGCTTTATCAGAACTGTGAACATAAGTGGCACACACCAATCACGACCTTAGTAAGGATAAATGAAGTTGAATTTAGTTTCCCCTGAGTTTGACCCAAAGAGGAAAGATTAGTGCCCTAAGAATATAACTAGATAGGAAGAGTTTTTAAAACACATCAGACTGATAAAGATAATTACTTTTGTGTACCCCAAAAGAAAGTAAGGTTCTCTATAATGGAGAAAATGGAAGTAGCTGTAGAGAGAAACATACTGTATGGTATGTGTATTAAAATATTTTAAAAAACCCCAAAACAGCTGTGACTTTCAATACCCTTCAAAGTCCAAACATTTGAGTTTGAATTTTGTCAAACTGGCCCATCTCTACAAGTGAAGCCTTCCAGATCAGTGGGTACTTAATGACTTGGTGGGGATGGGGAATGATGAGGGAAGAGGTGATGGACATGGTCACCGTCTTGATCGTGGTGGTCATGGTTTCAAGACTTTCTATCTTTGCTGAAACTTATCAATCTGTAGAATTAAATACGTGTGGTTTGCTGTATGCTAATTATACCTAATAAAGCTGTTAAAAATGAACAATAATGAGGCTTTCCCTTCCTAATTATTCCAAAATTTGTTAAATTAAGGATTTATTTGATTTTTCACACTGAGACATGATGCAAGATCCTAACAAAATTTTGGAATGAAGACAGCTTCTATTGATTTCTTACTTACATATATTATAAAAAAAACATTTTAGTGAAACGTTGTTATTAACAATTTCTTACAGAATTGTAACTTGAAAGTTAGTGGCAACATAAAATTAAAAATGCAAGGGAAGACCCCCCCAAAAAAAACCCAGAATTTATTTATTAAAAATTGTGTATTTACTCTTACATATTTAAACTTCAGTCACCTTCATAGTACTCTCCATTTGATGCAGTACATCTATTGAGATGCTTTTTCCACTGCTCAAAACAGTTTCTGAACTCATCCATTTTGATGCCTTTTAGTGCTTCTGCATTTTTTTTGTTTCACCTCCTCCACATCAGCAAAATGTTTCCCTTTGATGGCTTTTTAAATCATCCGGGGAAACAAAAAAAGTCATTCAGGGAGAGATCAGGTGAATAGGGAGGGTGGAGCACAGGAGTCATGCCATTGTTTACCAAAAACTGCTGAACACTCAGCGCAGTGTGGGCGGGTGTGTTGTCATGGTGGCAGAACCAGCCACCTGTTTGCCACAACCCAAGAAGTTTCTTCTTCAAACTGTGACACAACCTCCTCAGAACTTCCAGATAAAAACTTTGATCTGGGGGAACAAATCCCGAGTGTGATACAAGAGGCTCTGCCTCCAAAAGATAATCCCCTTTTTTGGAGATCCCCCCTTATAAATTGCTCTCAGATAAAGGGAATACATTTCATTTTTAAAAGGAAAGCTACACTTTCATCCTTTTTTTATTAGATTGGAAAATATGTTTTATTTGGAAAGTAAATTAGAGAGAGAGAGAGAAAGGAGATTCACCTCCCAGAGTAGGAGAGGGGGACAAAGCTAGGAGACACAGCGGCCATAGCTCAAGGTACCACGGGGACACACCAGAGTTTAACAAAGCAACGACTGTGGTTTCATCTTAAAGTTTTAACAAGTGCTGGCTAAGCACATGATTTTCTCTTTGGTTTCTAAAAACACATTAAGCTTCTGTAAATATCACATATTACTGATAGTATGGTAACATATATATTTGTATTGCAGAGTCTTTTAAAAGTTGGTTTGACTTTGCCACCAATGTTCAAGTAAATCAAGAGTCACTACTCAGTCAAAAACAACAAGCTAATAATATCTGAAAAATACCAACAAGAATGTACTTGAAGGTTTGGGTAGTCATTTTGCTTGGGAAAGATTCTTGGTTAAACATTTCTCATGATAATATGATAATATATAGTTGACTGCCAATGCAATAATCAGACATCAAATTAAATTAATGTATATACATATATCCAGATAAAAAAGTTGACAAATGAATGAAGTTATTGGTATCCTTAGTAGAAAATGTTTTGAAGTAGAAAACTCAAAACATCCTTTCATTTCTGGCTTCAGATAGCCTGACTGGTGGCAAAGATTGGTATTGTGACTAGGCGCAGTGTCTCATGACTGCAGCCCCGGCACTTAAGGAGGCCGAGGCGAGAGGACTGCCTGAGCCCAGGAGTTTGAGACCAGCCTGAGCAACTTGGTGAGACCTCATTCCAACAATAAATTAGAAAACTTAGCCGGGCGTGGTGGTGCGTGCCTGTAGTCCCAACTACTTAGAAGGCTGAGGCAGAAGGACCGCCTGAGCCTAGCAGGTGGTGACTGTGGTGACCATGATCATGTCATTGTATTCTAGCCTGGGTAACAAAGTGAGATTCTGACTCAAAAAATATATAAATAAATAAAAATAAAAAAATAAAAGTTGGTACTTACTTTCCTATTGTATTGGGTAGCAGTGTAAGTTGATTGTCATCTACTTTTAGAGTGGTTAGTTTTTTCAACAGTCCTAAAACAGAGAAGAAGTTGATTGATACATAAGAGCAGATTTATGACAGGAAATGTGATATAAAAGAAAGCAAGCGAGTCACTTGTGATGAATGCTTGACACATTGGCTGCACTCTACTAATACACACCATAAACTGATGTTTGTGTGTAGTCTGTTTTTGACCTTCTGGTTGCAAAAAAATTGCTTACATCAATGGGAGTTCAAGAACATCAATGCAGAGAAATAAACAAAACCTAGGGCTCCATTGAAACCCGAGTTGACGCTCAATCCCCTTTACTATTCTTCAGCAAATGGACTAGTTGAAAATTTTCAAGCCAGCTGTGATTTAATATTTAATTAACTCCTAAGCAGTAATACTAACATTCCTGTTGTGATACAAATTGAAAACAAATCCGAATTAAGCCCAGTAATCAACGAATGAATACTGGAGTATTGCAACGCCCTGGTTATAATTATGGTCTTGGAAAATTACAACACATGACCTCATATTCTTTTTTGTTACCATGCATTCTTGACTCAGATCAGCAGCAAGCACACAGACTTGCAATTGTTAATTTACCATGCAGAATCAGCCAAGAATTGGTTACACCTATTTATCTTTCACCATCTGATTTACACTCTACGTGCCCGTATGACTTGCTCTCCCCCCAGGGTTTTAATGAGTACTAGCCATAGAGTAACTGAAGAACAGCTGCAGTTGGCATAAATCAACTTCCTTTTCTAACCATAAGATAACCTATAGTACTGACATGGCTTACATAGTAAAAATCCAAGGGCAAAGCATTAACATCTTTACAATTTTGTTTAGCATTGGAACTACACAAGTGTACTATAGGCTATTTTGCAAAATATTTGTTCTGATGTGATACAGTAAGTTTCATGGTCAAATTTGAGAAATGCCAAATTAAGCAGCTTGCTTTAATAGACTTTTACTCAGAGTTGTTAACATACTAATGTGACTATCCAAAGTTACGGCGTTCACGTGTGTGTGTGTGTGTGTGTGTGTGTGTGTCTGTGCAGTGTATGTTGTAAAACGAGAATTTTGTGAGCGTGCTTTGAGAAACACTGTTGTAGGTCATGCCCATCCTCTCAAGTATTTTGAGCTTTCCTTAAAGACAGGAAGTCACGAAAGTTCTGAAATACAGCTAGGGTTGCACTTTCTACTTCAGTATGCTCAGTTACACATTGTTTAGAAGCACTTGAGATCTCACCTCCAGTGGAGAGAAATGTCATCACTATCAGACTGCTCTGAAAAATACCTGCAAGGCTGGAAGCTTAATACATTAGCTTGAAAACAACAGCACCTGGGAAAGAGGACAAATCACACGGTGGCAATTCATCTCTGAAGTGTGAACACCTACTGCCATATTCATCTTGTTCAAAAGGTGATAGAGTCTTCTTCAGTGTGTATGCTAAAACGTCAACATCAAAAATCGAAAAGGATACCTGAGCTTGTTTTTCCATTGTGGAAAGAAATCAGAAGACTGTGACATGAAGCTAGATTTTTTGTGACCTGGCAACCCAGTTCATACTGGTGCCCCTGCTCACCAGTGGAGCTAGAGAACGGGCTGTTTCACTTGCTTGGGTCCCAACACATTTGGGGCTGAGTTGCAGATGGTTGAGTAAGAACCAGGAAATCAGAGCACAGAGTGCGTTCAGAGGATGGTCATTCCAGGTCTGAGATAATGGAAAGAAAGCCTTGAGGCAGGCTGAGGTCTAAGTCCAAATGTTTGATGTCACAGATTTTCCTATTTTATTATTTTTAGAAAGCAGGATTTATTGAGCGGGCAGAAAAGCTCCCCGAGCAGGAGGGGACCCGAGAGGGTTGCCCGGTGTGACAAATTTTCCTGAAGATTGGAGTGATAGTTCTGATGAGAAGCTTCTGTCAAGTGGCTCTTTTTCAACTGCCTCAAAGGATGGAGCAAGTTAGGCCTCCTCTGCTTAGCTACAACTCAGAGTTTAAAGGAACCCCACTAATTTTTGGTGTGGCTACTTTGCCCCTCAGCCAAGGGATACTCTCTGAACAGATTCTGGAGCTTCTGTGGAAATAGGATTGCACTGCCAACCCAACCCTCATTGCTCACATCTTCTCCTGGTAGATAATCACTTCACTGCATTTCTATATCATATCTGCTTCCACTTTCTTCTACTAAATGAAGGTATAACAAATAATACCACCTGTCTGTCCTTGTTAGTTTTATAGCCAGCCAAGTATCTAGCTGGATATTTTTTGTTACCTATACATACTGCCTTCTTCAGACCAGAAGGTTAATTTTCTAGCTTGCTTTCTTAAAAGAAGATATTTCAAACAAATAATTAAATCAGATTAATAATATGCATCATTTTCCACCATCTTTTTAAAATCAAACTTTCCTTCTTTTTAAAAACTGTGTCTTATAACCAGGATGTAACTAAACTTGAAATTCTGAGTCTTTTAATAAAATAACTTTAATTCATTTAATCTATTATATTTGCTGTGATTTATAAAAATAAGTTGAATTTATTTTTTGCCATCTTTTTTTGGCTTTCGATTTCCATAATTTTTAAATTGCTTTTTTCTGCTGTGTAGTTTTTTTTTTCTTTTTTGCCATTCCTCCTCTTCTGATGGTTTAAAAGCTATAAATTCCATTTTCTATTAAGTAAGCACATTTAAATTTTTTTTTGAGTTGGAGTCTCACTATCACCCAGACTGGAGTGCAGTGGCTGCTTCCGGCCACCGCAGCCTTGACCTGCTGGGCTCTGGCGATCCTTCCTCCTCAGCCTTCCAAGTAGCTGGAACTACAGGAGCATGCTACCACACCCAGCTAACTTTTTTGATTTATTGTAGAGATGAGGTCTTGCCTGCCCAGGTGAGTCTCAAACCTGCGGGCTCAGGCAATCCACTTACCTCAGCCTCCCAAAGGCGCAGGATTACAGGCTGAGCCACCGAGCCCAGCTACCACATTTAAATTTTTAACATGTCTATTTAACCAAATATTTTCTACAAATTCTAAAGTTATTTAGTATTTCTATTCTCTTCCTAAATGAGATAAGATCCTAAGCACTCCTTCACCCTCTTGAACAATGCAATTCCATGTTTTTTAAATCAACATTTTAAATGTAAAAGATTTCTCTTTTATGGTTGCTAGTATTTAGAGATTACTAATGAATTTACCAATTTAGTTTCCCACCAATGCTGTATGAATTCACTTCCTTCCCTCTGATTTAATGTGTTTAGGGCAAAGTGCATTGTTTAAGTGCAGATTCTCTTGGTTTAGTATATGTTAAAATATATTTATTGCATCATCCCTCTTAAGTGAGCATTCAGCTGGGTATAGAAATCCAGTTTGCCTGTTATTATCCTTCAGTACGTTGAAGACATGACTCCACTGTCTAGAATTTATTGTCACTGATGAGAATTATGACATGTATAATGATTATTTTGTAGACAAACTTTGAAGGTTTTTATTTCTTTACCCTTACAGTTTCACAACAATGAATCATGATGAATTTGTTATATTTATCCCTATCAGCACTATCTAAGCACATTTAATATGAGAAATTGTGAGTGTCATTAGTGTTGAAAAAATAATCTCAACTGTTTTCTCTTTTTATAGTTCCTCTCTGGAATTCAGTATTTCTGTATAATGTACTTTTTAAATGTTTTTCATTTTTAGAATACAATTTCCCTCCAATTTTCTGTATCTGTTAGCTAATCCTTCATATTTTCCATTAAACAAACCTTATATGCCAGTTATATTTCTTAGTAGTTGTCTTCCAATTTGCTGATTTTGTACCTGACTATATCATACCCTCTTTCTCATAGCTGTTGCATATTTTATTTCACTATGCGGCATTTTTTGTTTCCAAAATTTCTTTTTTTAAACATACGGACTTCGCAGCAGCTTGGATGGATTTAGAGGCTATCATACTCAGTGATCTATCACAGAAACAGAACAGAGTACCACATGTTTTCACTCATAAGTGGATCCTGAACAATTGCCATAATATTATAAGAAAGGGATTAGCAGTAGTGGGATACTGCCGGGGTGATGGTGGAGCAGGTGGGGGGCATGGTGACACAACATCAATAAGGGTACCTAGTCTTTAACCAGGCAAAGCAAGGGCCAAAGGGAGGCCCAAACTTTACCTGTATGAGGACCACTTGTATACCTAATCCTGAATTGTACCACACATTAAAAAAATATTATTGCTATTATTATTACATTTTTGTTGGAGTCTCACTCCATTGCCCAGGCTGTAGTGCAGTGGCACACTCATTGCCACACCAGTGTCAACCTGCTGGGCTCTGGCAATCCTTCTGCCTCAGCCTTCCAAGTAGCCAGAACTCAGGCATGAGCTACCATGTCTGGCTAATTTTTGCTTTATTGCAGAGACGACATCTCGCCAAGTTGCCCAGGCTGGTCTCAAACCCACTGGGCTCAGGCAACCCACTTGCCTCAGCCTCCCAAAGTGATGGGATTACAGGCTGAGCCAAAAATTATTTTTTGAAATTCTTTTTTTATTTTAAAGATGTGAGGTATAATTCAGGATTAGGTAGATAAATGGTCACCATACATGTAAAGTCTGGGCCTCCCTTTGGTTCCCATTTCACTTGATTTGAGATCAGGTACCCAGACTGATGTCATGTGCCCCCTCTCTTCCCTGGTGGTATCCTGCTACTGCCAACCCCTTTCTTATAGTATCATGATAAATTTTCAGGTTCTGCTTTTGAGTGAGAACATGTGGTACTCAGTTCTTTGTTTCTGTGATAGATAACTGAGTATGATAGGCTCTCAATCCATCCAAGTCGCTGTGAAGATCATAATTTTGTCCTTCTATATGACTGTTTAATATTCCATTGTGTATATGTGCCACAATTGTATGTAACTATGTGGTGCCTAATGATGTAATTATATATATACACACAGTGTGAAAGGATTGAATAACGCTAGTTATCATATCTATCACCTTAAATATTTAAATAAGTATTTAAATGATATCCCTCCTGTCTAAGAATCTTACAATCAAGATTCTTATTTCTTTTTCATAACCATCTATCCTCAGCTCTTATCATTTTTTATGAGTGTTATTCTTTCTTCTGTTTATTTGAGAATGCATACATACTTAAAATAATTATTTTTTTGAGTTGGAGTCTCACTCTATTGCCCAGGCTGGAGGGCAGTGGCACGCTCATGGCCCCCTCAGCCTCGACCTGCTGGGCTCAGGTGATCCTTCTGCTTCAGCCTTCCAATTAGCTGGAACTACAAAGGCACACCACCATGCCCGGCTAGTCTCTGTGATTTATTGCAGAGAAATATTGCTTTTGCAGGTAAATTCGCTTATTTGGTTGAACTTTTGATTGTCATAACAATATAAGTTTCCCTTGAGATTTTTGCTTGCAAGCTCCTTTGTGAGGGTGAGTGAGTCCTCCTTCAAGATGCTCACCCCTCCCTGCCTGTTGGTTTCCTGGCTACCTCCACCTGACCCCCGGGGTTCTGGGGTGCAGAACCAGGCCTCATATTGACACCGTGGTGGTGCTCTCATCCCATGTGGATGCTGCAGACCCAGTCCAAGGCAATTTGTGACCTGCCACAGTGTCAACAATGAATTTTCTGTTGTTTCCTTCCTCCCTAGCTCCACATGTTAGCTGTAGGCTTTTTCAGACTCTCTTCATGGAAAAAAGGGTCTCTGCCTTAATCTGCTATAAGCGTTGATTCCTTGGCTATGCTCCTCATCCTTTAACTTGCTTATTTATTTTTATTTCACTGTAGAAATTGAACTTATGGCTGCTGCTTGCGGTCTGCACCCCTCGGGACTGGAGCCATTAATGTATTTCCATTCTATCTCAGGTTAAAGATGGCTAGTTTATCTTTTATTTTTATTTTTGAAACAGGGTCTTGCTTTGTTATGTTGCCTAGGCTAGACTCAAACTCTTGGTCTCAAGTAATTCTCCCACTTCAGTCTCCCAAGGAACTAGAAAAGTAGACATGATTAAATGCTTATGTTTGCCCAGTATTCAAAGAGAATCTGCCTTATGTCAGACACAGTTCTTGGCACTGAGGGGGCAGCAATGAAGAAAAGTATGTTCTTTGAATATGTGCAATTTTTCTATCCTTACTATGTATTTGAAAAGATATGGATCAGTGGTTGAACAGGGGTGTGAGGTTATGTATTAAATTACTCTATCATATTGATCAATGGATGCTCTCTATAACTATTATACTTTCACCTTTCACAACATAAACCAGTATTTCTTACACTTGTCTGATCACAAGTTTCATCTAGGATGTTTAATAAAAATACAGATCCAAGGGCTGACCACACTTACTGAATTAGAATTTTCAGAGTCAAACCTTGGACATGTGGAAGTGTTTAAAGCTCTCAGTGAAGATTTATGATTGAGCAAGTTGAAGAAATACTATTATAAAATATGTGACTATGGAAATAAAAAGCCAACAAGTCTAGAGAGAAAGAAAAAGATAGACTTTGATTTTGCTAAAACTAATGCTCTTCATCAGTCTAAAAGAATACAAAATTAAAGTAATAAAATGAAGAAAAATTGGGGATACTGCCTTATCTTTTTCTGGGCTACTTAAGTTGTGACTTAATTTTTAGAATTATTATTAAGTTCCAGAATCTATAACACTTCTGTTTCAAAGAGGTTAAAAATTTATATACTTCAAAGTTAAGTGACTTAAGGATTATCCTTCTAGTTGGGTGTTCTCTCAGAAACAGTAATAGCAAGATATGTATACAAAAAGTTTACTCATTATTAAAATGAGTCTTTCGTTATTTTACTAACATAAAAATTTATAAACAAAAAAATGGATCAAGTGCTTACTATATGCTAATAGACTAATTATCTGTCCTCATGAATTTTAACATGTTAAGGACAATGTGTCTTTTAAAAAAATAATAGAACTAAGAAGACATTTTATATTTACATTTTAATATGCTATTCCTATATTATAGCAATGTCACAACATTATAGCAATGTCAGTATTTTTATATTAAAAACAGGTTTTAGCAACATCTTGTGAATAAAAGCTATTGTAATTCTACTGTGAGATAAAGAGACATACATAGTTATCAGATTACTCTAAGATATAGGAGGGGGATCCAAAAAAACTGGAATTATGTTTTGGAGGGCAGGCCCCTCGTAATGCAGGCTTCCCTGCTGGTAAGCGTTCTAGGAGCCCATTGGCATCATCCATGTGCCAGCTAGCATTGTTGTGAAAGGCTGCATTCAGCTTCAGCTATTATTATTATTCTTTTGGCAATTCTTTCAACACATTTGCCCATTTCATGATGGGTGGTTTATGGGTGCACCTGCCCACACTGTGCTGAGTGTTCAGCAGGTTTTGACCCCAAATGGTGTGATCCCTGTGCCCCATCCTCCCTAATCACCCAGTCTCACCCTGAGTGACTTTGTTTTGTTCCCCAGATGAAGAAAGTCCTCAAAAGGAAACATTTTGCTGATGTGGAAAAGGTGAAACAAAAAACAGCAGAAGCACTAAAAGGCATCCAAATCAATGAGTTCCAAAACTGTTCTGAACAGTGGAAAAAGCATACCGACAGGTGTATTGCATCAAACGAAGGTGACTGAAATTTAAACATGTAAGAATAAATACACAATGTTTTTGAAATGAATTCCAAGTTTTTTTGGTCCCCCTTCATATGTTCCTTCTAACAACATTTACAACTTAGGAGATACAACAATATTTCAGTGATATCAGTTTAGGAGGATCATTTTAATAGGAGAATCTTCTTGAATTTGGCAACTAGAGTTACTATTTCATTTTAAGATATTTATAAAACACTTTTGTGATTCGTATGGTGAATTTGTTAAGTTATTAATATCAGGCTAACAGTATATTACCTGCATCCATAGACAAACTATACTTCCAAAAAAGAAAATTATATATTTGATATAAATATTCATTACAAATATATTATATTCTCACCTATAGAGTCAGGCAATTGTTGTAACATATTGGATGACAGTAAGAGGTCCTCAAGAGCTTCGCATCCAGAAACATCCATGTCAACCGTTTCTATTCTGTTTTTTGACATGTCCAAGTATACCAACATCTTTAACTTTCCTATAGACTTGATGACATTGCATAAACTCAGGGTTAGTTGAGAAACTTTCACAAGGCATTTAAAAATTGTAAAAACCACAGACTGTAAAACTAATTTTGAAAGCAACCACAAACATAACACGTATTAACAAGAATGTGGAGAAATTGTGATCCCCAAACATTGACAGTAGGAATGTAAAGTAGTGCAGCCATTTTGGGAAACTGCTTGGCTGTTTCTTAAAATGTTAAACAGAGTGTTTCCATATGACCCAACAACTGCTAGGTATAAACCTGGAAAAAGAAACATATGTACTCACAAAAACTTACACAAATGGTCACAGCTGCCTTATTCATAATAGCCAAAAGTGGTAATAACCAAAACGTCCAACTGATGAACAGATACACAAAACGTGGTATACACATACCATGAAGTATTACTTGGCAATAAAAAGGAATAAAGTATTGATCCATGTTACAAAATGGATGAGCCTTGAAAACACATACAAAGTGAAAGAGGCCAGTCACAAAAGACCACATGTTGTGTAATTCCATTCATATGCAATGCCCAGAACATTCCAATCTATAGAGACAGAAAGTAGAGTAAGGCTGGAGCAACTGGGTAGAGTGGGGCATGGGAGTTACTGCCAATACTTTCAAAGTTTCCCTTGGGAGTGATAAAGGTGCTCTAAAATCAGACTGTGGTGACAGCTACACAGTTATGTGAATATTCTAAAAACCACGGAACTGCATGTGGTATGAGAATTATATTGCAATGCAGCAGTTAGAAAACTCAACAATAATTTCAAAGTTGGCACTGCATGAAATAAGTAACCAGTTATTAATAAGTTTGCACTGTAACAATTAACAGTGGATTAAAAACTCACATGCCACACTGCTTAATAAACTTGCTATCTAGATAGAAAGGCGGAGATGAAATCTTCTGGAAACCATATAATGAGGCCTAATTTGTTTGTTCTGAAAGTAGGATTTCTGGCCTGGTGTGGTGACTTCTGCCAGTCATCCCAGCACTTTGGGGGGCTGGGGCAGGAGGATTCCTGAGGCAAAGAGTTCAAGATCACCCTGGGCAACAAAGTGAGACCCCCACCTACAAAAAATAAAAATACTAGCTGGGCAGGATGGTGCCTGTCGGTAGTCCCAGCTGCTCTGGAGGCTGAAGCAGAAGGAGCACTTGAGCCCAGGAGTTCAAGGTTACCGCGAGCTATGCTCATACTACTGCACTCCAGCCTGGGCAACAGAGTGAGACCCCCATCTCTCATTTTTAAAAAAGAAAAACTATAGTTCGTTTTTCATATGTACTGCTGACCTTATATGGATTACCCACTTTACTTAGCACCCTTGAACTTGGCATTTTGCTATTCACTGTGTGGGAATACCCCACACTTCCTTGTCATACGTAGCCACGGCTTTCTGAACATCGGTACTGGCAGACCGTTGTTTTCTCAGCTGCTCGGAAACGCTTGACTTTGCAAGGTCTCAACGTAATTTGGACGTTGTCTGCTCCTCAGGCTCAGCATTTGGTTCATTCGAAGTCCTTTCCGAAGATCAGTCCCTGTGCTTATAGGGAAGAGCGATCACGAATAAGACAGCCAAGTCTGGGGACAGGCTTGCCGTGCCGAAGACACAGTCGCTATCCTTCAGGAGCTCCCAACAGCGAGGGGAAGTTTCGAGTACCCCGAGAAGGATCACCCTGCGACATGTGGGGTGAATGCCTCGGAAGGCAGGGAACGGCGGCCAGTCGTCTGGAGGACAGCGCTGGTCGCAGCAGGAGCGGCCAGGCCTGAGGCGGAGAACAGCGTGCGCGGCCGCAGAGAAGTGCGAGGAGGCCCGGCGCGGGGGGGAAGAGAGAGGAGTTCCAAGTGGACGAACGCGGCGGAGGAGCTGGGCGACAGGCAGAAGCCAGCCGCGAGCGGCCTTGCGCGCGGGGTGCGGAGACGCGCGCCTCTCCGTAGCCCACGAAGCGGTGCGACTCGCAAGGTGGCGGGGGACCACGTCAGACTTGCGCTTGGAAGAAATAATACCAGGCTGGAGTCGGAAGCGCTTTAGCTGTTTAGCAACCAAGGCGGCAGATGGGAGGATGCAGAGGGGCTGGACTGAAGAGAAATTCCCATGGGCGGATGGACGGGTCACTGATTGCTGAGGACACGGGAGGAATCCACCCCACCTGGGCAGGGAATGAACAGCGATCCCTTGGGGTGGGGGTTGGACTGCAGGAATTGGGGCAGGAGGAACTTCTTCATTCTCCTTTGGCTTGGGGAGTATTTTGCAAGTAAATGCTCTACACAGGTCAGCCTCTCGGTGGTTCATCTGCTTATCGGGGCTGCTTGTGTCCACTTCACTGTATTGTCTCTACTTATTTGACAGAGTATAGATGAATAAACGTGTAATGAATACGTTTGCTACCCACAAGCACACACTTAGCACTGTGCTATGCATTTTGCGTGCGTTACTGGATTTGGTGCTTCATATTCTTGTCGCTCAAAAGGAGTTGCTCAGACCAGCAGCACTGATGCCACTGGGAGCTTGTCAGAAAGAGAGACTGTCAACCCATCCCAGACCTGCTGAATCAGAATCTGCATTTTAACATACATTAACACCTGGAGGTTACGCACTGTCCCATGTTGGGTTCCCCCCGGGAAGCGGAGGTAAAGACAGCATTATGAGAGAACGCTATTGAGTTTGACACCAGTGGAAAGAAAGAGACAGGGAGGGAGCAAAGCGGGATTGGGTAGAGCACGAAGCTGGACCGTGACGAAGTCTTGAGAAAGTCCTTGGCCGACTCTCCAGAGAGCCCTAAAGTCGGGACCGCCCTGCAGTTGTTCCAAGCACAGGCCAAAGGTCTGGCCCTTTAAACAGCTGCATCCACCATCACTGGATGGAGGCCTTGGGGCGTGGGGTTGTGACCGGAGTGAGGGGGCTGTCTTGAGGAAAGGCAATTTCTGAAGAGTGTGGACAGCTGCAACCAGGATTTCCAGAGGCTGGAGGGATAGAGGAAGTTCTCCAGTCCTGGAGGAGGACGCGTGCGAGCATCCCCCACAAGTGACATTCCAAGGTTCTATCCCACTAAGATGGGGTGGAGCCGAAATTCAAGCTCATCTTTACCCGACTACAGACGCAAATCCCACCTGGAAGGCAGTTCCTGGCTTCCAGATGAATCCAGTGCCCTGCTTCATCAGCTTCCCGTGTGGGTGCCGAGTGTGAGTACAGTCTTGGACTGGCTGTTTGCTAGCCAGGATTAGAGTACTTTGGGTGCGTTAGCCCAGGGGACCAAGTTTCTCCCCATGCTTAGAAGTATGTCACTTGGAAAAATACTGTCACTTTACTTACAGCTTTCCACCCCAGGAACCATTACGTTACCTAACCTCACTCTTCTTCTCCAGTGAGCAATGAAAGAATTGTGTGTGTGTGTGTGTGTGTGTGTGTGTGTGTGTGTGTGTGTGTGTGTGTGTGTGTGTTTTCTTTTTGTTCCTTTATCATGAGGATATTTCATTTGTTCTTGAAGCTTCCTTCATTGCTATCTCCAGCATAACTTAGTACGTTGGTGTCCAGTTACTAAACATTCTTTTTGGCATATACTTTGGTGTTTATTTTTGAGTCTTTCTTAACTTCCATTTTCAAACATCTTATAAAGGCAATTAGGTAGAAAAGGTCTTTGAGACAAAAACTCTCAACTCCTTGAGGACACTGATTGTTGTCCCAACACTCCTTGGGGCATAGAGGAGTCTGTATGTGAGCAATGGATGGCGAACAGAAAGAGTGGAAACCACACAAAAAGAGATGGGACTGGAGTTTGTCTAAAAATGAATATGAATTCAGTGCATTGCTTAGTCATATTTTGGTTGATCAGCCTTAGGTTGATGGACACAAGACAGAACTATGTAAATGACTAAATATTTGGTCATTATCTGTTTGCTTCTCTTATTTATGAAAAACAAAGTGGAAAATAATAAGCCAGATTTAAGTATTTAAAAAGTATATTAACTTCATTGTGATATGTGAACTTAGAAAAAAGTGAACCTGCCTTTTTTTCTGCGGCTAATGATGCTAAATATTGAGGGTCAATTATTCTGTGAAACTGGCAGACACAGGCTTCAGACTGCACTCAAGATGACCCTTCAGAGTCAAGCATTCCTGGGTTACTGAACAACATGTTTGCTAGTATTGACATGCAGAAAGCCATGGCCGCTTGTGACACGGAAGTGTGGGATATTTCCCACAGTGTACATGAAATGTCAGTTCGAGGGTACCAAATGAAGAACAAAATCTATAGAAACTTAGCAGCACATATAAATGACTTATCTTATCTTTTTCTCTTTTTTAAAATTAGAGATGGGGATCTCACTCTGCTGCCCAGGCTGAAGGGCAGTGGCAGAATCATAGCTCACCGCAACCTTGAACTCCTGGGCTCAAGTGATCCACCTGCCTCAGCCTCCAGAGTACCTGCCCAGCTAACGTTTTTAGTTTTTGTAGACAGGGATCTCACTTTTTTTGTTGCCTGGGGTGATCTTGAACTCTTCGCCTAAGGGATCCTCCTGCCTCAGTCTCCCAAAGTGCTGGGATGACAGGCAGGAGCCACCACACCAGGCTGGAAACGCTACTTTCAAAACAAACAAATTAAGCAGCATTATATGGTTTACAGTAGAATTCATCACCACCTTTCCATCTAAATAATACCTTTATTAAGGAATCTGGCATGTGAATTGATTTGCACAATTGGATTTTGTGATTGCAACCATAGTGAAAAGCGAGATGAACCCAATTCTCATTTATCCCTGCTGCTGGTTTTGTAGGAGCCTTTGGGCGTGTCACAGTGAACAGTGGCCTCTGGCGCTGGCTTAATTTCAGCTCCACCACTTACTGGCTGCGTAACTCTGGGTCAGTTACTGCTTCTGTGCTTCTGTTTCTTCCTCTATGAAATGGGGATGGTAGCAGAACTTACTTCACGGGGCTGTTGTGTGGAGGCAATGAATTTGTATTTGCAAAACATCTGGAGAAAGCTTAGCCCATGGGAAATGCTGCTTTTAATAATATATGTGTTTAAGAAGGAGGTATAAACTCCCAGCTACACATACATTCTGATTCCTCAATCTCTGCTGAGAGAAGTGGCAAGTATCTTCTTACCTGTGTTGTCCCAGAATTTGTACGTACCTTGAATATGGCACAAATCAGGCTCTACTATGTGTAGTGAAATTCACATCTGTCTCTCCTGCAATGTGTGAGCTCCTCAAACACATATATTCAAGGTCATTGAATATATCATCTTTATAGCCCTGACACTGGCATGCTTTCTGATTCATAAGGTGTATTGGTGCACAGCTTTTTAATACATCAATACATAGAAGATGTGCATGCGTACTGTTTTGTGTCTGTGACAGGAGTAGAAATGGATCATTTTGATAAGAGAGGAAAGTATTTTCTTTCTCATCTTTGCTCAAATTTTCTCCTTCATGTGGCCTCTTTGCTTGTTCAAAGTAAAAATAACCTTCTTGTTACTTTTGCAGTCATTTTGAGTATGTTTTAGTGTTGATTCAACAGAGAAATAAAATTGACTTTGGGAGCCCACATCTAAACCTCTGTGTTGTCTGAAGAACTATCACATTTCCACCTGCCCTGATTACTTATTCCAATGCCAGGAGTTTGGAGTTGTATGAAACAACTGGGAGACTTGTGTTTGCAATTTGTGCATGTGTGTGTGTGTATGTGTGTGTGTGTGTGTGAAAGAGAGAGGGGAGAGAGAGCGAGAGAGAGAGAAAGAGAGAGAAGGAGAAAAAGTGTATGTGTGTGTATGTGAGAGAGAATGTGTGTGTGTGTACACTTGCTTATTTAAGTGTGTATGTGATGGGTGGCAACAGGTAGTGTGTTAAGAGGAGCCATTCTTTCACTAGAAGTAAAAAGCAGGAGTAATCATATTCAATGAGTTGACTGGTAAGCCTCCTACTCAGGAGATATTACTGGACTGCCCTTCAGGTGAGGACTCTGGCTTAACTTTCTGTTTTTAATGCTGTATGACTCTTGTCATTTTCAAAAAATTCAAATAGATTCTACTGAAAGTCACCTGGATGGAGAGAGAGATATTTTGTGGAAGAGCTCTAACATTATGAACATAAAACATGGTGCAGTTACCTATAAGAATAAGGTTGACTTTTCAGAAATTAAGACTTGGTATTATACATAATATTTTGCTTTTAAAATTATAATTATAACGTTTTTCGACTTAAAAATGTAGAAAAAGATGCCAACTATACTCCAAAGAGAACAAGAAAAACCTTTCATGCCTTTTGCATATCTATTTATAACACTCACAAAAGAGATGTGAAATACCAAAAAAAAAGAAAGCCAAAAAGAAGTACTGAAGATGTCCAACAAGTGTTATTTTGCTTTGAAATACATACACTGAGACAGAAGATTAATTGCTATTAAATATAACATAGATATTAGACGTCATGGCATAATAAAAACTTACATACCCCAGGGAGCACTTGTAATGCATTATTATCCATCCATAACTCCCTTAAGTTTTGTATTTGATCCAGAACTTCAGGCTGAGAGGGAAGTAGGGAGAAAGGAGAGAGAAGAAGAAAACTAAATTAGTCTTGTGTGATCGCAAATATAAGCTCCAATTTCCTGGATCTTGAGCTTTTATCTGAAAAGCAAGTGTTAATCATCCAAGAAATTTCAAGCTTAACAGACCCCTAGCAAAACCGGTAATTCCCGAAGTAGCCAAACCAGAATTAATCTGGAATCAGTCAGAACAGTAATAATGAAGATTAAGATCTATTACCCACATGCAGTTTCTCTTAATATCTTCAGATTATTCTTTGTAGCATTAATCACACTCTATTCATAAATCGTCTGTCTTGTTCACTGGAGTGTACTTTTGAAGGTCAGTAGAATGTTTGTCTGGCAATCGCCATGTCCTCATATTCCTGTTGCTTACCATGGTACTGGACATATAGTGGGATCTCTTTGTGTTTGCATTAGCAACTCATACACAAACACCTGTGTGTTCGTGGGCATGACAGTTCTGTGATGCAATAACAGCATGAAGAAGATGTTTTATTCCTTCATTTTGCCAACAGATAGTTATTTGTCCAACAGTAGAGACAGCTACTGTATGGAACGCACAACGCAGAATGCAGGGTCACAACAAGTCCAGTTCTGGCCTTGAAGTAGCTGACGATCTAGACCCCGATCTAGGGTGAAGAAGTGTTTATGGACAACTGAAACGCAAAACAGTGTATGGGAGGACAGAATATGCTGGAGAAGTTCAGAGGAGGGAGTTTGAGACCATGATCAAGGTGTAACACATAGCACATCAGGAAACACTTTCATTCTCTGACTAGAAGCTATCTCTAAATTTTGCCTCCTGGGCAACAGACGACAAGAGGGGGACCCAAAATACCCCGAAATTTATTTATAAAAAGTCATGCATTTATTCCTACATGCTTAAACTTCAGTCACCTTCAAAGTACTCTCCGTTTGATGCAATACACCTATTGAGACATGTTTTGATGTGTTTTAGTGCTTCTGTTGTTTTTTGTTTCACCTCTTCCACATCGGTAAAATGTTTCCCTCTGAGGACTTTTTCATGCAAAGAAGCAAAAAAAAGTTGCTTGGGGTGAGACTGGGTGAATAGGGAGGGTGGGGCACGATGGTCGTGCTGTTTTTGGTCAAAAACTGCTGAACACTCAGCGAGGCGTGTGTGAGCAGGTGCATTGGTAAACCATCCATCATGAAATGGGCAAACACATTGAAACATCTTTGAAAAAATTCCCTGACTCCAAACACAGCCTCTCACAACAATGCTGGTACACAGATGCCGATGGGTTCCCAGAACACTCGTCTAGCGGGAAAGCCTGTACTACAAGGGGCCTGCCCTCCAAAAAAAAATGCAGTCTGTTGGGAATATCTCCTCGTATATAGAGAGAACAGAGGTTGCCCTGGCTACCAATATCATACTCTCCTTGTGGTAACCAAATTTCTCTCCAGAAATTCCCTTTCTCCGCTCTTGAGCCACGTGTTTCTCTGGAGTCCATTTCCTTTCTACATTCAGGAAAGTGACTCAGACCTAAGCTAATGTGTGCATGGAATTCACCTGGTCACAGAGGACTGCTTCAAGGACAGGAACCTATATAAAGCAATGAATCTTTGTGACCTCTGGGGAAAAGGTTTTTGCTGTTCCCTGCTGTGTTCATAACTGGAAGAGTGCAGCCCTGAGAACTCCAGACATTAGGAAAAGAGAGACTCTCACTGAGGAGAATCTTTCCAAAGAAAGTAGAGCCTTCTAAAGAAAGCTCTGATCCCAATGACATCATTTTTATCTGGAACTCAGCTATACCTGAAGCCAGATTTTCTGTAGTTTGCTAGTGAAAAGAATGACTACTTGCTAAAACAAGAAAATACAAATTTGGGACCTAGTTAGGAAAGTCAGTGCATTCATAGAACACTGTGGAAGAGAATGGAATGGTCTCAAAGCTACCAGCAATATTAATATTGTAGGTCACTCCTTAACACATTAGGAGAGCTTCAGAGACTTTCAGACCTACTTTGATCCTTTTAGCCTGCAATTTTAATGAAAAATTATATGATTCTTGGGAGAAGTTTTCTTTATAACAAGGATCAAAATTTCTTTTCTTTTCTTTCTTTCTTTTTTTTTTTTGAGCCAGAGTCTCATTTTGTTGTCCAGGCTGGAGTGAGTGGCATGCTCACAGTCACTGCAGCCCTGCTGGGCTCAGGGGGTCCTTCCACTTCAGCCTTCTAAGTAGCTAGAAGTACAGGTATGTGCCACTATACCCAGTTTTTTGTTTATTTATTTTTATTTTATTGTTTTAGAGATGATGTTTTGCCAAGTTGCTCAGGCTTGTCTCGAACCCCTGGGCTCAGGCAATCCTCTTGCTTCTGACTCCCTTAATGCTAGGATTACAGGCATGAGCCACTGCTCCCAGCTAAAATTTAGTTATAGTTAGGGCACTCTGCTGTGAACTCAGAGGCTTATATGAGGGAGCACAGGATATTTGTGTGTGTGTGTGTGTGTGTGTGTGTGTGTGTGTGTGTGTGTGTGTAGGAAAACATTCACTGTCACTTAGTTTCTAGGCAACAGGCACCTACCCTCCCTGTATATTAGGCTGGGCGACGATAGAAGCCATCAATCCAGTGTGGGAAGCAGTCTGAGAGGCAGAGGTTTTGAGGCAGAGGGCTGGCTAGCAACAGGCAGGAGAGTTGGAAAACATCAGTCACATGGTGCAGTATTGCTGAAGTCTAAGTCTTATGCAGCCGTAAGAGAGAAAGAGTTGATATTGAGTGTGGTCCCACTAAACCTGATATGCATACTAGGACAGAAATTAATGTACGTGCTTGTAATAATAAGCACTGCTCAGGGCAGACTAGATATGCTGTGGTGACAATTAATCCTGAAACTGCAGTGGCTTGACCCAATAGGCTTAATTCCCACTACTACTATCAGTCAAGCAAGGGTTGCTGCCCCCATGATCTTGTGATACCACCGTCTTAGGATTTCCAGGAGAGCCAAAGAAAGAGAATGTGGAAAATTCACCAATGCTCTTAAAAATAAGGGCTGGAAGGGGACATGTATCATTTTTGCTTGTAGCTCATTATCTAGAACAATTTATATGAACTCAACCTAATGGTAAGGAAATGCAGGGGGAATACCTGAATTGTTTGGTGAGCATTATTGCCTCTGCCACACAATAATACTGTGTAAAAACAAAAAGAATGACAAGAATGGATACACAACACTTTTATAATTCGTTCATCCTCACAGTAAGTAAATGTTTATCAAATAGCTTCTAGGTGCTAGGCATTACACCAGAGGCAGTACACGCATTGTATGATCTCTGCCCTCAAGCAACTCACTGTCTGGTTCTGAAACAAACACACAGAAAGTAAAAACATGATATTCTAGAAATATAAACTAGGGCCATCTGTCTTAGTAATGAGGGGGAGTCAGAGAAGAACTCATGGAGCTGAGAGGAGAAGGCGCTGAGTTGGCCAGGAGGAAGGAGAGGAGAGGAGGAGAATTTAGTCAGGCATGGAATGGTGAGAAACAGCCCATGTGTGAATGGGAGTGACAGGCATCGTGTTTAACTAGTGTTAAGCTTGAGACAGAGGGAGTGGTAGGAAACGAGGCTAACAAAGGAGGATTTGCATTTGTAAAAAAAGAGATAGAGCTTTATTATAAGGATGAAGGTGCATCATTAACATATTTTTAATAGGAAGTAATTCTGGCAGAGTGGTGTTTTGTATGTACCCTATCCTGGAAGAAAAACAAAACCAGAAAAACTTATCAGGCCTGGCCATGAAAGAAGTAATGAGGAGTGAAGAGCAGCAGATTCAGAAAACATTTAGAAGATACAGATGGCAAGACTTGGTGACGGGACGCAGGGCGAGGGATGAGTGGTGCATATCTCCCAGTTTTCCAGCAAGCATTGGAGTCACCAATGGAGATGCAGCATACTGGGATGGAGACATACACAGGAGAGGCTGAACTCAGTTTTGGTGACAGCCTTAGGTTCCTGAGGAACATGCGTGAAGATGTCCAGCAATCAGTCGACTACCAAGGACTGAAGCTTAAGGAGTAGATTTGAGCTGGAGCTATGACTCGGGCATAATCATGGAAGTGGGCACTCTCATGGATTATCTCCCCGCAGAGAATCTGAAGGGAACCAGAAGTGCCATTGACTGGGGAAGGCATCTTAAGGAACACTAACGTTTAGGGCTGAAGACAGGAAAACCAGCCTACAGAAGTCAAGAAGGGATGGAGTCCAGGAGAACGAGAGTCTGATGAATAGAATTGTGTTAGGAATAAGGAAGTGAACAAAGAGTGTCCTGGTGGGAGAGACATCCAGTGAAATAAGAGACCGAAGGTATCTACTCAATTTTGGAAATAGTAGGTGATGGCACTTGGTGACAGACACTTCAGATGACAACAATTATCTTAGAGTGAGTTGGAGATAAGAGGAAAACAAATAGGGCAATACAGGTAGGGCAATTTTGTAAAGTACGGATGAGAGGAGAGGAGAAAGTTGAGGGGCTGTGAAAACATCGAGGAACCAAGGGAAAGGAAAGCTGGTGAGAAGACACTAGCAAAGAGAAAGAGATTTAAGACAGATTACAATCATACAAAAATAATGGCATAAGTTCCAACAGGGGACAAAGAATATGGGGCTGATAGCACAAGAGGAGGGGCTGACACTGAATCGAAGTGAGATGCCTCATTTGTTCAGACTTGAGGGAAGTTGGTAAGGAGCCCATGGTGGCGGGAGGGCTGGAAGCTGAAGGAAAGCATGTCTGGAGTTCTCAGATTTTCTTGATGAGATAGGAGTCAAGGCAATCTGTTAAGTAAGAGAGGGCAAGCATTTTGTATACACAGAGCAGCTGGGGAAAATGGCACACACTGAAAGAGTTTGAGGGGGAATCAAAGAGGGAGATGTAGGCAATTGAAAAAGCTTTATTAATGATGATGATTATAACTTTTTTCTGTTCCAGGTGGCAGACTAAGAGTCTGGGAGAAAATAGAGGAAACAAAAGACTTACGGTTTCTACAAGTCAGGGAGGAGTGTAGCAGGAGTGAGAGACAGAGACAACTGAAAGAATGAAAACTTAGAACAAGAGAGAAAAGCTGAGGGGTTCAAGACTTCTGAAGCAGTTCCAGGCAACGACAAAATTCAACTCATCACTCGGGAGAGTCGGCTAAGGCACAACACATACAGTCTTGCTGTGTGGGGAACTGAGGCCCTGCCTGGGTTCTCCGGATCTGGACATCATCTGCTGTCTTGGCTGCGTTGGGCCAAGTGCAGACAAACCTGACCACTCAGATCTCTGAGAGTCCCTTAATCCTGGGTTCTGCTGGGACCCTAGGCATCTGTGACTAGTTGGAAAAGGAAAGCTGATGCTAAACTACATTTCTACTTGATTTCAAGAGACCTAATTTAATCTATTTAACAATGTAATAAAGTAATAACAGTCTTTCTTTATGGATGAAGAATCTGATACTTGTTTCCTGGGGAAAAAGAGAATAATTTGGTGAAGGTTGTGTAACTGCAGTTGGGATTGTTGTTAAGGTCTTTGGGCTCCAGAGATGACATCATGCTAGAGCTTAAAATTGAAATTCCAAAATAATGAAGAGAGCTGGTGATCACAAATGACCAATAAGAAAGTAGAGCATATGCTCTACTTTCTAAAAATAAGTTACTTTTATTACTGGATGTTATAATAAAATGTTCTACAGGGGAACTTCAGAAACTTCCTAAAAATAGCACAGAGAAATACAGCTAGCAGATCAATACACAATCTTGCTGAAAAGAAAACAAGACCACAACATGAATATGATATAATTGTATTTCATGATCAATAGAGAATTTTGGAGTGGATCCTGGAACTTAACTAAATGGCTTACATCCAAACTAATACCTAAATTATCTTTCTAAATGCTATTTAATTTCACCACCAAGTCAATGTTCCCATTAAAAATGAATGAACTGACTCAGGAATGACTTTGGATAGTCAATGTTGGTGAAGGAGCTATGGGATGAGCACTCTCATAAACTGCTTTGGGGATTGTAAATTGTAGTCTTTTTGGAAAGCTTTTTCAAGTATAAATCTCATGCCTCAGAAACATTCATATCTGCTTCTAAGCTGCTATCCTACCAAAATGATCTGAAATATAGAAAAATTTTAATGTAGAAAAATGTTCGTTGCACAATGGTTAATATTAAAAAACTATTACATTTGATAGTTAATATTAAATATTGAAAATAGTTAATATTAAATAATTAAAACTTAGACTAACAGTATAAGGGAATAGATAACCAAATTATGATTAAGTAATGT
This sequence comes from Cephalopachus bancanus, assembly GCA_027257055.1. NCBI lineage: Eukaryota > Metazoa > Chordata > Mammalia > Primates > Tarsiidae > Cephalopachus > Cephalopachus bancanus. The sequence continues at coordinate 438,655 of JAPVLO010000433.1, forward strand.
GTTGGTATATTATACAGCAATGACAATAAATTATCTATATTTTTTGCTGAATATAAATAGATCTTGTAAACAATATTGATTGAAAAAGCAAGTACAGAAAATTTATATAGCACAAATTGATTTAAATACATTCAAAAGATTATGTTATATACTCATGAATACATATACATGCATGAAAAATAGAAATATGGTATTGATACATACCGAATTGAAAGGAGTAACTGCCCTGGTGAGGGAGAAATTACAATAAGACCAGAAGGGTGGACATAGAACACTTTTACCTTATCTGTAGCATTTTGTTTCGTTAAAGTAAATATCAAATTTAAATATGAAAAGGTTAATACTTGTTCATTCTGATTAGTAAGTTTTTGATATGTCACTTTAGAATTTTTATTTGTTTAATTTTTTAAAAATTAGACAAATATCAGAATAAACATGAAAATATTAATTTTTAAATCTCAATTTTTAAATATCTTAATTTTTAAATCTGGTGGTATTATGATTGATTTAAATTTCTTTCTTTTGCATTTTTCTGTACTTTCCTAATTTCCTATAGTATGCAGAGTAGACATTAATAAGATAAATTAGAGAATACTTTCATGTCTTTTCTTTAATTTACACTTACCTAACTCACTCCAGAATTCTTTTGCAAGGTGATTTTACTAGAATCAGTCAAAATGAGCTAAGAAAATGGTTATATCAATATTAATATAAACAAGATATATATTTTGCAGGACTGAAACAAATTTCAAAAACTTCTGTCATGTACAAGCAATTTTAGGTTGTTCCATTAATTTGATTATATGTATTACTTTTATTTCACCAATTTGGATAACAGAGTTTAATTATATTTATTTATATACCTATGATGGCAAGATGAAATGAGATTAAGAGAAATGCTAATTATGAAAAACATAATCTGTCGTGTATCTGATTTTTTCAAAGTAAGACTAGTAAAATGTCAGAAAAAAACACATGAAAAAGTGCTCGCCTCACTAGTCATCAGAAAAATGCAATTCAAAACCACATTGAGATACCACCTTACTCCTGTAAAAATGACCATCACTAATTTAAAAAAAACACGACAGATGCTGGCAAGGATGTGGAGAAAAAGGAATGCTTCTACACTGCTGTTGGTAATGCAAACTAGTGCAATCTCTTTGGAAAACAGTGTGGCAATTTCTAAAAGAACTAGAAATCAACCTTCCATATGACCAGCAATCCCCCTATTGGGAATATACCCAAAGGAATTCAAATCATTCTACTGAAAAGACACCTGCACACGCATGTTTGTTACAGTACTATTCACATGAAAGTGAACTGATAAACAAAGTGGTATATATACATGATGGAATATTACTCAGCAATAAAGAAGGACAAAATTATGGACTTCACAGCAACTTGGAAGAACTTAAGAGTCTATAATGCTCAGTGATTTATCACAGAAACAAAGAACTGTTTTCACTCATAAGTGGACCCTGAACATTTGCCATAATATTATAAGAAGGGGATTGGCAGTAGTAGGTCACTGCAGGGGAGGGAGGGGGACACATAGCATCAATAAGGGTACCTGACCTCAAACCAGGCAAAGTAGGCCCAAACTTGACCTGTACGATGACCATTTGTATACCTAATCCTGAATTGTACCCTGCATCTTTAAAAAAAAAAGTTGGAGATGAGGGCTGGGTGTAGTGACTCACACCTGTAATCCTAGCATTTTGGGAGGCTGAGGCGGGAAGATCTCTTGAGACCAGGAGTTCAAGATCAGTTTGGGGACCATAGAGAAATTTCATCTCTAAAAATAAGTAAGTAAATAGATAAATAAATAAATAAATAAATAAATAAATAAGCCAGGTGTCATGGCAAAAAAAAAAAAAAAAGTATGATATTGCATGGTAGATAATGTAATAGCAAAAACTTGTTATTCCCAGAAGTTATGCAGAACTGGAGGACGACAGATGAAACTTGTTCAGTTAAATGAGCATTTTCTCAAATTAATAAATGCAAATTGCCCAATAACATTAAAAAATTATATTCTCTAACCAAAGTGATATAATTATCATTTCATTGAGATATTCCAGTTACATTTTTTTTCTAAATTTTAGGATCATCACTATTACAAATTTCTTTTTACTTTTTCCATCTTTGTTTAATAACATTGTTTGCAATCCACCAAGGAAGCATGACTTCCTTTAAAAACTCTTTCTTCCATTTTTATTTAAATATTTTATTTAACAATACATGGTTTATTATGAGCCCTTTGCCTCAGAAAACTGGGAGATCTTTTATTCATGAATTTCATAGTACACAGTTGAAACGCTTTCTAATACACAAGACTGGATGACTAAAATGGTTTACCTCCTTATAACAAGCCTCCTAGTACATTCTCCCAGTTGTGATCTGCTATGAGCCTTGAGACTGTGTAACCTATTTAGTTAATTTCTTTGGAGACGACAAGGTTAGCTCTGTAGAGTTTGAGCCTATTTTCAGTTTACATTGATTTTGTTTTTCAATTTTATTTCAGAAGACTGTTGCACTAAAATGTTCATAAAATTTTAAACCTTTGTTTTTTAACTTAATTACTCAATTTAAGTAATATTTTGGAAAAAGATTTTACATTTCAGTAATTATTGAATAAATAAAGAAATGGGTATTCTTAATAACCATTAATAATAACAGTACTTCTGAGAAAACGAGATGGATTTATAAGCAATTTAAACCCTGTAGGCCATAAGCCCTTATGAATATATTAATATGCATATGAGCATAATATATTCTATTCAAATACTCAGATGATTGCATTTTGGCACAGAGGAAACATGTACAAATGACATGATGTCTGGAGGGCGTAACAACATATGAAAGGACAAAACTGGTATCCAAAATAATCTGAAATGTTGGAAGACAGACTAACTCTGGTAACATGAAGTTTAACAGGGACTATGGTAACATCCTGCCAAATGTCCCCCCAACCAGCCACAGAAGTATAGCATTAGAAGCAGACGTACTTGGAAACACAACTGGGGATTTAAGTCAAGAGTAGGCTCAGTGTTCCTTAATTCAAGTGTGAACTCATTCAGTCAAGGAATACTACCTACTCCACACAAGGAAGGCATCCTGATGGTCCCTGATGATTCAGACTGACAGACCTATCCCCAAATCTTTTCTTTTAATGTCCTGTTCTATATGTAACCATTACTGCACCTGTGGACCACAGTATTTTGTTTTCTTCTAGATGCCCAAGTGTAAAGCCATCTTTTAAAAAACAGGATTTATTCAGAATATCTGGAAGTCAAGACAAGAGAAATGGCAAAAGTGGCTCAAACTGAGTAGACTAAAGAACAGAATGTGTGGGTGTCGAAGACGCTCGTCTTTGAATACATGAAGGCTGTTGTAAGGAAGCTGAGCTGGGTCTGTCCTGTCTTTGCACTGAGTTCAGAATGAGAATCAGGGAGGGAAGCAGCGGAAAGGCAGATGTGAGTGAGCAGACACCAGCAGCGACTTTTTCCCAGTCAGGTTGTCTATCAAATGTCCTTTGAGAAAAAAATGTCAATTGGCTCTTTTATCAAATGAACAAATGCACAAATAAGAAGAATAAAATAATAACCACCACAAAAGCTAACTTATATTGGGCACTTTTACAATAAGGCACTTTTCCAAATGTTTTCACGTTGATGATTCTGACGAAATCTTCACAGCCATCCGACGAGGGGCTACCATCCCTGGACAGGTAGTAAGCATAACAGGCAAAAGCAAGGCTTTGGAAGCCAGACTGAGTTCAGATATAGGATTTGTTACTTACTGTAAAACCTTGGCTCGGGTATCTACGTATCTGTAATACGTGGATGACAGTGGTAATGACCACAGAGGGGAAGACGAGAATTCATTGTGTTAAAGCATTTACAGTTATGAGGACAGTGCCTGGTTCTGTGTGTTAGTGCTCAATGTTCAACGGACACCAGCTATCATCTCCATCTTACAGAGGAGATTTAGGCATAAAGCTACAAATGTGCCTAAAGTCATACTGCTAATATATGGAAAGTTAAGCGCCCGATCCTGAATTTTTTTAAGATATGATGATTAAAGTTCAAAGGTAGAGGGGTATTCCGGGAAAATTATAAGTGGTTCACACCTAGCATAATGCTACTTAGGCAGGGACTTTAGAATGAAGGAACATAAGAGAAAATCCGATGCTAAAGACAAACTTTAATTCCTTTGGTGGTTTTAATCAATTGATATATATTAGGGCGTATTAGGTATCAGGCACTGGAGAAACGGTGGCAAACAAAGTCGACAAATCTTCATGGATGTTACATTCTGGCACTTTCATGTTTCCTGTGCTGTGTTCTGCAAAGTGTTAACAGCTGGTCAAGGGAAGCATTTCTGGGTTCATAATCTCCATTTCAATGCATTATCCTCCAAACTTTGGTGACTTTGAATCTAAATTTAAGAGTAAAAACTGTGAACACATGCAATCTCATCTCATGATTCAAACTGGTCCCCTTGCTTTCTTTCTCCCCAAAAACTGTAGTCCCTTCCTTCCCCCATCTTCTATCGCCGTTGAAGCCTATGGGCTATTTCAATGTGGTCACTCTTCTCAGAAGCCAATAAATACAAAGTCCCCGACTATGGCTTGACCATATCCTACAAAAGGACTCACATTTGACTCTTGCTTACTTCTAGGCCTCTTCTTTTACTCCAGCCTCAAGGAGAACCCAACTCTTTTTAGTTGTGAAAGGCAGCATGCTTTATCTTGCAATGTGCCCTTGGAAAATATCAAGGGATGTAAATATTTTATTTATTTATTTTTATTATAAAGATATGGGGTACAACTCAGGGTTAGGTATACAAATGTTGATTATGCAGGTACTCTTGTTGATGAGGTGTGCCCCTCCCTCCCCTAGTTGTTTCAACCTCAACTGCCAATCCCATTCCCTCCCCCACAACAGTTTCCCACTACTGCCAATCCCTTCTTATAGTATTATAATTGTTCAAGGTCTGCTTATGAGTGAGAACATATGGTACTCTGTTCTTTGTTTCTGTGACAGATCACTGAGTGTGATCAGGAATGTAAATATTTTAAAACACTATTAGTGGAATTATTTTAAGTAGAATTTGATTGGCTTTTCATACTTCTTTTATTATTCCTATATATGTTACACTTAGTTGTATTGCTCCTGAATATGTTCTATTCTATTTTTCTAATATATTCTAATCTTTACTCTTCAGACATGCATTTATTTTCAATTAGAGATGAGGTTAGGATAAAAATGGTTTAAGTATTGCTGGATATTTATTATAGTTATTTTCCATATCCCACATATACAAAGTAAACTGGTGAGAGAAAACATAGTTTCTACAATAATTCCTAAGTCTGGCTATTCAAATAGTAATAACAAAAGAAACTAAGAACTTATAATACCTCTCATTATTAGTGTTAAAACTTTTAATATTTATTTGTAAGTATTCTAATTGGCCACTTCTGAAAATTTCACAAGTACCTGCCAAAGACCAAGCCCATTTCCAGCCCTGTGTTAAGGGATACATGAGAATGTGCGTGGGGGAGAGGAAAACTCAGTAGTATTATAATATGATCTCAGACAAAAGGTACATACAATTAACGGAAAGATATGTAATTCAGAGCTAAACACTGAGGCAGAAATTATAATAGAACACAGGTCAAAGAAAAAAGCTAAATGAATTGAGTAAAATCAATTTATTATTATAAAGATCAAACACTTTATAATAATTAATGAGAAAGCAGAGTCAATTATTTCTTTGGTCATATTTTAATGTTATTGCTCCTACGTTCCATGATTATTTTTGGAATGTCTCAGCATTATTTTTCTCTGTACGAATTCTACCAGGTGAGCGATATCAATAAATTATATATTTTTTTATTAGTCTTACACAAAAGTTGAATGAACTGTTTGTCAAGGTACATTAATTTATTAATGATGTTCTACATCAGTACACCTAAATTAGTCTCATGAAGCTATGCTGATTTCATTATTAACCCCCATTTGAAGGCTAATTGATGCTGTGCAATTTAGTAAAGTTATAATATTTATTGGTGTAATCTACAAGGGCCAAGGTTATGTAATTTGGAATTATATGTGCAATTGTTTTGCTCATCACTGAAAAACATTGCTTAGTGTTATCAGACAGATTTTTCTCATGTATTACAAAGGCACAGTGAGGAGTTTTGAGGTTTTAACTTTAACCAAATGTCTATTGCAAACATGCCAGTTTCATCAAAACCAATTTGCATTATGTCAACTATAAGCATTTCCTGATTTATGCAGTCTTACCTTCTACTTATAATTCTGGAACTCCCTGAGAGCTGCACTCACACGCTCTCACCTTTTCTGCCTGGCTCTCCACTGCCGTTCTTGTGACTCCCTCTCAGTCTTCATGGCCACTGGGGACTCGTCATGTCCTTTCCTGTTCCCTTTCCCGCCTGAGGCACGCTTCCTCTGTCTTTGCCTGGCGAATTCCCACTCATTCTTCAGGTTTTGAGGTAAGATCACTTCTTTAAGAAAGTCTTTGTATGTTAGGCAGAATTCTGCTAGAGGCTGCTCAACATTTGCAATTGCTGAAATCTTACATTTCTGGGTGTACACAATTAATATTTGTCTCCCTCACTAGACTACAAGCTCATGAAGGGCAGGGCCATCTCTGCTTTTACTTCATTTTTACATCCTGAAAAGTGGTGAATAAATGTATTCACCCAACACTTATTATATATCAATCACTGTGCTCATTGTGGAGATACAACAAACAACAAAGGAAGTCATAGAGCTATTCTCATTCATCTAAGAGTCGTTGAATAAATGAAAGAAAAAATAATAACTATACTAATTATTCCATATCAGCCAGTCTTCAATGCAAGAATGAACCTCCACTCTCTATCATGGTACTTTGCCGTTAACATTTTGTGCACAGCACTATGTAAGTAGTAGGTTGCCAGTAAATATTTCCCAGATCAGTGAATGAGTAAATATCCAAGTGAATTAATTATAGATGCATAGGCTGACGTTGGTTATGTCATAAGACCAAAGGAATATATTTTAACTAAATTTATTTTTTTATATCAAGTCAATCTGTTCTTCATGTGCAAACAGAATGCTTTTTTAAGAGACAATTTGGCTTATCATTATTGTGGTTAGTTAATATTTGAATTCATATGACCATATCTATAAGAGATTTTTGACAAAAATATGAATCCTTACCAACAATGATGTGAAAAAAAAGTTGCTATGACTTCAGCTTGTAACATATGCCTCGGTCTATTTTCCCTTTTTCACATGGAGTTGTGAACAGATGCTAGGGCAGGTTAATTCTGTACCGAATCTCATGTTTCTACATGTGCCATGGAGGTGGATGATTGCCAAGGTAGCACCGTGCCTCCCTTGCTGGTCATTAATCACATCAAAACCACTTATTTTTGCTTTCATTGAATGAGAATGAAAATGAGAGTTTTGTTAACAAATGTCTGTTTTATCCCGGGGGGGAGACAGCCTTACCTCTTGTTCCACTGCCACAAGAACCTCTAGCTATTGTTACATGAATCCAGTCATCAACCCTCAGTCTCCTTTTGGCCCTCCCTCAGCTCCTTTCCTTTGCATATGTCAATTTCCTGACCAGGATGTGCTCTCCCCTCCCCACCTATCCAAATCCAATTCATTTCGCAAAGCTCAGAAAATTCTGTGCCTTAGATAAAGCTATTCTTAATTACTCCAGTCATGTGTCATTCCATTAGCACACGCCAATTCCACGATGTGTGAGAATCTACATGTTCAGAGGGCGAGGCCGTAGACTCTGGGAAACACAAGATTGGGTAGAAACGTGTAGCAGCTGGGCGAGGTGGCTCACGCCTGTAATCCCAGCACTTTGAGAGACAGAGGCAAGAGGATTCCCTGAGTCCAGAGGTTAGAGACCGGCCTGAGCAACATGGCGAGAACTTGTCTCTACAATAAATAAAAAAATGAGCCAGGCGTGGTGGCGCATGCCTGTGTCTCCAGCTACTTGGAAGGCCGAGGTGGAAGGATCACCTGAGTCCAGCAGGTCGAAGCAGTGGTGACCATGATTGGGGAAACAGAGGGAGACTAAAACTCAAGCAAAAACTGTACATGTTAACTGGTAACCATTTTCAAATGACTGTGGATAAGAATCATCTAGAGAATTTGAAAAAATGCAGGTTTGCAGGTCCTGGGCTCCATACAAGACCCACTGAATCAGAATTTCTAAAAACATGGCTCAGAAATTAAATCCTTAAGACGTGTTGGTGGTAATCTGAGGATCCTTCTTTAGTCTGTGCTGCTTGGACACAGGAATCAAAGATGACTGGACAGATTCCCTGCCCTCAAGGAACTGGGGAGTTGGGGTGGGTAGTTAATCACGTCAATAAAACATTATGTAATGCTTACATGTAAGCAAACGATACAGGCTTTGGGATGGTTTCAGGAGCCACAGAGTCAATAGCACTGGATGCACTGGGACCACAAATTAGCCCCACTGGGTTCCCAAGGATTAGGGTCCCTTTGTGGACAGTGCTCACCAAGCAGCTGGGGGTGGTGGGGGAAGACTATGTGCTGTGATCACACATTTACATTGATAGAGACAGGTAGGCATAAAATTAGAAGTAATGGGTTTAGTACAGATCTCTTTATAGAGGAGGGGAAGATTTCAAGCCAGGGAATTTGGTAGAAGTTGCTGTCTTTGAGCTGGGCATTGAGGAAAGGGTAAGATTTGCAAGCTACGCATAGAGTTGTAAAGGAGGGAAAGTGATGATATCAAAGAAGAAAATTCATACCGGCAAGAACAAAGAAGTAGAAAAGTATGTGCAAATATGGAGGATAGCAAACAGTTCAGTTTGGCTGAAAGATTTTTTTTTTAATTTTTATCATTGCAGATTTAAGGGTACACTCTAGAAAGGTAAACTGGGGCAGGGATTAGGAGATTTTTAGTACTAGACCTCAGAGTGGCATCTATTCCTTGGACAGTTCACTTGACAATGAACATATACTACTTATTATTCCTTGTCTCCCCAACATAGTTACACTTTTCTTGAAGGCAGGGGCAGGTTTCACACTTCTTTATAAGTACCTTTACCAGGTGGCGCAATGCCAGGCCCATGGCATGAGTTAAAAACATTTTTGTTGACCGATTAAGGGAGACTTTTTTGTTTTCAAAAGGAAGGCTCCCATAGCACATAGGGGGACTGTGTGCCACTGGGGTTTTCTCTCGTCTGCTGTCACTAGTTAAGCACACGAGAAGACTATCACCATTGACAATCATAGAAGTCATGCTGTGAAGATATTAGAGGTGTCTGAACATGAGTAATGCAATTCTAGTCCATTGGGAGCCTTAGTATAGATTCAACACTTCATTTTAGTTTTCTTTAGATTAACTGTAAATATTTTCTTAAATTTGTATTTCTGTCTCATTCACATAATATTAAATGTTACCTGGAATAGAATAAAATAGTAACTACCCGGAAAAATCAACTATTTGAACATTTTAAAAGTAATGACTGATTGCTGTAATTTTATTTGGATTATAAATTTAAGGGAAAAAAAAGTTTTTTCCCATAGAGTTAAAGATCTCACTCAAAATTTCAACAGTGCAGTTGTGGAAGAAGGTTGTTAGAGGTTTCATTGGGAAAAGTTATGACTTCTAACTCACTCCTATAACAAACACACACATCTAAGACATTCAGTAAATATATCCAGACAAGGCACAAATATTTCCTGAAAACCCTCCCTATGTTTAACAATATTCTATAGGTTCTGAGATATACTGGTGAACAAGGGGGACAAATTCCTTGATTTTGTGGAACTTAAACAATAAAATCTAATAGTTTGCTTCTGTTGTTCAAAAACAGCAATAATAATTAGTTATAGAGCATAATATCTTGAGGTTTTAAAAGTTTTATGTATTTGTTATGTTATTTTCCACAGTGCCCTTTTCTTCTGATTCTGTACACTTTTTCTTTGCTTTTTTCCATTTTCATAGGGTCAACTACATGAGGGATTCTCAAATATTTACCTTTAGCTCAGACACATTTACTAAGTTCCAGAACCATATTTCTAAGTATCTTTTATGTCTCCACCTGTGCATTCCAAAGGCAACTCAAGCTCAGTGTGTTCAGAATTGTTTTTTCTTCTACTCAACTTCCTCCTCCTTCTATATTATTTCATTTCTAACATTCTTACCCATCAAATCATCTAAATTATAACCCAAAGCAATATACCAGATTCTTGTTCTATTTTGGTCATCTCCCCATGTTCTTTCAGTTTCTATTTCTTGAATCTATCCCTATCTTCATTCTTTACTCTGTCTCCACTTTAGTTCTGACTGTAATATGTGTCCAAAACTATTATAGTAATTTTCACTTATTACTGGTTTAGTCTGTTCTATTAAAGTTCTAGCTCCTTTCTGTCACAACTTCAGACACATAGTAAGCTAATAATAAAAAACTATTGATTGACCTATTCATCTTTCATATCAGAGTAAATTTTAAAATGTAGGATTGAATATATTATTCATATGCTTATAATTTTTGAGACTGTCTGTCTCTCTTGGGGTAAATACCAAATTCATAACATGGCGTTCATAGTCTCTTATAGTCTTGCTACAGTTTGATTTTCTAATCTTGCCTTCCTTCATTCTGCAGAAGGATCTGCACTCCAGCCTATTTTGGCTCTTCAAGTTCTCCAAGTCTACTCCTCTGTTTCACCCTCTGTAGCTTCCATGAGTTGTTCTCTCTTTTCTTCTTACTTTTCAATGCCTTTTTTTTTAACCTGGAGTCTCTCTCTTTCCTGCCAAAAGTCTCTCTTTGGTTCTATTTTATTATCTTTATATCTACCTATCTTTTAATTATGGTGCTATCATTTGCATTACTCTTATTAGACTTGAATTTCTGGAAGGTAAAATTTGTGTTTTATTAATCTATATATCTTCAATTCTTGAGGACATTTGCATAAACATACAGTAAGCACATGGTGAATGAATAAATGGTAAGTCGATTCAGGTGTCCAAAGGGGCTTATCTCTCACCTCTCCCAAAGTTCCATTGAAAGGACAGAACAAAGACATAATTGAACACTGATGAAAGGAAAAAAAAAATGCTGTGCTAGTGAACAGGAAAGGATAAAATTAAGTGACCATAAACTTAGAGAATTTTGTAGAAGAAACTAAGTAGAGTCAATTAGAATTTTTAAAAATTTCAATTACCTGTGACTTAATGCAAACAAACCTAAAACGGTCTCTCTGGGAAGTCAGAATTGTTCAGCTTCTCTAATGAGTTCACAATGTTTTTCTAAATTGGTACAGCTTTTGGAAGGAAAATTTGACAGTATCTATTAAGACAAAATATGCATACTCAGTGATCCAGTAATTTTACTTGAAGGAATTCATTCTTTGCAAATATTTGCATGTATATATAAAAAGTTGGTTATTACATTGCTAAAATACCAAAATACTGGAAACAAGACAGATGTCCATCCATAAGCTATAGGTTAAATACATAATGAGATATCCATGGTAGGAAACCATATATAAAGCTTAAAAATAATAAAAGATGTACAATGTTTATGATATATTTGTAAGTGAAAAAAGTACATATGCATGTGAATGCTTGCAAATGTATAAATATGTGGCATGGTATACCTTAATGTGCTTACCTCTGGGCAGTGGGGCTGGTGAAAGAGATTATTCTCTTTTTTCCCTTTTTATGCTTCTTTTGTTACAATTACTTTTGTAACTAAAGAGAAATGCAATCAGTTTAACAACTTAAACAGAATCTCCAGATTTGGACCAGCAGGGGATGGGAGTAAAACGGGCCATAGTTATTCCATATGGAGCAACTGAAGGATTTCTAGGCAGTTAAGGCCTGGTACTTAAAATGGTCTCACTAGCTGGGAATTCTTATTAAAGATCTGCACCCCTGACTTCTTATATGAGTGACAGGGTAAGACAGAGAAGGAAGCAGGGCTTTACCTGACTTCAGGGCAGTGTGAGCAAAACAACAATGAAAGTTTATAATGCGTCTGTCCTCCTCAGTAATTCTTCATCCACGTCTTGCTGGCAAGCACAGCGTTAGGATTTGAGACTCCTACAGCAAGGGCTGCAGGGGATGGTGGGTTGAAGAGCTCTCTGCATTTGGAACTCAACTAGAATGCCTCTGATAGGTAGTTGACCCATTAGTCACAGCTTTGGTTATCTAGTCATGGATAGGAGACTGAACTTGGGGTTGGTCACTTACAGAAGGGCCCTCTATTGCATCTGTGTTTCGAAGGACCCAGGGGATATGCTCTTGCTTGCATGTCTGCTTGCTCACTCCCCGTAGACAACATGGAGCAACCTGCTTGGGTGCTCAAGAACGGTGGGATAGAGGAACATGCTGGAGGAAATATAGCTCTGTGGAATATGATTTACAATTGGAGTGGCTCAGCTGAGGGACTTGGCCCCTGGACTTGCTTCACGAGAAATCCTAAAGGGAGTCCTTCAAGCTGAAACAGAAGGACACTAAAGAGGGACACAAAAACATATGAAAGTATAAAACTTAGTGCTATAGGCAAATATCAAATACTACAATTCTGTAATAAGTCCTTCCTTATCCATGGTCTCATTTTCCCTCATTTCAGTTAGCAGCAATCGACCACAATCTGAAAATATTATGTGGGAAATTCCAGCTATAAGCTTTCAGAAGTTTTAAACTGTGTGCCACTCTGAGTAACATGATGAAATCCTGCTCTGTCCTGAACTGTCCCCCCAGGGATGTGAATAATCCCTTTGTTCAGGGTCTTCGCACTAAATATGCTATGTGCTTGTTTAGTTACTTAGTAACCTTCTTGGTTATCAGGTTGTCAGATTAGAAGAAGAATTAGCATAGTACTAGAAGATATTTTGAGGGAGAGAAAGAGGGAGATAGCAAGAAAGAAAGACTGCATGTCCATAACTTTTATTATACTATATTGTTATAATTGTTGTATTTCATCATTAGGTTGTAGGTTTCTTACTGTGTCTAATTTTTAAACTAAACTTTACTATAGGTATGTAGTGTAGAAAAAAATAGTATCTGTAGGGTTTGGTACTATTTGCATTTCAGGCATCTGCTGGGGGATCCTTGAAACAAACATATGCCTGAGAGATAAACTGGACTATCATAGTAGTGCATAATCCATTGTTCAGTCTGGCTTATAAAGCAAAAAAACCAAAAGGATAGGTAATACAACAAAAAAATGAGTTGCTAGATATACAACATAAAACATGAAATTTGTGACATCAAAAGCAAGATGATTACTCAAGGATATGTAAAAGTAGAGAGTTATTGTGTGCAACTGAATTTAAGTTGCTATCAGTTTAAATAGATTTTTGTAACTTTAAGTTATTTTATGTAATAAAAAGCACAATTCCATTCACAATAGCAACAACAACCACAACACAAAAGTGAAATACCCCGCCATCTTCCTAACCAGAGAAGTGAAGGACACTTATAACGAAAACTACGAAACACTGCTCAAAGAAATCAAAGATGACACAAACAAATAGAAAAATATTCCATGCTCATGGATTGGAAAAATCAACAATGTTAAGATGTCCATCCTACCTAAGATAATCTACAGATTTAATGCAATACGCATTAAATTACTAGCAGCATTCTTCCTAGACCTGGAAACAACAATACAGGAATTCATATGGAAACATAAATGACCATGAATAGCCAAAACAATCCTCAGCAAAACAAAACAAAAAAACCAAAGCAGGAGCTATCACACTCCCAGACTTTAAACTTTATTATAAAGATACAATAATCAAAACAGCCTGGTATTGGTACAAGAACAGGCATACAGACCAATGGAACAGGATAAAGATTCTGGAAGCAAAATCTCAATTTCTCAATCAACTCATCTTCCACAAAGCCTCCACCACCAACCACTGGGGAAAGGGGACCCTCTTCAGTAAAGGGTGCTGGAAAACCTGGCTGACCTCATGCAGAAGATTAAAACAAGACCCCTACCTATCACCATACACAAAAGTCAACTCTAAATGGATTAAAGACCTAAACACAAAACCTCAAACTATAAAAATCCTAGAGAATGCAGGAGATACCCTATGGAACTGGCAACCAATTCCTGATCAAAACCCCAAGTGTCCATGCCACAAGAGATAAGATAGACAAATGGGATGTCATCAAACTGAGAAGCTTCTGCAAAGCCAAAGAAACCACCAAGAGAGCAGGGAGACAGCCCACAGACTGGCAAAAAATATTTGCCAACTGTATGTCTGAGGAAGGCCTAACATCTAGGATTTACAAGGAACTCAAATGTGCTGAAAAGGAAAAAACAAACAGCAAAAGTGGGCAAAAGATATGAATAGACATTTCTTAAAAGAAGAGATATGAACAGCCAACAGATACATGAAAAAATGCTCACCCTCATTAGTCATCAAAGAAATTTAAATTAAAATCACACTGAGATATCGCCTAACTCCAGTCAGGAAGGCCATCATCACTAACTCAAAAAACAACAGATGCTAGAGAGGATACAGAGAAAAGGAAACACTTTACACTGTTGGTAGGAGTGTAAACTGTGTACAGTCTCTGTGGAAAACAGTGTGGCAATTCCTAAAAGATCTAAAAATTGGCCTTCCATATGATCTTGAATCCCCCTGACTGGTAGTATACCCAGAAGAACTCAGATCCCTCTATGAAAAAGATGCCTACACATGCATGCTTATTGCAGCATTGTTCACAATAGCAAAAACATGGAATCAACCATGCTGCCCAACAAAGAAGACTGGGTAAAATAAATGTGGTACATATACACGATGGAATATCAGTCATAAAGAAGGAAAAATTATAAACTTTACAGCAACTTGGATGGACTTAGAGTCTATAATACTGAGTGATCCATCACATGAAACAAAGAACTGAGTACCACATATTTTCACTCATAAGTGGACCTTGAACAATTATCATAATACTATAAGAAGGGGGTTGGCAGTAGTGGAAAACTGCCAGGTGTGGGGTGGGATTGGCAGTATTTGGAAACTGCCGGGGGGGTACACCTCATCCACAGGGCTACCTGCACAATGAACATGTGTATACCTAACCCTGAACTGCACCCCACATATTTAAAATAAAAAAATTAGAAAAAAGATATTTTATGTAAACACAAAAAATACATATAGAAGATGCACAGAAAAAAATGAGAAAGGAATCAAGACAAGTGGCCTAGTAGGGTAGCTCTCATCTATACTCCCAGAACTTTGGGAGACCGAGGTGGGAGGATTGCTTGAGCCTAGGCAACATAGCAAAACCTTGTGTCTACAATAAATAAAAAATTAACCAGGCTTGGTGGTGCCTGCCTGTAGTCCCAGCTACTCAGGTGGCTGAAGTGGAAGGATTCCCTGAACCCAGAAGGCTGAGGCCGCTGTGAACCATGATGGTGCAACTGCTCTCCAGCCTGGGTGACAGAGTGAGAGTCCCACTCAAAAAAAAAAGTTACTATAGAAAATTAATGATACACAACAAGAGAAGATAGAGATAAAAACGCAGTAAGACGGAGAAAAAAGCCACGAAAAAATTAGCAAAATGGTATAGTAAGTCCTTTCCCATCAATAATTACTTTATTACTTTATATATTTATTTAGAGTCAGAATCTTACTCTATTGCCCAGGCTGGGGCATGCTCACGGCCACTGCAGCCTCGACCTGCTGGGCTCAGGCAATTCTTCTGCCTCAGTCTTCCAAGTAGCTGGAACCACAGGCACATCACCATGCCCAAATAATTTTTTTGTTTATTGCTGAAACAAGGTCTCACCAAGTTGCTCAGGCTAGTGTCCAACCCCTGGGCTCAGGCAATCCTCTCACTTCTGTCTCCCAAAATGCTGGGATTACAGGCATAAGCCACTAAGTCTGGCCAACAATTATGTCAAATGTAAATGATTTAAACTCTTCAGTAAAAAAACACAGAGTAACTGGATGAATAAAAAAGAAGACCCAACTATAAGCTGTTTACAGAGATTTACTTTAGATTTAAAGACACACATAAGTTGAAAGTAAATGGGTGAAAAAAGATATTCCATGCAAATGGTAACCAAAGGAGAGCAAGGGTGGTAATATATATAAGACCAATTAGACTTTAAATTAAAAACTGTCAAAAAAAGAGAAAGAAGAACATTATATAATAATAAAGGGGTCAATTTGCCAAGAAGCTATAACAATTATAAATATATACAAACCCAATATTAGAACATTCAAATATATGAAGTGAATATTGAACTGACAGAAGAAATAGATAGCCACACAACATGAGTAAGGGATTTCAATATTTCATTTTCCAAAGTGGACAAAACTTTCTAGATCAATAACGAAGCAGAAGACTTAAAAAACCTTATAGACCATATAAACTAGCATATGCAGAATATCCCATTCAACAGAAGCCCAATATACATTTTTCTCAGGCATACATGAAACATTCTCAAGTGGGATTTATCTTTGGAATGCAGAGATAGTTTGGCATACAAAAATCAATACATGAAATATACCATGTTAACAGACTGAAAAATAAAAATCATTTGATCATCTTACAGATGCAGTGAAAGTAATTAACAAAATTCAACATCCTTTCATAGTAAAAAAAAAAACTTAACAAATTAGGTATAGAAAGACTGTACCTTAGCATAACAAAAGTCAGCTATGGCAAACTCACAGCTAACATAATACTCAACAGTGAAAGGCTGTAAGGTTTTCCTCTAAGACAAGGAACAAGACAAGAATGCTCACTCTTAATACTTCTATTCAAAGTAGTACTGGAAGTCCTAGCCAGAGATATTAGGCAAGAAAAAGAAACAAAAAAGGCATTCAAATAGACAAGAGAAATAAAAAGTCTGTTAGTAAATGATATGCTCTTGTACATGGAAAACCCTAAAGACTCCATCAAAAACATGGAACTAATAAACAAATTCAGTCAAGTTGCAGGATACAAAGTCAACACAGAAAGTCAGTAGAGTTTCTATTATGTAAAGATGAACTATCCAAAAAGAAGTCAAGATAGTATCATTAAGGTGGCATTAAAAAATACTTCGGAATAAATTTAACCAGGGAGGTGAAAGATATATACACTGAAAACTATAAAACATTGATGAGATAAATTGAAGAAGATACAAATAAGTGAAGAGATATCTTGTGTTCATAAATTGGAGGAATTAATATTGTTAAAGAGTCCATGATCTACAGATGCAATGATCTACCCCAAATGATTTACAGATGCAATGCAATCCCTATCAAAATCCTGACATTTTCCATAGAAATAGAAGAAAAAATTTTCAAATGTGCATGAAACCACAAAATATCTCAAATAGCCCAAACAATATTGAACAACAACAACAACAAAAAGCTGGAAGCATCAAACTACCTGAACTCAAAATCTACTATAAAGCTATGATAATCAAAACAGCATGGTTATTGGCACAAAGAACAGACGTATAGACCAATGAAGAAAACAGAGAGCTCAGAAATAAATCTAGATATATCCTAATCAACTGATTTTTAAAAAATGTTTATTTTAAAGATATGGGATACATTTCAGAGTTAAGTATACAAATGTTCATTATGCAGGTACCCTTGTTGATGAGGTGCTCCCCCAGCAGTATCTCACTATTGCCAATCCTTTTCTTATAGTATTACAATAATTGTTCAAGGTCCACTTATGAGTGAGAACATGTGATACTCAGTTCTTTGCTTCTGTGATAGATCACTGAGTATTATAGACATTAAATCCATCCAAATTCCTGTAAAGTTCATAATTTTTTCCTTTCTGATGGCTGTGTAATATTCTATCGTGCATATGTTCCACATTTTTTAAATCTAGTCCTCTTTCAATGGGCAGCACGATGGGTTCCATGTTTCTGCTATTGTGAACAATGCCGCAATAAACATGCGTGTGCAGATATCTTTTCATAGGGTGATTTTAGTTCCTCCAGGTATATTCCCAGTAGGGGGATTGCAGGGTCGTATGGAAGGTCGATTTTTAGATCTTTGAGGAATCGTCAAACTGGTTTTCATGGAGTTTGTACTAGTTTACAATCCCACCAACAGTGTAGAAGTGTTCCCTTTTCCCTGCATCTTCTCCAACATCTGATGTTTTCTGAATTATTGATGATTGCCCCTGCCTGGAGTTAGGTGGTCTCTCAGTGTGGTTTTAATTTGCATTTCTTTGATGACTAGTGAGGCTGAACACTTTTTCATGGGTCTGTTGGCTGTCTGTTTATCTTCTTTTGAGAAGTGTCTATCCATGTCTTTTGTCCATTTTGTAATGGGGTTGTTTGTTTTTTTCTTTTCAACCTGATTGAGTTCTTTGTAGATCCTAGATGTATGTATGACAAAGGCATACATACAGTTGGCAAATATTTTTTCCTAGACTGTGGGCTGTCTCCCTGCTCTCTCAATGGTTTCTTTGGCTTTGCAGAAGCTTGACAGTTTGTTGAGGTCCCACTTATCTATCTTACCTCATAATAGCATGGACACTTGGGGTTTTGGTCTGGAATTGGTTGCCAGCTCCAATTTCCATGAGGTTATCTCCTGCGTTTTCTAAGATTCTTATAGTTTGAGATTTTACATTTAGGTCTTTAATCCATTTAGAGTTGTTTTTGTGTATGGTGATAGGTTGGGATCCTGTTTCAATCTTCTGCATGTGGTTAGTCAGTTTTCCCAGCACCATTTACTGAATAGGTTCTCCTCTCCCCAGTGGTTGTTGGAGACTTTGTCAAAGATGAGTTGGTTGAGAAATTGAGACTTTGCTTCCAGAATCTCTATCCTGTGTCATTGGTCTATATGCCTGTTCTTGTACCAATACCAGGCTGTTTTGATTACTGTAGCCTTATAGTAAAGTTTGAAGTCTGAAGTGTGATACCTCCTGCTTTATTTCTTTTGCTAAGTATTGTTTTGGTTATGCATGGTCGTTTATGTTTTCATATGAATTCCTGTATTGTTGTTTCCAGGTCTGAGAAGAATGCTGCTGATAATTTAATGGGCATTGTGTTAAATCTGTAGATTGCCTTGGGTAGGATGGACATCTTAACAATGTTGATTCTTCCAATCCATGAGCATGGAATATTTTTCCATTTGTTTGTGTCATCTTTGATTTCTTTGAGCAGTATTTTGTAGTTTTCATTGTAAAGGTCTTTCATGTCTCTGGTTAGGAAGATGCCAAGGTATTTCATTTTATTGTGGATATTGTGAATGGAACTGTGCTTTTTATTTGGGCTTCTGTTTGTTTACTATTGGCTTATAGAAGTGCAGCTGCCTTTTACACATCGTACCCTGAGACTTTGCCAAAGTCCTTTATCAGTGCAAGGAGGTTTTTGACAGATTCTCTTGGGTTTTTGAGGTATAGCATCATATTGTCTGCAAAGAGGGATAACTTGACTTCCTCTTTTCCTATTTGGATACCCTGATCTCTTTCTCTTGTCTGATTGCTCTAGCTAGGATTTCCAAAACTATGATGAACAGGAGGGGTGAGGGTGGGCATCCTTGTCTTGTTCTGGTTTTCAGAGGAAATGGTTCCAATTTCTGTCTGTTTAGCAGTATGCTGGCTGTGGGTTTCTCATAGATGGCTCTTACTATTTTGAGATATGTTCCAACTATGCCTAGATGTTCGAGGGTTTTTATCAAGAAGGGGTGCTGGATTTTATCAAAAGCTTTTTCCGTGTTTAATAATATAATCACATGGTTTTTGTCTTTACATCTGTTGATGTATATAATCATGTTTATGGTCTTGCAGATGTTGAACCAGCCCTGCATCCCAGGGATGAAACTTATTTAGTCATAGTGGATGATTTTTGAGATGTGTTGTTGGATCAGTTTGCTAGGATCTTGCTGAGAATTTAGCAATCAACTGATCTTGAAGGTGCCAAGAACACACCATGAGGAAAGAACAGTCTCCGATACATCATGTTGGGAACATGGGATAGCCACATGCAGAAGTATGAAATTGGACACTTATCTCAGCCAATATATATAAAAACGCCACCAAAATCAAAATGGGTTAAATACTTAAATTTAAGGATGAAACTGTATAACTCCTAGGAGACAGCACAGAGAAAAAGTTTCTTGGCATAAGTTTGGGCAAAAATTCTTTGGATATCATTCCAGGAGCATACGCAACAAAAGCAAATATAGACACACAGGGTTGCATCATACTAAAAGCTTCTGCAAAGCAAAGGAAACAATGAACTGAGTGAATAGACAATCTCTGGGGAGCTATTTGGAAACTAAGGATCTGAAAAGGGGTCAATAACCTAGATATACGAGGGAATCAAATAACTCAATAGTAAGAAAACAAGCAACCCAATTAAAAATGAGCAGGCAGACATTTCTCAAAAGACATACAAATGGCCAAGTATATGAAAAGATGCTTAATATCACCAGTAATCAGGAAAATGCACATCAAAACTACTATATCACCTCACACCTGTTAGAAGGGACATTATCACAGAACAGAAAATAATAAGTGTTGACAAGAACGTGGAGAGGTTGGAATCCTTATACGTTGTTGATAGGAATGTAAAATGGTGTTGTCAGTATAGAAAGCAACACAGAATTTCCTCAGAAAATCAAAAATAAAACTACCATATGATCCAACAATCCTACTTTTGGGCATTTATCCAAAAGAACTGAAATCTGGATCCAAAAATGTTTGTTCATTGCGCATTACTCTCTGTAGTATCAACCTAAAGGTTCATTGGTAGCTGAACAAGGAAATGTCCTCCATGTTCATGGTGGATGAATGTATTGACAGGTGGATGGTATATGCATATGATGGAGTATGATTTAGCCTTGAGAAAGAAGGAAATCCTATCATATGCAAAAACATAAATGAACCTTGGGGACATTTGTGTAAGTGAAATAAGCCAGTCACAGAAAGGTAAACACCGCATGATTCCACTAAAATTATGTATCTAAAGTAGTGAAATCCTAGAAGCAAAGAGTAGGATGGTGGTTCCGGTGGCTTCTGGAAGAGGGAAATGAGTTTCAGTTCAATTGGTGTAAAGTTTCAGTTATTTGTGATGAAAAAGTTCTAGAGAACTTCTGTACAAGAAAGTGCTTACAGTTAACAAGAGGGTAGATTTCACGTTATCTGTGTGCTTACTACAATAAAAAAGTTGAAAAACCTTCATCTGTTATTGTCTTCTACTCAGAATCAGAAATTTAATCTTTTAGTTGCTGAGGTCTCAAATCTTGAAGTGATCCTTAACTACTTCCCTCTAATTCCTGACAGTCAATCTGCCTGCAAATCTTGTTGCTTCTGTCTGGAGGAAGGTTTACCTTGAAGTTAAAGAAGATTTAAGTTCCTTATTTGCAAGAATTCCTTTCCAGATCCTGGGAGACCGTTTGGCACAGTATTCACATGGCCATATGTTTTTGTAAAATTTGCAAAAGCAAAATAATTTTTAAGATTTAAAAAATTGAAATATAATTCATATACCATAAAATTCACTCTTTTAGAGTATAAAATTAATTTTTTAGCATATTCATAAAGTTGAGCAACTATCACCACTATCTAATTCCAGTGCGTTTTCCTATTTTCCCAAGAAACCCATACTCACTCTCCTTTCTCCTCTCCCTTCAAACCCTGGCAAACACTAATCTACTTTCACCAGGGCATTTGTCTCTTCTGGCCTTTTTATATAAACAAAATCTTATTGGGCATGGCCTTTTGTTTCCGGCTTCTTTCAGTTGGCATAATGTTTTCAAGGTTTATCTGTGTTGTAGCACATATATCAATCCTTTATTCATTTTTGTTGCTGAATGCGATTCCACTGTATGGGCATACCACATTATGTTCATTCATTCATCAGTTGGTGGACATTTGGATTGTTTCCATTTTTTTGCCTGTTAACAATAATGTTGTTATGAATATTCTCATTCAAGTTTCTGTGTGGACATACGTTTTAAATTATCTTGGGTATTGTCGTAGATTGAAAATGACACTCCAAAGATGTCCACATCTTAATTCCAGGACCTATGATTGTTTCATCTTATATAACTAAAAAAATTACAGATGTGATTAATTTAAGGATCTCGAGATGTGGAAGTTATCTGGATTGTCTGAGGGCTCCAATGTAAACACAAGGGTCCTTCATGAAAGAGGTGGGCAGGGGGATGGAGAAGGTAAGGAGGTGATGACCGAGCCAGAGACGAAAGGGACATGCGGAAGGGTTCAAAGCAAAGGAATGCAAGGGGCCTCTGGAAGTGGACAAAGAGAGACAATGGAGTCTCTTCCAGAATTTTCAGAAAGAGTTCAGCCCTCACGAACCCCGTTTTAAGACTTTTGATCTCCAAAACTGTAAGGTAAGAATTCTGTGCTGTTTTTATCCGTTAGGTTTGGGTTGTCTGCTAGAGTTCAGCAATAGAAAAGTCACATGGGTATGTACCAGGTAAAAATCAGATGTTTTAACCAGAATTTCTATCCTGACTTTCTCTCTATTACAATTTCTCTCGTGTCACGGGTGGTGGAATAGCCACAGGCACATTGGGAACTGGCTAAAAGGAAGTTGCATGGAGTTACCTTTTGTTTTGTCTTGTTTTTTTGAGCCCTAGTCTCACTCTGTTGCCCAGGTTGGAGGGCAGTGAGTGGCATGCTCACGGCCACCTCAGCCTTGATCTGTCAGGTTCAGGTGATCCTTCTGCCTCAGCATTCCATGCACCTGGAACTACAGGCATGAGCCACCAAGCCCAGTTAATTTTTTAATTTATTGTAGAGATGAGGTCTCGCCAAGGTGCCCAGGCTGGTCTCGAACCCGTGGCATCAGACAATCCTCTCACCTCCCAAAGTGCTGGGATGACAAGTGGAGCTACTTTAAGACAGCTTTAATGGAATGTATTTACGTGGCTTGTGATGGTCTCTGTTATGTCCTGAACTTATGCTAGGTGGCCATTTGATGTAGAAATGGCTTCCAGGATTCTCCTGCTGACCACTGCACTGTCGCACTTGACCATCAGGACAGGAAGGTGCAGGACCAGAGGGCCGACAGTGCCCCACAGTGTCCTTTGGTTCCCGGCACTGGAAGCACGCAGGTAGTGGAGGGCAGAACAAGGCTTGAGGTGTGTAGAGGCAGAGGTCAGCCCACACCTGACAACAGTAGTAGCCTTTTCCAAGGCATTCAAGGAAAACTGTGAAGCCAAAATAAACATTTCCAAACTGTCAGTAATAAAGATCATGCTAGAGGAAACACTGGATTATTTTTCTATTATCTCCTCAGAAAATGACATTACAAAATATTTGTCACACAAAAAGGCTGTCAAAGAGCATGAAATCAAAATGTAAGGGAGTGGAAATCATTATCGATGTATACTATTTTGTTATTTTCTTGGATTTTTTTTTTTTTTGATGTTTATGGCATTTGTCAGCTTTCAAATTATATCTTATTCACTTTTATTTGTAACTTAAGATTGCAGCTTCTTTTTTCATTCTAAATAACGTTTGCTTTTGTAGCTAATTGTGAACCTAATTTTGCACTATGATTGCTGTTATTTATTAATTAATTTACTTTTAGAGGCATGGGCTCACTCTGTTGCCCCAGCTAGAGTGTAATGGCGTGACCACAGTTCATGGTAGTCTTGAACTCCAGGGCTCCAGTGGTCCTCCTGCTTGAGCCTCCTGAGTAGCTAGGACTGCAGGCATGTGCCACCATGCTTGGCTACTTTTGTCTTTCTATGTTTTTAGAGGCTGTACCTTACTGTGCTACCCAGGCTGGTCTTGAACTCCTCGTCTCAAATGATCCTTCTACTTCAGCCTCCAAGGAGCTGGGATTACAAACATGAGCCACTGTGCCTGTCCTTGCATTATTTTTTGAAAAAGAGTGTTCCTAAATTTGCAAAACTCAGATCATATTGGATCTTCTGGCTGTGCTTTAAAAGTTTTTACGTGGAAGTCGACTCCTTCTTACCACCTCCCCTCCTGCTACTCCAATCCAGGAGCTAATGTTTCTCACCTAATTATTGCCATAACTTCCAACTGGCTTCCCTGACTCCACCTTGATGGCCACCACCCCAACCTCTTCTCAACATAGTGGTCAAAGTGATTCAGGAATTATAATGTTATTAATGAACGTGACCTAGTGTAACTTAATGCACCGTGATGTCTCATAATTTGATGTGCGTCAGATTGAGGTTCCACTCATTCAAAACCTTCCAAAGAGCTTCCCGTTTCACTCAGAGAAAAGCCCAAGTCCTTAAAGTGTCTTACGGACTTCTCCTCCACCCCTCAGAAGACATCCTCACCTCCTGCTCTTCGTACTTGCTCCAGTGTGAACGTCTGGTCTCCTTGCTGTCCACATGTTAGGTTTGTCACCATCTCAGGCGTTTGTCCTTGCTGTTCCCCCACATAGAGCAACATTCTGCCCACATATTTGCCTGGCTCATTCCCTGACTCCCTTCAAGGTTTTACTAAAATGTCATCTTGTGAGTGACGTTTACCTGGCCAGCCTAACCAATTACATTCCCTCACCCCATGTCCCCTTTTCCTCTCTTTATATTTCTCCTTAGAATGTTTACCATCTTTCAGTTTTGGCTTGTTATGAAACCTGAAATCAAATAATTTTGTTCTACATATCCAGATATTATAATCTCAGTATATAAATGAGGAAGATTTTAATTTGAATTTGATTACTTTAAATACTATTTTTGTTGGTTTTTGGGTAACTTACAACCACTATTCACAACTCAAGAATGTTCTCTTGGGTTCACTTCATGATTGCAGAATATTGCTATTTTCTGTGCTGAGTCCTGATTATAAACATGAACTCTTATCTAACATACTTTACTCTGGTTCCAGTGGGGAGCTCTTTATTTATTTATTTCCTTTAATTTGCCAGATGGAAACTGTTGACAGAATTTCCAGGTATCTGACTACATTGAGAAATGTGCTCTTCTCAGGAAAATTAATTTATGGAAAGGCAAACTGAGCTAATTAATTTCATTCATAGTACCCAGTCATGATATTGCAATAGTGAGATATGGCAATGAAGGAAAAACTGCTTCCTTGGAAATCAGAGGCAGAGATGATTTATTTTATTGCTAGCAAAGGAAAAGCTTGAAAACAGAAAAAGGAATTTCTTTATTTGTGTGTGCAACAGTGGAGCCTGCTTATGGAAGCCCTGGGCCAACAGATGTTGCATTGATGAAAGTGGAGACCCCAAATTTGATCCTCCTCTGAAAGAAATAGCTCCAAATTTATTTTCAGTCAGAAAATGCACTTCAGCAGAATGATTCATCAAGGATTCCTTTCAAATTCCAGAGTTGGTGGGACTACAGATTTATATTGATATAGATATATACATTTGTATGTGTGTATGTATTTACTGGTCACAGTTACAAACTTTGCAATTTAAATGAGAAATCCATTTGAAAATATGTCTTAAAGTGAATTGGGTGTGATGCCTCAAAGACCCAAATCATGGAATGATTGCTATTCAGATAAATGAAAGTATTTCCTTTATCTCTGTTACTGTTTGGTTTGGATTAAAAATTTGCTATTTATATAGGCATGATTCTGACACGAGAATTGACTAAGCTACTCAACTTTTAAAGCTTTTAAAATTCACTTTTAAAACCATGTGTTCTTAAACATTTATCTAGTGCCAGTTTGAGCCAGGTACTCTACTAGGTACAGGGAAAGTTTTCTGGGGAAAAAGATGCCAAAATCGAGTCATCAAAAGGAAGCATTTCTCTTGTCTGTTGTTTTCATGACACAATATTAACTCACTAGCTATTAGACTCTTGCCTTTCACCGCCCCTTTGCAACTGTGGGATTTGCCGCACTGCTTTTTTTGGCAGGCGGCGTCGTATTGGGCTTTATAAACTGGCATGCCGGGGAGACCCTGGGAGGCTGGACGGGGCAGAGGGGCTTGCTCTTTCCATTCTTGCTCCACTCCTTTTGGCATCCATGTTGTCGTTTTCCCAAACAACTAGAGACAGCCTCATCTCACCTTCTCAGAGACACAAGCACCAGCTGGTGGGAGCCTTCCTTGGAGGTCTGTGTCCTAACCTTGCGTTTTCACAATTCCTTACAGCACCCTCCACTCTGTTCCCAACCCTAGGGAGTTAGCTGTTTCCTAGAGTTATTACCTCTGTGACATTTCAGTGTCCCCCTTTTGCCCTTTCAGGTCTCTAAGACATGATCAAGCATTTTTTATATTAAGCTTTTTTTGTTAAATGATATATACGTAGTTCTGTAGAAATGAAGCCAGACAGAGTAAATGCAGTTCACAGAATCCGTACTATCCATAACCATAACGTTAAATATAATTTTTTTTTTTTAGTTGGCGTCTCACTCTGTCGCCCAGACTGGAGTGCAGTGGCCGCTCCTGGCCACCGCAGCCTCGAACTGCTGGGCTCCAGCGATCCTTCTGCCTTGGCCTTCCGAGTAGCTGGAACTACAGGCGCGTGCTACCACACCAGGCTGAATTTTTTTTTTTGAGTTGGAGTCTCACTCTGTAGCCCAGACTGGAGTGCAGTGGCCGCTCCTGGCCACCGCAGCCTTGACCTGCTGGGCTCCGGTGATCCTTCCGCCTCAGCCTTCCAAGTAGCCGGAATTACAGGCATGTGCTACCATGCCCGGCTGATTTTTTGATTTATTGTAGAGATGATGTCTCGCTGCCCAGGCGGGATTCGAACCCGCGGGCTCAGGCAATCCACTCACCTCAGCCTCCCAAAGGCGCGGGATTACAGGCTGAGCCACCGAGCCTGGCTTAAATATAATTTTTATGAATCGAAATGTCAGTCAGTATTGTTTCTATGTTAAAAAATATGTTCTACATTTCAAATTAACTAAAAAAAAAGATATATATGTAGTTTCCACTTCCTAGCTGGACCCTGACTAATACAAAAATTAATGTGCCTCTATACTTATTTTATTTTATTTTTTGAGTTGGAGTCTCACTCTGTCGCTCAGACTGGAGTGCAGTGGCCACTCCCGACCACTGCAGCCTCGACCTGCTGGGCTCCGGCAATCCTTCTGCTTCAGCCTTCCAAGTAGCCGGAATTACAGGCATGCGCTACCACGCCCGGCTGATTTTTTGATTTATTGCAGAGATGAGGTCACGCTGCTCAGGCGGGTCTCGAACCCGCGGGCTCAGGCAATCTACTCACCTCAGCCTCCCAAAGGCGCGGGATTACAGGCTGAGACACCGAGCCTGGCTTATACTTACTTTAAAATAAGTTTCATTTCTCAAGTTTCTCGTGATAGATGAATAATCTCTGGCAATGTCTGTGAAACACACACACACACACACACACACACACACACACACACACACAAAATCTATGTCCTTAGTAGTTTTTACAAGTATAGGAGAATGGAGGAGATAATAATAAGGATGCTTCAAGAATTTTTCCCAAAAATGGGGTGGCCAATTATATAACAACAAATTCTATTTTGTTTGTTTGCTCTTTTTAAAAAAATAAACTTTACTTGAAGAATAAATGACAATATTTTAACAGTAAGTGTGGCAAACCTGTGTTGCAATTACTTATAAAGGAAGTTACTAGCTATTAAATACAGTACTTGCTTCAGGCATATTTGCATCTTGGGTAATTAAAAATGGGCCCACTTGGGTGAACTAGGGAGGTGAAACTGCTGACTGTCATACTTTTAGTAAAATGACTTTAATTGTTTCTAGTCCTTTTCAATTACAAGTCAAAACATTAGCATACGTACTCAACTATTTCAAATTTCTGTGAAAACATATTAGTATTATTTATTTAGTCCAAATAGTCTAAACAAGTATCAGCATTTCTTATGAAGTGCATCACCCAGAATATCTCCATTCTAAGAATTTTTATGTAATTCATTTATTTGAAATTTTTGTTTGACTCTATGAAACAAAGTGAGAAAAGCCAACAACAAATTCCATTTGAATACTGAGATTAAAATTTCTTGCTTATTATTATCTGTAACCTTACTAAGCATTTAAAATGTTGATTGAATACAAATAGTTTAAAAATAAAATTAAAATAAAATGGTGATGTATAGAATGCAGAATTTTTAAAAAAGTTTTCAATAAATAAATTTTATAGAAAACAAGTCTTCTAATATAGTCTATGGATGGCTGCATTTATGAAGTATTTTTATAAAGAATATCTGAAATATTGGTTCAAATATTAGTTAAAACAATACCACTCATTTCCAGATGAATTATCTAAACTTTGAAATTCCATACATCTTTGCATTGTGTTTTAAAAATTAAATATTAGCTTATTTTTCACATAGAATAATTCTTCTTACTCTTTAAATATTTTTATAGCTCTCATTGAGGTGTTTTGATTTTAAAACCATATTTTGTTTTCTAAGTTAGAAGTTATAGCCTATAATTTAGAAATATATTTGTTAACAACTGACTTGTTAAGTGGTTCAAAAAGTAGAATATACTCTCAAAATGATCTCAGTACTAAAAATTTTGGAGAATTTTGGAGAATGAATACTAGGTAATTTTAAGTAGGAAGGTAAGAAAGACTCTTTTCAAGAATATGAAATAAGTATTTAATTTAAAAATACCTCTTCCAGTTTGTTTTCGTGTGTGTGTATGTGTATGTGTGTTTAATTGTTGTTTGCTTTGGTTTCTGCTCTAATTGTTCTAGTTTTATTTTATTTTTAAAATTTTTGTCCATCTCATTTCATTCTACTTTTTCTGTTCTCCTCATTGATGTTACTGTGTCTTGGACTCAGGGGGCACACACACACAAATCATATAAAGTGGTGGTGGGGGGTGGGAACCCACACCACAATCAGTAAACATTGTGATTTGCAAGTAGTTTCTGAATCCTAGTTTCCCATTCTCCACCTTATTTGACTCTCAACACTACAAGAGACAGCAAAGTTTCCCACCCACAGCCATGTTTCAAAATAGAAAATACTCAGTGCCCTGATCAGGGAAGAGTAGAGGGCTGAGGAAACATTAGAAGTGAAAGCCAGCCGGGCTCGGTGGCTCAGCCTGTAATCCCGCAACTTTGGGAGGCTGAGGTGAGTGGATTGCCTGAGGCCGTGGGTTCGAGACCCGCCTAGGCAGCGAGACCTCATCTCTACAATAAATCAAAAAATCAGCCAGGCATGGTAGCGCATGCCTGTAATTCCGGCTACTTGGAAGACTGAGGTGGAAGGATCACCGGAGCCCAGCAGGTCAAGGCTGCAGTGGCCGGGAGCGGCCACTGCACTCCAGTCTGGGTGACAGAGTGAGACTCCAATTCAAAAAAAAAAAAAAAAAAGAAGTGAAAGCCTCTCCCGCTTCCACTGAATAATGGAACTAAAGAGAAAAGAAAGAGATCTGCCACAAATGAGGATCAACAGAGAAACAAGCTAATTCCCAGTGTTTCAAAGAGAAAATGTCTGAAAAATCAGATTTCAGAGCCCAAACAATGGAAGTCACCAATGACTGGTCTGAGTATACATCAGGGATTAGGGAATGGATGGAGAGAGTGAACAAGACTCAAGAAGACAAGATGCAACACTGAAATAACTTGTAACAGAGATTTTGTCCATAAAAATTTCATCCAGGAAATAAATAACAAGATGACAAGCATGGAAAGCAGAATTAATCAGGCAGAAGAAAGAACCTTAGAACTTGAAGACCAAAACATGGAATTAAGCTGATCTGTAAAAAACATAGAAAAAAAAACTCAGAAAGAAGAACAAAGCTTCCAAGAGATGTACAATTATATCAAGAGGCTGAACCCATGCCTGATTGGTATCCCAGAAGAAGAAAGGAAAATGGAAAACACCTGGGAGCACATATTCCAGGAGTTATCCAAGAAAATTTCCCCCATCTACCCAGAGATTTGACCAGCCAAACACAAGGGATACAGAGAACCCCACAAGACATCAAATGAGAAGACCAACCCTTAGTCACATAGTAATTTGCCTACACAAAGTAGGCACAAAAGAAAAAATTCTAAAGGCAACAAGAGAGAAAGGTCAGATTACCTACCGGGGAAAACCAATCAGGATAGCAGCAGACCTATCAGCAGAAACACTACAAACTAGAAGGGACTGGAGTCCAACATTCAAAGTCCTCAAAGATAAACAATTCCAACCAAGAATTTCATACCCAGCCAAGCTCAGTTTCATCAGCTATGGAAAATTAAAATCCTTTCAAATATCTAATCCCTACAGATTATGCAGCTTCCAGACCAGCTCTACAGGAGACACTTAAAAAAGTATTAAGCACAGAAGAAAGAAGAAAACAACAACAACAACAACAACAAATGACCACACACTTCCCAAAAGAACAGCAGAACACAGAATCAACAAGAATCTGCAATACACCACGACTGCAAACTTGAAAAACAAACATACATCAACCCCAAAACTAAAAGAAAACGAAGAAAAAACTTTATAAGGACCTCAAGATGGGGAAAAACAATCACATTTCAATAATCAGCCTGAATGTGAGTGGACTAAATGCACCATTGAAAATACACATAATGGCAAACTGGATAAAAAACCATGACCCAATAACTTGCTGCATTCAGGCAACTCATGTCACCACAAAGGATGCACACAGGCTCATAGAGGATGGAAAATTAGTTTCCAGGCAAATGGATCACGAAAGAAGGCAGGAGTCATGATCTTAACATCAGACAAAACAACCTTTAAGCTATCAAAAATTTTAAAAGATGCAGAGAGACACAACATAATGATAAAAGGTTCAACCCATCAATAAGAAATATTCATCCTAAATGCATATGCACCCAACACAGAAGGACAAGCATTTATAAAGCAACTACTAAGTAAACTAAAAAAAGGTATTGACTCTAATACTATTATAGCTGGGGACTTAAATACCCCACTAACAATCCTACATAGATATTCAAGGCAAAAAATTAACAAAGAGATCTGGAAACTCAACTTGATGCTCAACCAAATAGACTTAGTAGATATCTACAGAACACTCCACCAAACAACCATAGACATTCTACTGATCACCACATGGAACATACTCCAAGATTGATCACACCCTTGGCCATAAATCAAGCATAAACAAATTTCATAAGATTAAAATACTGCCATTCACCCTCTCAGACCACAGTGGAATAAAAACAAATACCAACACCAACAAAATTCCCCCAAAATCCACAAAGACATGAACACTAAAAAG
Organism: Cephalopachus bancanus; assembly: GCA_027257055.1. Classification (NCBI taxonomy): domain Eukaryota; kingdom Metazoa; phylum Chordata; class Mammalia; order Primates; family Tarsiidae; genus Cephalopachus; species Cephalopachus bancanus. The sequence goes on from JAPVLO010000433.1 coordinate 469,817, forward strand.
CATGATGCTGAATGACTACTGGGTCAACACCAAAATCAAAATAAAAGTTAAAAGTTTCCTGGAAACAAATGAAAATGAAGAAACATCCTATCAAAACTTCTGGGATGCCATGAAAACAGTTCTAAGAGGGGAATTTATATTTCTACAAACACATATTTTTTTTAAAAATGGAAAGGTCACAGGTTAACAGCCTAACAAATCACCTAAGGGAGGTGGAAAGACAAGACCACCAAAGCCCTAACTTTAGCAGAAAAATTCAGATCACCAAAGAAATAGCCCAAATATAGGACATAGAAAACAAAAATATCATAGGAAAAATCAACAGAACGAAAAGCTAGTTCTTTGAAAGAATAAACAAGATTGATGGACCCCTAGCCAGTCTGACTAAGAAAAACAGAGAAAAAGTCTAAATAAACACAGTCAGAAAGGCAAAAGATCAAATCACAACTGACCCCAAATAAATATAAATTATCAGAGATTACTATACACACCTGTGTGGAAACAGGCTTGATAACTTAAACGAAATGAAGGACTTTCTGACATCACACAACCTCCCAAGGTTGAACCAAGAAGACGCTGAGACACTAAATAGACCAATAACAACCCAGGAAATTAACTCTGTCCTAAAAAAACTACCTACAAGCAAAATGAAATGAAATGAAGTGAAATAAAATAAATAAAAATAAGAACCTTGGATCCCAGCGGAATTCTACAAAACATACAAGGAGGAGTGGATACCAATTCTATTGAAAGTATTTCAGGCAATTGAGATAGATGGAATTCTCCCCAAATTATTTTACAAAGATAACATCACACTGATACCCAAACCAGGTAAAGATCCAACAACAACAAAAAAAGAACTGCAGGCCAATATCTTTAAATAAACATAGACGCAAAAATTCTCAACAAGATTCTAGCAAATTCTAGAAGCATTTCCCCTGAAAAACCAGAACAAGACAAGGCTGTCCACTCTCACCTCTCTTTTCCAACATTGTGTTGGAAATCCTAGCTTAAGCAAGCAGACAAGAGAAGAAAATTCAGGGTATACAAATAGGAAAAGAAGAAGTCAAGTTATCCCTCTTTGCTGATATGATCCTATACCTCGAAAATCCAAGAGAACTGATCAAAATCCTTCTTGTAATGATAAAGTCTAGGGGTACAAGATAAATGTGCAAAAGATAGTTACATTCTTATACACCAACAACAAGCAGGCAGAGGACCAATAAAAAGCATAATCCCATTCACAATAGCCACAAAAAAATAAAAAAAAGAAATACCTCAGCATCTTCCTGACCAGAGAAGTGAAAAAACTTTACAATGAAAACCTCAAAACACTCTCAAAGAAATCCAAGAAGACATAAACAAATAGGAAAAGTAATGCATGGTAATGAATTAGAAGAATCAACATTGTTAAGATGTCCATCCCACCCAAGGCAATCTACAGATTTAATGCAGTACTCATTAAATTACCAACATAATTCTTCTCAGACCTGGAAATGGCAATACAGAAATTCATATGGAAACATAAATGACCAACAATAGCCAAAACAATCCTCAGCAAAAGAAACAAAGTGGGAAGTATCACACTTTCAGACTGTAAACTTTACTATAAGGCTACAATAATCAAAACAGCCTGGTATTGGTACAAAAATAGGCATATGGACCAAAGGACTATGACAGGAATTCTGGAAGCAAAACCTTAATTTCTCAACCAACTAGTCTTCAACAAAGCCTCCACCACCAACCACTGGTGAGAGGATAACCTATTCAGTAAATGGTGCTGATAAGAACCTTAGAAGATGCAGGAGACACCCTTATGTAAATTGGATCTGGTAACCAATTCCTGATCAAAGCACCAAGTGTCTATGCTATAAGAGATAAGATAGGCAAGTGGGACCTCATCAAACTGAAAAGCTTCTGCAAAGCAACAGAAACCACCTGCAAGACCAAAAATATAATCAAATACATCAACAGATGTATTTATCCTAGGGATGAAGCCAAGAGAGTGGGGAGACAGCCAACAGAATGGGAAAAGATATTTTCCAATTGTATATCTGACAAAAGCCTAACATTCAGGATCTATAGAGAACCCAAACATGCCAAAAGGAAAAAACCAAACAGCCCTATTAAAAAGTGGGCAAAAAGACACGAATAGACACTTCTCAAAAGAAGATATACAGGCAGCAACAGACACATGAAAAAGTGCTCAGCCTCACTGAGCATCAGAGAAATGCAAATCAAAACCCCACTGAGATACCACCTAACCCCAGTAAGAATGCCCATCATTAATAAAACAACAAACAACAGATGCTGGAGATGATGCAGACAAAAAGGAATACTACTACACTGCTGGTGGAAATGCAAACTAGTGCAACCTCTTTGAAAAACAGTGTGGCAATCTCTCAAAGACTGACACATTGACCTTCCATATGACCCAGCAATCCCCCTACTGGGAATATACCTGGAGGAACTCAAATCATTCTATAAAAAAGATACCTACACATGCAATTTTATTGCAGCACTATTCACATTACAAAAATATAGAACCAATCATGCTGGTCATCAAAACTGGACTGCAGAAAAAAATGTGGTACATATACACAATGGAATATTATGCAGCCATAAAGAAGGACAAACATATGGACTTCGCAGTAACTTGGATGGGTTTAGAGTCTATCATACTCAGTGATCTACCACAGAAACAAAGAACAGAGTACCACATGTTCTCACTCATGAGCAGAACCTGAACATTTACCATAATATAAGAAAGTGATTGGCAGTAGTAGGATACTGCCAGGGTGGGTGGGGTGGGGGGAAACAACATCAATGCGGGTACCTGATGTCAAACTAGGCAAAGTGGGGACCAAAGGGAAGCCTGAACATAACCTGTATGATGACCGCTTGCATACCTTATCCTGAATTGTACCCCACATCTTTAAAATAAAAAAATTACCTCTTATCTGATTATTTTTTCAGAAAAAAACACATATAAAGTAGCTAGTGATTCTTAAGCATTTATGGTTCTGTACTCATTTTTTTTTTTTTTTTTGAGTTGGAGTCTCACTCTGTCGCCCAGACTTGGAGTGCAGTGGCTGCTCCCGGCCACCACAGCCTCGAACTGCTGGGCTCCGGCGATCCTTCCGCCTCAGCCTTCCGAGTAGCTGGAACTACAGGCAGGCGCGCCCTACCACGCCCGGCTGATTTTTTGATTTATTGTAGAGATGAGGTCTCGCTGCCCAGGTGGGTCTCGAACCCGCAGGCTCAGGCAATCCACTCACCTCAGCCTCCCAAATGCGCGGGATTACAGTCTGTACTCATATTTATATTTAATCCAAATTCCAGCAGGAGAGACAGAACAAATAGATAAAAGCCAACATTTGAGGAGATATGGCAAATAGTTTTCCAAGATTGATAGATAACATGAACTCACAGATTAAATACACAAGAAGAGTGTATACAAATCTCATGCATAAGCCTGGATTTTCAAAAATTCTGAACAGAATTTAACTGAATATGATTTATATTGAAGGTCATGCTCAGGATCACAGTATGACCACAATATGATCTTGTATTTATTTCAGAGTTCCAAAGGTTTGATACAAATTCTGTACATATAATTCACAGTATTAACAGATTAAAAGAGGAAAAATGTGATCTTAAGAAGTAAAGTGTTTAACCATGAGGAGCAAAAAAACCACAGATTATTCACAGACTATTTGATTAGCTACATTGAAATCCCTACAGAATCAATAGACACATTATTTATATTATTAAGATAGTCTAGCAGATGGCTAGATAACAAATTTTAAAAAACCTGCAATAAACAAATGGAGACTATGGTTTTTGAAGAAGTACATTTATAACTACAATGAACAGGTAAGAGGAATAAACTAATTAAGAATGTAAAAATTATTTCCTGAATTATAACACCTAGAAAAATATTAATTAGGAAAATAAATGGAGACATATGCCATGTTGCTGCATAAAAAGATTCAATGTCATAAAAGTGACAACTCTTTATTGGCAATCCGGTAAAAAATTTAGCTATGGAGTAAATGCATTTCTGATAATCTCACAACAACATTGTTTTCTTTTTGAGAAACTTGATAAACTAATTGTAAATGTATTTGAAAAGTAAATGTCCAAATGTCTATGGTGGAGAGACTTGTCCTATCAGACATTAAAACTTATTGTTTGTGCTAAGTAAGACAGTGCGGCTTGGTCCCCAGAAAGTAAGTTGACCAATGAAGAAAATAACTTCTGATAGTATACAAGTCAAATTTTCTTAAGAGGTGACATCATATTCGTATGGAAAGAAAGGACTACTTAATAAATGCTGCTTGGGAAACTGAATATCTGAAAAAGAATGAAACACACTACCAAAAATTGTGTCCAGACAGAAACAAAACTGGATGATGAAGAATTAAATCTTTAAACTTTTAGAAGAAAACACGAAAAAATCTTTTTTGGCTTTGGGGAAGGAAGGATTTAAGCAAGACACAACAGTTGGGAGGTTCCTAATTATTCTGTGACACATAGCAAGCTGTTCCACCCAGAGTGGGCAGAGGATTTTTAAGGGCTGATGTTATCCAGCTCCACACATGAACCTAGTGATGTTCCAGCTCTGATTTGTCCCCAAATAATACTCATTTGACCTCTTAAAATGAAAACAGGGGTAAGGGGAAGGATATACCAAAAAAAATTAATAATAGTTAATATGGGTTGGGATAATGAATGATTTTACTATTGCTTTTCTAATTTTTTAAACTTCTAAATTTTCATAAGCAAACATTTACTAGTTTTATATTTAGAAAAATATCCACGAAAGAAGCAATGCTTTAGAAAACCAAAAAAACTATTGTGTTCCCAGAACTTTGCTCAGTATCTTCTGATGGTTGCTGCTGTTAGAAAAACAAGATAATTCTCTTTGCTTAGAATTTTTCACTATTACAAAGGTATCCATAAGTAGTTTTTTCTATTCTGTTCTTTTCTTTCCTTGCCTTTCCCTCCCTCCCTCCCTTCTTTCCTTCCTTGAGTTAAGGTCTCACTCTGTTGCCCAGGCTGGAATGCAGCAGCATGATCACAGCTCACTGCAGCTTCGACTCCTGGGTGCAGGTGATCCTTCTGCTCTCAGTTTCTCGAGTAGCTGGCATATGCCACCATGCCCAGTTAATTTTTTTGATTGTTTTCAGAGACGAGTACTTGCTATGTGGCCTAGACTGGCCTCAAGCAATCCTCCTGCCTCAACTTCCCAAAATGTTGGGATTAAAGACGTGAGGTACTGCACCCAGGCCCATAAGTATATATTTCTACTTTGAGTCTTATTTGGGATATTTACGTTGCTTCTCAAGCAAGCAGACTTCTGTTCTCATTAGGCGTTCACATTTTAAGTTTTTTTTTTAACTTATAGTCATCTATTCTGCACTTTATCTTTTTACCATACCATTAAAAATAAGCCCTCTAGTGAAACATCCTAAGTGTCACTATCTACCTACAGAATGGAATTTGGTCTCCTCTCCTCCACATGACAGAGTTTTACCGGCCTCTTATCAGAGCAAACATCTTATTTTCTCATTAAAAGCTGTTGCTGTCAGAGAAACAATAGCCAGTTCCCCATATATGACTAATGATAGCCAGACATTTGATTGAAAGTGAATAACACCAGAAATGCAAAGTTCCACATATATTCTTTAAATAATAGCATTGTCAAATAAAGACTCTTAGGGTAAATAAAAAAGTTTAAAAAAAAAAAGAAAGGGAAAATGTGCCTAGCATGAAATATCGTCCTATCAAAAAATAAAAATTATTTCTGCTCAAATGATAATGTCTTAGGTACCATAAATCATACACTAAAATATTTTAAAATTGGGCAGTCTCCTTGGGTCCCCTTCCACTGTGGGAGCTTTTCTGTCCTCTCAATAAATCCTGCTTTTAAAAAAAATGTTGGAAGTGCATGAGGCTGCATATTTACAGGTGCGCTTGTCCTAGTATCTGTGTTGGGGCCACATTGCAAGCTGCCCTGTGATGGCCCTGGGTGCATCCCACGCAGAGTAAATCTGGCAGTGTAGAGGAGCAGGAGAGGAGGCTCCGAGGCTCGTCTTTGTGGCCTTCTTTCAGTCTGCACATCACGTGGACTCTGAGAGCCAGCAGGCAGGCTCTGGGGCCACTATGAAGGTCACAGCTGGGGAGGGACCTTCGCAGCAGACACATGAAACTGAGTGTGGCAGTGCCCAAAGAGGGAGATGGCCCGTGTGCCCAGCAAGTCTTGCTTGAGCCCAGTGATCTGCCCATGGGTTCAGGGCTGATGACTTACCACAGGAGGCAACATCAGCTAAGACAGTTCAAAGGCTGAAAACCAGCTTGAGACTGGGAGTCTTCTTTGCCCAGGTCACAAAGCATGCAGCCTCTTTTGCACACACCCAAATTCCATCTTAGGGAGGGAAGCGAGGATACTTGAGAGACTAGAATTTTCTATGCAAGAAAGATGAACCAATCCTAAAGGGACTAACTTCTTAAATAAGATTAAACTTTTAATCACAGAAGAATAAAAGTCCATTTTTACCCTTGATAAATAGCTGATGGAGGCTGGGATAATGATCAGATTAGCTATGGTTGAAGTAAAGCAAATTAGATTTCTTTATGCATTCAAAATACACTGTGAGTTACACTCTGTTTCCCCATAGAATGATATTTACTGAGAACAACTTGCCAAGGGCTGTACACGCATTACCTCATTTAATCTCACACAAGCCCTTTGTGAGGCACAAGCCTTATCATCCTCAACTTATCCTTCAGGAAAATGAGGCTTAAAGAGACAAAGCAGCTTGCACAAAGTCACATGGCTAGTAACAGAGTTGGGACGGAAAATTGACTGCTTACTTAAATGTTGTAATTTAAAAGTAGTTAAAATATACTTAAATAAATTAGATTTTTGAAATAGAAAGATATTGAAATGAGAGACTTCTGAATAAAGAAAGCTAGGTGTTCTCATAAAGGAGTATTTGCTTTCCAACGTGAATTTGAGATTTTGGTCTTCAGACACATTGTAAAGAAAACTAATGCCTAAAAGGGGCAGGTAAAATTCTACTAATTTTGCCAGCAGAGAGGAAGTAATATCTATCCACTGGAAAGACACTTTCAGTACCATTGGATAGAGAATGCCACTGGTGAGTCACTCTTCTCAGACTATGCCACCAAACAGCCTATAAGGTAGAAGCTTATAAGGTATGGACATCAGAGTCAATGAAGTCTCAGTTTAATTCCTGTTCACTGCATAATAGCTATGCATGTCAGTGACCATTTTAAGTTCATTTCCATGAAGTTAAAATGGTAACATGTCAAATCAGGATTAAATAAAATAACATAAATAACACATTTAACATGGTGCCTGCCACATAGTTGGTGCTCAAGACTGTCAGTTTGCATCTAGCTCAGACCCATTTTTGTTTTAGTGAATCCTAATATTATCTAGTTCTCTGAGGCTCAGTTTTAGTCAAACGATCACTTTAATTCCCAGATCTTATTTTATTTTTTATATTTAACAAATGGGAACATGCATTTGATTTAATATCTTGGGTTGCAAAGAGAACAAAAGAAAAAACCTCCTGAAGTTTATTTGTTAAGTTTATAAAATACATTTGTTATGAAAAAATATTCCATGCTCATGGACTGGAAGAATCAACATTGTTAAGATGTCCATTCTACCCAAGGCAATCTACATATTCAACACAATACTCATTAAATTACCAACATCATTATTCTCAGACCTGGAAATGACAATACGGAAATTCACATGGACACATAAAAGATCACAAATAGCCAAAACAATTCTTAGAAAAAGAAATAAAGCAGAAGGTATCACACTTTCTGACTTTAAACTTTATTATAAGGCTATAATAATCAAAACTGTCTGGTATTGGTACAAGAAATGCACATAGACTAATGAAACAGGCTATGGATTCCAGAAGCAAAACCTCAATTTCTCAACCAACTCATCTTTGATAAAGTCTCCACCAATAACCACTGGGAGAGGAGAACCTATTCAGTAAATGGTGCTAGGAAAACTGGCTGACCACATGCAGAAGAATGAAACAGGACCCCTGTTATCACCATACACAAACATCAACTCTAAATGGATCAAAGACCTAACCGTAAAACCTCAAACTATAAGAATCTTAGAAAATGCAGGAGACATCCTCATAGACATCAGAATAGGCAATCAGTTCCTGATTATAACCCCCAAAGCCCGTGATAAGGAGACAAAATAGACAAGGGAGACCTCCTTAAAATGAAAAGCCTCTGCAAAGCAAAAGAAACTATCAAGAGAGCAGGAGACAGCCCACAGAATGGGAAAAACTATTTGCCAACTGTGTATCAAATAAAGCCATAATAACCAGGATCTACAAGGAACTCAAACATGCTGAAAGGAAAAAACAAACAAACAAACAAACAACCCTATTAAAAAATGGGCAAAAGGCATGAATAGACACTTCTCAAAAGAAGACATATGAGCAGCCAACAGATACATGAAAAAATGCTCAGCCTCACTAATCCTCAAAGAAATGCAAATCAAAACCACACTGAGGTACCACCTAACTCCAGGCAGGATGGCCATCATCAATAAGTCAACTCAAAAAACAACAGATGTTGGAGAGGATGCAGATAAAAGGGAATGCTTCTGTATTGTTGGTGGGAGTGTAAACTAGTACAACCTCTGTGGAAAACAGTGTGGTGATTTCTAAAAGATCTAGAAATTGACCTTCCATATGACCCAGCAATCTCCCTTCTAGGAATATACCCAGAGGAACTCAAATCATTCTACAAAAAAGATACCTGTGCATACATGTTTACTGCAGCACTATTTACAACAGCAAAAACATAGAACCAACCATGATGCCCATAGAAAGTGGATTGGATAAAAATATGGAACATACACACAACGGAATATTATGCAGCCATAAGAAGGACAAAAGTATGGATTTTGCAGCAACTTGAATGAATTTAGAGTCTATCATACTCAGTGATCTATCACAGAAACAAATAACTGAGAGCAATATGTTCTCACTCACAAGTGGACTCTGAACAATTATCATAATACTATAAGAAAGGGATTGGCAGTAACAAGAAACTGCCAGGGGTGGGGAAGGAGGGCACATAACATTACTAAGGGTATCCGATCCTAAACCAGGCAAAGTAAGGACCAGTGGGAGGCCCAAACTTCACTTGAAAGTAGACCATTTATGTACCTAACCTTGAACTGTACCCCACATCTTTAAAATACATGCACAAAAAAAGGAAATGTGTTTGCTTACCAACTCACTGAATTCATTATTGCCTAGGTCAAGTCTTTCCAGCTGGGCCAGTTTGTGCATTGACCTAGAACAGATGAAAAAAATACTATTGTGAGGCAGTGCAAGACACATCACTCTGAAAGACATCCCACCCACCCCTGTCAGCACAGTGCATTCAAATTTGGGCGTTGCTCAGCAAAAAGTAAATTGCAAATACACAGAAATGTATGCAAACTGCCATCTAAAAGTCACTGCAGCTTACTATGATCTATACACTGATTCCCAAATGTCAGAATATGAAACCTCACATTCCAATGGAGAGGCTTTGGTTTTGGATTTAAATAAGATGGAGGACCACTGAGAGGTTTTGATGAAAGCTGTTTCTGAAGCGACTTGTTTTAAAGGATATCCGTGACCGTAGGCATGTCACTAGACTGAGGAGGGTAATGGTGGATGCAGGGCCATCCAACAGGAAGCTAATATGGTAGGCAAAATGAGAGGTGATGGTTCCTGAGCCACCGTGGTGGCAGCAAAGGTGTTGTGAGGTGTGGTTGGTTGCAGACGTAGAGAGGATTACAGCCAGAGGTGTTGTGAATCGGTTGTCTGTGGAGAGTAAAGAGTGACTCAAAGTGTGTTTTGGTCTGAACAACTAGGAGAAAAATGTTGCAATTGACTGATGGGGAAGACCAGGTGGAGCAGGGTTTTGGATAGAATGGAGGTTCGGTTTTAGAAATGCTCAGTTTGGAAATTTCTACTGCAGAGCCAACTAGAGATGCCAAGCAGGCGGCTGTATAAACAAGACTGGAGTTTGGGGAAGAAGTGTAGGAAAGACAGATAATTTGAGCACTGTAGCACAGAGGTGGCATGTAAAGTCTTGGAATATGAGGTCACCCAGGGGATGAATGTAGCTGAGAAGAGAACAGGTCTAGGATGAACTCACAAGGAAGACTAAGAAGTGACAAGGGCCAGAGGAGAAAAAAATCAGAAGAGTGTGAAGTACCAGAAGCCAAGTGAGAAAAGTATTTCAAGGTTGTGACAAAACTGCTTCTGATTGATCCAAGTACCGACCACTTGAGTGAACAACACAGAGATTAGTGGTGATTTTGAGAAGATCCATTTTCTAAGTTTTAAGCATTTGCTAATGCTCCTTCTTCTATTCAACATGCTTTTTTCCATTCATCTCATGAGGTTATTTAGTCAAGGCCTGACATGGGGGCCTCGCCTGCAATCCCAGACTTTGAAAGGTCAACGTGGGAGGATTGCTTGAGCTCAGAAGTTCTAGACTAACCTGAGAAACATAGCAAGGCCTTATCACTACAAAAAAATTAAAAAACAAAATTAGTCAAGTGTGTTGGCACGTGGCTGTAGTCCTAGCTACTTGGGCTGAGGCTGCAGTGAGCTGTGATCATGCCACAATACTCTAGCCTGAGTGACAGAGTGAAACCCTGACTCAGAAATAAAACAAAACAAAGAAACAAAAAATATTTATTCGGCAACATAAACATATTGATTTCCTACTATCTCCAAAGTGTAGGGTTATCAAGATGAAGGGTGTTGGTCCCAGCATTAAATACCTCATAATCTTGAGAGAAATAACAAAAAGAATGAACAGTTTCTACCAATAGTATAAATGCCATAAAAAATATACCTGCAGACTGCTAGAGAACACAGAGGAGAGCCTCTTTTTCAGTCTTGGAGGAAGTGGGAATAGAAAATAGAAGGTTTTTCTGAGACTTCACTTTGAAGAAGCTGGTCAGGTTGGCTACAGAGTCAGGGGAGGTGGCCATTTTAGAAGGAAATGTAAAGAGGTAGATTGAAAAACGTCACGGTCCATTCAAGGGACAGCAGGTTATCACAAATTGTAAGAAATGATGAGAAGTAATATGTAGCCAAGGGTCAGATCACAAGGTTATCTCATGTGTCAAACCAAGGAGCTTGAGTTTTAGCTTGAAGTCAATGGAAGCCTTTAAGAGTCATGTAGGAAAAAGAGATTAGATTTGTGTTTTAGAAAGCTTATGTTGGCAGCTTGGAATGGTGTGGGAAATGGGAAGAGAATGCACTAGCAATGAAGTCAAATAAGAGACTGTCCTGAAATCCATGTGGGATATAATTGGGACCAGAGATAAGGCAATAGCAATATGGATAAGTCGGTGGCATATGTGAGAGATAGTTTATTTGAAAGATGCAACTTGGTTAGTGATTAGGACTGACTGGATGTTGAGCGTAAAGGAGAGAAAAAAATTGAAGCTAGTTTCTAGATTAATAGGAGAGAGCCGAAACATTGGAATAGCATGACTCTAAGGTGGAGACAGGTTGGATATAATGAATTCTACTTTAAGTACCACATTGACTTCGAGGTGAATGTGAGACACATATTGGGAAATCGTGTGTGTGTGTGTCTGGAGCTCTGGTAAAAAGTCTTCACTGGAAATAAAGATTTGAGGAATATAATTTTCTTATCTACTCCATCTAAAAATGGTCTCTCATTTTTAACCCACATATCATGTTCTTTCTTTTCCATGATTTACTTGACATTTAACACATACTTTCTTGAACTGTCAGTTTTTTTCATGTGTATAGGCCTCCTTTGTCTACCCAGATCTACAAATATGTTTCACGATGCCTAGAGGAGCCTGTGTGGGACCACCAGCTGCCAAAGATAGTTGTGAAAACTTGGCTAGCGCTGGAAGAAAAACGTCTGCTTCACTTCTTGCCAAATCTATACCACAGAAGAGGTGTTTCTAGTAACTGGGTTCCATGAAGAAAGAATTAGATTTTCTTCTGAGCCTGGGAGTATGGAGTGGCAGATTCCCTCAAACCCTGCTCCTAGACCACACGCCCAACAAACAAACAATGTGCACCAAAGCCTTGGTGCCCAAGTGCTGGACCAAGTGGTCAAGTGTGGTAAGTGAACAAGAAATGCTCACAGGAGCAGTAGTACCACCCGTATTTGACTTGACCAAATAGTCTTTGACAACACATACTCTAGTGAGAGCCACAGTGAGCAGAAGACCAGAGGCCCTTTCACGATCTCCTGGATTCTATAAACCTGTAGTTCTCACTGATGCCCAAGAAGGATATATATAAAACAAGATAGTTTTTGGTTTTTGTGGGAGCTTTTTTTTTTTTGCCAGACCTGTGAGTGAGGCTCATGGCAAAATTAATTTTATTAAATGAAGAAATGAGTGGTATCTTGTACTTAAGTGTTCTAAATAAAATTTTAATTTTAAGGATTTATCTTTTTCTAGGCTAAATATTAGTGATGTCTTTAACCATCCCTTCTATGATAGGGTTTCTAGATCCTTAACTATACTGATTATTCTGATTTAGACCTACTACAATTTGTCAATTTGTATCTTCCAAAACAGAGAAGGTCCAAATCTGACACTACTGCTTTTGTAAATAATTTTTTATTGGAACACAGTCATATCCATTTGTTAACATATCTATGGCTGCTTTTATACCATAATCACAGAACTGAGTAGCTAAGACAGATACTGAAACATTCCCTGTCTCCAAGGGTCAGGTGGCACTCAGAATTGAACCATGGTATAGATGTTGTCTGACCAAAAGAATGTACAAAAAGTCTATAATTACTTACGTTTCTATTAGTATAGTTAAAGTTTGATTGATTCTTCTTGTGGGGGATAGGTAGCCTCTATGACACCTCTGAGTCACTTTCTGATTTTGAAAGCTTTGGTTCATAAATTCATGCCATTTTTAATTACTATCACTACAGTTTCAGTATTACATTCTTATTTGGTTTTAAAGATGTTGTCTAATATTATTACCTATATTTTACACCTTTAAAGTTGACTGTCTTCACTTATCCACAAGATTTCAGTCTGTAACACAGCCTACTGCTTTTCTTTTTCATGTGCTGATTGCTAATAATACTCATTCTGTCAATTTGCCCCCAAAATGTTCCTTTTAGATGAACATATGTCATAGGTTTTAGTTTCATGACGATACAAACAAGCGGGACTCAGAAAAATGAAATGGAACTCATAGTGTTTTTATGCTAGTAATGTTCTCTGTGAGCATTCATGCATTCACTTAGCTTATACCTCTTTATGGAAGGCACCACGTGGGTACTAGAGTTACAAGGATCCCAGAGATGCAGGGTTTCTCAGTCTCAGTACTACTGACATTCTGGATTGGTTAATTCTTTGACGTGGGGGTCATGGGGGGACTGTCAGATGCTTAGCACATCCTGCACAGCCTCTGCTCTTTAGGGTTTATTTTCTAAATGAGAGTGACCTTTATATGAATAATTATTTCATGGAGTGATAAAAGTTAGGATAAAAGTACATATAGATTGCCACAGGAGGGCAGAAAAAGGAACAACTACCCGTTCAGCAATTAGGAATAATTTCAAGAAGAGGTGACATTTGAGTTGAGTTTTGGGGAAACTCATTATGTGAATCACGTATTTGCACAAATGAAAAGAAATATTTAAAAAACTGAAAGAGTACACCCAAAATTGAGATATAGTACACTGATTTTGTGGAGACTGTGCTTAAGATAATATTACTCATGTAATTTTATACAGGCAATAATAACATGTATCCTTAAAAAACATGAAATATTTCGGTCCACAATGAAGAAACTCTAAAAATTCCAATTAGAGTTCACTACGGAAAGCCCTTTTGTCCTCTGTCATGGCTGGGAAAGGGGACTTCTGGGATGCAGTGCTTCTCGACCTTGGCATTCTCGACATTTTGTGCAGCTGCTGTGGGACTCTCTTGTGTCTCGCAGGGTGCTTAGCAGCAGCCAGGGCCTCTACCCACTAGAGATGAGTGGCACCCTCCACAGCTGTGACAACCAGTATATCTCCAGTCACTGTCTAATGTGCCCTCGCTTCACTGACTGGCAGGAGGGTGAACATCTTACCTCTTCACTCTCTGTGGCTGGTTCCCATGTGGCTTGTGCTATTCAAGCTAACCTGCATGAGGGAGGCACTCATGGCTTTGCTCCTTCTTGGTGCCAGTAAGTGCTATGGGTCTGGGACCTGTCTCTCTTGTCACTACACAGAAGCCACCCAGGATGACCTCTTCACACAAATGGCTGGCCTTGAAGACACGATTATCACCACAGGAGCAAATATGAAGACTTGGTCATAAGTTTGGGACGCATTCTGTCAGTAACAAGGACCATTTGATCCTCATCCCTCTGAACCATACCTCTTGCTGATTGCATAGAGTTATTTGTCCATCAACTCAGTTATCTTAAGGAGAAAGTCTAATGAAATTGGTTGTATTAAATAACACTTACCAACCCATAGTCAAATATATGTGTCAACATTGCAGAAATGTGCAAAATATCTATGGTTACTCTTACTATTCTGTTTCTCCTGCTTGTAATAGTCTTCTTGTAAATTTTTTCGTAGTTAGCTCCTTTCCTTCATCTCAGCTCATACATTACTCTATTTTCTACCATTCAAACTATCCTTCTTGCCTTCACTGTACTTATTATCCTATTTTATTTTATTTTTAATGGCACTGAAAATGTCTTATTTTTATTTGTTTACTTGATAATTGTTTTCCTCCCTCTGCTGGAATTAAACTGCATGAGAGAAAGTAACTTGCCACTTTTATTCACAGCATAGTTTCTCAACCAATGTTTGTTAAAGACATTCCACACAGGCATGAATCAGCAATTCTTTAAAAGTAGAAGTTTAAATTCTAGAATATTTACAAAGGCAAACAAACAACTCAATTTCTATCAGGCATCCACAATTAATTAACAGTTGTCAAGGAGGCAGCTACAGTTAATTAACAGTTGTCAAGGAGATATCCAGATAGGCCTGTTTTTAATGAATATGGTAATGAACATACATTAACTCACTTATTGTGGAATGTGCATGATGGCTAAAGGCAGATAAAGCTGAAGTTCAGCAGTCCTTGGATATTAAAATCTTGTGTTAATTTCCTGACATTTCCAATATTAGGTTTTTTAAAAATTCTGATAATAAGAAAAATATGCAGAGAAATGTTTAGGTAGTGTTTCACTTCTCTGGATATCTGAAATTTAGCAACAAAACTATATCGTATAGCAGTTAGGATCATGGACTCTGGAGTCAGACCCTAGTAGTCTGAATCCTGATCTCACACACCAAGCTGTTGGACTTCGAACGAGTTAAATAACATCTCTGCACCTCAGTTTTCTCATCTGCAATGTAAGGATAATAAGAAGAATTCCTATGTCCCAGGGTTATTGTTATGATTTAAAAAATTAAATAGGTACGTCACATAAATTGGGTCTGATATGTGATAAACGCTGAGTTAGCAATTAAAATACTTAAGGAAAGCTTTCAGAATTTAAGTAGCTGAAGAGATGGTCTAAGTCAGTGTTTCCTAAAGTTTTTCCAAGGGTTTACAGGTGTTGCATGATTTCTTAAAAAATTTCAGATGGCCAGTACATTTTGGAAGAGTTTGTTGAAAAAAACATTCGATTTCTTACTGGAAGAACTTCTCAGTTAAAATATACAAATGTTCATTGTGATTCTCTAACAGATGGAAATAGCCTAGACTATTTCCTATTTATGTAGCCGAGGAATTTTTTTTCTTTTCCGCAGGGAATTTCTTTGCCAGACATTTTCCTATAAAGAAGTTATTTTCGTAGAAGATTACACAAGTTCTTGTCCATCTCAGTCTATGAAACCATACACATACTGAGCCCATGAAAACACAGGCTTGGTGTATTTCAACAGGTTATTCTGAGTGTTCAATGTGGTTAGCTCATCCTCATTTGTCTGCTTGAACTCTGATCTGTTAGGTTCTGCGCCTCAGCTCCCAGTACTCTCCTCAGGCTCTCCTTGTGTCTCTTACTGTCTGGGGCACAGTTCTCTGGCTCAGCTGTCGCATTCTCCTCAGACTCCACGTAGTTTTACCATTTGGCTTTAAGAGCTACAGCCTAAGCAAAGAGAGACGCTCCCTTGTTACCAGGGGGGCATTGTGACTTGCTCAATGTCAGACAAAAGCTGAATGACAGCAATGACAGGGTCTTCATATCCTTTCTCAGCACTGGCCAGCAATCTGCATCTTGCCTGTTTTGCTTGACTTGACCACGGTTTAAATATGAGTGTCTTTATGAACCCTGTGTGATCTACAGTTCACTGTATCTTATGCCGGGAGTCAGCAGACGTTTTCTGTAAAGGGCCAGATTGGAAATATTCGGTTTCTGCCATCCATATGGTCTCTGTCTCAGCTACTCAATTCTGTCATTGTGGTACAAAAGCAGTCACAGACGCCGTGTTGACAGTCGTGGCTGTGCTCCGGGAAAGCATCATTTACAGAAACAGGCATGCCAGGTCTGGATGAGACAGCCTCCTGACCCCAGCCTATGCTAGTTCTCAAAGTCTCCGAATATGTAAGTTTTCAAATCCTTTAGTTCAGATATGACAGACAAATTAAGGGTTAGAAATGTTTATTATTAGAAAATTGCCACTAGATAACTATGTTTATGTATTATTTGAAAGCCTCATCGCTTGAGTAACATATTACTGGAATCCGGGGACATTTGCTCTCAGTGCTGTCATTCTGGTTGCAATTCTTAAAATTAAGTTCTTCATATCATATCATTTTTTAGCATTTATCCA
This sequence comes from Cephalopachus bancanus, assembly GCA_027257055.1. Lineage (NCBI taxonomy): Eukaryota > Metazoa > Chordata > Mammalia > Primates > Tarsiidae > Cephalopachus > Cephalopachus bancanus. The sequence continues at coordinate 486,707 of JAPVLO010000433.1, forward strand.
ATGGCATCGCTGGAAAACTTTCAGTTGAGGCAGTGTTGGAAAATAATGTAATATCTTGGTGCGTCAGTTACTTTGATAAAATTGTACAATCTATGATTTTTCTTTTTATCAGATTCAGACTTTTATCTGTTTAAATGTACAATTACTTCTGAAGCCACATGAAGCTGGCAGGACTGTTGCTTCCCTATAAATTCCCCATGCAGTAACTTGGATTTGCTGACTCTCAGATTCTGCACATTTTTGGCATGGGTTTATGCATTCCAGCTTTTAACTTGTTTTTCAAATGTGCTCAAATACTCTCTCCCAATTACTGGCTATTCATGGCACAAGGACAGGAAATTTCTCTCAGTTGTTGCTGTCTGGTGTCTCTCTCTGATTGAAACTCAGAAAAATAGTTATTTCACTTTGCTCAGTCTGTGTCCTGTGTTTAATGGGCATTTGTACTGTATGATTTAGATCAGACAATTTTATCACATTAAAATGTTCTTTCTTTGTTAACAATTCAACTCTTTAAATAAACTTTATATTACACATTTTTTGAAATACACTGTTCTTTGCAACACAGGTGCTAAAGACAACAAGGCCCAGGAATTGACATTCTTAAAAAATGCAGACTACTGGAACACCTCATTATAAAGAAACATCACTTATTATTGTTATAAACAAGGAAACATGAAACGCTAAGAGTCTTATGGCAGATAAAACATAATTTCTACGGTCAAATGTTTTATATAAGAAATTTTTCACCAGGTGAAGTGGGGACCAAAGGGAGGCCCAAACTTTACTGTACAATGATCACGTATATACTTAATTCTGAATTGTATCCCACATCTTTAAATAAAGAAATTTTCGTTGATTGATACTATATCCTAAACCAATGTTACAGCTATGATTCTTATGTATTCTCCATCATTTCAATTCGATTTCTCCCTAAGAACAACAGCAGCAAAAACACAAAGTGGTTTCTGGCATTTTCCAAAAGGATATGTGATCAAATTAAACATCCATTAATAGCCGGGCTCGGTGGCTCAGCCTGTAATCCTGTGCCTTGGGAGGCTGAGGTGAGTGGATTGGCTGAGCCCGCGGGTTCGAGACCCACCTGGGCAAGTTGGCGAGACCTCCTCTCCACAATAAATCAAAAAAATCAGCCAGGTGTGGTAGCGCATGCCTGTAACTCCGGCTACTTGGAAGGCTGAGGTGGAAGGATCGCTGGAGCCCAGCGGGTCAAGGCTGCGGTGGCCAGGAGTGGCCACTGCACTCCAGTCTGGGCAACAGAGTGAGATTCCAACTCAAAAAAAAATCCATTATTTTGTCAGAGAATATTGGGAAGACCTAATTTTTTAGACCAGTTTGTTAGCATTCACCAATTAAGATAGTCCTCCTCTCAGTATTTACATTATTAGAATGAACATCGAAAATATATAATCTGAATTAAGCTGCCACATCTTTTGAGTATGTCCTTAGGAAATATTTCTTTCATTTAAATATTCAACATTTGAAAGTTTAGGTTAATTTTGTGATGCCTTATTGGAAAGATTTTCTTTCCAATAATTACTTATCTCTAGTTTAATGAAAAAAAGAGTCTGTATTAAGAAATAAACTCACAAGTGACCTCTTCAAGAATTCTTCTAGGTTATACAATAGGGTATATTTGTTGAATAAAACAGGAAGATCAAATTGTAAAACCGTACCTTGACGACAGCAGCTGGCTATAAAACACATTCAGAACTATTCTTTTGATAAAAGGTCTAATTAGACTGAGGAGAAGCCTGAGTTTCATTACTCTGTATATGGTCTTCTTGAGTTTATAGCCAGAACCAATTAATCATGAATTTTCCCACTAACCAAAAATTACTGGGCAATCCTAACTCATGGTAACACAGCAAAGGCCTTTTGTGTTTCACAGGCCTTTTGAGCTCTCTGTGGGGGAAGTGCCTTCCAAGCAGGAACAATGCCTGTTTTCTCCGTGGACGGCTACCCTGCAGGAACCGAAGCTCCTGGGTTGTGTCGCAGCAGTCTAACCCAAGGTTATGAGCAACAGCCAGCTACAAGTATGGCCGATGTCACGAGAATATGTTGTGATCCACATTATATACTCACGAGGAGCTTTTGCATGCTACTGAAAAAAATACTTAAGCAGAGTTAAGTTTTGTGTTTTGTTTTTTGTTTTTTAGTTGGACTCTCACTGTCGCCCAGACTGGAGTGCAGTGGCCGCTCCTGGCCACTACAGCCTTGACCCGCTGGGCTCCGGCGATCCGTCCGCCTCAGCCTTCTGAGTAGCTGGAATTACAGGCACGAGCTACCACGCCCGGCTGATTTTTTGATTTATTGTAGGAGATGAGGTCTCGCTGCCCAGGCAGGTCTGGAACCCACGGCCTCAGGCAATCCACTCACCTCAGCCTCCCAAAGGCGCGGGATTACAGGCTGAGCCAACGAGCCCGGCTATTCTTTTTTTTAAATCAATGTTTTAACTCCTGTAGATAACTGCGTAGGGAACGCCACCACCACTTTCCTTTACTGAAGGAGTCCTTTAATATACACACACACAAGCACACATTTCTACAGAGGTGTGTCAGGCTCATTGTTTCCTGGCTATAGAGGGCGTTCTGAATGCTGATATTCATGTTCAGTTGTTACTTCATATCCACAGGGTATTGATTCCAGGACCCTGGTGGATACCCAAATCTGTCGATGTTCTTTGTTATGATATAAAATAACAGAGTAGGTGCATGTAACCGACTCACATCCCCTGTACACTCTAAGTCATCTCTAGATTACTTATAAATTCCAATACAATGTAAATGCTAAGTAAATGACTATTACATTATATTGGTTTCCATTTATATTTTTAAAATTGTTGTATTATCATCATTCCAAATATTTTTTATCTGCGGAGGGCTGACTGTACTTTTAAGTGGATTTGGCCCGAGATTGTCACTATTCTGATTGATTTTAATATAGGCACAACTCTGTGGCTAGGATGCCAGAGTATTCACGCTTTATAGGACAGAGGCCTTTAAAAACAATTCACCACATCTGCCATGGCTGTTTCCCATGGAACCGCTACTTCCTTTCCCTTTCTTCATTGCAGAAGACCCCACCTGCATTCGAGACTGGACATACTAGACTGTCCAGATCCCTATTTCCTCTGCAGCCAGGACATGGGTCTAGGACCCAGGTCTGGTCATTGAAACAGGAAGAGGAATCTACAGGGGGTGATGCCAAAAAAGATCTCCATCCTTGATTTGAGAGGAAGAGACGCTTGAGAACTTTTTCCCCTGTCCCTCTTTCTCGCTCCTTTTCTCACTGTTGGTGAAAATGTGATGTCTAGCGTCGCACCAGACACAGTGCAGCCAGGAGGTGATGAGTCCAAGGAAGAAAGCCAACATGCTGGGTTAACAGTACAGAAAGAGGGAAAAAGCTCAGGTTTCAGGTAAAATCATTAGACTACTGAACCACCTTGGCACCACTTACCTTGAAATTTTGTTATGGAAATCAATAATACCTACTATCTAAAAAGTTACTTTTACTCAGACTTCTATTACTTGTAGCCAAAAGCATATTTCCTACCATATTCATTTTATTATTTGTTGGTGGCAGAGTGAAAGCAAAAACAGAGATCACTTAAGTCCCCAATAAAACTGATATACATTTTTTAAAAATTCTGATTTAATAATTTGAGTTTTAGTAGATGTTAAGCAAAAACTATAAAATACATTAAAAAAATAAGTTCAGCACCTTGTTCTTGATGAGAAAAACACATTTTGATAATACCAAAAATAAAACACTATAAGAAACTAAGTTATTAAAGAAATGAATTCCTTACTACTTAAATACAAACGTTCTTTTGGGATCAGAAATAAAATGCAATTGAATAATTTAAAAAGCCACCTGAGACCCAACCCCCACCACTATACAATATGTCCATGTAATGAATATGCACATATACCCTCTGAATTTGAAATAAAAATAAAAAATAAACAAGTAAAACTGGGGACAAAGGTTTAAAAAAAGAAATAGAAAATATAGAAGTAAGGTATTTGCATAATTTTATGTTATTCATAAGGCTAAAAAAGCATTCCTACAAATCATTTAGAATTCAGAGTACTGTTTGTGTTTTTTCTTCCCACATTTGACTTTCTAATATTCTAGTTTTCCATTTTGATAACTATCTTTTCATCAACCATTCTGTGTATTTCAGAGTGATTTTATTATTTTTTTTTATTTTAGAGATGTGGGGTACAATTCAGGATTAGGTAGATAAATGGTCATTGTACGGGCAAAGTTTGGTCCTCCCTTTGGTTCCCACTTCACCTGGTTTGAGATCAGATACCCTTATTGATGCTATGTGCTTCCTGCCTCCCCTGGCAGTTTCTGGGTACCCGCAATCACTTTCTTAGAGTGTTATGGTAAATGTTCAGGGTCCACTTATGAATGAGCACATGTGGTACTCAGTTCTTTGTTTCTGTGAGAGAACACTGCGTATTACAGACTCTAAATCTATCTAAATTGCTGCAAAGTCAATTTTTTTATGTTGTAATTTCTGTTTTTCAGGAACCATGTCTGTGATTCTATATATTGCTTCTTTTACTTTTTATGACTTTATAATTTCAGAATTAAAGATGCTAATATCTCACAAATCCGTATTCCTCTTCTTTTTTATATTTACTACATTTTTCAAAGAAAATCACTCCCAAAATTTTTTCTCTATGTTACTTCTCATCAAAATAATATTTGCTTCAGACTCAATTAGTTTTTGACTCAATTCAATTATTCCTACTATGTAAAGATATTCCTAGAGAGTCTTCCATTTACCATTTGAATGCTGAAACATATATTACTGTTATGTTTGTGAATAGTGTCTGCCAATACATAGGAATACAATTAGATTTTATTTAATAATTGAAATGATGTGTGCTTTAAGCTGCATATGTTAATTTACAATATCAACTTAAGAGCAAATTTTTCTTAAGATAACTTATGGATTGGACTTAACAAGGACTAATTTATTTTCTTATGGGTATAATTTGGTATAAAGATTATTGTGCTGAAATATGATTATATTAATCAGCACTTAGAAGCTGTAAGATAAAATATAATAGGATAGCTATCAGAAATAATGTACTGCACAATTAAAAGTAACAATGGGTAAGAAATCTACTCTAAATGACACCATTGTGAAATATGTCTCATAATAAAAACTCATTTCAGTCAAAGTACTGTAAGAGGCACTGAACTCTAACTGCACTATTTCTTACGGGTACATTTACATACATTAAATCTTGCTTTAAGACAATCATAAAATCAGTCATTCTTTCTCAACACACTCTTGTAAAAATTATGTTTCTGAGGACATATATTTTATTGAGGAAAGATTAATTTCTTTTGTCAATGTGATAAACCTCTTGGCTAATTGCCCAAAGAGGAAGAAAGGTCTGATTCCTCAAATTATTTTTTATCATATTTGCAAAACAACAAGTTGGTTATCTAAACTCTTTACTTTTATATTACACCGATACTTCACTTTCTGCATTCTCTGTAAATGAAGCCTTTTCAATTCATCAAGCAAATAATTAATTTTTTCATGTTAGATTCTAGGTATTAGGCTAAGGGTGGGGATTAGGATGTGGTTGTTGCCTTCAGGTACCTCACAACCTAACAGAGTGATTATAAGAACTTCCAATTAGCAATGACAATAGTTACTATAAGGTCTTATAGTATTTGTCATTACAATTCAAGGATTAACCAAACAGATGCATTTCCTGCCCTGACGAAGCTTGCATTCTATTATAAAATATAGATATTAAGTGATTGTGAAATCAACATATTTATTTATTATAACAGAGATTCATGCGCTTCAGAAGAGTCAGAGTACTATGGGAAACTGCAATTTGGGACTTGATCTGGAGATGAAGTCATAGAAGATAACATAGTAATTAGGGCAAAAGAGACGAGGAGTTCACCAGAAGGAGAAGACAGAAAGGGAATTCCAAGCAAGGAAAATGACACTGGAATCAGCATTCACCTTGAGTTAAAATATTTGTCATGTTCTAGAAATAGCAAACTATCTTCTCAATAAAGTTCTTTGAAACTTTATTGGATCAGAGAGGTTCTTTCTTTGCTTAACTAAGAAAAACACCCAAGGAAGAGATACAGAGTTCTTTCCCACGACAAATCACTCTTGGAGAAGACTGGTTAAGAGCATTATTCCCAATCGGGCTACCGCAGACCATGTTCCCAGGGTCAAAGTGTACTGGGCCCTCACCTTCTGTGCAGGGCTTCATTTTTAGGAATGGAAAACAACGGTCAGCACTAAAACTAGTTAACGAAGCCCTTACACAGAAAGGAAGGACTGGGTGTCCTAGTGAAGCAATGGAAGAAAGGACGTGCCTCTTCTCTGTTGTCTTGATGAATGTCACCACTATGCTCTTAGTAGCTCTAAATAACAGAAAGCCTGGAAGCTATTCTAGACTGTTTTTCTCTATCCCCCTCCAAATCAGTCAGTTCCAGTCACCTATGTGTTGCACCTCCACCATGTCTGTTGAATGCACACCTCCTTTTCATTCCTTCTGCCCCCATCTTGCCTTACTCCTTCTTTACTCCTTCTTACTTCTTGGTCCCTGGCATTTGCAGAAGTCTCTTCACTTATCTTTCTGTCTCCAGTTTCAGCTGCCTCCAACCCACACATCATTGTCACTGGAGTAATTCCCCAAATAATTTGGTCATGTCATTTCTGGGCTCAGAAATGAAATTATTTTAGGAAAAAGTCCAAGTCCCTTAACATTGCATTCAAGGTTACTTATAAATTTGACATCAGCTTACCTTTCTTTTATTACTTGTAAAACTCCTGTACAAATTATAATTTACAACCATGCTGAGCCATTTATAGTGGCTAAATAGTCTAGGTTGTCTTATGGGAGTCATTCTCTGGTAGTTTTAGTTTTAGAGGTCACGAGACTTTAGATAGCTCTTTAAAATACATCTCAGAGGCCTCCTCAGACAAATACACAGAAACAAAATTCAGAATACAGGTTGAATCTCTCTAGTCCAAAAGTCTGAAATGCCCCCAAGTTAGAACATTTTGAGCACTGCTACAAAGCTCAGAGGAATGGGCATTGGATCATTTTGGAATTCAGGTTTTGTATTTTCTAACTAGAAGTGCTCAATCTGTAATTATATTTTTATGAGGAATTGTTGAGGAAAATATTTATTACGATTTGGTCACTTGGAAGATTATTGGAGCTGACCAAAAAAAAAAAAACTGTCATAATTTTTATAGATCAAAAACAAGCAAAACAAAACCAATTGAGGGCTCTCATGTGAAAACGACCAGTAAATAATAAACTTTAAAAATATATGAAGGAACCCCAAAAAAACTCAGAACTATCTTTTAGGAGGGCAGGCCTCTTGTGGTACACTTAGAATTTGTTCCTCCAGATGAAAAGTTCAACTAAAGTTTTTATCTGTAAGTTTTGAGATGGTTATGTCACGATTTGTGAAGGAAACATTCTGAGTTTTGGCAAACAGGTGACTGGTTCCGCCCCCGTAACAATACACCTGCCTATACCACACTGAGCATGGGCAAAATGGCATGACCCCCGTGCCCCACCCTTCCTATTCACCTGCTATTGTCCTGACTAATTTTTTTGTTTCTCCAGATGAAAAAAGTCCTTAAAGGGAAATATTTTGCTGATGTGGAATAGGTGAAACAAAAATGGCAGAAATACTAAAAGGCATCAAAATTGACAAGCTAAAAAAGCTAGTTTGAGCAGTGGAAAAGGCATTTTAATAGGTGTATTGCATCAAATGGAGAGTTATTTGAAGATGACTGAAGTTTAAACACATAAGAATAATCCTAAAAGCTCTAAATATTGACCTCCGATATGACCCCACAATCCCCTTACTGGGAATATACCCTGAAGAACTCAAATCACTCTATAAAAAAGATACCTGCACATGTATGTTTATCGCAGCATTGTTCACAATAGCAAGAACCTGGAAGCAACCATGCTGTCCATCAAAAGAGGACTGGATTAAAAAAATATGGTACATACACAGGATGGAATACTATGCAGTCATAAAAAAAGAACAAAATCATGAATTTTGCAGCAACCTGGATGGAACTAGAGTCTATAATACTGAGTGACCTCTCACAGAAACAAAGATCTGAGTATCACATGTTCTCACTCATATAATGGACCTTGAACATCCAATGTAATACTATAAGAAAATGACTGACAGTGGTGGGAAACTATGGGGGGGCGGGGAAGAGAGATGTGATTAACGGTAGTGAATATCTGGCTGGGGATGGGGAGACACCTCTTATCAACAAGGGTGCCTGAACGAAGCATATTTGTATACCTAACCCTTAACTGTACTCCACAATATCATAATAAAAAACATTGATTAAAAAAAAAAAGAATAGCCAGGTTCGGTGGCTCAGCCTGTAATCCCGCGCCTTTGGGAGGCTGAGGTGAGTGAATTGCCTGAGCCTGCGGGTTCGAGACCCGCCTGGGCAGCGAGACCTCATCTCTACAATAAATAAAAAAATCAGCCGGGCGTGGTGGCACATGCCTGTAATTCCAGCTACTCGGAAGGCTGAGGTGGAAGGATTGCCGGAGCCCAGCAGGCCGAGGCTGCGGTGGCCGGGAGCGGCCACTGCGCTCTAGTCTGGGTGACGGAGTGAGACTCCAACTCAAAAAAAAAAAAAAAGAATAAATACACAAGTTTTAATACATAAATTCTGTTTTTTGGGTTCCCTTGTACATGAAAACATTAATTCTAGAACATCAATGAAGAAAAATAAAGTACTAGATAGAGTCTGTCACCATTTCCTAATTTGAAAGTCACTGAAACAGATGTAGATCCTGAGTTTCAAGGTCAGGACCTAAACCAAATGGAATCTCGAATGTAGTGGCTTCTCTTCTAACTTCACAAGACATGTTCTTCTGATCCAGTCAGAACCATTGGCTCTCCCCTGTCCATACCAGTCACACAGGTATTGGACTCTTCCCAACTGTACTGTGTATTAGCTGGAGCTGGGGTCTACCATCCATAGCCCACAGAGCAACTCTGGTTCACTGTTCTTTTTTATACAGCTTATACACAAGGAATGCCTTTTACATTTTTATATAGTTGAGAAATATGAAAATAATAATATTTTATAACATATGAAAAGGGTAGGAAAGTCACATTCCAGTTTTCATAAACACAGTCTTATTGGAGCACAGTTGTCTAAACCTGTTTGTGTGGTATAACAGGATACCATGGACTGGGTAACTGAAAAGGAATAGAAATGTATTTTCTCTCATTTCTGGATGCTGAGAAGTCCAAGATCAAGGTGCTGGCATTTGGTGAGGGCTTTCTTGCTGTACACTCCAGAAGGGAGGAACACAGTCCTCCCATGGCAGAGGCACAGAAGAGCAAGCTAGTCTAACGCTGCTTGAAGCCTTTGTATAAAAACCTGTCTTATTCAGGAGGGAGCAATCCTCATATCCTAACCATCTTTTGAAGGTCCTGCCTCTTAAAACTCTCACATTGGCAACACCTGACATTTAGAGGAACACAACGAAGCCACAGCAACCATGTATTTTACTGGAGCATGGCCATGCTCATGTGTTTATATCTCATCTGTGGCTGCTTTGGGGGCTTCCATCGCAGCATTGAGGAGTTGCAATGAAGACTCTCTGACCCACAAGGCCGAAAATATTTATTAGCTGACCCACTGCAGAAAGTTTGCTGACTTCTGAGTTCAGGTGCTGCCTAATGTTGGCAATTGCAGCTTTAGTGACTTTCCTTTTTACTGGCTGCTTAGCACCTGGCATTTTGACAATTCCCTACTTTGGGAATCTTGGCAGTAGGCAATGCTTACCTCCTAAGAAAGGAAAATGCAGCCCTGACAGCTTAGGCTGTGGAGTATGGTGTTCATAAACAGTCCCACAAAACATCACCATTGGTTAAGGACTCTTTGCGGTCACAGTGAAACAAAATGAAAACAACACAACCATGTAAGTATGCCTGAATAGTGACAAAATCAAGACTTCGCTTTTACCAGTATGAGGGGCTGCTGCTTTCTCTGCAATAATAACTCTAACTTGTTTCCATTCTTCCTACCTCATAGATAGGAATGCTAAAATCTCTAAGTGCTCTAAGTGTCCCATTTCAGAGAACACTCAGTCTTCCCAAATGGCTCTGGTTCTGAACCCTTTCCAAAATCACCTATAGCAAATCTTCCCTAACACCCCTAACTGAGATGCTCCATGGCATGTGATTCTCTTGCAGCAGCAATCAATAATTAAATAATAAATCTCATATTGGCAAGTAGGTATATTTGGTGGATTTTGCCTATTCCTTTTTTTGAGATGGGGTTCTCACTCTGTCACCAATCACAGCAATACTCCTCCCTCAGCCCCTTGAGTAGCTGGGATTTTAGGTGCACACTTCCACCCCTGGCTATTTTTTATTTTTATTTTTTGTAGAGACAAGGTCTTGCCATATCGCCCAGGCTGGTCTCAAACCCCTGGGCTCAAGCAATCCTCCTGCCTTGGCCTTCCACAGTAATGGAATTACAGGCAATCACCTCTGTGCCTGGCTACCTTTGGCTTTCAAGCCTCTCTGGTGTCAGTGAGTTGAGCTCCAGACCACACGAGTCAGATGCACACTCCTCAATTTCTGCAGTGCTCTCTACAGAAGCTCCTGACCATGGATAATTGATTATGGCTTGAGTAGCAGATGCTAGCCACAAGCTCAGCAGGCTGATGGTGCAATAGCAGTGGACAGTGCTCAGTGTTGGCAGGTACCAGTGCCGACTATGGCACTCAGTGTTCAACAATAGTGCAATGCTTTTACTGCACTGCATTGTTCTTCTGAAATTGCTTTTGCTTGGTTTCTAAGATCTACTTGCTGTCTAGCTGTCAATACTTTCATTTATTCCGTGTCCCCTCACTGAAGGCCTTTTCAGTTTACATCATACAGAGTTGGTCACTATGTGGTTAGCTGTGAAACTGTTGATACTGGCACAATATTCTACATAATCTCCCGGGGCAACTTCCTGCATTTGGTGACTTTGAAACAGAACTCTCTGGCTGCAGATGCTCTTCTAAGTTCCGGGTCTAAATTTCTTATTGTACTGAACACTTCATTTGAGTATATCACAGGCATTTCCAATTTATTGTGCTGAAAAAAATTAGTCATCTTCCCAGACCTTTTAAAATTTCCTGAGTATGTAGTTGATGTTGCCTAAAACAGAAACCTGGAAGGTATTTCTTTTCCCGTGACTAATTATTCATCAAGCCTGTGGATTTGACTATCTCTGATCCATCCCTTCTCATCCCCAGAGCACTTCACAGCTCTGGGTCAAAGCTTCCATCAGTCCTCCTGGATTCCTTTCATGGCTTGGTTAACTGGTGGCTGTGTCTTCCATTTGTGTCTGCTCTAGTCCACTTTCCACACAGCCGCTGTGGAACTTTAAAAAATGCACGTCATACAAAAACTTTCTTTTGATTCCCCTTTGTCAGAAGCAAGTGTTGCCCAGAATAAAAACCTACATATAGTGAATCTCCAGGAAGTGTTCAGAAATGCTCTTGAACTAAGAATGCCAGGAGCATGTTCAGCTGTGCAACATGGAACATATGTTAGAATCCTTGTTTCTGCCTAACCAGGAAGCAATTCTGCTAAAAAGGACTTTTGAAAACCCCGTCGATCTCTGTAGCAGCACAATGTCACAACATAAGTTGATTCTATGAAGCATTTGCTCATTTATTCAATAAATATTTATTGACACATACTAAATACCAGGCCATATTCTATGAGATGGAAATACAACCAGAAGTAAGACGGATAAAGTCTCTGCCCTCACGGAGCTACCACTGTAGTGGAGACAGATGCACAAGAAGGATATAAGTGTATGTCATATCAAGTGGTAGTGAGTGCTACAAAAAAAATAAAGCAGAGTAAGAAAGAGAGAGTATTGAGGGGGCTGCTATCTCATAGAAAGTGCCCAGAGAAAGCCACCCTGAAAAGCTAACATTTTGTGAATGTTCTGAAGGAAGTGACAAAACCTAACATGTACTAACATGTTACACTAGCATGTATAAGCACAGAAGTCTGCACCGGATAAAAGCATGAGTCCTGGTGTCAGACTCTCTGAAACAGAATTTGAGCTCTGTCACTTACTAGCTATGTGGGGTATTGGATAAGTTATTCAACTTCTCAGTATCTCAGTCTTCTGCTTGTAAAAAGGGAATATTGTTGGGTTGTGCTTCTTATACAAGTTAGATGTAATGTGAAGTGCTTAAACAGAGCACATGTTAAGTACTCAAAATATAAGTTATTATTATTTTGAAAAATGGATGCTAAAACAAAGCATTAGGTTAAGGAGAAAAACCCATAATATTATACAATCTAATCAATTTGTAGACAATAAGGGAACAAAAGGCTTTAGTCGGGATCCATAATAAAAATTCAGGGTGTAAACTTTAAACAAGATACAAAAGCACCCACAAAAGGCTTCCAATCATTCACACAAGTGTTCATTGAATATCTACTATGCACCAAGCACCATGCCAGAGAATGGACAAAAGGTGAGAAAGACAGACTTTTTAAAAAAGAAATTTAGAGTGTAACAAGAAAGATATACAGTAAAACAAATACTTACTATGAGGCATATAGGCAGGTGGGGTGCGTGTCAGTCAGATAACACATAGAAAACCACTTAGATCCATAACCATTTCATTAGCCTTATTTTAACTTTTAATAAATGCACAAGATAGCTAGAAAAGAATACATATTGGAAATATAATGTTCACAGAATTGTCGAATACTGAGGTAGTTACATATGTAATCCACATCAAAATGAAGGCATGGGTTGACTAATCAGTGCAAATACACAGTTTAATAGAACTAAGATCTAGTGTTTGATAAGTCAGTAAGGTGACTATAGTTTACAATAATCTATTGTATCTTTCAAATAGCTAGAAGAAAAAAATTTGAATATTTCTAGCAGAAAGAAATATTTGAGGGGGATGGATGTCCAATTACACTGACTTTAACTTTACAAGTTATATGAGTGTATTATCATATGTACCTCTACAATATGTACATCAATTAAATAGCAATAAAAATACATGTATTTTTTTAAAAGATGAAACAAAACATTACTAGAGTCCAAAAGCAGCCTCCCCTTGGTACCTTTCCAGTCATTAACCTGCTTTCCAAAGGATAAGCCCTACTGCAATTTCTGATAACTGAGATTCATTTTATTTCATATTGTACTCTAAGTAAATGAAAACACATACATTCTTTGGGGTTTCTTTTCCTCATCATTTATACAGAGACTTGTACAGGAATATTCACAGCAGTCTATTTGTAACAGTCTTCACTTGAAAGAAAGCCACCCAAATATTCACCGACAGGTGAAAGGACAAACTCTTGTGGTATAGTGATATAGTGGGATCCCACTCAGCAATGAAAACTGATCACTGTTACAGCACAGGTGAATCGCAAAATAACGGTGCTCAGTTAAAGAATCCAGACACAAAAGAGGTGTACTGTATGATCACATTTACATAAAACTCAGGAAAAGCCACACTCAACCAGTGTGACAGAAGGCAGAAAGCATTCGAGTGGGGAGGGGGAAGAGCAGTGCCGCAGGGACACGGCTGGGGATGACGGGTGTGTTCACTATCTTGACTGTGGTCGTGCTGCCACTGCGTGTCCTGATCTCGAGCCTCATCAAACCCTGCACTCTTGTCCTACTTTATCTGGCACTAATTAGTACATAGAAGCTGAGTGTGATCAAGGTATATCACCTTGTGAGTCTGTACATACGTATGCATTCGTGTTACTGTCACTGCCTCCAGGCAACAAACATATCTATCACCACCAAAAGTTTCCTTTTGTTCCTTTGTCTTTCTGTTTCCTGTTGTTGTCATTTTATTGACTTACTTTTGTCATAAGAGCACACAACATGAGATCTACCTTCCTAGCAGATTTTTAAGTACACGATATCTTATTGCTAACTACAGGCACGGTGTTGTGTAGCAGATCTCCGGAACGCACTCATCTTGTAGAACTGTGACTAAATCCACTAAACAAGATCCCCCATGTCCCACTCCCACTTCTAGCAATCATCATTCTGTTGACTGCTTCTGTATCTTTGACTGTCTTAGATTTCTTATATGAGAGAAACCATGCAGCATTTGGCCTGTGACTGACTTATGTCAGTTACCATAATGTCTTCCAGGACTATCCATGTTGTCAAAATAGAAGAATTTTCTTCCTTTTTAAGGCCGAGTACTTTTCACCGTTTATCAATGCAATTTGTTAATCTGTCCATCTGTGGATGGACATTTGGGTTTCTATATCTTGACTATTGTAAATTTGCTCACTTTAAGTATGTGCAGTTTATTAAATACCAATTACACTTCAATAAGGTTGTTTTCAAAAGAGAGAGTGGACTTGGGTATTTACTAATGTGAGCAAAACCTTTTTAAATTCAATATGTGTTCAAACCTTGAAAATAACATCATCACATATTCTCAAGACTTTAATTCAATTGGGGCGGGCTCTATTCAACAAAGTTTCAGAGTCAGGCTGCCAGGGTTCAAATCCTTCATCCTCACCTTACCAGATGGGGAACATTGGGCAAGCTACTTCTTTGTGTCCGTTTCCTTATTTGTAAAATAGAGATTAAAAATGGCACCCACTTTGATAACGGTATGAGTTAATGCATGTAAAGAATTCAGAACTCAGTAAATATTTGTAACTATATTACCTCTTAGAGTTAAGATCCTGGTGCTTAGATTAGGTTAAATCAAACAGGCAAACTCCAAAATAATTTAATGAGGCTTATTTCTTTTTATTGACTTAACCATTACAATGGTATACAAAACCATATTTGAATGAACTAGGTTCTACTTCTCAACCTCATCTCTTGATATTCACTAGCCAATATATCCCACACAAATGAATCTCCTGGTATTTTACATAATTCATCAGCTTCTCATTAGTTTCTCTGCTTTTGCACATGACTTTCCTTGGCCTAGAATATCTCTTCCATGAAACCAGGAGCTCACTGAGACGACTGAACAAAATGTTTGTTCTTCATGTATGAAAAATTGTGTATTAAAAGTACATTTAAAAGTCTCTTAGAACAGCAAATGCCTTTATATTGGAAGCTGCATATTTTCTATATCTACTTATATTGAGGAAGACTGAAAGTACACTGTTCAGTAATTACTGTACAAAAACATCTTGAACTACTTTACTGCATTTATGGAAATTACTACATAAATCAATTTATATTTCAAAGTTTTACCAATTTGTATGAAATCCTTCTGCAAAGCACCTACTTATAATAAAAATTACAATTCTAAACATGCTTCCTCAGGAAAAAAATAATATAGACTATACATCAATAAATATAATAAGCTGAAACACAAAGTAATGTATTGCCTATGGCACTAAGAATCTTATTTATATTTTGGTGAATAACATTAAAGTTATTATTAGCAGAATGGAAAATAATTTTTATGCTTTCCTTACCAGGGTAATATGTGTAGATAAAAAAAAAAAATACTGTTGAAAGCATTCATTGATGGGTTTTGAAAAGTTTAACACATGCCAGTTGTATGAGCTTTTGTTACTTTTTCAATTTTGAATCTTAGCAAATATCAGAGAAGAAACCAGCTTGATTTTAAAAGGTAGGAAAAATAAAACTGACCGTTCAAGACATTGAGTCATAAATTAAAGGCAATTATTACAAAAAAACTGACATTCTTTTAACTTTATGAAACTCATTGATCATCTCTTCAGTCTCTCATTATGAAGACTGAATGGTGAATCTGTAATTCCAAAATGTACCTGGATGTATTTTTTAAAGTAAAAAAAAAAAAAATCTCAAGCGAATAAGTAATTCTTGTCGTGTGTGACAAATATCTATAATCTACAAAAAGCATTAGCATAATTTGATTCCTAAGTATCTTGTAGACAAATCAAATAAGCATCATCAGCGTAAATAATTTGAGGTTTCTTAAACAGAATATAAGCAAAACTATATAACCTGTAGGCAAAACAATAAGTCAATATATTATGGAGTACTGGAGAGAAGTGAGTTTGAATCGACTCTGACACTCTCTAACAGAGTGATCTTGCGGATATTGTCCAATTTCTCTGAGACTCAGTCTTCTTGTCTAAAAAATGTGACAACATATACCTTACACAGTCGTTACATGGTTTGATAAAATAGTGCATGTGGATAAAGAGCTTGGCACGTGCACTACATAAATATTAGTTCCCTTTCACTATTAAGTAATGAGGGACCACTTATAAGCTAAATCATTTTTGTCTAGGTTGTTGTTTTATGAGAAGACAAAGTTTGAATTGTAAATCATGGCTTCATGTATCTTCAGGCTGATGACACTACGAGAAGGGATTTCAAGCATGTGTGTTGTACTGTATTCAAATACATCATTTGCTTTATCTGTGGGATGTTGCTCCAACATTTATGTTTTCTCATTTGAGTTTTAAACTCCTGCTTTGAGCATCAATTCTGTCCTTATTAAAATGCGGTTAGCCTCAAAGAGATACCAATGACCTAGGTCCACAGTCCACAGTGTGTCATTCCACTTTCACTTCTGCTACTCATTTTAACTTGCTCCAAGGGCAAGAAAGGCCATTCCTGATCCTACAAATATCAGACTTCCTTACATCCGCCATTTCTGTTGCCTAGTGTGCCACTGCTTCTCCTAATAGTTGACGGACAACTGACTCCCTCTACCTCTTATTAGCTTTATTGAGGTGCATTGACAAATGAAAATAGTATATAATCAAGATATAAGATGCGCTACTTTGATATACATATACACTGCAAAAGAATTACTACAATCAAGTTAATTAGCATACCCATAGCCTCACATAGTTACCATTTCCCCCTTTCTTGTGGTGAGAATACAGGCACACTTTGTTTGATTGCACTTCTTTTCACAGTAAGTGCTCTACATACAAATGAGTTCCACTCTGAGAGCATGTTCATGAGCCCAATTTGTTTGTAAATTGGGCAAGGCTAGCCTACGTACTCAACTAACACAACTGGCTGTACAGTACTGTAGTGTGATAGGTTTATAACACTTTTCACACAAATAAGATAAAAGGCATTCCAAAAATGAAGAAAACATTTAAAATCTTGCAGTACAGTGCCTTGAAAAGTACAGTGGTGAGACGCAGTACAACAACTGGCAGCCAGGGCTGGCACTGCGTGAACAGGCAAGAAGGGTTGCTGACAGGAGGGGGGAGAGGCGGTGGGAGGTGGCAGAGCTGAAGGATCATCAGCAACAGGAGACAGAGGGCCAGCTGCCATGTCCCACACGCCTGACATTGATGGCACAGGTTATGGTTCCTTGCTGGATTCAATTCATCCACTCTCTTGGAATGCACAGGTTTGCTTCTTTGAAAACTCACAGCTTGAAGGCTTATATGTAGGGGCCTTACTGTATTGTGCTTTGTAGATACTGTATTTTTTAGACGTTGAAGGTTTGCAGCATCCCTGTGTTAAGCAAGTGTATCAGCACCATTTTTCCAGCAGTGTGTGCTCACTTCCTGCCTCTGTGTCGCATTTTGGTAATACTTCAAACCTTCTTGCTACTATTAAATCTACTATGGTGATCTGCAATCAGGGATCCTTGATGCTACCATTGTGACTGTTTTGGGGCACCAGAAGCCACATCCATATAGGACAGCAGACCCCATGGACAATGTCATTTGTGTTCTTAGTGCTCCAATGACAGGGTATTCCCATCTCTACCTCTCTTTGGGCCTCGCTATTCCACGAGACACAATAATACTGACATTAAGCCAATGAACAACCCTTCGATGGCTCCTAAGTGTCCAGGTGAAAGGAGGAGTCCCAGGTCCCTCACTTTAAATGAAAAGCTAGAAATTATTAAGCTTCGTGGGGAAGGCATGTGGAAAGCTGAAACAGGACAAAAGTGAGGCCTCTCGAGTCCAACAGTCAGCCAAGTTGTGAATGCAAAGGAAATGTTCTTGAAGAATATTAAAAATGCTACTCCAGTGAACACACGCACGATAAGAAAGTGAAACAGACTTACTACTGATATGAAGAAAGTTTGAGTGGTCTGGCTAGAAGATCAATCCAGCCACAACATTCCTCAAGCCAAAGCCTGATACAGAGCAAGACCTGAGCTCTCTTCAGTTCTGTGAAGGCCGAGAGACATGAGGAAGCTGCAGACGAAAAGACTGAAGCTAGTGGAGTTCAGCTCATGAGGGTTAAGGAAAGAAGCCACCTCCAGAACATAAAAGTGCAGGGTAAAGCAGCAAGTGCTGATGGAGAGGCTGCAGCAAGTTATCCAGAAGATCTAGCTGAGATCATTGATAAAAGTGGCTGCATAAGCAACAGATTTTAGGGGAGATGAAACAGCCTCCTACTGGAAGAAGACACCATTTAGGACTTTCATAGCTAGAGAGGACAGGCCGATTCTCTTGTTAGGGACTAATGCAGTTGGTGACTTAAAGGTAAAGCCCATGCTCATTTACCATTCTGAAAATCCTAGGACCCTTCACAATTATGCTAAATCTACTTGTGAAAGAGAAGAACAAAGTCTTGAAGACAGCACACCTGTTTAAAGTATGATTTACTGACTATTTACAAACCACGATTGAGATCTACTGCTCTGGAATAAAGTTTCCTTTCAGAAGGCTACTGCTCATTAGCAATGCATCTAGTCATGCAAAAGCTCTAATGGAAATGTACAAGGAGATTGTTTTCTTTTTTTTTGAGATTATTATTTTCATGTCTGTTAACACAACATCTGTTGTGCAGTTAATGAATGAAGGATTAATTCTGACTTGCAACTGTTATTATTTAAGAAATAAATTTTATAAGGCTATCGCTGCCATAGATAGTGATTTCAATGTTGAATCTAGGCAAAGTAAATTGAAAGCCTTCTGGAAAGGATTCACTATTCTAGATGCCATTAACCTCAATTGTGAATTACAGGAGGAGATAAAAATATCAACGTTACATTAACAGGAGTTTGGATGAAGTTGATTCCAACCCTCATGAATGACTTTGAGAGGTACAAGACTTTAGTGAAGAATGTAACTGTGGATGTGGTAGAGAGAGATCTATAATTAGAAGTGGGTTCTGAAGATGTGACTGAATTGTGCAATTTCACGGTAAAACTTGAACTAATAAAGAGTTTTCCTCTTATGGATGAGCAAAGAAAGTGGTTTCTTGAGATGGAATCTGTTTCTGGTGAGGATGCTGTGAGCATTGCTGGAATGACAACAAAGGACTTAGAATATTACATAGACTTGTTTGATAAAGCACCAACATGGTTTGAGAGGATTGACTCCAAATTTGAAAGAAGTTCTACTGTGGGTAAAATGCTACCAAACAGTAATATGTGCTACAGATAATTTTTTGTGAGTGGAAGAGTCAATCAATGTGGTAAATGTTTCCACTGTCTTATTTTAAGAAACTGCCATAGCCATTGCAACCTTAAACAACCACCACCCTGATCAGTCAGCAGCCATCAACAATGAGGCAAGATCATTCACCAACAAAAAGATTATGAGTATAATAAAGTATTTTTAAATTAAGATGTTTGAAGAAGGACCTCCCAAAACCTGGAATTTATTAATAAAAAATTGTATATTTATTCTTACATGTTTAAACTCCTGTGACCTTCAAAGCGCTCTCCATTTGATGCAATATACCTATTGAGACACTTTTTTCGCTGCTCAAAACAGTTTTTGAACTCATCAATTTTGATGTCTTTTAGTGCTTCTGCTGTTTTTTGTTTCACTTCTTCCATATGGGCAAACATTTCCCTTTGAGAACTTTTTCATCTGCAGAAACAACGAAAAAGATGCTTGGGGCAAGATCGGATGGACAGGGAGAATGGGGCACAGGGGTCAGGCCATTTTTAGTCAAAAACAAAAAATAAAGTTTTACTGCTGCACACTGTTTTTGTAAATCATTCATTATGAAATGAGCAATTTCACTGACGACAAGCCTGTCTTACAAGGGACCCACCCTCCAAAAGATAATTTCAGGTTTTTTTAAATATTGTTTTTAAAGCCATAATGTTATTTTGCACTTAATAGATTATATTATATTGTAAACACAACTTCGTATGCACTGAGAAATCAAAAAAATTTATGTGACTAGTATTATTGTGATGTTCACTGTATTGGTGATCTGAACTGAGCCTGAATATCTCTCAGGTATGCTTGTACTTAAGGTCTACTTTCTTAGTATATTTCAAATATACAGTACATTATTATTAACTATAGTCACCATGTTGCACATTAGATCTCCAAAACTTATTCATTTGACAACTACAAGTTTATACCCTTTGACCTGCATCTCCCCATCTTCTCCATCCCTTAAGCCCGGCAACCACTGTTCTACTCTCTGCTTCTATGTATTTGACTTTTTTTAGATTCCACATGTAAGTGAAAGCATACAGTATTTTGCTTTCTGTGTTTGGCTTATTCCACTTAGCAAAATGTCCTTCAAGTTCATCCATGTTGTCACAAATGGCAGGATCTCTTTTTTAAGGCTAAATGATAGTTATACACTGTGTGTGTGTGTGTGTGTGTGTGTGTGTGTGTGTGTGTGTGTGTGTGTACCTATCTATCCATTTATCTATCTATCTGTCATCATCTGTCTATGCCACAATGTCTTTTCCAATTACCAGTAGATGGGAACTTGGGTTGTTTCCAGGTTTTGCCTGTTGTGAATAATCGTGCAATGAACATGGGAGTGCAATGATCTTTTGAGTTATTGATTTTATTTTCTTTGGGTACATGTACAGGGTAGGAATTGTCAGTTCATATGTAGTTTTACTTTTAACTTTCTGAGAACTCTCCATACTGTTTTTCATATTGCACTGCAGAGACTATAGACTTTGGAAAAACAAGACGTAACAAGGATGCCATGCGGGTCAGCCCAGGGAGTGGAGGAAACGAGGAATTGAGGGGCAGGATAGTGAGGACAGGATGGCAGGAAAAGAAAGTCAGTGGAGCAGAATAATCAGAGGTACACAGTTGTGTGAAAGTAGAAGAAAGCATGCCGAGATATTTTGATAGCGTTTTCTGAAGACTGAATACGTGAAGTGTATTCCCTTCTTCACTTAAAGGCTTAAAATTGGTATTCGTAAGAGTGGACTTCCTTTGTAGTTACTCCTAGATATTATTGGTAATACATACTTTGCTAGCTTCCTGGAGAAGCAAAATTGCTTCTCCGAAGGATACATTACCTAGGGATGAGATTGCACACAAACAGAGGGAGAGGCTGCACTTACAGTCTGGAATTCTTCACCACTATACAACACATCCGCGTAACTAACAAGCATTTGTACCTCCAAAGCCACCGAAGTAAAAACCAAAAAGGAAAAGCCAAGAGTGCACTTAAATCATGACAGACGGCCATCTACGGTTAAAATATAAAGAAGCAGAAGTGAATCTAGAACAAGCTATGCTGTCTTTGAAAAACCATTGCAAAGTCCCTGAGACATTGTGGTGGTCAATGCAATGTGACTGGAATTATAACCTTTTAGAGAATGTGGCATTGGGTTAGGAAGGCTTGTTCGGTGGAAGAAGCAAAGGTAGGCAGTGTGATGAGGTCACTCACATCGTAAGATAAAGTTTTTTTTGCAAAACAGGATAAGACAGATTCTCTGGATCCATCTTACAAGCTCCTCCCCTCTACTTGAGACTGGCTGCTATTACAGTACCGAAAATGAAGCATGTTTTGAAGCTGCTTGTGTGAGCTACTAGTTACTGGAAAAATCTCAGGACTACAATGCAACTAATAAGATAAAAAGACTTTGATTTTAGGGCAATGAAAATACTCTGCCTGATATTATAATGGTAGATACACGTTGTTATACATTTGTTTAAACCCAGTGAATGCATACCAAAAGTGAAAACTGACGTGAACTGTGGACTTTGGGTGACTGTGATTTGTTGAAGCAGTTTAATCAATTGTGGCAGTTGTACCACTCTGGTAGGGGATGCCGATGACAGGGAAGGTTATGCATGTGTGGGAGAAATGGTATATGATAAATCTCTGGACTTTCCTTCAATTTTGCTGTGAAGCTGAAACTGCTTACAAAAAAGTAAAGCCTTAAAACAAAGACTTAGAGCACCATCTGGCATATACCTGCTACCTGGGTGTGTCAGGAAGGACAAACTCAGAAAGAAGCTGCTAAGTAGGAAATGCTGACAAAAATCTCCAGGTCTAATATCATGACTGGCCTTAGGCCAAGAGCCATCTGGTGAATAAAGACTGGAGTCTCAGAAGACAGCAAACAAAGAAGGTTTGCTGAGAGACTATGGAAAGGACCCTCACTGCTAGGCCCCTCAGAGCTAGAAGTGGTCCTGCCAGTCCCCACCCTTTGAGAAACCTGACGGTCCACTGTGGCCTCAGGTGGGCATGGTTCGAGAGGTCTCAGGCCTGGTTAGAAATACTCAGGAGCCATTTCATTTCCTAAGCCAAAGAGTTAGGGTCCCTTGGCTTCTTGGTCAGGGTGGACTGGACAAACCCGGAACCCTGAATGTTGGTGTGGTTTTGTTTGCTTCTGTTAGCGTAATAAGGAGCCACATGCTGGCTGTGAAACCAAGACTCTGACCTCAAAAAATGAGAGGGGATTAACTGCTAATCTGAATGCGTTTCAGTCACAAGAAGTGGGAAGGTATCCCTCCAGGAAATGCTCTGAAAAGTATTTGCATACTCTGGGGGAGGGGAGAGGAAAAGGCACATTAAAATGGGATGGGATAAAATGGAGATTTTTGTATTTTTTTCCTCTCTCTTTGCCCAGTTGGCTCCTTCCCTCATTTCTACTTTCTGAGAGAAAAGACAAGCATCCCTGTAAGATTCTCTCAAACAAGAAGCATTGGACTTCCTTGCAGGCTTTGTGTGGAAGGTGAGCAGACATGACACGTCACGAGCACACACTGTGGAACTTTATCTGGCACTGAGAAAAGAGCTTCTTAAGAGCAGAAGGTGGGGTAAACATGATGGCCAGAAAGAGCTCCTTGGCAGGAGAGTAAGACTTCCTCTGTGTGACAGAGGGTGAGACAGAAAATGTCAGTAAGAAGGGCTGTGAGCCACGTTACTAAACCCCCTTTTATAAATGTGGAAGAAAACCTGAGGATGAAAATTGCCATCTGGGGTCAGTGGCTCTTTAGGCGTCCTTTAGGACAGCATGACAGGAGTGAATTCTGAGGGCAGAGAATCCACTGCCGTCACCCGGCCGAGAGAAGGTGAGTGTGATGACAACAGGGATGAAGAAAACAGCAAGCAGACATTTTTGGAAGCAAAATTCAAAGGTCTTTCATCATAGTATAGTTTAGTCTTGGCATACACAAGGGAAAACGGTTGACAAATCAGACTGCTTCCAGACTATTTCTTAAATCAGGGCTTTACCCTGTGGCTTTATGATATAATTTGAAAAGAATTTCCCAGACAGACACAACCATGTTCAAGTGCAACTGATGACAAATTGCAAAGCCAAAATGAAGCATCTTGCATTTAATACCTGTTTGTGATTGACTGTAAAGCTCCTTCCCTTTATTGGTTTGACTAAGTTCCAATCTAAATGTCACTGACGCTGTGATGACTTCCCCGGTCCTCCAGTGCCAGTCACCCTACCACAGATGCATAAGGGACTTTGGATTACAAAACTGCTGCCGAGTTATCATGCCACAATACAATTAGTTCTGTGAGGGTGTGCTTCCTTGAACTTTCTGTCTTATTCGTCACTTAGCCTCCACTGCTTGAAAGCAAAGCGTTGCATGCAGTACAGCAGAGTACACCGACTTGAGAGAGATGAGGAAGGCCCGGAAAAGGGCGAAGTACTTACTGCTGTCAGGAAAAGCCAGGTAAGAATTTATAAGAGAGGTGAAGTTTGAGAGTCTTTCAAACCATCATTTGGAATTTAAAAGTGGGCCGAAGGAGAGCAAGCGTTACTCATAGAAGAAGCACGTCAAGGTACTGGATGCTGAGGAAGAAGGAGCCTGAGGAGGACTCACGAGGGGGCTCCTTTGCCATGGCTGGACTCCAATTTCTCGGCCCAAGGGAGACATTCATGAAAGACTTTGGCAGGAGAACGATACATCGTTCCTCCGGTTTCAGGGAGTTCGCTTAATTTTGTGAAGGAGGAAAAGGCTTTATTACATTTGGTATTCTGGAGAATGGGTAATCACATACTGTACTGCCTTCTTCTTAAGGAGTACTTATTTTTTTCTTTATTGAATATGTTTAGCCAAATTCTGTTTCAATATGCATATGCCACTACTCATGAACGCATAATAGAATGTACATGTATTTTTTAAAAACAATTCAATAAAAAGTATTCTTTTGATAACAATAAATGCACATAAACACAGTATATCCTTCTGCCATTTTATCTGTTTTTATAAAGTATATCTAGAGACTGAAAAAAATATGAATTGGTGTGCGTGATTTCTCCTAGAACAAACATTGTGAATAAAGTTACAATCATTTATGTTTGTTGGAGCACTAAGAGGGACATATATCAGGGACATTGGGCAAAAATAAATCAATTATTATATTCAATGACATTTAGCTTAAGTTTTTACTTGTATAATTATTTCTGTTGATGTAGTTTTAAACCACTTCAGCTTTGATAACCGTTATAATTTCTTTAAGAAAAGCATCCTTTTCCTACATGCAAGGCTTTCAATTGTTATACATTATCAAGACCAGAAAGGCAACATGGCTTACTGCAGAAAGATCATGCTAACAAAATAATTATCTAACAGTCTGGCTTTTATTGCAACTGTACATGATTTTTAAACTTTCAATTTCTTACTTGGAACATCATAGAGTCAAAACATCAACATTTCTTTAATCTTTAAAGCTACTTTCATGCAGAATGTTTTAAGTAATCTCTAAAATAAATTTTTGAAACCTAAATAAATTGGCAGTCTTTGGACAATGAGAATTCATAGGGGCACATTATAAAACTAAACTAAGATTGCAGTATCAGGAATTTACTCTTTGTGTTTTTAGAATCAGAGTAGACCTTCAGTTTCTGAGAGATATATGCAATGTGTGTGAAAATGACAGAAGTCACTTAGCATATGGCACACACAACTAAAAACAATATTGTAAAAACACAATAAGTACATTTACAAATGTTTACATACAGTTCTTTATAAATACTCATGGAAAAATCAGAACTTACACAATTTTAACTAAAAGTCAATATCCACTCTCAGAGGTATTTGTATTTTATACAAAGAGCTATGCATTATAAGATATAATTCAATATTTTATATATTTCATATAATTAAAATACATAAAATACATAGAAATATTTTTTTAAAAAAGCACATAGCTCCATAGCATCAGTTTTGAAAAAAAAAAACAAAACCCCAGTTTATTTCTTAGGTAGAAACAACAACAAAAAAGAAAAGCCACTAAGCTCAATGTGTCCTGCTCATATCTGTTCTATAAAAGAATCTTTAAATTGTACTTACTCAAGGAGTGGCTCTGATAAAACTATTATAATTCTTTTTTTGTATTTTGCCTTATACCAAAGGGAGATAATATGGAGTGAAGAAAAACATGCTGTATTGCAAGAGGCATCAGCAAGATGATGGTGTGATGAACTTTAAGCTCTCAGATATGTCAATATGAAATATATCCTACTTCAAACTTACATGTATAAAATACTGAAAGCAAATCCACCCATTCTGTTGATTGTTATTCATGTAGCAAAAGCATCATTACAAAGACTCAATTTACATTCAAGCTGAAATGCTATAAGCCATTGAACTGTACAAATAAAGCCAATATGGTTAATTAACAAATGTGTTTTAGAGCTACAAATGAACAGTTTCACATTAAATTACATAAGATGAAAGGATACATAAAGTCAATCAATCACTAGCATTTCATATTTTAACTTGGGCCATCTGGGAGCTTTGCAAAATTAAAGTTCACAGTGAAACATCATCAGGGATTAGGACAGAAAATCTGGGAAACTGTTCGGTGTCTGAAGAATTTAACTAACTAAAGAAATTCTCATATTTACGGCTTTAGGAAGACGTTTGAATGATGACTTATTTTGATCTATTTTTTAAAAAATACACAAAAATTATATGCAACAGCAGCTTAATATAACAAACAGCGAAACGGATTTGGCAAATGTTTTTCTAAGATTGGCAAAACCTTACATTTACGGACATCATGGCAACGGAGTACACTTGGAGAAAAAACCAGGCCTCTCTCTGCTGAACGTCAGACATGCCACCGTCCAGCTCGAACAAGGCCAAGCATTCTGCACACGCGGCGCAGCAGGAAGGCAGCGCCCTCGGCAGGCGGGCAGCGCCCCGGGGTGCTCGGCTCAGGGACACAGTCCGCGAGAACTACCTCCGCCGAGGCTACTCGTGCCGACGCTTCCGCTGCTGCCATGTCTGGGCCCGAAAGCTGCTGCCTCCACTTCCTCCGCTGGGGGTGCCACCGCATAGTCTCGGGCGGCTGGGCAAGGGGCACACTCGGGGTCTTCAGACGCTAAGATGAGAAAAATCAATTTCAATGCCCAAAAGACGAACTCCTGCGGCAGAAGGTGACTAACATAACACCCGGTCGGTCTACAGGGAGGTGGGAAGAGGACTCGCTTCCACGCACTTCCACAGAAACAGGTTTTAAGCGCGAGCTTTGCAAAGAGGCGTCGTTTCCGGGTTAAGACAAACGATCAGGTACAACGGGACCAGAAAACGAAGCCCAGAGGGGAACTGGGCCACATGATGAGGGACACGCGTGCCTCCCCAAATGAGAAGGTAAAACGTTCCTCTGATGATCGTCAGGTGATAAGCCAACTTCATGGAAACAGCGTGCCTAAACGATCGCTTCCAAGGTCATTTCTACTCATTTAAATTAACTTTCTGCAATAACGAGTGTGATTGATGCACAGTCTGAGGCAGACTAGAAATGGGCTCGCTGATCCTTTACGATGCGTTTCAAGGTCCCTTTCTCTCTCTGAAAATGACAAAACTCACAGACTCCTTCTATTCTATGGAATTTTCTTCTCAGAGCAAGGAGCTTCCATAATATGCAAACCGAAGCAGTTTAATGTCTGTAGTATCTGAAAAAGCTCTTATAAGACAATACAACACTGAAAGACACCAGTGAGAGAGCTATATATGTAGACAGACACGCTGTGGAAGAGCATGTAAGATGACATTTTAAGAAATTGATTGGCTGGGTGCAGTGGCTCAGCTTGAAATTCCAGCACTTTGGGAAGTCGAGGTGAGAGGATTGCCTGAGCCCAGGGGTCCGAGAACAGCCTGGGCCACTTGGCAGGACCTCGTCTCTACAATAAATAAAAGCAATTAGCCGGGCGTGGTGGCATACTCCTGTCGTTCCAGCTACTTGGAAGGCTGAGGCAGAAAGATCATCTGAGCCCTGGAGGTCGAGGCTGTGGTGGCCATGAACATGTCCCTGCACTCCAGCCTGGGTGACAGTGAGACTTCGACTCAAAAAAAAAAAAAGGATTGATTGAAATAATGTTTCAGGTTGTAAACAAATAATTGTTTTCCCCATTTATTTTCTATGAAATATTCAAATAGCAACTTTACCAGTTATCTCTATGCTTTTTTTGTTTGTTTGTTTTGTTTTTGAGTTGGAGTCTCACTCTGTCACCCAGACTGGAGTGCAGTGGCTGCTCCCGGCCACCGCAGCCTCAACCTGCTGGGCTCCGGCGATCTTTCCGCCTCAGCCTTCCGAGTAGCTGGAACTACAGGTGCACGCTACCACGCCTGGCTCATTTTGATTTACTGTAGAGATGAGGTCTCACCAAGTTGCCCAGGTGGGTCTTGAACCCACGGGCTCAGGCAATCCACTCACCTCAGCCTCCCAAAGGTGCGGGATTATAGGGCTGAGCCACCAAGCCCGGCTTATCTCTATGTTTTAATTAAAATATGTGCAATTTATATCTTGAAAAAAATTTAAAAACCAATGAGTTGAATGCAAAATGATAAATTTATGTATGAGAACAAAATCATTTACATAAATATCTATCATTTCTAGAAACACAGCAGGAGGTCAGATTAATATACCACAACTATCTGGAATTAAATCAGTTAAGTAACTATCTTTCTAATTTTAAAAATTGGCATTTTAAAAACAGTCACTTTTATAGCTTGTGTACCTGTAGCCATTATATTTGATATACCGTAGAGTGACAAATGATCACAAGTCGTGACAGATTCTTATTCAACATATTTTTTCAGTGGGAATCATCCTGAATCAATTAATCATGCTATTACTCTAATTTTCTCTCAATTTTTTCCCCCAGAAAAGCCACCACCACCCATGTTCATGTTTTGTTTACAATTTTTATGTACATTTTATTCAAATTAATTTAATGCTACAATTTTGCCAACATATAATGATTAAAAAATTGGATATGTTTAGAGAAACACAATTATTGTCATACATAAGACTAAATGGTGACTGAATGCCTTAATTGTGTTAGAAACTTCTCTTTGCTCCACCTAAAGAGACTTATATTTTCAATTAAAAAATGAAAATATAATATTTCATGACGTTTTACATACCACTGAAATAAGTGTCCATTAATCTTAAAGCATTTTCACAATAGATGGCAAGAACTATAATCCTCAATCCATATAATTATTAATTACATTTGAAGAACTTGGCAAATGCTCTAAAAATTGAACAACTTCTTGTATACAATAGGTACACCGGCATGCAGGTAGAGTATTTGAACAAAAAATTACCTATCTGCATGTTTTATTGACAGAGTACAAAAACAGATTCTTAATGAGGATATTTTGTCTCATAGATTTTGCTAAGAGTTTGGTTTTATATATTTATTTTTGGATATAATATTAGTCATTTAAAAGAGGTGATTATCTATTGATTGATAGAGCTATTTCACATGATTATCTTAACTCTTTCAATGTATGTTTATCAAGTTCACATTCTCATTATGCTGATATAAAGAAAATAACGTGCAAAATATTACAGAGAAAATTGTTTTATCTTTTAAATATCTAACTATATAAATTACACGTGAAGAATGTGAGGTAGCTCAGATTCAAGCTCAAGTTGAATATAATTATGCATTTTATGCATTTTGGGGAGAGTATCATCTGAAATATGTAAGTGGATCTTGCCAAACTCAAAACAATCTTGATATTTTGTCTCAGATCTCTCTGTCTTCTCATTTGGACTTCTCATAGGGCATATAGTTTATTAAACAATACAATTATCTAACAGAACAGTAATATAATGGTCAGTATTCTCATCCCACTATTGAACCAGTCAAAGACTAACAGCAGCTGAAAGCTTAAGGTATTAAAGCATATGGTTTGGCTTTGAAGACCGGGCACAAGTAAAAATCATTTCCTTTGGACATCAAGGTGATCAATAGATAAATCTTTATAAAGCCAAGCAACATTTTATTCTTTAAATACACTGCACACATTTTCTCAACCTATGTATTGTTTGCAGAATGAGAGTCTTAAAAGTCAGTGAATTAAGGATAGGCTTTTACTATAAAACACAGTCATCACTAGAGCAGTCTTTAGGTGACCAGTAAGAAAATGTAAACCACAAATACGTTTTTGTATGCAAAGATGTGAACTAAATAAATACTTTTGTGCTCAAGTTAAATTGACCTTAAAAATGCCTGTGCTCTAAAATATACCTGGGAAACATTTTGAAATATTTTGCTAATATGATAACATATTTCAAAGAGACTTAACCAAAATAAATGAAAATGTGTTTGTCTATAGCCTCCAAGTCTCTACAGAACAGGAGTAAGTGCTGTAAGACGTGTAAATGGGAAGGACAGAATCTGTCTGAAACATTCAAAAAATAATTCCAAGAGATAACCCGTCATTCGGGTCTTTATTTTTCCATTGGAGTTTACCATACAAAGAAAAAAGAGGGCAACTCCTTCGGGTCCCCTCCCACTGTGGGAGCTTTTCTGTCCTCTCAATAACTCTTGTTTTCTCAAAAAAAAGAAGAAAGAAAAAAAAAAAGAAATTCTGTGCATAGGGAATTGCAAGTATAAATTAAATAAAATTTAAAGAAAATAACTTACTAGGGATAGTGGGATATTCTTTCACAAGGGAGTGAGATATGGAGGGGATTGTTGGAAGATGAAACAACTGCCATGTGTTCTTATACATTTATTTCTCTATCTTACTCTTTTTTTTTTTTGAGTTGGCATCTCACTCTGTTGCCCAGGCTGGAATGTGGTGGTACAATCTTGGCTCATAGCAGCCAGGGCCTCCTGGATTCAGGCAATCCTTCTCTCTCAACTTCCCGAGTAGCTGCAACTACAGGTATGTGCCACCATATTTGGCAGATTTTTTGATTTTTGATTTTGTAGAGAAAAGCTATGTTGCCCAGGCTGGTCTTGAACTCCTGGGCTCAAAGAATCCTCTTGCCCTGACCTCCCAAAGTGCTGGGATGATAGGCATGAGCCACCGCACCCAGCCTATACCTCATTTTTTCATTCAACCTCAAAGAAAGTGTGTTTTCACCTATTCAGGTCAAATACTTGTGCACTTAAGACCAGGCTCAACCAATCTCTTCTAGGAAGGGCCCGACTTCTTAAATTTTCTTGTTTTTCCTTCAGCCTTAAGTGCTCTCCTGGCTCCTGAACCTTAGGCTGTTTGCCATTGACACCTCGGCTACCTCCTCTTCCACCCCTAATATCTATACCTGATAGCCAGCACAAGTTAACATTTGTTGCTTGTTCCTTGAACTGAAATTGACTAAGCATCCACTGTGTGCAGGCAATGTGTGAAACCTGCTCCTCTTGTGAAAAGGGCAGCCTACCTTTGCTCATCAGCCCATGGCTCTCTGAATTTTGAGCCCTTCTGCTTATCACATGGGCTTTGCTGACACAGGAAGAAATCTAGGACTGACTCCCACATCTGCTGCTCTGCCTGGCCTTAGGCAAGGTAGCTGGCTTTCTTGAGTCGTGGTCTCCTTAACCTGTACCATGGCCGTGATGACACTTTCCTTGGTCTATTGTAATGAAGTCCAAGATGAAACACAATACAGATGGCTTTAGCCAGAGTTGAGCACGTAAGAGCTCAAGGAGCTGTTGCTTGGGAATCAATGTCCAAAATTCCTTCCAATTCCAAATCCAGCTAACATTTCTCCGTCTTTCTTGTTGGGATCTTTTTGCTTTCTTTCACTCTTGATTACGCCCTTCATCAAAGCTTTCTACCCCCTTGGACTCCATGACAAGTGACTTTCCTGCTTCACCTCATATCTTGTCTCCTCATGGGCTCATTCTCTGCCTGCTGCAGAAATGCTCATTGTCTAAGTCCATTGTTCTCACTCAGAACGTGAGGCTCTTGCTCCCGCCATTTCAAATAACATATTAAACTCATGTAGCCCAAGTCTAGACTTCCAGCCCAATAATCTGTCTTCGAGCTTCAGATTCCTATATCTAACTGTATTCTAGGAAACTCTAATCAGATCTCCCAAAATTGAATCCATCAATTCCCTCCTAAATCATCCCCTTACATTGTCTTTTTTAAAACCTTCATTCAAGCTAGAAATCTGGAGACCTACATTAGACTTCTTCCTCTCATTTCTAACATCCACGTAGCCTTTAGTCTTTTCTAATATCGGTTCTTAAGTATTTCAGCTGTTGGTCCTTTTTCTCCATTTCTATTAACATTTTTCTAGAGTAACTTTTTTTCCCCTGATTATTACACTAACCTGTTGGTCCATCTCTTCTTTCTCAAGTCCCTACTCCACATGCTTACCAAATGAAATTGAGTCACACCACTCCCTGTTATGGGCTGAACTGCGTCCCCTCGTTAGATTGAAATCTCAATTCCCAGAACCTTAGAATATGACTGCATTTAAAGAGAAAGTCTTTACAGCAGTAGTTAAGTTAAAATGAAGCCGCTAGTGAACTCTAATCCAACATGACTGGTATCCTTATAAAAAGAGAAGATGAGGATATAGACAGATCTACAGAGGAAAGGTCCTGTAAAGACATAGAAAGAAGATGGCTACCTACAGCTAAGGAGAAACACCTCAAGAAAAACCAACCATACTGACACCTTGATATTGGACATCCATCCTCCAGAACTGTAAGGAAATAAGTTTCTATTGTTCAGGCCAGCAAGTCTGTGGCACTTTGTTAAGGCAGCCCAGCAAATGAATACTTGCATCCACTCATATTTCCTCAGTAGTTGCCCAGAATACACAAGATATAATCTTTACATAACAACCCCCCATAGTGTGGCACACGTCACATTTGTCTTCTTCTCTGACCACTGTGTGCCATGATGATGCTACATCACAACAACCTTTAGCTGCTTACAGACCCTGCACACACTACATCCCTCACCTCTGCACCTCTGCTACTGCTGTCCTCTTCATCTGGCTGATTTCTCTCTAGTTATTTAGACTCAGCTTAGCCATTTTCTTTCCAGGAAGCCATCGCTACCCAAACTGGTTTTTAAGTCATGCACACAGAATACTTGTAAAGTACAGAAACACAGAAAAAGGGAAAATTGCCATAAGTTTTTAAGTGTAATGTGATTATAACCATTTCATGCTTTTCCTTCTGGCTTTTTAAGGCTTATTTGGTTTACACAATTGAGATATTATTTTATAGGTAATTTTGCATTGCTTTAATTTGATTTGATACTATTCTTTGAGCATTTTTCCATCATTAAGAAAATAATTTTAATGGCTTCATAACGTAGTTCACCATGTTGGCTTACTTTAGTAGATCTGATCGAGTTTCTATAACCAGAAATTCAGAAGATGTAGTTGATCGCTCTGGGGCTTAATAAAGAATGATGCAGTATGCTGACCACCCTTCCAATTTTAGGCCTTTATCTGACCTCTGGATCTGAGACTCTCCTGAAGCTCTTTACGAGGGCCAGTCAATTAAATCTCAATGTATTCTTTCTGTCTAGCACTTGTCCCACCCTCCTATTTTCCCCCAGCTGTCTTTATCTATCTATAGCATAAGAATTCATCTAAACACCAAGTCTTTCAAGCTAGCACCCACTGAGTCGTCCTTGACTTCTCTTTTCCTTCCATCCTTCAATTCAAATTCTATCATTTGCTAAAGTGTTTTGACTTTCTCCTAAGTATACTTTGTATCTTTCCTCTCCATTCTACTACCACTGATTTAAATTTGTTCTAATGGTTTCTAGGCTACCGAAACAGTCTCTAAACCAATCTGTCTGTCTCCAGATTCCTCAATTCCACTTTCCACAGATTTGCTTCATTACCAATTGTTGCCTTTGAAAACTGCAACCCTGAGCAGCCACTCCTTAGCTTAATGTTCTTCAGTGGAACACTGGATCTTTCAAAGCCAAATTCCAAACTGTTGGCATGGCTCTGTACTAGATGTTTTATGTACCCTATGTTCAGTTTTTCTCAGAACTCTCTGGAAGAATGGACAAAACAAGTCCATTTCTTATCACCGCTTCTCAGAGAGAGCAATATTGAGATTGCCATCTATGGTTCTATGTGTCTGATTCCATCCTTAGATTGGAAATTTGGAAGAAAAACTATAAAAACTAAAAATTGATAAAGTGTCTTGAGATCTTTGTAGGTAACACCTGCACTGTAGGTTAAAGGTAGAAAATACATTAAAAGAGAGAGAAGAGATTTTAAAAAACAAGGAACTTGTAATAAAATAATACTTTTTTTTTTTACATTTCTAAATTCCTTTGGCATGGAGGTATATGATAATTTTGTAAGGTTCCCTACAATAAAGCCTATGTTAAACTAATTTATTTATACTGATGTCTCAAAGAGTCTGAAACAAATGTGACATTTTACTCCTACTTTGAGCTTAATGTATATAAACTTTTCAAGGCTTAGTTGATTAACAAATATTGGAAAAACAATTAGTATATTGCTAAAAGCATGAGTTATTCTAAGAATAACTCATGAAATTACAAGCAGTAATCAATAAAGGTATACACTCATCATTTTTAAACATAGAAACTTAATGAAGCCTTGACAGAAAGCAATGCTTTTCAAAGGAACACTAATGTAGAATTGATATTCAGTGCTAACAAATTAATTGTGAAGCTAATTGAGAAGAAACTTTGCTTTGAATAACTCCATTATGAGGCATGGAGGTTATTGTTATGATTTTTATTATGATGCTATTAAAGAATGCTCTGATGTCTTCATTTTATGGGCCACCTGGTGACATTCATCCTTTTAGGGTAGGATAATAGTAAGAAGCTTTAAGAATAAAAGATGATTTTTAAAAAACCCCTCAGCATCAGAAGGTCTGTGTCTGAAAAGTCTGAATGCCATCAGGTCCCAAACTCTGAAAATTCTTTAAGTTCACTTTGGGGGGTGGTCAAAAGATATGCCCGTCCATCATCAAGCCTGCTGCTGAGTTCACACACTGCTAGTTTTCCACTTTTTCTTCAATATTATGCTCCACTTACAGACCTATATCTCTCCCATTTCTGGCTCCTTTGAAAAACCACAGCTACCTTAAAGAAGTCTTGGCCTTAGTGGAAAGAAAGTGGGGAGAAGATTCCATTTCTCTCACCTTCACCATCTATTCTTTTCTTCTTTCAGACCTGATGGTGTAAAAATTAAACAATCACAACAAACTTTTGTCCTTGGAAGACTCACCCTTCTGCACTCTCCATTTCAACTGAGGGTTAGAAATAATAATAGACTACAGCAAAAGCATCCTGTTGAATTTATCAGGTTTCATTCTCTTGTCATTGGAGAATGTGTCAGTCACCTGCCAAATGCCAATTGGCCCACTATTAAAAGTTAGATGAAGTGCCTTCAGACATAATTATTCCTTTCCAAACTTTCCCGCTATCACGAAGTGTTGTTTTCCATTTGGCAGTGCCATGTATGAGCTCTGTTCTCACTCATTACTGCTGACAATTTGAAGTTATGCTGGTCACAGGCAAATTGCCAGATTATTCCTGAGGTGGCTGTTTCTTTCTTTTTTTTCAGTAGCTCTGTCTCTGTCATCTCTATAAAGAACTGTCCTCAGTGGCTCGCTAATTCTGATGCTCTTAAGTTCCTTGACCGTAGGAATCTGGTGGCTTTTCATGTTGATTCCTAAAAGTCCATTTTATCAGCTACCCTTAGCTCTCCTTCTCATAAATAGGCTTCATGGAGCCTAGTATCCAGAACATAGCAGATTTTTAGTGAATATTTGCTGAATATCAAATGCATGTTGTACAGATGGTCAACTGA
This sequence comes from Cephalopachus bancanus, assembly GCA_027257055.1. Lineage (NCBI taxonomy): Eukaryota > Metazoa > Chordata > Mammalia > Primates > Tarsiidae > Cephalopachus > Cephalopachus bancanus. Next base: position 521,973 of record JAPVLO010000433.1, read on the forward strand.
AGCTTCTACTAGAACCATAGCTGGCATGTAAGAACCCGCGATGGTGCCTAGATTACTCCTTTAAGACAAGCAACATTGTTCATTGGAAGTAGAGGAAAGCAGGATGCTCTCTGGTGAAATAACAAGAGGCACCTTATTTTTATGTATGTGGTAATTTTGGTATATACTCATTGTGTCCATCATAGCTAATGGCAGGAAACAACGTTCAGATTGCAAGCAGATGCTGAGACCTTTTCAAGGACCAGTTTATCTTTGTGTCATCATGCTTCTCTTCCCTGAAGATAATAGTCAACTTCCCTAGGGTGGCAATTGTTGCCATAGTCCCAGTTGCCATAGTAAGTCGCAGTCTACATTATACTGCATTTATTGGTTGGTCTAAATATTCAGGCTGCCCTAGCACATGACATGGTGTTCTTTGTATCCAGTGATGAAACAATTATCATCACACTTTTTCTTCTTCCAGTGCAGAATTCCTCTCTAAGGATCTTAATACCCTTCATTTAAAGCAGTGCTTCATCAGTGGTAAAAATCTTGCAAATTGCCTTTTAGTCTAATGATGAAATTGCCATGTTGTTTTATCTTATGACACTTTAAACAATGAATAATCAATAGTTGATGTTCTTTTCTTAACATCAACAAAGAATAAATTCAGTGACCAAATTGCTGAGTTCTCATGGTGCTTGGAATACCCACATGGGCTTCACTAGCTTTCTGTCTGGCCAAATATGCTTGTTCCACACATTCTTTATAGTATATGTTTGAAACAGTGTTGCTGAATATCATTATAGACTTTTACTTTTAATTTTGTCAACAAAATTCATCCATCCATCCATCCATCCATCCATCCATGCAACTATTCTTTCTTTTTCCTTTTTTTCCCTACAGACTTGCTATTGTTCTAGACAATGGAGATAGAAGTATGGAAGACATTCTTTCATAAAGAAACACACAGACCTGTAAAGGATACAATCAAGTAAATAATTTTAGCACGAGTTTTTTTTTTAATTAAATTTTTGCTAAGAGAAACAAAAGAGGGATGGCTGAGCCAGTCTGAGTGGGTTCCAAAGAGGCTTTCTGGAAGAGCTTATCTTCACTGAATCATAAAGGATAACCAAGTAAGCTAATCAATGAGTAGGAAAAGACATATTAGCCAGAGGAATAATATGCACAAAAGCCCAAAGATAAGAGTGTAATTCATGTGACTGGAGCATGTGAGGAGAGGAAGGAGAGGCCGTTGAGAGGCAGGTCACAAAGGGCTGCTATCTTAAAGAGTACAGATACTTTATACTTTATCTTGAATGTCATCGAAATTATTAAGGATTTTAAGGTAGAAAGTGACTTCGAATTTGCACTTTAACTTTGGAAAAAAAGAGTGGAGGGTTGCAATGGTGGGGGCAGAGAAACAGGTGATTTTGATAGCTGAGGCATGAGCTAATGAGAACTGAACTAAAGCAGTGGTACTAGAGAGTACGGAGGAAAAAAGACGAGAGTAATTACTCATGTTGTGATTTCATATTTATTGATGTAATTATTTGATTAATAGTTGTCTCTGATTAAATATAAGCTTCATGCTAAGAAAAACAGGGTTTATTTTTGCCCATCATTTTCCTTATTATTCCTAAAACAATGCCCACTAAGTATTTGTTGAGTAAATGCTCTGAGGAATGGATCATAAAACTGCGTTTATATTAATGCATACTCTGTACTGGGCAGTATATTTGGCAGTTAGGATACAGCGGTAAGCAAACAAGCTAGGCAAGATTTCTATTCTCAAGGAGAAATTTTTAATAAGGGGGAGAGAGAAGCGATAAATAAGAGAATTTGTGACACTACTCAATGTTACACAGAAATTAAAATAGAGCTTTGGGAAAATGCCTGGGATGGGAATGGCGACTTTCAGATTGGAGGGCCATCTAAGACTTTTGTGGGAAGTGACATTTGATTTGAGATTTGGATGATAATAACAGAGTCTGCCTCTGGGGCAGAGAGTTCCAGACAGAAGGAAATGAATAAGCGAATTAGACAGATTTGACAGAACTTGTTGACTGGATGTGTGAGTAAGAAATAGGTCTAAGATGATTCACAGGCTCTAGCAAATGTTACTTCTATTAACTGAGCTTGGGGAGACTGGAGAAAGTACAGATAGTGAGGTAAATGATGAGTTCAGTACTAAAACTGGTGACTTCAAGATACCCATGATGCATTGAAATACAGAGATAATGATTTACTTCTAGCCAGGCTCGGTGGCTCAACCTGTAATCCTGTGCCTTGGGAGGCTGAGGTGAGCGGATTGCCTGAGCCCGCGGGTTTGGAGACCCGCCTGGGCAACTTGGCGAGACCTCATCTCTACAATAAATCAAAAATTAGCCAGGCGTTGTAGCGCGCGCCTGTAGTTCCAGCTACTTGGAAGACTGAGGCGGAAGGATCGCCGGAGCCCAGCAGGTCAAGGCTGCGGTGGCTGGGAGCGGCCACTGCACTCCAGTGTGGGTGACAGAGTGAGACTGCAACTCAAAAAAAAAAATTTACTTTTAAAATACACCTTTTCTTTGAACAAAATATGAGCTGTGACTCTAAAGGATTATTACATTAATGTAATCAGCAGTATCTTCAATTGGCTACATTTTCTGACTCTTCCAAATAACCACTGCTATTCAGAACCAGTAGTTTCTACTCTGAATGCTCAAAATTTTCTGTTAACGTAGACATCCAAAGGTAACATGACTATTACTTATCGGAAGGCATTAACCAGGACTAATTGTTTTCAGGCAGAAATCTGGAAATCCGGGCTTTCTACTGTATCCCTCATTGTAATGATCAGTATAAACACTCAATTTAATTTCTGATTTTCTTGTAAAAATAGTTTCACTCCTGTTGAAAGAAGCCTGATTCTTTTGTGGTCCCACCCACTATTTTCACCTAGTAAAAAACCTCCATATCACATATAAGAACACACTACCAATTCTGCATGTTCATCTTAGATTTGAGAGTCTGATTCAGAGCTGTGTCGTTTGCTGCAAATATCTTTCAGTACTGTCTTGGGCCAAAGACTGTTCGCTTTATGTCACAGTTGAAAAGAGTGATCCTTAGACTTCTTTACTGATGATACTTCTCTGGTTAATTTCGGAAGGTGTTGTGCTGACTAGTGACCATTCAGGGTAGAAAGTGCTCTTTGTGTCCAGACATGCCAGAATGTATACAGCTACTGTGACTTCCCAGTGAAATAGTATCTCAATTGAGAAGGTTCAGCTACAAGTAACTTGACCTCATAAACTTGTCCTGTTCTTCAGATAACTTTTAAAAAGGGTTGGAAAGCTAGACTGTAGTAAAAGGTTTTATCGAGTGTGGGTGGGGCCAGTAGGCACTTATCTCTGCTTGAACTGCAAGAACACCTGTGATTTCCAGCTCCACCACACACAGACACTGTGGGATACAAGGCATAAAAGCGAAGCGTCTCATTTAGGATTAAGATTCTCCATGAATTTCTTCCATCATGGCTATTCTAGCTGGACACTTCCATGGACAGCTGCACCCTGCCGCATTTTTAACTCAATAGCATCAGCTTAATACTGTATACCCCAACAGATATCCTTGAACTTGATTTTCTGCCTCTTTGGATGCACTCAACTTTTATCACCAGTGTTCGCTGGGTTTCTCCTTTTTGGTCTGATTTTTGCTCTTAGCATTTTAAGCTGGACCTGGTAAATTGCTTGCTGTGTCTGACAGGACTCAAACTGTAGATTGAAACTGAGAAGTCTTAAAAGTCAAGTCCATTAAGAGAATTTGTGACTCTCAAGTAGTACTACTAGATTTTTACTGGTACTCTCATTTTTCTAAATCAATATGTTGACACAAGGTCATATTAAGTCTTGTCTGTTGAATTGTTTAAGTATGCCATTTATTGAATTTATCTAAAGAAAATTATTTATGAGAATTATTTAGAAAAATATCAATACTGTTGAAGATGTAGTATATTTTAATGCAAAAACTCATAACTTGCCAATAGCAATGAAATCAATTATATGGTAGCCATTTTTATCTTCTCTATTTGAAGATGCCTTCTGTATACACATAATTAAAACAGAATGTATGCATTTATAAATGTGATTATTCCTATGTACTTTTTCCACTGTAGGTTTTATCTGTGCTATTTTATTATTTACAGTGTGTCTTTTCTTCCTCTTCCCCCCCTTCACCTACTTCTCATCCTGACTTCAACCTCAAGTGATCCAAATACATACTCCTTCATTTATTTTTTTTTCCATAAATTTTAAGATTATTTTATTTAAATAAAAGTCTTTGTAATTCTTAGGGGAGTTCAGTTAAACAAAATATTGAGCGTCTTTAATGAGTTATTTGGGGGAGAAATAACATTTTTATGATATTAAATATTCCTATACAAGAAGTGATATATCTTTTCATTTATTCACATCTTTTTCATTCCTTTCAATAAGAATTTATACTTATCTCTCATAAGCATTTTGTCTTTCTAGTTAAATTTATTCCTAAATATTCCTTAGTTTTTGTTGCTCTTGGGAACAAAATATTTCAGTTTCTCTTTTCAATGCTTTTTTTTCTAGAATTAAAAAAAATTCCTCTTGATAGTCATCTACTTTTGTCTCTAATCATCTCACAAAATACTCTTATTTATTTCAATCGTATAGTAGGTCTCAGATCTGGTAAGTGCGCACAGCATGACTATATGGTTAACAAGAAATATAACTGTTACCATCAGTGATTCTATTCATACTTACAAGTCAGACAGATCTTTGAATGCCTAGCCTACCTTTAAAAGTTGTGCAATGTAGGGCTAGTTGCTCCATCTTCTTAAGTTTTATTTCCTGATCTATAAAATAGGCACTGCTAATGGTACCTATATTATAAGGATATTATGCAAAATAAATATACTAATATATTAAAATTCAGTGACTAGCAGGTATAGAACACTGTGAAATGATGAGATGAGGAGAGTCTCCAGGCAATGTGGAATAAAAACAATCCAAATAAAAGATGCAATAACAGCTGAGTATTCAGCAAAATAGAATCTAACAAAGTATATGTATGTAAGCTAGTAAACTTTTTTTTTTTTTTGAGTTGAAGTCTCACTTTGTCACCCAGACTGGAGTGCAGTGGTCGCTCCTGGCCACTGCAGCCTAGATCTGCTGGGCTCCGGCAATCCTTCCACCTCAGTCTTCCAAGTAGCTGGAACTACAGGCATGCGCTACCACGCCCAGCTAATTTTTTGATTTATTGTAGAGATGAGGTCTCACCAAGTTGCCCAGGCGGGTCTCGAACCCGCGCACTCAGGCAATCCACTCACCTCAGCCTCCCAAGGCACGGGATTACAGGCTGAGCCACCAAGCCCGGCTGCTAGTAAACTTTTTAAAGTTTATAAAACAACAACAAAAAATTTAAAAACCATGATAAGAAAATCGATGTCTTATTCATGTAGACATCATAATAGAAATAAAATGGTAAACTAAGTTTTATGAATTTTGAGAATCAGTGGACAAAATAATTAAGTTAATAAGTTGGCTGTTGTAGAAATAAATATATCCAGTGTAAAAGCTAACATTTAGTTTAATTTAACTTATTAATACAGAAAAATTAATACAGTTCTCCAAATATTAACACATATTATTAAAATCTAAGTTAATTAATCTGGGTAGGTTCTCTAGGAAAGTTTCTCTATAGGGTTCAAATAAACATATCATATTTGTCAGTTAAAATTTTTTTTCCCACTAATTTGAATTCCTTATTCTTTTCTCAACTTTGTTAGTTTTTTGTTTTTTTTTTTAAAGATGTGAGGTACAATCCAGGGTGAGGTATACAAATGTTCATTATGTAAGTACCCTTATTGATGTGTGCCCCTCCCTTCCCTGGCAGTTTCCCTCAATTGTCAATCCTACCCTCCTCCCCTGACAGTTTCCCACTAGCGCCAATCCCTTTCTTACAGTATTATGATAATTGTTCAAGGCCCACTTATGAGTGAGAACATATGGTACTCTGTTCTTTGCTTCTGTGTTGGATCACTGAGTATGATAGACTCTAAATCCATCCAAGTTGCTGTGAAGTCCATATGTTTGTCCTTCTTTATGACTGCATGTGTACCACATTTTTTTATCCAGTCCTGCTTCAATGGGCAGCATGGTTGGTTCCATGTTTTTGCTACTGTGAATAAAGCTGCAACAAACATGTGTGTGCAGGTATCTTTTTTATAGAATGATTTGAGTTCCTCTGGGTATATCCCCAATAGGGGGATTGGATCATATGGAAGGTCAATTTCTAGTTCTTTCAGAAATTTCCACACTGTCTTCCAAAGGGGTTGTACTAGTTTGCATTCCCACCAGCAGTATAGAAGCCTTCCTTTTTCTCCACATCCTCACCAGCATCTGTTGTTGTTTGTTTTAGCAATCATGACCATTCTTACTGGGGTTAGGTGGCATCTCAGTGTGGTTTTGATTTGCATTTCTCTGATGATGAGTAAGGCTGAGCACTTTTTCATGTGTCTATTGGCTGCCTGTATATCTTCTTTGGAGAATCAACTCTGTTAGCTCTTAACAAAAACATAACCTTTGGAGAATTTTTATGATTTTGCTAAGAAAACCTTCTTCATAAGTGATTAATATATGCTTGACAAGAGAAAGAGACTTAAAGAATATCAGAATCCATTAACCCTAATTACCACCAGAACAAAATTTAAAATAATACAAATTCTTGGCTCAACGTATAATAAGCATTTTTACTAACTGACAAAGGAAGACAGGATATTCAAGTTAGCTGTCTGTCAATAGCATATTCGATTTTATAATTTCAAAGTGTCTCTGTAGCATAGGGACTATTATCAGCTTCCATGTTATTGACTAGGGAAATAACATTCAAGGAGATTGAGCAACTTGCCCAACACTGTACAACATTTAAAGGTAGGTTAGGCATTCAAAGATCTGTCAGACTTGTAAGTATGAGTAGAACTCACTGATAGTGACAGTTATATTCCTTGTAAACCATATAAATATACTACATACATTAGCAAATTTGAAGCATCATAGGCTACTGAGACAAATGAGAGTATTTTGCAAGACGGTTGGAGCCAATTTCATACTGGAGTTTCATAAATTAATATAATAAAATATTGATATTACAGATAATACATAGGTATGCAATACTAAAATAGTGTGTTAGAAAACCTACCATTTAAACTTTAAGAATTGCGAAGCATTTACTATCTGCAAACTGAAAAGCATTTAAATTTGTCTTCATTCTGGTTGCAGGAAACTGTCGAAACTCTCAGTGCTGATACCTTTATTAATATAATCCTCATGCACACAAGTGGTACATATGAGTTCACTCTCAGTCAAAACATGCAATATTGTGGTCTGTATATGAAGCAGTGAATGAGGGTTTGGGTTGATCCAGGTAAAAAAATTTTGGGGGGGTTGCTGGGAGCTTAATTCTATTTATGAATGATGACATTTGTTTCCTGATCAGTCACTTGGGGTTAAGAGTAACATTTATTACACAGCTGTCAATTGTTCCTTTCAGCTCTGTCACTACTTGCTTTATATACTTAGGTGCTGATGTTGGGTGTATATATATTTACAGTTGTGACATTTTCCTGTCAAGTTCATCTTTTTATCATTACGTAAGGACCTTCTTTTTCTCTAGAAACAAGAACCCAGGCATTAAGGAAGTTACTAAGAAAAATACAAGGACTCCAAGGACTGTTCCTTGAGAACCAGAGGTCAGATAACTCAGTAAATGCAAAGTGGGCACTAGCACCACGGGCAACTCAGTGTAACTGCTCTGTGACTCGTGGGTTTGTGGGCAAGAGGAGGTGACTCTGAAATCAGTATTTTGGCTGCTGGAGCAGTAGTTTTCTGGCTTTCACTGCGAAGCTGTAGCCGTGAAGCAAAGCAGGCAAAGCAAGGATGGAGAGGATGAACCTTGAACCCGAAGGCCCTGCCAAAACTCTCTGTTCCAAGGAGGAAAGGAAAAAGAGAAACGAGAACATCGGGAGAGGTCGTCTGGTATGGCAAGGCTGCTGTGCCCTGGATGCCCCTTCTCTCTGAGTTGTTTTTATTTCGAGCAAGGACTGCTAAAGTCCTGAGGCCCTCTGAGAAGCTTCCCTGGACTTCTCTTTTGCTCTTTCTCTCTGTCAACTTAACAACCACTTCCATTTATCATGGATCAACTATGCACAAGATACTATTGGGTGTAATGTACGTATTGTATTACATATAATGCCAAGATACATGTTACATGTGGGAGACAAATTTAGAGGGGCTAAAGGACTTGCTCTAAGGTGTGATGCTACTAAGAGGGGAAGGAAATATGGAATCATGTTGGCTCACCCTAAAGTCCAAGTCCTCCACTTGGCCACGATGCTTCTGCTAAAGGTGGGGAACTACAGGCTGAGTTAAGAAAATGAATACAGATTTTCTTTTGTAAGCTTAAAAAAATTGCCAATCGAATTTTTGGTTTTTAATAGTGCAACTATATTTTTAAAATTTGTACTGGATTTTAATAGATTACTTTTTTGCCTTTAAATCATTGGAGATCATCTAACAGCTGTTTTTTCCCCCAAGACCGTATTCATTTTATATTACCTGGTTTTCGAGTAACAACTTCATTCTGTATGAGATTATAAAGACATCTGGATTCCCACTGCACCAGGCTACCCCAAGTAAGTTAGTTTAAAAATAGATAGTTTATAGCATGCCAAAAATTCATATTCCTGTTTCATTTTACTTGTTCGGTAATCTCAAAGTGAAAAATCAGTGGCATTTCCAGATGGAAAAATGTGAAATAAAACAACAGAAGAAGTTTTAGGAAATGACCCTTGTTTCAATTATGTCCAAGTGTCTCAACTTCAAAACAGGCCATAGTTGAAACAGACCTGTGCTGATTTACTTATTTAGCACTTATTTTGTGATAGAATGAGAATAACAAACACAATGAGGATATAACGGAACTTGGTATCATCTATCCAAATCTTTATCAATGAAATGTCTGTCAGGCTTTACAAGGTAGCAAATTTTACTCATGAACCAGTCCTGAATGTGCATCATCATATTTGACTTTAAAAAAAAAAATACTAAGTATCATGCATGTTACTGAAATACAACTATAGCATGAACTGCAGGTTTCTCATTGTTACTCTAAAAGGAAACAGCTACTCACTGTCCTAAATCAACTGAGTTCACGTTTCTTATTCACTTTTTCCCACAGTGTGCTGAGTTTTAGTTCTGCCTTTATCTTGAACTCGACTCTTTACACGTCTCTTCCTTTGAAGACCTGAAAACTTATTTTGAATGCAAAATTTTCTGTCAGGAATTATCCAAAATTATCCAACAGGAAAAAATGGAAAGTGCTAATTTCTTATTGAGAACTCAAGTGGAACAAAATTCCATTAAAATATAATTTTAGTTAGATCACAAATCAAATAATGATCTCTTCAGTATAACAGAACATACTGTTTATCATTCATTAGTTTTCTTCTTTGTTCGTGATACCAACCATATCAGAGGGATACACGACAGTTAGTTGCGTTTGAGTATCAGGGCTGACTTAAATATACTATAAACATTTCCAAGCACAATGCATTTAATAAGCTACAGGAACTTTGTTAAAAGGTTTCTGTAGAAAATTATAATTGCATTATGAGCATTATGAGAGAAGGTGTTTTACATGGTTTGCTTCCCAGGCAACAGCATCTGGCAACCTAGACAAGGCCATATTGCCACGCAATACACCATGCTTTCTTTGGCATCTCTTTCTTGAGAACACATTTTCATTTTACATCACGTTATGGAAATTCATTCCATCTAAAATGTACTACAATACATTTTCTTATAAGGAAACATCATGTAAAAATACACCCAAAGTTGATTTTTTTCACTAGAATTGACAATGTAATCCATTAACTCATTTAAGAAAGCAAAGTCCATGTATAATTCGAGTGTCAATTAGAACCATGTTATTACATTGCCAACATTTTTAAAAACAAAAGACAGTATTAACAATGTGACACCTCCAGTGAATACTCTCCAAGGCGAATGATGAACAAAAAGGCTAAAGGAAGACAAGTGAAATGAGAAGAAATACAGTGAACATGAACGCTTGAGTTATTAATTCATCTACAATCAAGAGTTAGCTGCAGTATGAGAAAATATCGGTTTGGTTTCCTATTCATTTCTGTTCCTTACAGTCAATCAAGTATTCACTAGGTGGCTGTCCGGTGCTTGGCATCAGGCTAGGCACTAAAGCATGCCCTTCCTACTACTCTGCCTGCTTCCATTTAGCAAGCGTTCTCTGAGACTCTTCTGTATGTCCCACACTGTTGCCAATATAAAGATGAACAAATAAGACAGATGTGGCCCTGCCCTTTAACAGTCTACAGTCTTGGGGGTACACAGACAGACAGCAAATTCAGTATAATGTGATGAATACCGTCATCGAGAATGAACAAAACACAATGTCGCAAAGACAAAAGCAAAGCTAAGAGACACTTTATAGAGACGGATGCATTTGGATTGCATGTTAAAGTCTTGCAGTATATCAAAACACTTGAAGACAAATAAAACATTTCTTCCTGACCCTTTCATGTGATCACTTATCCAGACCTCACATCTTAGATCTGGTGGCTCTAGATCCCAGTGACTGCCCCATAGACAATCCTTGCCCCTTCCCCCATTGGGCTTACCTGGCAAAATGCAGCCGCCTTCTAGGCCTGCGAAGTGTCTGCCATTCTGAGGAAGGCCATGCAACTTTGCTATGAGTGCTCCTTCAGATGTATAACCTTAGATCACAAATGTCAGTCAACACTGCTGGAGGATTCTACTACATTAACTACTCCACTCTCTAAAAGGACTGTTGTTTCATGCCTTCTCATGTCTCCTCAAATCTCCAGTATTTTCTACTCAAGCTCAGGTGATGACTCTTCTTCATGCTTCATAGAGAAAATCAAAACAATCTGTTGGGAACATTCTGATTTTTCCACTCTCAGGCCACTAGTGTTTCCCTGTTAGAAGGGTCCCTGCTTCTGTGGCCACTTTCTCCACTTCTGCCATTCTCTTGCCTCCTCAAGCATTTGTTCTGGTAGTTATTTCCCTTCTCTCCTGCATTAGTAATTCCTCTTCTATCGGATCATTTCATCAGCTTGATAGTATACCTTACTGCAATCCATCTTTAAAAAGCAAAAGTCCTTTCTGTGACACTATGTCTCTGTCCTGTTACTGCTGCCTTTTCTCTGCTCCACTTTGCAGATAAACTTGAAGAGATTGTTATTGTTGCCTCCTTTTGCTAATCTCTTTTTTTCTTCAAAAACTCTAATAAGGCCATACGTAATGCACTACTGAAATAGCTCTTATCAAACTCCTATCAATGGTCTACGTCTTGCTAAATGCCAATGCTCATTTTTTCTTTTCCATTTCTCTTGACCTTTCAGGAGCATTTGGAGCAACTGTCTCCTCCCTCCCATATTCTTTCCAGACTTCCGTGGCACTCACTGCATTTGGTTTCTTTCAATTCTCTGACTACTCACCCAGGCTATTCTGTAGCTTCCTTCTCTTCTATGATCAAACCACAAATGTTAAAGCATTCCAGGCTCAGTCCTGGGTCCTCAGAGCTACTCTATTTATGTTCTCTCCCACAATTAGCTTTAATGAATATCATAATTTAAAATACCATCTGCACACCGATGACTCAAGTTTATGCCATCTCTTGAGCAGATCGCTTATGTCTCCAACTGCCCATACTTGCCTGTCTAATAGACATCTCAAGCTCTCCGTTGCCAGCATCAAATTCCTGACTCTTCATCTGCTCCTCTTCAAATGTTTCCATGTCAGACAACTGTGTCACCATACGTTCAGTCAGTCGACCCAAAGCTTTGGAAATGTTTTGGGGTTCCTATCTTTTCATCCTGCATTTTGTCCATTAGCAAGGCTCTACCTCCAAAACAAATCTCAGCTCTTCAGCGAGTGCCAGTCACCAAATGCAGCAAGTGCCACTCACCATCTCCACAGCAGTGACCCTAGGCCAAGCCACCATCATCACTCATCTTCACTATTGCCATCGTCTCCTAATCGGTGTCCCTCTTTCAACTCTGCCTACCTAAGACCCCTTCCTTGCAAAGGGCCAGGTCGATCTTTGTATGCTTAGATCAAACAGCATGTCTGCCTTGCTCAAGCCTCAAAAGTTTTCCAGTCCAATCTGAATATAACCCTAACTTCCCAGCAGAGCTCAAGAGGCAGCTCATCAGTCTTGGCCCACTTTCTTCTCATCCTCCTTCACCTTGCATGCCCCGTGTTCCAACTGCTCTGATCTTTTGCTTCTTGGACAAATCTCCCATGACAAGTATCGTACACCTGCTGTGTATTTTTCCTTGGTTGTTAGTTTTGCTTTTCTCCTTCTTCTATGACTTTATCATTCTCACTATTCAAATCTAGATGCAAATTCTGCTTCTCCAAAATGGACTTCCTTGTCCAGCTTAGCCAAATCAACAAAAACAGCAAAACAAAGAACAAAAAATAATCTAACCTCCCCATAAACACTTGAAAATCCAAACGCTCTGTAAAATCATCCTGATTTCTTATTCACTTATTTATGTTTTATTGCCTGTCCCCCTCCACCATACTTGAAAGTCATTGATGAATGGAGCACCTGTCTCTACTGCCCATTGTTATGTCTGCTGGCACCTAAAATAGCGTCAGACCCCTATTAGGTTCATGATCAATTAAAGTTACTTTTAACTGACTTCCTCATGACACAAAGTGAGAACTTACCAGAGGCACAAACCTTCAGGTTACACTGAGGGAGTAAGTGGGGTGGTGGGAGGAAAGGTGGAGGCCAGACCACGAAGAGTCTTGATGCCACGTTTAGGAGTGTGGACACCGCTGTGTGAGCCGTGGGACGACGAAGATTTTTCATCTCACAAATTTCTCTTAAGTAGATCTTTAGGTACTATATCTTCCTTTTATAAGGCCAAAGCATGTAAATATATTTTAAAATGAACATGTAGATGGATGTAATAACTTACAATATGTCCTTTAAGGTTATACGTAATATAAGAAGTGTTGTTCCTTTTTCTTTTTACAATTGCATGAAACAATTAAGCAAAATTAAGTTTTTGCTTTTAGAAATATATTTAATTTAGAAATGCCTTAATATAATTAGAAGAGTAAATGAATAGCCTTAATAACATTTTAATGTAATTAAAGCACAAAATATTCATTCATCCAAAATACCACCGAGCATTTCCTAAGTAGAAATATTATTCTTTTTAACCAGTTCATGCTGCTTGATATATTCTATCTCATCATTTCAGAATCAACATACATCTAAACAGCTAATGCTTGATAAGAGTAATATCTTTTTAATCTAATTGATTTATTTATAATCTTATTCATAAAATTATGGCTTATTTAATAGCCAGAAAAGACCACTATTGTGTAGTAAATGTAAATAGAAGTTCTATTAAAGTTATGAAAAAAGTTTGAATTTAAAGCAAAAGAATAAAAATACAATATAGTTAGGTAAAGGTTTGGGATCCTTTTGAGTATAAACAATATAAAACTAAACATAAGTAGTTTAGGCAAGAAAGAAATCAAAATTTTTAAAATCCAGGAAAGAACAAACTAAAACCTCATGTTATAAAAAGGAAATGTAAAATATCTATCCAAAGGAATTAGTATCGTGAATATCTTATGTGAATTTTTATTTTTAATATTGTTCAGGCACTAACCTTAAATGTCACAAAATGATGGCAAACTATAGCAATTTAGAAATAGTCCCTTCTCATCTGTTCAACAGAAAAGCAAGTTTTTTAAAGATATATTTTACATACTGAAAGACCTGAAATAACCCTGACTTGAGTAGAGAGCGGAGGCATGAAGAAAGCAGAAAACCCATGAAGAGTTAGATACATTTTAGCTGTTTTAATGTGTTTTATTGAATCACTGTCAATAATAGGGTAGTTGGTTGCTGTTTACACATGAAGTGTCTTTTCTAAAAGTAAAAATTAAAGCAGGGGTGGCAGGGAACTATTTCAAAACATTTTAGTAAAATATATCTGCTGAAATTTAGAGGGTTTGTTTTTTTTTGCACCTACCAGAATACCTTAGAAGGGACTACCTAAAAATCAATTTCCCAGTGTCTGCTGTGTGCCCACCACTGCTGATTCTGTGCCATTACAACATGCATTGCTGGGAAGGGAAAGACTGCTCAGAGTTGCTTACTTGGCCACTGAACCCTGGAGCTGAAGCTTCAGATAGCATGTTTATGACCAAAAAATTAGTATAATGTTTTAGAATATGCCTTCAGCAAACATACTAGATAAAGCATCTTTAGATAAAGAAACTAGATTCATATAGAGACAATAAAGTGAGAACAATAATCCACATGAATGAATTTATTAAAATGTATGAAGATATAATAATGAATACGTGCCCTTCCTAATGCTTGTTGAACATTTTTGTTACTTTCTATCATATGTTTTAGTTTCTAAGTTCAAAATTTACCTAAAGAAGCTATCACATTGGACTTAGAGTCTATAATACTGAGAGATCTTTCACAGAAACAAAGAACTGAGTATCACATGTTCTCACTCATAAGTGGACCTATAGTTTTACAACGATTGTAATACTATAAGAAAAGGAAAGACAGTAGCAGGAAACTGCAGGGGCGTAGAGGGGCGGGGAGGTGGGATTGGCAGTCGTGGGGAAACTGCCTGGGAAAGGGGGGACACACCTCATCAACAAGGGCACCTGCACAATGAATATTTGTATACCTAACCTTGAATTGTACCCCACCATTTTAAAATAAATTTTAAAAAAAAGCTATCAAATTAGGCTTTAAGAATTAATAACTAGCTATTTATAAATATATATTTTTATTTTTATTTTTATTTGAGTTGGGGTCTCACTCTGTCGCCTAGGCTGGAGTGTGGTGGCATGATCATGGCTCACCATAGCCTCAAGATCCTAGGCTCAAGCAATCCTTTCACTTCGCCTCTCAAATAGCTGGGACTACTCTCAAATAGCTGTCACCACATCCGGCTAATTGTTATTTTTTGTAGAGATAAGGTCTCACTATGCTGCCCAGGTTGGTCTTGAACTCCTTGGCTCAAGTGATTCTCCTGCCTCAGCTTTCCAAAGCACTGAGATTACAGGTGTGAGCAGCTGTGCCTTGCCAATTAGATATTTAGTTAAATGTGTATTTGCTTTATATATCTTTATTATAAAAACAATTATCTTCATAAGAGTTTTCATTATAGTACTGCTCGAAAAATAAGAAAGGAGCCGGGCTCGGTGGCTCAGCCTGTAATCCCGCGTCTTTGGGAGGCTGAGGTGAGTGGATTGCCTGAGCCCGCGGGTTCGAGACCCGCCTGGGCAGCTAGACCTCATCTCTACAATAAATCAAAAAAATCAGCCGGGCGTGGTAGCGCGCGCCTGTAGTTCCGGCTACTCGGAAGGCTGAGGCGGAAGGATCGCCCGAGCCCAGTGGGTCGAGGCTGCGATGGCCGGGAGTGGCCACTGCACTGTCCAGTCTGGGCGACAGAGTGAGACTCCAACTCAAAAAAAAAATAAAAATAAAAAAAAAAAGAAAAGAAAAATAAGAAAGGTATATTGGCATTGTACATTATTTTAAAATTTTATTTTAATAAGTAAAATTAAAAATAACACCACTGCCTTTCTGAAAAATAAATTTTTCTGGGATAAAATATATAGCTCATCCCAATCTTTTCTTACTCATACCCATATTTTCTAAGGACTAGAAGACACTAAATTTGTTTAAAAATTTTCCTGGTTGTGTATGATAATAAGCCTTATTTTCATCAACTACTAACTAAAATATATTTTCCAGCTTAAAAGAGATAATAATATGCAGTACGAATAAGGACATTGAGGTTCAGAGAAGGTAAATAACTACTAACTTAGCAACAGAGGCCTTGGAATGCAAAGTATATACCTGCTCAATACATTATGGCTCCGCTCAGGTGAAAAGGAAGACTGCAGGCTAATTATTCTGCAGGAGACTAAGCTTGGAGAGGTTATGAAACAGAAGCCCAGTACTTTCCTCCTCACTCCTGTAGCAGCAGTTTTCATCTTTTGGTAAATTAAGCATCAGGGACCAGATAAGTTATTGATTGACATACTCTGACAACAGTGTTTTGAATACCATGGTGCTGCTTGGTTTTTGTGACCTCTTCCAAGCTATTCGCTGGACTTGACACAACCTTAGCTAACCGTGATATGTTCAACCTAAATTTATGTTGACAGTAAAAAATTTAAAAATTACAATTAGTTCACAAGATTTCCTTTGTGAATCTATGGAAAGCATGTGGTTAATATTTTTAGAAGAGACACTAGTAATGATGGTGTCATAACATATTACAATTTAAAGAATGCTTTGAAATATAGAATGTCATAATTATCACTTACTTCATTTGAATTGAAAATATTGCACCAAGTGAAAAGAAATACCTGATTCTAAGAACAATTCTCTAAAAGCAAAGGGCACTAATATGATTACCTTTTGTTAGCTAACTTTGTATTATTGATTTTGATCAAGATGATCCAGAATGGAATGGTACCACGGGTTTAGCAGAAACACTATGCCTAGTAAATGATACAAATTGGCACAAACATAAAGTAATATGATTATAAAAGTACACAGTATCCAATTATGTATTGTAGTTACAAGACAGAACTACAAAACCAGAGTTAATGGACACATCAAAAAGTCATTCTGTAAGCTGTGCTTCACACTAGAATTATTGCTACAATAGCACTAAGAAATCTACTGATGTATTTCACTGAAATATCTAGTAGAATAGAATAATACCAAGGAGACAAATTCATTAATAGGATACTGAAATGAGAATAGGAAATGACTTAGTCACACTTGTCCAGCTCAGAATACATATTAATTTATAAACTTTTCTTCATTATATTGACATAGATAACAAAAGAAGGGAAAGTTAAAAAAAAAGAAAAAAAAACATGACAAAATCCCTTTAGATAAGCCTGCCTATGAAGTAGTCTTATAAAAAAAAGAACTTCCATAAAAAAACATGTTATTTAGAAATAAATACTTTAGAAATATGAGTGATAATTATGAATATAAAGTATTTATTGCCATTCAAGCTAGAAAAAAATAAATGCACAATACATATACTACTCACAGATGAGGGGGCCAAAAAAACTGGAATTTATTTATAAAAATTTGTGTACTTATTCTTACATGTTTAAACTTCAGTCACCTTCCAAGTATTCTCTGTTTTATGCAATACAAACTGCTCAGAACAGTTCTTCAACTTGTCCGTTTTGATGCCCTTTAGTGTACTTTTCCCTCTAAGGACTTTTTCAACTAGAGTGACAACAAAAAAAGTCATCTCGGGTGAGATCGAGTGAAAATAAAATTTCGCTGCTGCACGTTGTTCATGTAAATCATTCACCATGAAATGGGCAGATGTGTTAGAAGACTAAATAAAAAGATATCCGCTGACGCGGAATGCAGTCTCTCACAATTCTGGTTGGCATACCGATGCTGATGGGCTCCTAGGACACTTCCCTAGTGGGGGAAGCCTAGACTACCAGGGTCCCACCCTCCAAGAAGTAATTATGGTTTTTTGGGATCCCCTTCACATACAGAACTTTTATTACTCAAATACTAATTGTTATAAATATTTAAACATTTTAGTATACAAATGCAAATTCTTCCCCTGCCTGGTATATTTACAAGTGGTTTAGAATTAAGCCAATAATGTTATCTGTGTTGATAATGCTTTTTAACCTCTTTAATCTTTATTTTTAATAATTTATCTTCGAAACATCTTTTTAAAATTTTGTTTTTAGAGACAGGGTCATGCTCTGTTGCCCAGGCTGGAGTGCAGTGGCCTGATCATGACTCATTATAACTTTAAGCTCCAGGGCTCAAGGGATCCTTTCACCTCAACCTCTCAAGTTGCTAGGACTACAGGTGTGTGTCACCACACCTAACTAATTTTTTGAAGAAAGTGTTGTAGAGACTGGTTCTTGCTATGCTGCCCAGGTTGGTTTCAAACTCCTGGCCTCAAGAGATTCCCTTGTCCTAGCCTCTCAAAGCACTGGGTTTACAGTCGTAAGCCACTGCATCCAGCCTGAAAACGTATTTTAAAATAAATTTGTTGTGTCCCCTCTGGCATATTAGAAAAGGGTATAACTCCTGTGAAAAACAGTATGGTAAACTATGGTGAACAGTTTCCTCAAAAAATTAAAAGTTGAACAACCCTATCATCCACTTCTGAGTATGCATTCACAAAAATTGAAATCTGGATCTTGAAGAAATATCCGAATTCTATGTTCACTGCATCATTACTCACAGTAGCCAAGATTTGAAGACAACTCAAATGTCCAACTGTGGATGAATGGATAAAGAAAATGTGGTACCACACAGTGAAATACCATCCAGCCTTTCGGAAGAAGGAAATCCTGCCATCGACGGCAACACTGATGAGTCTGCGAAGTGGCCTAAGCCAGTCACAGCACAAGCACTGCGGGACTGTACTTACACCAGGGATCTGGAAAGGTCATTCAGAGAAACAGAGCAGATGGGTGGCTTCCAGGGACGGGGGCGGGAGGAACGGGAGAGTTGAACTGCCAGTGTGAAGCTTCAGTTATGCAAGATGAGTAACTTTCAGAGGTCTGCCATACAACTTATAGTGCACTGTGCACTTTAAGATTTGTTAAGAGGGTAGATTGCATGTTTGCATGTTCTCACCACAGTAAAAAAAAATTAAAAATAAAATCAAAGAACAGCAATAAAAAGCAAAATAAATTTCTATGTTGAAACTGTCATAAAATTACAGAAAAGTCAAAATCTATACAAAGTACTTTCTTCTGAACTACTTGAGAGCAAACTGCCAATCCAGTGCCCCAAATACTTTTGCGTGTATTTCTTACACACAAACATTATTTTACATGACCAAAGTAGAGCCATCCTAATCAGGAAATGAACAGTGACACATTGCTACCGTCTAATCTTCAGACTCCACTGATGTTTTGTCCATTGTTCCAGTAATGGCCTTTATAACAAAAAAAAACCAGTTCAGAATTACATTTTTTAAAGTCTCTTTAGTCTTCCACAATCTGGAACCATTCCTTAGTCTTTTCTTGACTTTCATGATCTAATATCTCTTACCAATAGTGCTTCATACCTCTGGTTTTAATTTATATGGATATAATTCAAAGTGAATCCTTTTTTCCTAGAATATGTCCAGTTAAGGTATAATATATTGATATCTTCTATGAATATATGTGTGCTATGTATGAGTTTTTAGATATTCACAGAGAAGGAATACTATAACGTTTCTGAGTATTTAGTATGTAGGAAAGGCAATAATGCCTAAGGAACAAAACCATAAACAGAATAGGTACACCATTTACTAGTCATCTGGTACAAATAATTTGGTAGTTTCAAAACATTGTTCATGCTTGTACTTTAAAATATTCCTTTAAATTATTCCTAAATAACTTTTAATGAGGAAAATTCAAAACCTCGGAGATAATAATGAAATATATTCCTATTAACAAACCAAAAGAAAATCTGTTAATAAAATATTTTTGTGGTGCCACAGGTGCTCAGCTTGGACCCTAGGGATTCCCAGGATTCAGAAGCCAAGTGTCATTTTTTTTTCTTCTTTTCTTTTTAATCAACAAACCCCTTCCCTGGGAAGAAGATGCTGGGAGAGACTGACTAAGTAGGGGCTCGTGAGCAAGTGGCCAGGGCCCTCCTGGTGAAGCAGCTGTTGTTTGGTCCCTAGCTCTTCACCTGTCGCAGAAGCCAAGCACCATTTTTTTTTAACTGACAAAAGTCTTCCTGGGAAGAAGCGGCAGGGAGAGACTACCAACTCCAGGCTCTACGTCACCCCTGCAGCAGGAGAGACTGCCGGCTCCAGGCTCTGCCGCACCACTGCAGCCCCTGGCCGGATTCTGGCAGCAAGGGCTACAGAGGGAGTCCAGAGGCAGAGTCCCACCAGAGAAGACGAAAGAGGCACCGGCCACCACCTCGAAAACAGGACAGGAAAGTGCTCTGACTTGCTCGCCACGGAGCAACAGCCTTGCTCTCGGTGACCAGGGGAACAGCTACTCAGGGCTTGATCGTGACCCAGAGGGAATATCCTGAAAACACAAACTCAGGAGAGATGGGACGAGTATGCTAAGTCTCAGACACCCCAGCCCCTACCCTGAGTTGGCCACAGGACAAAAGGCGCGGCCAGAAAAGGGCGAGGAAGAACTCCAAAGAGATCAGTGGCGAGTCTGGGTGGACCCAACCCCACTCCTCCCCAGCAATTCTCTGGACATCAGACACACAAGGCTGGGGCGCAAATGAGAGGGATGAGCCCTGCTGGTACCTGGACGTCAGCTGCAGTAGGAGGACTCCACTCCAGGACAGGCCTGGCTGGAACATCCCTGCCAGTATCTGGGGAAGAGACAATCCCACACCTCACCACCAGAGGGATCCTCCTGACAATAGGAGAGAGGGAGAAGACTGTAGCCCCACCACCCACGCTGCCCCCTCTGCCTTCCCTGGTCCACTCCTGCCGGGAAAGTAAATGAGGTCAAAGCTCTGCAGGAGACAGCAGAGCAGAGAGAAACAATTACAGAACCTGTCACAAGAGGGCAGGGTTTTTTTTTTTTAATTAAAAATTGATTTTTCTTTTTTGTCTGTTAGCATTTCTAATTTTTTAATATTTTTCTTTTGTGCATGAATGTGTATGTGAGGGTTCAATCTACATCCTTCCCTTTTTTTCTCTTTCTGCTTTTGATTTTTGTTTTCTGTTTATGTGTGTATGTGAATGACTGAGTGTTCATCATTCAGTTTGCTGGTTTGTTTTTCTTCTTTTGTTCTTCTCCTTTTTGGTTTAATGAGTGTATAAATATATGTGTTAGCGGCCGATCTGAATTCCTATTTTTTCTTTCTTTCTCTCTTTCTTCTCCATTTATTTTGTGCTGGGTGTGTGTGTGTGTGTGTGTGTGTGTGTGTGTGTGTGTGTTTGGTTTTCCTGTTTTTTTTGGTTGTTGTTCTTTTTTGTTTTGTTTTGCTTTGGTGTGTGTGTGTGTGTGTAGGTGTGAGTGTGTGTGTGTGTGTGTGTGTGTGTGTGTGTGTGTGTGTGTGTGTGTTTTCAACTGGTTTTTCCTTTGGTTTCTGCTTTCATTGTTCAGTGCTTTTTTTAAAAAAATTTTTCTTTAAATTTTTATCCATCTTATTTCATTCTACTTTTCTTTGTTTTCCTCATTACTGTTACTGAATCTTGGACTCGGGGAGTACACACATGTACTGACTGCATCATCATATAGAGTGCTAGAGGGGAGTAGACCTCAGGGAACCCATACCACAGTCAGTGAACACTGATCTGCAAGTAGTTTCTAAATCCTAGCTCCCTATCCTCCACTCTTTTAACTCTCAAAATTACAAGAGACAGCAAAGCTTCCCACCCACAGTCCTGTTTCAAAATAGAACAAAACCAGAGCCCTGGTGAGGGAAGAATAGATAGCTGAGGAAACATCGTAAGTGAAAGCCCATCCCACTATCACTAAATAATGCAACTAAAGAGAAAAGAAAGAGATCTGCCACAAATGAGGAAAAACTAAAGAAAGACCACAGACAATTTCCATTGTAGCAAAGAGAAAATGCTGGAAAAATCAGACTACAGAGTCCAAACAATCAAAGTCACCAATGATTGTCCCCAGAATATAACAGGGATTAGGGAATGGATGGAAAGAGTGAATAAGACTCAAGAAAGACAAGATGCAACACTGAAAGGACTTGTAACACACATTTTGGCCATAAAAAATTTCATCCAGGAAATAAATAACAAGATGGCAAGCATGGAAAGCAGGATTAATGAAGCAGAAGGAAGAGTCTCAGAACTTGAACACCAGAACATGGAATTAACCCAAACTGTACAAAACATAGAAAGAAAGCTCAGAAAGAAAGAACAAGGCCTACAAGTGATGTGTGATTATATCAGCAGGCCAAACCTATGCCTGATTAGTATCCCAGAAGAAGAAATGGGAAATGGAGAACACCTTGGAACAAGTATACCAGGAGGTTATCTGAGAAAACTTTCTCCGTTTCATCTGAGGTGTGACCAGCCAAACAAAAGAGATACAGAGAACTTCCACAAGACATCAAATGAGAAGACCAATCCCTAGACACATAGCTATTCACCTACACAGAGAAGGCACAAAAGAAAAAAATCCTAAAGGCAGCAAAAGAGAAAGGTCAGACTACCTACCAGGGAAAACCAATCAGAATAGCAGCAGACCTATTGGCAGAAACACTACAAGCAAGAAGGGGCTATGCTTAAAGAAGGACACACATATGAACTTCACAGCAATTTGGATGGATTTAGGGTCCATAATACTCAGTGATCTATCACAAAAACAAAGAACAGAGCACCACATGTTGTCACTCATAAGCAGACCTTGAACATTTACCATAATACTATAAGAAAGGGTTTGGCAGTAGTGGGAAGCTGCCAGAGAAGGGGGGTGGGATTGGCAGTGATGGGAATCTGCCTGGGGAAGGGGGGACACACCTCACTAACAAGGGCACCTGCATCATGAACATTTGTATACCTAACCTTGACTTGTACCCCACATCTTTAAGATTACAATTTAAAAAAATAAAATATTTTATTCTTGAGTGAATATACAAGATACAGTTATAGGCTTTTAAATACCCATTTGACAAACTTGGTCATTAATGCTGGGAAGGCCCTCTTTTTTTGGTTATTTTTCATAGTACACTAGGTATTCTGATGTGGCTCATTTTACATGGAAAGTCAAATATTCTACTTCTAGTTGAAAATAAAAATGTGAAAATTCACAATGGGTCACAAATATATTGAAGATAGATACAATCTGAATTAGAATTAATACTTTTCTATACTCTATGGCTTTTCTCAGAGTCTCAGAATGGCCCAAGCCCCAAAAGAGGTGGTCACTACTTCAAACTCATCTCTCCAATCTGAACTCCTTACAGCTCTTAGTGTGTGTCATCTACCAAACTCATTCATTTTCCCCATTTTGAATATATTCCTCAGACTTAGTCTATTCTACTGATATTGCCCCAGAAATCCTGCTAAAACATGTGAAACATTCCTTTTACTCAGTGTTTTATGTCAACTGACTGAGGTGTCACGTTTCATGCCTTGTGTATCAGAAGGCAGAACAGCCAGGAACATCAATGTTAGCTTAATCTGTTTCCTTTTCTTCATATTACTCCATAGTTTTGTAATTATCACATTTGCATGTATATATTTTAGGTCTAGTTGAAACAAAGTTATTCACAGTCAGCAAACTATTAACTTTAAAGAATTAGAAAAATTATTCTCACAAATATGGAATAGCTTTAAGGATAAAACTCACCATTACTACTAAAGATTTATATGCTGTTATGCTACTTCTGTGGAAATGGTTTCTAAATTTCACTAAAGAAAATTGCTCTCATTCTTTCATTTTTATCTTGACTTATGTTTTGTTTCTTGTCTAAATATGTCATTTCATAAAATTCAAATAAAGAAATGCTGTTTTGGAGTTGTATTTAGTTGCTATAAATATTAATTTTATCATTTGAAGTTCTTTTCCTCCCTTGTTATATTTAACTATGTCTAATTTGAAGTCATCTGACAGAGAGAGAGAGAATGTGAATGCATGTAGGTTTAAAATTCAAGGCTGGACTATATCAGCCATTGAGAAACCCCAGTGATTTGTCCTTGTTTGTCCTTGTCTGAGCTCATGATGCTTACCAAAGACTCATCTGATGATAATGCTCAGCTTCCTGTCTAGTTGTGTACAGGAAAAACAATCAAGCAATAGGAAATGTCCAGGTCACAAAGCAGACACTTCTCATTATGAATCCAAAGATCAGCATTCTGGTGTGTCTACTGAATACTTGCCATTTTCCAGGCACTGTTTTAGGCACTGGAGAGTTGGCAATAACAACACAGTAGAAAATGTTTCCCTGGTGGTGCTAACACTCTCTTGAGGAGGTAATCTCTGAGTAAACAAGAAGCTAAAATAATTCAGAAAGCCACAAGTGCCATGAAGAAAATAAAACAGAAATAGTATAAAGACAAAGAAAGGACAATTGTATGTGACATGATTAGGGGCGACCCTGACAAAGCATTATCTGAAGAAAGACATGAATCCTAAGGAAGACCTAACCATAAAAAGATGTCTGGTAAGATAATTCTAGACAGTGAAAGACTCCAGAATGGCAGCTTTTGTTCAAGAGGAACACCAGCATAGCTGAAGAGTTCTGGAAAATAAGGATGTGTGTGAGTCAGCCTCCTGTATCTCATGCATTGGGTGTACTGTCAACTTTGAATTTTTAGACCTGTGTGGCAGGAACCTCTATAACAATCTCTAATAATTCCTGCCTTCTGGTATTCACTCTTGTTGCTCTCCTTCATACTGTACAAAATTTGGTTTCTGTGACCAAAAGTATGTCACTTCTGAAATTAGATTATAAAAAACCTAAGTCTTTGTCTAAGATTCTCGTCTCTCTATCTCTCTCTCTCTCTCTCTCTCTCTCTCTCTCACACACACACACACACACACACACACACACACACACACACACACACACACACACACACTTGCTTGGGGGGAAGCAAGCTGCCAAATTGAGAGCAAACCTTTAGAAAAGCCCATGTGGTAGAGAACAGAATCCTCCATACCATAGCCAGTGAGAAACCCACTTGCCAGCCAGACTTCACTTTAGAGGTAAAGTCCAAGTCTTGCCAAGCCCTCCAGTCATTGGAGCTGGTTCACAGCTTGACTGCAACCTTGTGAGACACCCTGAGACAGAACTACTGAGAGTTCAGCCTCTCCTGGATCCCTGACCTTGAGATACTCTTATACACACAAATAAAGAAGGAATTAATAAACAGACAAACAAAAGCTTGGTTTTTCCTTGACATTTAAAATTCATTTAAGCTTTATCATTCACATATTTTCTGATTATACCTAAAAAAAAACATAATTAAAAGAATAAGTCAGCCGGGCTCGGTGGCTCAGCCTGTAATCCCGCGCCTTTGGGAGGCTGAGGTGAGTGGATTGCCTGAGCCTGCGGGTTCGAGACCCACCTGGGCAGCGAGACCTCATCTCTACAATAAATCAAAAAATCAGCCGGGCGTGGTAGCGCATGCCTGTAATTCCGGCTACTCAGAAGGCTGAGGCGGAAGGACAGCCGGAGCCCAGCAGGTCGAGGCTGCGGTGGCCGGGAGCGGCCACTGCACTCTAGTCTGGGCGACAGAGTGAGACTCCAACTCAAAACAAACAAACAAACAAACAAACAAACAAAAAAAGAATAAGTCTCCCATGAGAAAAAAATTGTGTCATGGAATCTAAAGGGGCTTTTTTTTGTGTGCAATCTAGTTCCCCCCCATATGTTCAATGTCCTCAATTACTATACATAATCAAGAGTTGACTGTTTCAGTGATTTTTAAGCAAAAGGGTATCCATGGAATTTAATTTTGTCATTCCTTGATGTATCATAAAGAAACATTGTAGGAAAATTTATAATACTAACTTCTATTTGCAACTGAAAACATAGTTCCACCAAAATGTCTATCAGTTTGGTTAAAGAATATGCATTTTTATGTATGTTATATTAGAATTCTTACATTCTTTTACTTTTTTCACACATTGCCAGGCATATACACTTAAGACAAAAGATGAAAAGAAGAGAAAAATCACGGGAGGTCCAGTATCTTGTTTGTAACTCTGAAAGAATAGTAAGTTATCTCTTCTCAGAGTAGCTTTTCCTAAAACTATAATTTTAGTTTTATTTTCATTGGAAGTACAAAATAAAGAATAGTAGAAAGTTCTCACATAGCTCTAAGTTACAGGTTTAGATTGGCAATCAAAAGTTATAATACATAGTGAAAACAGTTTATTTTCATTCAAGGCAGAACTTCTTTTCACAATTCTCATTCTATAGACACAAAAACTGAAATAAAATTCTCCATATTTTATGGCTTTATTTGGCTCTTTAGATTTTGTCTGTAAATTATAAAATGAATGTACTAGATTACAAATAACTTTGAAAATGTTTTATAAAATGTAAAATCTGTAACAGTTATACAAGTTATATACCAGTGAGAACCAGCACCATTTCTAATAGGTCTTTAAATCTTTTCCTATACCCAAAATAGTTTTTGCATATTATTCTACTTATTTTAATTGTTTAATACTGGGTCACAGTTTCAAAGCCTACAGAATACCCATGCACCAACTGTTATTATTATTGCTACCCCTTACTCTGAATTATTGATACAGCTATTTAATATAAAGCCTACATTATCAGTGTATGTCAGGTTTTGATTTATATCTAAAACATATTTTTAAAATACATATTTAAAAACCTGACAATCTATGTCAGGTTTATTTTGTATTTCAAATCAAAGTCATTATTTGAGAGCAGAGAGAGAAGGATTCCCTTCCATACACTCAGTATTTTCTCCTTGACCTACATGTCCCCATCTAGATGAAGGAGACAACTGCTCTTTAATCTTGGTTTAGCTTCTACCTGACCATGTTTCCACTTTCTTTAAATGTGGCAAACACAAACATCAGGGATAAGAGCAGTGGCGCTAGCTGAGTTTAAGGGAGAGTAACACTTAAACCGCTAACATTCTCAACCATGTTTCCACCTGTATTATTGATGCCCCCAACCTGGGAAATACCTTGGGTTAGGCACATGCATGATGATGCAGCATGGAGAAAGGCATTACTCAAAAATGAAGGCTGTCACAATGAAGAGACGTTTATACCTTTGCATGCTCTCTCCTTGTCTTCCTCTTTCAGAGGAGTAAGTAGATGAGTTTATTTATGTACATATTTAAATGGAATCAGTATCATTATTGAAATCATTGCAGTATTGAATATCATTTTCATTATATTGCAATGATAAAATTTTCATACATAATATCAAGGTATTTTATTGATATATTGCTTAAAAAATAAAATTTATTCTAGATTGCTAAGGAACATTATTTAAAAAGTAAAAAATAAGATAAAGTCTTGGTTCAGCAGAGAAATGTCAGTAAGTCCTGCATGAAAAATTAATCCTTGTACTCAATACTTTTCTGTAATACTGGAGAAGGGTAATAATAGCAACATAGTACCTTCAATATTTTAATCATAACATGTACAAGTCATACTGACTTATTTGAGTAAAAAGTCTCCTTTTAAATCATTTTTGACTTTCAACAATAATTATTTCTGTACAACACAAAATTCTATTGTTACACATGAAGACGGCAAAGCAGGATGAGGCAAGCATTTTGTTAAATTAACATTGCATAGCATTTTGAGAATTCGTTTTTACTTCAAAATACCCTGTAATTTCATACAAGTGATATTTTAAATAGGTTAGTAAAAATAAATAATTTTCAAGAAAAAAAAAATATATAATATTTCCCCCACAAGTAAAAATAGGATCTCATGGAAATTTTTAAATTTTTTACTGGAAATTTCTGGCATATCCTTGATTTAAAAACTAAAAAATAACACAATCGCCGGGCTCGGTGGCTCAGCCTGTAATCCCGTGCCTTTGGGAGGCTGAGGTGAGTGAATTGCCTGAGCCTGCGGGTTCGAGACCCAGCTGGGCAGCAAGACCTCACCTCTACAATAAATAAAAAAATCAGCCGGGCGTGATAGCGCGGGCCTGTAGTTTCGGCTACTTGGAAGGCTGAGGCGGAAGGATCGCCGGAGCCCAGCAGGTCGAGGCTGCGGTAGCCGGGAGCGGCCACTGCACTCCAGTCTGGGCAACAGAGTGAGACTCCAACTCAAAAAAATAAATAAATAAAAATAAAAAAAACACAATCTATAAATTAACTTGCAGAATTAAGCATCCCATTAGATGGAACCTTGTGAAATTGTTGTTTTTCAACCATAAAAATTACAATTTCATATGTTTTAGTGTAATAGTTTCCTGATGTGTATCTTCAGCCAAGTAAAAAACCTTGAAGCTACAGCTTTTTTTTTTATTTGAAGCTACAGCTTTATAAGGCAGGATAGATTCTTATTTAATATGATTCTAGTGTACCATACTTTTTAGCCTTTAGAAAATTTTAAAGAATAATTAACTCATTCAAAACGGCAAACATAGCCAAAAAGAAAAAAAAGTACTCATTTTTCCAACTAGTGAAAAATCACAATTCAAAATTTAGAAAACAAACATTCACTTACTTTGGTAGAGTTTTCAAGTGATTTTCTCTTAACTCCAAAATCCTCAATTTGACAAGTCTATAGAAATAAATTTTGAAAATTACTTCTTAGTACTTCTTTATAAAAACAGTCCTTTAAAATAAGGTAAACTATCATTATTGTTATCCAAAAACTATGTCCAAACATTTTCTTACTATGATTACAGATTTTAAAAAAATATACAAATTAATTATAAGTAGGGCTGCATCAACATCGGGAAATTATTAACATTCACTTTTCTAATAATAGTTAGATAAGACATCTCTGAGTCCCTGCCTTCTGAATTTCATGTTTTATAAAAATATATTCACTGTTGTTTAATTTCATGCATTAAACAGATTATCAAATACATATAAATACCAGGTGCAGTGTTCACTGAAATATGGCAATAATTTCCCTCACGAGACTGCAAATGAATTTGAAAAGCAAATAGTACTTGTATATCATGGAGGTAAAAACTTGTACTCTGTGGTAAGATATATATGGGTGAAATATTCTGTCTCTGGGCAAACTAATCAATACCTCCTAACTTCAGTTTCCTCATCGATAATGTGTGATAACAGTACCAAATTTATAGTGTTTTGAAGATTAAATGATCCAATAAATGTAAAGCAAAATTTTTGTTACATCATAAGTTTTAATAAATAGTAGCTTATATTATTTTCATGAAATATACAATAGAAGAAGTGTGGTTACAGACCACATTTCATGGACTCTAAGGTGCACATTTTAACATTTATGAAAAGGACAGGCATTTAAAAATCTTTGGCATCATCTGTCCTGTGACAAGGCTGGGCTTGGGAAATCATGTGAGGAGCATGAGAGATTCATAGCTTCTCTTGCTTGGCTGATAATGGTGATGAGGGATGCATTCCACACTGAGTCTCGTTAAATTTTGCAGTCTAGGGCACACTACTGTTTCTCATGTCAAGACTGAACTTTAAAATGTACTCAGATGAGATTAATATCTTTAGAATAAATATTAATTGGCTTCTCTGAATTCTTTTTTTTTTTTTTTTGAGTTGGGGGTCTCACTCGGTCACCCAAGCTAGAGTGCAGTGGCACAATCATGGCTCACCACAGTCTCAATTTCCTGGGCTCAGGCGATGCTTCTGCCTCAGCCTCCCTACTACCTGGGACTATGGGCATGTGCCACCATGCCTGAATAATTTTTTGATTTTTTTTTTTTAAGAGAAGAGGTCTCACTATGCTGCCTAAGTTGGTCTCCAACTCCTGACTTCAAGCAATTCTCCAGCCTCAGTTACCCAAAGTATTGGGATTACACGTGTGGGTCACAGTACACAGACTGTAATCATTTTAGACTCTAAGAATTCTAAGATGATGAATTATATTTATTTAAAAGGTACTGAGATGTACCTTGATTGTTTTTATCCCTTAATATTAGCCCGACTTGGATTCTCTGAATTCTTAGTGTTTTGGAGAATATTTAACTATGTGAAGTTCTTCACCTACAATCTCCTCAGCCTTTCTCTTGGTATTTATCCGGGTCACTTTCCTTTTTCTTTTCTTTTTTTTTTTTTTGTCTTCTATCAAGTTTCCAATTCAATTTTAATCTTATAATTGTCAATCCCTATATGAAATTAAGTCATTCAGTTTTTCAGAGCATGGGTATATTGCCAGCAAAGGAGATATCTTAATCATTTGTATCCCAAATCATCTCAACAATTTGTACTAGTGTGCTGCTTTGTGATTATTTTTGGCTTTTAGAAGTACAGAACCTCAGGTTTTGGAAAGGATCTTAAGTGTCCTTTTGTTAAATTACCCAGCTGAAGGTTACAGAACTTTTTAGATAATAATAGTAATACAGAGCACTTTTGGCAGACAACTTGAGCAAAATTAAATTCTAGTTCCAAGTGAATTTGGTATTGATATTATGTTTTTCATTTGCCCAAATCTCTTCCTCACAAGACTACTTAAAGATAATTGACAAAACTTCAAGACAAAAAAGTGTCTTAGTGTAATAATTAAACATTTTCTATTTGATAAATCAAAAGCAAATTGTATTATGGTCAGTAACAGAAGGACAGTGTTAGTTTATATGGTGAAGTGCCAATGCTTTTAGAAGCCTGTCAAATGATCTTTTGAAGCTCTGTGGATTTAAAACTGCCCAAGCATATGGTATTTGTAAGTGTTGTGATTTCATATTGTCACTTTGACATGTATTAGATTTATTATTTGTGAAGATAAATATTTTTCATGTGTTCACTGGCCATTTATATG
This sequence comes from Cephalopachus bancanus, assembly GCA_027257055.1. Classification (NCBI taxonomy): domain Eukaryota; kingdom Metazoa; phylum Chordata; class Mammalia; order Primates; family Tarsiidae; genus Cephalopachus; species Cephalopachus bancanus. The sequence continues at coordinate 552,473 of JAPVLO010000433.1, forward strand.
CAAAAATTAGGGAATCTGGAAAACGTTAATGTGTTTTCAGTATATAAATGGAAGCTGCCACGTGTTAAGTGACTTGATATTTTCCACTGAGTTCCTAATATCTGTTAGTATCTTCTATCAACAGATAGGTGTTGAGTTATGCTCAGGCTATTATTTGAACAGTTTCAAGGATGACTCCTTAAATCAAAGCACTTGGTTATGAATCTAAAATGTCCTAGCTTCTAAGATATACCTATTGTACAAAACAGTTCATTGCAGATATCGGGAAAATACTGTAAGAATATCAAGACGAAAATAAAAATTACCCATATTTTTACTTTTAAGTAATCAGTCTTTTGTCTTACATACATTCATATTCATGGAAACATAGTTTATATATATTGTTATAATACACTTTTAGACTTACCTTATCATAGGAATAAAAAAAATTTACCCAATGCATTATTAATTACTACATAGCACTGTCGTGTGGATGAACCATAATTAACCAATCTTCTGTCTAATCAATCTTATAGACACATGTGTGACTCCTTTTATCCACAATGTATGTAGCAATAAATAAACTTGCCTATAAATCCTAGCATGATACCTGAAGATAATATGAGGAGTTCTAGGAATGAATTACGAATGGTTGCAAACACTTCAGAGCTTTTGAAAGCATGACCCTGCACGAAGGTCGCAACAGTCTCCCATCCCAGTAGCAGACCATGAGGCCATTTCTGTCTTCACACTCTAGAAATAGTTTTTGCAATGTGCTAAAACAGAAAGACTTTATATTGTCACTTTGACATGTATTAGATTTATTATTTGTGAAGATAAATATTTTTCACGTGTTCACTGGCCATTTACATAAATATAAATTGCTTGTGCTTGTCATGTGCCCATTTTCCCACAAGATATTTTTCATATTAATTTGTAAGAATTATTTATATGTTAAAGATACAAATAATTTGTTTTTCATATATAATTAAATATTTTCCCATTTTATTGTTTTACTTAAATTATTTGTTTTCTGATATTAGTTTATTTTAAAAGTATTTAGGCCATCAAATTGATCTATCCATTTTTGATATTCTTTTTTTGCATCTATGGCTATAAAGGTGCAGATAATTTCTGACTTCATTTTTCTGGCTTCATTATTTTTCCTCAAAGTTTTCAGACAAAGTTTATTAGAGAAAGAAGAGAGACAAGAAAGGAAGACTATGCCAGAGCCAGCATGGGCAAAAGGAACTGCCAGCTTTATTTTCTATATTCAATTTTTTAATCTATCAGGAATTTGTTTGATTATGAATGCCATGTTAAGATCTACTATTACTTCATGTTCTGCAAAATTTCATTGATTAAATTCTCATTTACTGAGTAATAATGAGGCCTGTCTTTAATCACAACTGTCACTATTGAAGTGTCCTCTACTATTGGTAAAGCACTTATGTAGGGGGAAATAAATTGCATAATTTAAATTTCTTATTCCTACCTTCCAAAATTGGCTGGAAGAAATTCAAGAAAGGCGTCGTTCAGGTAGAGTTGGGTCAGGTTTAAAAGCTGTGTGAAGCCGTCAGGGAGTCTGAAAAAGGAGTTAAAGTTTTAGTTACTGCATTGCTGTTGCTACAGAAACAGGACAAAAATATATATCTCCGAGGAGAAAAAAATAAAAATGCAATACATTTTCCAACTCTCCTTTGGTATTATAAAAATGAAAGAATTTATTGAGCATGCTGTTACAGCTTGAAAATTTTGCCTGTTATTAAAATAAATGGCATTTACCCACCTTCACACTGCTCTCCCTACACTGAAATATATGCCACTGCTAAAATCAGCGACATCATCTCTTACTGCTGGCATCACCTTGTGTACACCGGCCAAGACATTTTTAGTGTAAATCTCAAGTTATATTGCCTGTTTTGTGATTTTAAAATTAATGTTGACTTTCAGTAGAATATTCACATAGTCAGACCAGACAAGAATATCTGCTATTTCACTTAATCAGCAAAACTTGTCCATGATTTGTTACAGAGATGACTAAAGCTGCCTATATGAAAAGAGAAGTAATGTGTTGTCCCTCAACTGATAATTTTTTAAAATGAGACTTATCATCTATGTATATCATGATTTAAATTGGTTTAATTCACATTTATTAAAAATGAGCAAGAACATCGAAAATATAATGAAATAAAAGAATAAAGTTATAAGAGGCATTGAAAACTGAGAAAATATCCTTTGCAAGAATTTTATAAACTAGATGAAATAATTATTGAAATATTAAATCTCGTTCATTAAAAATACTGAAGTCAAGGATTTTCCAGGTGACTTTTTAGAAGGATATTGCATTTTTTCCTATAAATAAACTTCTATTTAAACATTCTTATGCCTGTATCTATCATCTTGTCCGGACTATGTTCTTTAACAAAATACTTTCAGAAAGCATTTAAATTTGTCCTCTTCTCAAACTATGACCCATCTTCCTCCTTGCATTTACTGCCAAAATTATTTAAAGAGCTGTCTACATTGCTTTTACAACTACTCAAGCCATTGTTCTCTGGCACCCGCCTGACTCTGTTACTGAAAATGCACTCGTCAAAGCCTCCCAACAACCTCTTAAGCCCCCGATTGATCCCATTAGCCTCATTTCATTTTGTATCCCACGCTGCCTAACAACAGTTGCCTTCGTGGCCTGTTCTCTCCTTTGCGTCTAGTACAAAAGTTTTCCTGCTTCTCCTCTTCTCCTGGGACATTGTGTCTGATTTTCATTCCATGCTTTTCTTCCTCTGTCCAGTCTTTTGTTATAAAATGTGATATAAATACATATTTATATATACATACTATTAGATAGACAGACAGACAGATAGGGTACCCACAATAGAATGAAGAAATAGAATCAGTATCTTTGAAAACCTCTGGATGTCCCTCTCTGACTATATCTTCCTATATGCCCCACACATTCCAGAATGATGTTTACTATTCTGCTTCTTAAACAGCTTTATTACAACACTTTAATTTCCTAAAACATAACATGTTGTGCGATCTGCATGTTTCTGAACATTATATTAACCAAATAGTTCTGTGGTCATTGCCCTGAAGCTTTTAAAAATCAGCATTAGATTTTTGAAATTCATCCATTTTGATGTGAATGGTTGACCGTCATAGCACAGAATTCCATTATGTTAACATAAATACACAACTTATTTGCCATTTTCCTTCTAATGAACATTAGATTGCTTCCAGCATTTTGTTTTGCTATTACAAACATTTCTTCTGTGGATATTTCTGGATATATATAATGGTGAACATTTACAAGAGATTACCTAAATTATATCCTTACAAATGGCATCCTATTACTGGGTAATAGGAAATTCAAGTCTAAGTTTACTAGATGTAACCAAATTTTATTTAGAATAGTTCCACCTATTTGTAACTAAACATCAGTGTATAAGAACTTTGTTTTTCTACAAACTTCTTAACGTTTGGTTTTGCTAGCATTTTTTGTTTTTCCATTTTGGTGAATGTAAAAATAATCATCACTAGTTATGAACATAAGATTATTGACAACGTGTGCTTCCTCTTCTGTGAAACAGGTGATTACTTATTCTGCCCATTTTTCTGTTGGTGCCCTGCCACATCCCCTGCCTTTAACAACTCCTGATCGCCTGCCCCTGTTCCCTGAGTGAAGCCTGCTCTCTTCATATACCTGGGGAGACACAGTTCCAGGGAATTAACAATCCTTTCCAAAACAGTCCTCCACTAGTAACTAGCAGGAATAGAAGTACGTCCGCTCCCTCTCTCATTAAGTTTGATGACACTGTGGTATGTGTTTTATATAGTTTTCCGGAAGTGTCCAGAGAAATCAAGATCCAGTGGTCCATACAAGTAAACAGTTAGAATACACACCCTCAACAAATATTTCCTGGAATCGTCTCCTAAATATACCACTTGTATTCTTTTTTAACATCTTTTTTCTGAAGAGTACAGACTAAACACAATATTTTTGTACTGATTTACAGCAATTCTTGACACATTCTCAGTAATAGGTCCTCACAATGTTGTTGGTAGGCTCTAGGAAACAGCAACTTAAGGTGGAACAGGTATAACAAAATAATTTTTCCCTTCCATCAACGTTGTAAGAAAACAGCTTTGAAGGAAATGGTATCTGAGGATCTGCTGAATGTTGTTTTGCTTAAAGTCACAGTTGCCAAGGACTTACCAACAACATTAAGTGAGGATTTCCTGTATACCAATCTGATATTGGCTATTTTTGCTGCAAAACATATTGTTCTAGTTTGTATTTTGCAGTTGAATTGTTGGAAATGGCTTCTTAGAGGGTGTTTCCATAAGTTTGATCTTAACAGAGATGAGATTCATGAAAATAGAAAAGAGAGAGAAAGGAGACAGGGGAAGAATGAGAGTTTTTATAATGTAGTGGTAAGAGGACACCTGAGATGGAAGACAAAGAGACAGTGAGCTCTGGAGTGAATACTTTATATGAGAGTATCAAGAGTTAAAATTGAGAATATCAGCAGAGCATAAGACTTAGAGGCCTTGAATGCTCAACTCAAAGATTTGAATTTGATCTTATAGTATTAATAAAAAGATCTATGATAGGTTAATAATCTTCTCTATGTTTTCCTTTGCTGTAATGCATTATAGGTCATATCCTAACAATGCAAGAGTTTTTATGATAATGGGAACAGATATTAAATACATTTCAATTGAAATTTAACTAATATTTTACTTTGATATCTTGTAGGTTCCCATAGTCATTCAAAAGAAGTTATTATGTATAATTTTTCAAAAAATATCAATATGATACATGCAAAGAAGTATGTTAAAACCATTAATCTGACAACTGACTGTAAAATATTCACTACTGATAAGTTAAAAAGGCTTTAAAATATTAATTTTCCAGTTATAGGAACATTGTTTCATACATGTTTAAGCTATCCAGCTTTCCTTAGGCCACTATTCTCCTTATATATGCAATAAGTGACATTGTACAGTTTATTTGATCAAAAATATATTTATTTATTGCTTTTCCTCTTGTGATGCTTATGCCCTAGAAGAATCTGATTGATTATATAGAACACTTATTTTAGGGTTTAAGGATTGACCACATTTTATAAATTTCAGTTGCACTATTGAGCCATCTAAAAATAGGTTACATGAAAAAACAGCATACAGTAAGAGAGTTTTTTCTGTCTGGTTATAATAAAAGATGTACTGACATTTATATTAAAATTTTTTTCTGAAAAATACAGAGTTAAGGGTATAATAATATAGTATGTCTTAATAGCAAAAATATTTTTATTTCAATTTACTTCAACACAAATTTATTGGTCACTCTTCATTTAGATTCAAAATCAATGTCTTCTTCATTTTCCTTATAATAGTCTGTTCACATGTTTAGCACAATGCTTCTACCAATTATGTTTTGTACTAGTGTTGAAAATTTTTATTCCTAGGAAAAATTATAAATTATTTGGGGATAAGTAGCTTAAAAAAAATCTCTTAAACTATCTAGTATTTTACTTTGGAAACAACAGGCAACAAAAAATGGATTAGATGCTTACATATATATTCAAATACATGCATATTAAATATATATTTATGCATCTATATATTTATATACTTTATACATATAAATATATATATGGGGAGAGCCAGCATGTCTGCTAAAAAAGATATTCAACAGTGTTATTAGTTTAATGACAAGTTTTGTGTCTTCTAAGGGACCCACTTGCCAACATCCCTATTTTACACTAAGTAAGGAGCTCTCAATAATGTAATGATTTTGCGAGGCTAAAATAAATATGCGGTTTATCACATTTGACTGATTTATGCAAAATTCAAAGAATATTTGTTCTATAAATTGGTAAATAATTATCTCGACTAGCTAAATACTTTCCTTTTATTAATTGCTTAAATTAAAAGCGATATGCACAAATATACAGTTAGGACAAATAAGACCTGATGGTCAACAGAGCAGTAGGGTAACCATAGTTAACATTAATCAACTATACATTTCAAAATAGCTAGTAGAGAATAATTGAAATAATTCTACTGTAAAGAACAGATAAATGTTTAAAGTGTTGGATATCCCAACTATTCCATTTTGATTTTATGAACATATCAAATTATCACATTCAGCCTTCCAAAATGTACATCTAATTATATAAATAAAAAATTAAATAAAAACTACAACAAGAAAAGATAAATATAGACCCAGACACACATATGGTTTGGCAGTTGAGCACATGGGCACCTACATATAATCTTCATATCCATGTTGTTTGAATCACTGTTCTTCCAGTTGCTATCTATGTGTCCTTTGCAAATTATTTAACTTTGTAAGATTTGGTGTCCTTTTTTATAAAATGATAATACTAGTATCTCCTGCTCAGATTTGCTCCAATGACTAAATGATTACCTGTCCAATAGTAAAAACCAGTAAGTGGGAGACATTATATTCTTTTTCTTAATATTGTTTTTATTCTGACCTTTCAATAAATATTAACTAAAATACTAGTTTGAGTATTTTTATAATTGCTAATTTGCATTATTGGAAAAGGAAAATTATGCTTGGCAAAGAAAATAGCAGAAAAGTAATACAGAAAATTTGATAAAATCAAAATATGTTTCTTTCAAAAAGAGAAATATAGTTGATAAATCTCTAATCAGACTGATCAAGCACACAAAGAAGACACCAATTTCCAATCTTTGCTCCAACATTTTTTCTTTTCTAATTGCATTTACTCTAGAAGTTAAATAAAAACATTATAGGATTTGAACTCTAATAAAAGAAGCAAAACATATAAAATTACAGTGTTTTATGTTGTATATAAAAAGCCAATGTAAAAGCTTTTCTCTAACTGAAAAGGCATTTTACATTTAAACGTTTTATTTATACAGCTTAAAATTATAAAATTATATAACAATATTAGAGAACATTTGGAAAATAAAGATAAAAGTATTACTCATAATTCTACCTCTTTAGCACAACTGCGATTATAATTTCATATTTCTTTCTAATCTATTATTTTAATATCACTAGAAACTTGTATCACTATTTTTTCTTTTAATGTATAATTATCTTTCAAATTTGCTGTAAAAACAGGGTAAGTACATAATTTATAATTCAAAGTAGGAAACCGGTGAGAGTTAAAAAGGAATTATTAATAAACATACTACATCAAGAAGACTAGACAGAGATTACCTGGTTAAACAGAGACACATGGTTACCCTCCATGTAATTTTCACAGCCGCTCAGCAGATGTGCCATAATTTACTAGTAATTTCCTCACTACTGAGCATTAAAAATGTTTGAAACATTTCAAAATGCCTCTTTGAATTTACACCAGGTGAAAATACTTTTTTAGATATGAAATACAGCAAAAATAAGAAATTTAAATACTGGTTTCATGCATTTCTACCTGAAAAAAGATGATTTATATAATGAGGTTGTGGTAAAAACTAAATGAAATACTGTATCTAGAAGTCTGAGACATGGTAGGTTCTCAATAAGAGTTAGTCCTTGCCTTTTTAACTGAGTAGTTATTTTCAATTTTTATTGTGATAATTTCCATCTACCTATGACTTAGTTAAGGCATTCAGTTCATACTATAAAGGTCACATTTAAAAGTAAAACTAAAATAGTAACATTCAAAACTATAACTTTTATATTGTATAGTATTCTTATTTAGTATTTTATAGGTTTTTTAAGGCAAAGAAAATAACAGGAAAGTAATACTGAAAAACTGATGAACTCAAAATGTTTTTTTCAAAAAGATAAACAAAATTGATAAATCTCTAGTCAGATTGATCAAACAAACAAACAAACAAACAAAACCAAAGAAGACACCAATTTCCAATACCAGAAATGAAAGAGAGGGCATTACTCTCTTTCAACACACTCAATGAAAAATAATATTCCAATATTTAAAAGCTTACATGAAGTACACAAATTCCTGAGAAAACCAAACTACTAAAAATAATTTGAGAAGAAATAGTGTGAATAGTCCTATTAAGGAAATTAAATTTGTAATTAAAAACATTCCCATAATAAAAACTCCAGGCATACTCTACTATTACTTAAATAATAAATAATACCAATTGTACACAGATTTTATAGAACATAGAAAAGAACACATCCTAACTCATTTTATAAAACCAATTTTACCCTGTTAGCAAAACCAGACAAAGAAATTACAAGAAAATAAACTACGGACAATTATGTCTCATGGATATCGATGAGAAAATCCTTTACAGCTATTGGCAAACCAGAGCTATCGATATATTGAAAAGAACAGTACTTATAATCAAGTAAGGTTTATCTCTGGAATGCAAAGTTAGAATGACATTCAAAAATCAATCAGTATAAGTCACCAAATGATCAAATGAAAGAAGATAAACCAAATGACCATGTAGATGTTGCTTTTTTAAAAACTTTGACAAAACTCAAAATTCATTGATAAATAATCTTAACAAATCAGACATCGAAGGTGTGACAGACACATTCTAAGGTGGGCCCCATGATCTTCACTTCTTGTATAATCTTCTTCGAGCGTTGGTAGGCCTGTGACTTGCTTCTTACTAATCAAAAGAGTGTAGCAAGTATGATGGGATGCCACTCCCATAACTTTATTACATCATATAACTCCATCGTGCTTAAAAACTTATTTTCAGTCAGCTGCTGGCTTTGAAAAAGCAGGCTGCTGTGTTGTAAACTGCCTTGGGAAGGGAACTGCCACACAGCCTTTAGCTCCCATGAGTGGCCTCCAGTTTACAGCAGCAAAAACCCTGTGACTCTCGCCTTTATAGCAACTACAATAATGAACTCTGCCAACAAACTGAGTGAGAGTGAAAGTGACCTCTTCTTCAGATGAGCCTCCAGATGTGAATATGGTTTGACTCACATCTTGATTGCAGTCTGGTGAATTTCTGAAGCAGGGAACCCAGATAAACCATGCCCAAATTTCTGATTCATTGACACTGAGAGATCATCAACATGTGTTATTTTAAGTAACTAAGTTTGTGTTTATTTGTTACATTGCATTAGAAAGCTAACACCTATTTGGTACCCGGAAGTGGGATTCTGCTGTAACAAACTCCTGAAAATGTGAAGTGGCTTTAGAAGCAGGGAGTGGTCACAGACTAAAGAATGTTAATAAGTATGACAGATGAAGTTTACATTTCCTTTAAAAGACTGTTAGTAGAAGAAATCTAAACTGAGGACTCTGCCAATGAAGGCTCCAATGGAAGTGAATGGCAGGTTACTGGAAAATTTCTCAACCTGATAAAGACCATATTTTTTTTAAAGCAAGTAGCAATTACATATAATGATGAAAGCCTAAATGTTTTCTATCTAATACGAGGAACAATGATGCCTGCTTTTACCTCTTCTATTCAGTATGTAAAGGAGGTCCTAGCTAGGAAATTATGACAACAAACAAACAAACAAACAAATGAACAAATAAGTAAATAAATGAATAAATGGCACATAGACTTAAAAAACAATAAAGTAAAACTGTATTATTCACAGGTGACATGATAGTCTACTTAGAAAATTCTCCCCAAATCTACAAAAACAACCTGTTACTAGTAAGTGAGTTTAGTAACACTGCAGAATATAGGATAAATATACAAGAATCAATCAATCTGTATGCACTAGCAGTAAACAATTGGAATAATAAAAAAATCATTTGCAGTATTACAAAAAACATGAAACACAAGAATAAAATGAACAGAGTGTACAAAATTTGTATGCTGAAAACTATAAAATATCGATAAAACAAATTTTAAATGACCTAAGTAAGTATAGAGCTCAGAGAGAAAAAAAAAACAGTCAATATATTTGAGATGTCAATTTTACCCAAATTGATCTACAGATGCACTGCAGTTCCTACCAAAATTCCACCAGGCTTGTATATTTTTGTAAAAATTAGCAAGCAGATTATAAATTTTAGACAGATGAGCAAAGGGCATAGAATAGCCCATACAAATTTGATAAAGAACAAAACTGGGCCAGGCGTAGTGGCTCAGACTGCAATCCCAGCATTTTGGGAGGCCAAGGTGAGAGGATTGCAGGAGCCCAGGGGGTCGAGACCAGCCTGGGCAACTTGATGAGATCTCGTCTCTACAATAAATCACAAAAACTAGCCAGGCATGGTGGTGTGCATCTGTAGTTCCAGCTACATGGAAGGCTGAAGTGGAAGGATTGCCTAAGCCTAGCAGACAGAGGCTGTGGTGGCCATGGGTGTGCCCCTGTACTCCAGCCTGGGTGACAAGAGTGAGACTCCAACTCAAAAAACAACAAAAAAAAGAAAAGAACAAAACAGAAGGACTTACATTTCCTAACTTCAGGCTATAAAGTTGCAGTAATTAAGAGAGTAGCCCATTGGCAAATTGGTGTAAGGACAAACATATAGGTAATATAACGAAATCAAAAATCCAGAAATTAACCCAAACACGTATGGTCAATTGATTTACAGCAAAGGTATCCAGGCAATTCTATGAAGAAAAGATACTCTTTTCTACAAATAATACTAGAACAATTAGATACCCATAAGTAAAAGAAATGAACCATAAACCCTACACATTGCACATAGCCAAAAATCAATTTTAAATGTATTATAAACCTAAATGCAAAGCCTAAACTATAAAAGCTTTAGGAAAACAAAAGGCAAAATAATAATTTTATAACTGTGAATTTAGCAGCAATCTCTTAGATAGGACACAGGAGCACAAACCATAAAAAAATTATTAAATAGGACTTCATCAAAAATTTTTTGGAAGGCAGATATTTAGAAAATGAAGGGATAAGCCAAGTTATAGAATAGGAGCAATTATTTGCTTACAAATATCTGCTAAAGGACTTGCATCCAGAATACATCTATAATCATTATAATTCAATAATAAAAAGCAAGCTTAAAAAATGGGCAAAAAAATTGAGTCTTTACCAAAGAAGTAATACTGACTGTAAATAAGTACATGGAAAAATGCAAATTAAACATTAAAAATGTAAATTAAAACCAAAATGAAATACCACACACACTGTATTGGCTTAAAAAGAAAAAAAAAATCTAGTAAAACCAAATTCAGACAAAGACGAGAAATAGGAGAGAAGGGTGGAAGATGGTGGTGGAGTCAGTTAGTCTATGTGAGTCCTGGTGTGAGTGAGTGAGTGAGTGAATGGAAAATTTTGCATATGTGTCTTTGAGTAAGTGGGTGTGTGAGTGGCTGACTGAGTAGGAACTTGGGAACAAGTGGCCGGGGCTCTCCTGGTAAAGTGGTTGGTGCTGCAACTGCTCTACTTGGACCCTAGCACTTCTCAGGCTACAGCAGCCAAGTGACATTTTTAAAAAGTCAGCAAAGCCCTTCCTGGGAAAAAGTTGCTGGGAGTGACTGCCAGTTCCAGGCTCTGCATCACTACTGCAGTGCCTGGCCAGACAGACACTGGAAACAAGAGCTGCAAAAGGAGCTCAGTGAGGGAGACCAGAGGCAGAGCCCCATTGCAGAAGAAAACTGCGCAGGAAAGTGCTCTGGCTTGCTCATCACGGAGCAACAGACCTTATCTTTGTGACTGGCAAATTAACTACTCAGGGGTTGATTGTAACCCGGAGGGAATATCCCAAAAGCACAAACTCCGGAGGGTCGGATGGGTGCTGAGTCTCAGGTGCCCCACCCTCATTCAACTGCAGGACAAAGGGTGTGACCAGAAGAGGACAAGGAAGACGTCCAAAGAGATCAGTGATGAGTCTGAAGCTGAACCAATCCCCTCCTCCTAGCAATCCTCTGAATGTCAGACCCACACGACTGGGGCGCAACTGAGAGGGATGAACCCAGGTGGAGTCTGGATGTTAGCCATGATAGGAGGACTCTACTCCAGGATAACCGGGTTGGGGTGCACCCCCATGAGTACCTGGGGAAGAGGCAATCCTGCACATCCCCACCAGAGGGGATCCTCTTGATGATATGAGAGTGGGAGGAAAGGGCTGAAGTCCCACCCACTCCCACCACCTCCTTCTTCTTCCCCAGGCCAGACACTGGGGAGATTGTGAATGAGGCCGCAGCTCCACAAGGGACAGTGGAGGGGTTTACCTGTGAGAAGCTGAGCAGAACAATGACAGAACCTGCCACAAGAGGGCAGGTGGCTTTTTGTTTGTTTGTTTAATTTTTTTTCTTTGTGCATGCATGTGCATGTGCAGATGTAATCTACAATCATCACCCCACCTTTTTTCTTTCTTCTTTTATTCTTTCTTTCTTCTTTAGTTTTTTTTTTTTTCTGTTTCTGTGTGTATGTGAATGACTGAGTGTTCATCTTTCAACTTTTTTGTTGTTTTGCTTTTTGGTTCCTGTCTTTTTTAATTTAATGTGTGTGTGTGAATGTATGTGTGCATTTCAAGCGAATGGAACACAAAAGAAAGGAGGAGTTGTGATCTTAATTTCAGACAAAATACCCTTTAAGCTATCAAATTTTAAAAGATACAGAAGGTCACTACATAATGATAAAAGGTTCAATCCATCAACAAGAAATATCCATCCTAAACAAATATGCACCCAACATTGGAGCACCAACTTTCATAAAGAAGCTTCTAGGCAAACTTAGAGAAGATATTGACTCTAACACAGCCATAGCTGGGGACTTTAATACCTCACTCGCAACCCTAGACAGATCATCAGGACAAGATTCAGCAAGGGGACCTGGAATCTCAATGTGACTCTTGACCAAATGAACTTAGTTGATACCTACAGAACATTCCACCCAACGACCATAGAATATACATTTTACTCTTCACCACATGGAACATACTCTAAGATCGACCACATCCTTGGGCATTTAAATCAAGCATAAATAAATATCATAAGATTGAAATTTTGCCATGCACCATCTCAGACCACAATGGAATAAAAATAATTATCAACACCAACAAGGTTCCCCCAAAACACACAAAGACTTGGACACTAAACAACATGATGCTAAGCAACTCCTGGGACAACATGGAAATCAAAACAGAGATTTAAAGATACCTGGAAACAAATGAAAATGAAGAAACATCTTACCAAAATCTCTGGGATGCCACGAAAACAGTAGTAAGAGGGGAATTCATATCTCTACAAAACACACACGAAGAAAATGGAAAGATCACAAGATAACAGCCTAACAAGTCACCTAAGGAAGCTGGAAAATCAAGATAATCAAAACCCTAACTTCAGGAGAAGAATTCAGATCACCAAAATAACAGCCCAAATCTGGGACATAGAAGACAAAAAGATAATACAAAAAACAAACAAAACAAAAAGCTGGTTCTTTGAAAGGATAAACAAGATTGATGGTCTCCTAGCTAAACTGACCAAGAAAAAGAGAGAAAAAGTCCAAATAAACACAATCAGAAACACAAAAGATGAAGTCACATCTGACCCTGAAGAAATACAAAAGATTATCAGAGACTACTATGTATACTTGTATGGAAACAAACTTGAAAACCTAAAGGAAATGGAGAACTTTCTGACACCACACAACCTCCCTAGGCTGAATCAAGAAGAAATTGAGACCCAAAATAGACCAATAACAATTCAGGAAATAGACTACGTCATAAGAAAACTACTTACAAATAAAAGCCCTGGACCGAATGGCTTTCCAGCAGAATTCTACAAAACATGCAAGGAGGAACTGATATCAATCCTACTGAAAGTATTCCAGGTGATTGAGAAAGATGGAACTCTCCTCAAATCATTTTATGAAGCTAACATCACATTATATCCAAGCCAGGTAAAGATCCAACAAAGAAAGAGAACTACAGGCCAATATCTTTGATGAACATCGATGCTAAAATTCTCAACAAGATCCTAGCAAAGGTTTGGCAAAGTCTCAGGGTTATAAAATAAATGGGCAAAAGACAATCACATTTCTATACACCAGTAGTACATAAACAGAAACCCAAATAAAACACAATTCCATTCAAATTAGCCACACACACAAAAATATGAAATACCTTGGCATCTTCTTAACCAACGATGTGTAACACCTTTACAATGAAAACTACAAAACACTGCTCAAAGAAATCAAAGATGACACAAACAAGTGGAAAAATCTTACATGCTCACAGATTGGAAGAATCAACATTGTTAACATGTCCATTCTACCTAAGGCAATCTACAGATTTAACATAATATCCATCACAATACCCATCAAATTACCAGCAACATTCTTCTCAGACCTAGAAACAACAATACAGGAATTCATATGGAAACAAACGACCAAGAATAGTCAAAACAAAACAATCCTCAGCAAAAAACAAACAAACAACAACAAAAAAAAACAAAGCGAGAGGTATTGTACTCCCAGACTTTAAACTGTATTATAAAGCTACAATAATCAAAACAGCCTGGTATTGATAAAAGAACAGGCATATAGCCCAATGGAATAGAATTGAGATTCCATAAGCAAAACCTCAATTTCTCAACCAACTCATCTTTGACGAAGTGTCCACTACCAACCACTGGGGAGACGAGAACCTATTCAGTAAATGGTGCTGGGAAAACTAGCTGACTACATGCAGAAGATTGAAACAGTACTCCTACCTCTCCCCATACACAAAAATTAACTCTAGGTGAATCAAGAGACCTAAACGTAAAACCTCAAACTATAAAAACCTTAGAAAATGCAGCAGACACTATTACAAAATTTGGAACTGTCAACCAATTCCTGACCAAAATCCCAAGTGCCCACACCATAAGAGATAAGATAGACAAATGGAACCTCACCAAACTGACAAGCTTCTGCAAAGCCCAAAAAAACCATCAGGAGAGCAGGGAGACAGCCCACAGACTGGGAAAAAATATTTGCCAACTCCATGTCTGACAAAGGGCTAACATCTAGGATCTACGAGGAACTCAAATGTACTGAAAAGAAAAAAAAAATAGCCCCATTACAAAGTGGGCAAAAGATATGAATAGACACTTCTCAAAGGAAGACATGTGAGCCCCCAACAGATACATGGAAAAATGTTCAGCCTCACTAGTCATCAAGGAGATGCAAATTAAAACTACACTGAGATAACACCTAACTCCAGTCAGAATGGCCATCATCAACACCTCAAAGAATAACAGATGCTGGAGAGGATACAAGGAAAAGGGATAACTTCTACACTGTTAGTGGGAGTGTAAACTAGTACAACCTCTGTGTAAAACAGTATGGCACTTCCTAAAAGTTCTAAAAATCGACCTTCTATATGACCCCGCAATCCCCCTTCTGAGAATATACCTGGAAGAACTCAAATCAAAAAAGATACCTGCACACGCATGTTTATCACAGCATTGTTCACAATAGCAAAAACAAGGAACCAACCGTGCTGCCCATCAAAAGAAGACTGGATTTTAAAAAGTGGTACACATACACAATGGAATATTACACAGCCGTAAAGAAAATCATGGCCAAGCTCGGTAGCTCAGCCTGTAATCCCGCGTCTTTGGGAGGCTGAGGTGAGTGGATTGCCTGAGCCCGTGGGTTCGAGACCCGCCTGGGCAGCGAGACCTCATCTCTACAATAAATCAAAAAAAAAATCAGCCGGGCGTGGTAGCGCATGCCTGTAATTCCAGCTACTTGGAAGACTGAGGCAGAAGGATCGCCGGAGCCCAGCAGGTCAAGTCTGCGGTGGCCAGGAGCGGCCACTGCACTTCAGTCTAGGCGACAGAGTTGAGACTCTAACTCAAAAAAAAAAAAGAAAAGAAAAGAAAAGAAAATAATGGACATCACAACAACCTGGATTGAATTAGAGTCCATAATACTGAGTTATCTTTCACAGAAACAAAGAACTGAGTATCACATGTTCTTGTTCATAAGTGGTCCTTGAACAGCTACTGCAATACTATATGAAAAGGATTGACAACAATGGGAAACTCCTGGGGTGAGGGGTGGGAGATGGAATTGACAGTAGTCAAAATCTGCTTGAGGAAGGGGGGGCACACCTCATCAACAAGGGTACCTGTACAATGAATATTTATATACCTAATCCTGAATTGTACCCCACAATTTATAAAATTAATGAATTAATTAATTAACAACATCATTCTTCTCAGACCTGGAATGATAATACAGAAAATCATATGGAAACATAAATGACCACAAATAGTCAAAGGAATCCTTTGTAAAAGAAACAAAGCAAGAGGTATCACACTTCTAGACTTTAAAGTTTATTATAGGGCTACAATAATCAAAACAGTCTGAAATTGGTACAAGAACAGGCATATGAACCAATGGAACAGGATAGATTCTGGAAATAAAACTCCAGTTTTTCAACTAACTCATCTTTAACAATGCTTCCACCAACAAGCACTGGGGAGAGGAGAACCTATTCACTTCATGGTGCTGGGAAAACTGGCTGATCTCATGCAGAAGACTGAAACAGGATGCCTACCCATCACTATACGCGCAAATCAACTCTAAATGGATCCAAGACCTAAATGTAAAATCTCAAACTATAAGAACCCTAGAAAATACAGGCGACCCTTACAGCAATCGAGTAGGCAACCAATTCCTGACCAAAACCTCAGATGCCCATTCCACTAGAGGTAAGATAGACAAGTGGGACCTTATCAAACTGAAAAACTTCTGCAAAGCAAAAGAAACCATCAACAGAGCAGGGAGACAGCTCACAGAATGGGAAAATATTTGCCAGCTCTAAATCTGACAAAGGCATCGTACCCAGGATCTACAAGGAACTGAAAGGCGCTGAAAGGAAAAAAACAAACAGCTCCATTAAAAGGTGGGGGAAAGACATGAATAGACACTTCTCAAAGGAAGATATATGGGCAGCCAGCAGACTCGTGAAAAAGTGCTTGGCCTCACTAATCATCAGAGAAATGCAAATCAAAACTACATTGAGAAACCACCTAACTCCAGGAAGAATGGTCATCATTACTAAAACAAACAACAACAGATGCTGGTGAGGATGCAGAGAAAAAGGAACACTTTTACACTGCTGGTGGGAATGTAAATTAGTGCAACCTCTTTGGAAGACAGTGTGGCGATTTCTGAAAGAACTAGAAATTGACCTTCCATATGACCTAGCAATCCCCCTATTGGAATATACCCAGAGAAACTCATATCATTCTACAAAAAAGATACCCGCATACGCATGCTTGTTGCAGCTCTATTCACAGTAAAACATGAAACCAACTGTGCTGCCCATTGAAACTGGATTGGATTTTTAAAAGTGTGGTACATATACTCGATGGAATATCACGCAGCCATAAAGAAGGACAAGCATAAGGAGTTTGTAGCAATTTGGATGGAATTAGAGTCTATCATACTCAGTGATCTATCACAGAAACAAAGAACAGAGTACCATATGTTCTCACTCATAAGTGGACCCTGAACATTTACCATAATGTTATAAGAAAGAAATTGGTAGCGGGATATTGCCAGGGTGGGTGGGGGGGACACAACATCAATAAGGGTACCTGATCTTAAACTAGGCAAAGTGGGGACCAAGGGGAGGTCTAAACTTTTCCTGTAGGATGTCCACTTGTATATCTAATCCTGATTGTATCACACATCTTTAGAATAAATATATATATATATATATAAAGGTCAAAAAAAGAGGAACAACCAGAACTCTAATACATTGCCGGTGAGCATGTGCAATTAAACAGTTACTTTGAAAATCAATTTTTGTAAATTTCTTATGAGAATAAACACATACACATACTGTACTAGGCAAAAAAAAACTACTCCTAAATGTTTAGTTAACAGAAATGAAAATATATGCTCTCACAAACACCTGTGCATAATTTTTATTAGCTTTATTCATAATAGCCAAAACTGGGAACTACCGAAATGTCTACCAACTGATAAACAACAACAGCAACAGATAAACAGATATAAAAATCATGTTGTAACCATACAATTTAAAAATACCTAGAAATAAAGGAGAATGAAGTGCTGATTATTTTGAAACAACATTAACAAATTTCAAAATCATTATGTAAGTTTAAAAAGTCTGACACAAGCCGGGCTCAGTGGCTCAGCCTGTAATCCCGCGCCTTTGGGAGGCTGAGGTGAGTAGATTGCCTGAGCCCGCGGGTTCGAGACCTGCCTGGGCAGTGAGACCTCATCTCTACAATAAATCAAAAAAAAAGCCGGGCGTGGTAGCGCGTGCCTGTAATTCCGGCTACTTGGAAGGCTGAGGCGGAAGGATCGCCGGAGCCCAGCAGGTCGAGGCTGCGGTGGCCGGGAGCAGCCACTGCACTCCAGTCTGGGCGACAGAGTGAGACTCCAACTCAAAAAAAAAAAAAAAAAAAAAAGTCTGACACAAAAGTATGATATCATTTATATGTTATTTTGAAAAATACAGAATAATAGTAATCACATCAGTGGATGATTGGGCTGAGGGAACTTTTTGACGTAATGCAAACTGTCTATATTTTTATTACAGCGTTGGTTACATGACTCTATACATTTGTCAAAATGCATTGAATCATATACCCAAGAAGAGTGAATTTTCTTTTTTTGAGTTGGAGTCACTCCATTGCCCAGGCTGGAGTGAAATGGCATGCTCACCGCCTGCCCAGCATCGACCTGTTGGGATCCAGGGATCCTTCCACCTCAGCCATCCAAGTAGCTGGAACTACAGTTGTGTGCTACCACACCTGGGTATTTATTTATTTATTGCAGAGACGAGGTCTCGCCAAGTTGCCCGGGTTGGTCTTGAACCTGTGGGCTCAGAGGAAGTTAAGGTATCCTCTGCAGATGATATGATTCTATACCTAGAAAACTTGAGGTAGTCTGTCAAAATCCTCCTTGCACTGATAATCAACTTTGGTAAAATCTTGGGTTGCAAAATCCACTTGCACTTCTTTTTCTTCCTTCCTTCCTTTTTTTTTTTTTTTTTAGAAAGCAGGATTTATTAAGAAGACAGAAAAGCTCCCACAGCAGGGAGGGGACCTGGGGAGGTTGCACCACCTGCATTTTTACACACCAGTGGCAAGAAAACAGAAAACCAAATAAAAAACAAACTTCGTTCACAATGGTCACAAATAAATAAAATAACTTGGCATTCACCCTAGCAGAGAGGGGAAAGACTTTTACAAAAAGAACTACAAAATGCGGCTCAAAAAATCAATGATGATACAAACAAATGGAAAAACGTCCCATGCTCATGGATTGGAAGAATCACTATTGTCAAGATGTCAATCCTACCCAAGGCAATCTAGACATTAATGCAATACCCATCAAATTATCTACACCTTTTTTCACGGACCTGGAAATGGCAACACAGAAATTCACATGGAAACAAACAAACAAAAAAGCACAAATAGCCAAAGAAATCCTCAGTAAAAGGAGCAAAGTGGAAGGTATCACATGTCCTGACATTAAACTTTATTACAAAGCCACAGTAACCAAGATGACATGGTATTGGTACAGGAATAGGCACATAGACCAATGGAACAGGATAGAGATTCTGGAAGTAAAAACATGGTCTTTTTTTTTTTTTTTGAGTTGAAGTCTCACTCTGTCATCAAGACTGGAGTGCAGTGGCCACTCCCGGCCACTGCAGCCTCGACCTGCTGGGGCTCCGGCGATCCTTCCGCCTCAGCCTTCCAAGTAACTGGAACTACAGGTGTGCGCTACCACGCCCAGCTAATTTTTTGATTTATTGTAGAGATGAGGTCTCACCAAGTGCCTAGGTGGGTCTTGAACCCGTGGGCTCAGGCAATCCACTCACCTCAGCCTCCCAAAATACAGATTACAGGCTGAGCCACTGAGCCCAGCTAAAACATGGTCTTTCAACCAACTCATCTTCGACAAAGAAACCTATAACAATCACTGGGGAAAGGAGATCACATTTAGAAATGGTGCTGGGAAAACTGGCTGACCACATACAGAAGAGTGAAACTGGACCCCTATCTACTACCATATAAAAAAATAACTCAAAATGGATCAAGGACCTAAACATTAAACCTGAAACTATAAGAATCCTAGAAGAAAATGTAGGAAACGCCCTTCTGGAAGTTGGAGTAGGCAGTAAATTCATGACCAAGTCCCTAAAAGCAAATGCTATAAAAGCTAAGATAGACATGTGGGAACTTATCAAGCTGAAAAGCTTTTGCACAGCAAACAAATCCATCAAGAATAGAGAGACAACCCACAGAATGGGAGAAAATATTGGCAAATTTTTCATCTGACAAAGTTCTAACTTTCAGGATCTACAAGGGATTCAAACAAAGAAAAAAAAACAACCACCACCAAATAATCTCATTAAGAAGTGGGCAAAAGACATGAACAGACATGTCTCAAAAGATCATGTACAAGCATTCAACTGACATATGAAAACATTCTCAACTTCACTACTAATCAGAGAAATACAAATCAAAACTATGAGATACCAGCTAACTAATGGCTATCGTCCATAAGTAAAAACAACAGGTGCTGGAGTGGCTGCAGAGAGAAGGGAACACTTCAGCACTGTTGATGGGAATGTAAATTAGTTAACCTTTATGGAAAGTAGTGTAGTGATTCCTGAAAGGACTAAAAATTGATCTTCCATAAGAACTAGCAATCCCTCTCTTGGGAATATACCCAGAGGAACATAAATCTCTCTACCAAAAAGACACCTGCACTTGCATGTTTATTGCTGCACGATCCAAAATAGCAAAAACATGGAACCAACCCTGCTGCCCATTGAAAGTGGACTGGATAAAGAAAATGTGGGACATATACACGATGGAGTATCCCACAGCCATAAAGAACAAAGTCGTGATCTTCACAGCAACTTAGATGCAACTGGAGACTATCACACTCTGTGATCTACCACAGAAACAAAGAGCTGAATCCCACACATTCTCACTCATAAGTGGGACCTAAACACTAGTCACATTGGCACAAGGATGGGATTGGCCATCACTGGGCACTGCTAGGGGAGGGACCTAAGGAGGAGGGTGAGGGCACGTGATAACACAAAAGCTGCGTGGTCCACTACCGGGAGAGGGAGGCCTAGAAGCCTAAATGCTACCTGCATGCAGCCTACTGCTGTAGTAAATCCTCACTTGTACCCCACACATCTATAATAAGTAAATAATAATGTAAACAAATAAAACTTAAGCATATGAAATACATTTAGAGATATGTCCAATAATTATTAATGGTAGATTTTAAGCTT
The DNA here is from genome assembly GCA_027257055.1 of Cephalopachus bancanus. Lineage (NCBI taxonomy): Eukaryota > Metazoa > Chordata > Mammalia > Primates > Tarsiidae > Cephalopachus > Cephalopachus bancanus. The sequence goes on from JAPVLO010000433.1 coordinate 573,622, forward strand.
CTTGAGTGTATAATTTATTATCTGGTCCCTACTCCTAAAGACCAACCGTAATTCCTAAATAAGATAAGCTATTAAAATTACATAATTAGAGAAAATGCAATTCATCATCTTTCCTGGATTGTTATGATTCAAGTCAAGGACGTGGTTTTAGTCTTTGACATGGCTTTCATCACTGAGAGGAAAAAACTGGGTTTTTGTCTAAGATTTGGTGAAAACCTTTCAGGGTTTTGTTTTGTGTGTTTTCTCTTCATAGTTTAATTTTAAAATAGAAAAAATTACAAATTTCAAACACTTTATTGCTTGGTATTCTATACTTTATACTAACATCCTCAAATTATTTCACAAGTCAGTCACTGTAAAGATTTTCATCTGTCTATTTATTTCATTTACATTCAAATCTACTCCTTATCTTTTTAGTTTTTTTTTTAACTTTAAAATTTTTTTATTTTAAAGATGTGAGGTACAATTCAGGGTTAGGTATACAAATGTTCATTATACAGGTACCCTTGTTGATGAGGCATGCCCACCCTTTCCGAGCAGTTTCCCTCAACTGCCAATCCCACCCCCCATGACATTTTACCACTACTGCCAATCCCTTTCTTAGAGTATTAAGATAATTGTTCAAGGTCCGCTTATGAGTGAGAATATATGGTACTCTGTTCTTTGTTCCTGTGATAGAGCACTGAGTATGACAGTCTATAAGTCCATCCAAGTTGCTGTGAAGTCCATCCAAGTTGCTGTCCTCCTTTATGGCTGCATAATATTCCATTGTGTATATGTACCATATATTTTTTTAACCAGTCCAACCATGGGCAGCATGGTTGGTTCCATGTTTTTGCTATTGTGAATAGAGCTGCAACAAACATACGTGTGCAGGTATCTCTTTTGTAGAATGATTTGAGTTCCTCTGGGTATATTCCCAATAGGGGGATTGCTGGGCCATATGGAAGGTCAATGTCCCAATTCTTTTAGAAATTGTCATACTGTTTTCCAAAGAGGTTGCACTAGTTTGCATTCCCACCTGCAGTGTGGAAGCATTCCTTTTTCTCCCATCCTCGCCAGCATCTGTTTGTTATGTTAACCCTTAGACACATAGTAATTCACCTACACAAAGTAGACACAAAAGAAAAAATCCAAAAGGCAGCAAGAGAGAAAGGTCAGACTACCTACTGGAAAACACCAATCAGAATAGCAACAGACCTATCAGCTGAAACACTACAAGCAAGAAGGGACTGTCAAAGCCCTCAAAGATAAATAGTTTCAACCAATAATTTCCTACCCAGCCAAGGTCTGGATCTCCTCATTGATTTTTTTTTCTCAATGATCTATCTAGGGCTGTTAGTGGGGCATTCAAGTACTCTGCTGTAATAGTGGTTGAATCAGTATCTTTTTAAAATTTACTTAGTAGTGGCTTTATAAATGCTGGTGCTCCTGTGTTGGGTGCATATATGTTTAGGATGACTATTTCTTATTGATAGATTGAACCTTTTATCATTATTTAGTGTCCTTTTTATTTTTTTAAAACTTTTGATAGCTTAAAGGTTGTTTTGTCTGATATTAAGATCATGACTCCTGCCTCTTTTGAGATTCTTTTGCCTGGAAACTCATTTTCCATCCTCTAACTTTGAGTCTATGTGCATCCCTTGTGGTGAGATGAGTTTCCTGATTGCAGCAAATAATTGGGTCATGGTTTCTTATTCAGTTTGCTATTTGTGTCTTTTCAGTGGTGTATTTAGTTCATTCACATTCAGGCTGACTATTGAAATGTCATTGGTTATCCCTGTTTGAGGTTCTTATAAAGTTTTTTCTTTGTTTGTTTGTTTTCTTTTAGCTTTGTGCTTGAGATATGTGTGGTTTTTCAACACTGCTATTGTGACGTATTCTCTGTTATGTACTCTGCTGTTCTCTTGGGAAGTGTATGTCATTCTTTTTTTTTCTTTCTTTTGTGCTTAATATCTTTTAAAGCCTCTCCTGTAGAGCTGGTGTAAAAGCTACATAATCTCTTATGTAGGGATTGGATGTCTGGGAAAAATTTTAATTACCCATCACTTATGAAGCTGAGCTTGGCTGGGTAGGAAATTATTGGTTGAAACTATTTATCTTTGAGGGCTTTGACTATTAGACTCCAGTCCCTTCTTGCTTGTAGTGTTTCAGCTGATAGGTCTGTTGCTATTCTGATTGGTGTTTTCCAGTAGGTAGTCTGACCTTTCTCTCTTGCTGCCTTTTGGATTTTTTCTTTTGTGTCTACTTTGTGTAGGTGAATTACTATGTATCTAAGGGTTGACTTTCTCATTTGATGTCTTGTGGGGGTTCTCTGTATCTCTTGTGTTTGGCTGGTCACATTTCTGGTGAGATGGGGAAAGTTTTCTTGGATAATCTTCTGGAACACTTGCTCTGAGGTGTTCTCCATTCCCCTTTCTTGTTCTGGGATACCAATCAGGCATAAGTTTGCCCTCTTGATATAATCACACATCTCTTACATGCTTTTTCTTTCTGAGTTTTCTTTTTATGTGTTTTACAGATCGGGTTAATTCCATGTTCTGGTCTTTGAGTTCTGAGATTGTTTCTTTTGATGGATTAATTTTGTCTTCCATGCTTGTTATCTTGTTATTTATTTCCCAGATAAAATTTTTATGGGCAAAATCTATGTTACAAGTTATTTCAGTGTTGCATCTTGTCTTTCTTGAGCCTTATTCACTCTTTCCATCCATTCCCTAATCCCTGTCATTATCTGGGGTCAGTCGTTGGTGACTTCCATTGTTTGGGCTCTGAGGTCTGATTTTTCAGTTTTCTCTTTGTTACACTTGAAATTACCTGTGGTCATCCACTAGTTTTTCGTCATTTGTGAATGATCTCTTTCTTTTCTCTTTTGTTCTGTTATTCAATGGCAGTGGGAGGAGTTTTCACTTCTGATGTTTGCTCAGACTTCTAGTCTTTTTTGATCCTGTCTCTGGATTTGTTCTATTTTGAAATGGGACTGTGGGTGGGAAATTTTTCTGTCTCTTGTAGTTTTGAGAGTCAAATAAGATAGAGGCTGGGTAGCTAGGAACCAGAAACTACTTGCAAATCAAAATGCTCACTACTTGTGGTATGGGTTCACTGAAACCCACTCCCCACCACCATTCTATATGACAATACAATGGCTACGTGTGTGTATCCCTGAGTCCAAGATACAGTAACAGCAATAAGGGGAACAGAGAAAAGTAGAATAAAATAAGATGGATACAAATTTTTCAAAAAGAAAAAAAAAACAACAAAAGCAGAAATTGAAGTAAAAAACAATTGAACACAACACACACACACACACACACACACACACACACACAAAACAAACTGGAATACACAAAAGACAACAACAACAAAAAGCCAGGAAAACCAACCACACACACACATGCCCAGCACAAAATGAATGGAGGAGAAAAAAAAGAACAAAGAAAAGAAAAAGAGAAAAAAAGGAAAAATACATAAAAATTCTGATTGCGTCTTACACATATATTCATACATACATTAAACTAAAAAAAGAAAAGAACAAAAGAGCAAAAAACAAACCAAGAACAACTAAAAAAATTGAAAGACGAACACTCAAACATTCACATGCATACTTAAACAGAAAAAAAAGGAAAAAAAGAGAAAAGTAATAGGGTAGAGGATACAGATGAAATCCTCACATTCACTTTTGTGCTCAAAGGGAAAATATTTAAAAATTGGAAAAACAAACAGGCAAACATTTTTTTTTAAATTAAAAAAAGAAAACCTGCCCTCTTGTGGCAGGTTCTGTCATTTTTCCTCTCATCTGCTTCTCCACTGTCCCCTGCAGACCTTCTGTATCTTTCACTCCCTCCCCCTTGTCTGGATCAGGGAAGAAGGAGGGTCCGTAGGTGTGGGTGGGGTTGCAGTCTTCCCCTCCCACTCCTCTGTGGTCAGGGGATTCCCTCCACTGGGGAGGCCTGGGGTTGTCTCTTCCCCAGGTACTGGTGAGGGGTGTCCTGGCCAGGCTTATCCTGGAATGGAGTCTTCCTACTGCAGCTGCTGTCCAGGCTCTGCTTGGGTTCATCCCTCTCATTCGCGCCCCAGCCATGTGTGTCTGATGTTCAGAGGATTGCTGGGGAGGTGTGGGGTTGGGTCCACCCTGTGGCCGACTCAGGGTAGGGGGTGGGGTACCTGAGACTTAGCACTCCTCCTGTCTCTCCTGAGTTTGTGTTTTCAGGATATTCCCTCTGGGTCACGATCAAGCCCTGAGTAGCTGGTCCCCTGGTCACCAAGAGCGAGGCTGTTGCTCCATGGCGAGCAAGTCAGAGCACTTTCCTGTCCTGTTTTCGAGGTGGTGGCCGGTGCCTCTTTCATCTTCTCTGGTGGGACTCTGCCTCTGGACTCCCTCCGTAGCCCTTGCTGCCAGAATCCAGCCAGGGGCTGCAGGGGTGCGGCAGAGCCTGGAGCCAGCAGTCTCTCCTGCTGCAGGGGTGACGCAGAGCCTGGAGCTGGTAGTCTCTCCCTGCCGCTTCTTCCCAGGAAGACTTTTGTCAGTTAAAAAAAAATGGTGCTTGGCTTCTGCGACATGAGAAGAGCTAGGGACCAAGCAACAGCTGCTTCACCAGGAGGGCCCTGGCCACTTGCTCACGAGCCCCTACTTAGTCTCTCCCAGCATATTCTTTTCAGGAGGTGTTTGTTGATTTTTAAAAAGTGGCACTTGACTTCTCCCTCCCAGGAATCACTAGAGTCCAAGTAATGAAGCTTTGGCACAAGCTGCTTCACGAGGAGAGCACTGGTCACTTGCTCCCGAGCCCTCACTCAGCCAGCCACGCACATGCCCACTCACTCACCGACATGTACACAAAATTTTCCATACGCTCACTCACTCTCTCACTCACTGACACTGGAACTCACACAGTCTGACTGGCTTGGCCGCCATCTCCCCGCTCCCCTTATTCCTCATCTTATCTCGAGCCTCTTCACATGATCCAGAGAACCATTCTCACTATTCCCCCTCCTCAACTCTGCTGCTATAACATTTCCCAACAACTTTTCTTTGACAAACTTCTTCATGTCTCCCTCTCAAAACACTCCATTTGTTAAATTTCTTCCCAGTGGGCTTCAGTTCCCCCAGCCTCCTCAACTTTATGTGGAAAAACAATTGAGGAATTTTTCTCAAATTCTACTGTCAGCTTTGTACAATTAAAATGCCAGTCCGACTCTTAAAGTCAGTGTCTGCATCCCAATACCACTGATTTGTTCCAACTTCTTTCAAATATTGCAACTGTCAATGGCCTCTCAAGATCTTATTTCCACCTCCATTTTTAAGGCTTTCACATTCAGGCTCATGATTTATCCAATTCATTTGTTTTGTGGTTTGCTGATCTATTTGATTCCAGGGACTCTGCCACTACACCATACCTGCAATTCACAATCATAGTCACATGCTGGGTCTCATTTTCCCATGACATTTCTTGATGAACAGATCTCCAACCACAAATACCCTTTTTTGGATCAAAGAACACTCACTACCCATGTCTTCCAGTCTGCTCTCTTCCTAGGATTTTTGCTCTTTGACTCTTTGCTCTTGCTGCAACCTTCGTTACACATCCATTCCCTATTCCTGGTAATATTTAATTTATTTGAACTTCATGATCAGTTGTTTCTATGCACTTATCAATACTCTAAATTCTCTTGAGCCTGCAGCAGGTCCTTGATGCTAATTCCCCACTGTGACCATAACTAGTAACTGTTTTCTTAGTTTCAACTCTCATCCACGAAATGTTGCCTGAGAGCTACAGAAGAAGTGATGACAATGTTTGCTTCCAAGTAATGTTACCCTTGTGCCAGTTGAGCCTTCATTGTTACTCAGCAATGCTTTTGATAACTTTTGCCAAACTATTCTGACTTAATTATTTCTTTCTCATCATTCTATTAATAATGCTGTATCAATGCTACTTTTAACGTTTTATTATTATACGACTGTCATTTATCTTGTACATTATTATCCAATGGAAACACACATATAAATAAAATGTAATCACTCATACTCACTTAGAAATGGGATTGACACTGGCTTCAATAATTGTTAAACACTTACAGCACTTTATGTTTTCTGGAAATTCTTGTACACCTAAAATGTGAAATAAACAAAAGTACATGAAAACATTCCAGCAAATATTCTCTAAACTACAGTTCTCATATTAAAAGTAATTATCAAAATTCTGAGTCAATACACAGTGTGAACACCATCTAAGATAACCATTTAAGTAGGAAATACAATTAACAGTATATTTGCCATAAAGTATAAAGATATATTATCATAATTTATATAATAAAAGTTGAATATTAAGTAATATCTCATGATAGTAATAGTTGGAAATTGGATAAAGAATTCAGGACAAGCCTGGGCAGCATTGCGAAACCTTGTATCTACAAAAAATACAAAAATTAGCTCACACTCACAGTCTCAGCTACGTGGGGGGCTGAGGCAGAAGGATTGCCTGAGCCAAGGAGGTCAAGGCTGCAGAGAGCTGAGATCATGCCACTTCACTCCAGCCTCGATGACAGAGTGAGATCTTGTCTCAAAAAAAAAAAAAAAATTGTGGACAATTGTGTATTTGGCCTAAGAGAGATCTTTAATTTTACTAATATAAATAAATAGAAATAGTTTAAGTTTATTTAGTTATAGTGTCACTCAGAGAAGGGAGAATCAGCAGATATGGAGAAAACAGATGAAAAAATATCTGAAAGAAAACAAGGTAAAATACAGGAGTTGCAAAAAAAAAGTATGCACACTTTAAGTATAATGTTTGTTCAAAAGATGGCATTAATCGAATGAATGCTAGTGTCATCATGTGACAGTCAAATAAAATGGCGGAAGCATGGCTGAGTGAACATACTACACATCACTCTCATAATTTAATTCAATTTCAAAAAGTAGTACGTAGATAATATCTCTTAAAATGTGTGTACATTTTTTGGGCACCCCCTGTAAATTGAATACCCATCTGTAAAATATTTAAGGGCACGTCACAAATCCAACAGATATTCCCAAACTAATATGAAGCTCTAACACATTTTGTTCAATTCTTCCTTGTTGGTTGCACAGAGTGCAGTTGAGCATCTGCCTGAAAGTTAAGAGAGAGGTGCAGCCCTTCCTTGGGTCCTCCCTGAGTCCCTGAAGTAGGCAGCCAGCTTATCGTCCCTGGATAATTGCTCATCTGTTTTCACAGCTGTGCTATTGGCTATGTGACAGAAAAATATATATATTTTGTATGCAACTGAAAGTCAGGAAGCCACAAACCTGATCTATAAATGTGAGGATCAGAGGAGTAAAAGATGTGGGGAAATTTTGATTGGCATGAAAATATCAAATATAGTAGACTCTACAAGAGTTAGAGGACAATTATAATTATATGAAGCTGTTACTATATGATATACCTACAGTACCACTTATGCTCAATTTTTGAAACTATTATTAAGGATCTAAAACTATCCATGAAGAACTGGTCTTGCCCAGTACTTTATATCTGACAAAAAGATAAGGAACTTTTTGTGGCAAGATACAACTGAATTTTAGGATAATCAAAAAACAGAAGGTTCTGCCTTCCTAGATTCCATTAACCTAGACTACCATGTCCACAGGACCTTGAAGCCCACTGAAGCAGCAGGAGGGTATTCAAATCCAAGACAGGTCATTTACTCACCACAAAATAAGAGTACAAAGGGGAGCATGACATGTTTCTCATATAATTCCTCTCCATGTAAAATTGTATCAAAAATTATGCTGTCCTACAATTACTGCTGAGCTATTCTGGCTTCTAATTAAGAGCTCAAAATAGTTTGGGAGTTCCACTATATATTAATTTAATGAACCTCTTTTCTGGAAGGCCCTAGCACCTAGAACTGCACTCCTCAAATAGGCATTAAAACGGCAGCCAGGTCAGTAGCTAACCTTGCACCATCGCCAGCATTTCCCCTTAGAATTCATATTACTGTGGATATCTGCAACCAATGGGAGTATACACTTCTTTTCTCCCTTTAGCTTATTTTCTTCATTCTCTAATAGGCTTATTAAATGCTGGTGTTCCTGATGTCTTATCTCTACAGGTTCCTTCTTTAGAATGATATTCCTTAAATTTTGAGTAAGCCAAGACATGGAAGCAGAAGTACATTTAAATATGAGTGTGAGGAAAAGACTACATCTACTTATCTCCTACAAAAAATGAGATTGACTACTGTGGTGAAAATGGTACTGCATTATTTACTTAAAAATTTGTGTTAGGTTGTTTAAAGTTTAAAGTTAAAATATTTCAGTGCAAAGTATGTTGGGAGAATGTGGAATCCCAGAGGCTTTATAACTTATTGGTTGGATAAACCCAGACAAAACATTTACACTCTCAATGTGACAGTTTCCTACTCTAAAAATGATGATTATATGAATGGCTAAAGCACAGAATTGTCATGAGTATTGAAAGAGAAAATACAGGTAAAACAACAGACACTAATGCTATAATAATGCTGTCTATAATTATTGGAAATAAAAAAAGCAGCACAGGATGTTAGTTAGTAAAAAACCTCAAATCACGTCAAAATGAGCTCACTACAAGTACAAATTTGCAAAATGTATCCACCTCAGAAAATATAAGAAAGAGATAAGAGTTAGTGTGCTGAAAGACTATACCAATTCTGATCAATATAGTAGTTGAAGATAAAAGCTTCTGCAGATAAGTAAATGTGACATATAAGAATTATATATAATTATATATGAATTTATATAACTATATTAAAATGTATGTTCAGATAATATATATAACAATGTAATAATTAGAATATAATATGTATATTTATGCATACTTTAAAGCTGCCATTCTGGATTCTCGGGAATATGGCGGCACAGTCAGTCAGACTAAGTGAGTCCCAGTGTGAGTGAGTGAGAGTAGGGAAAATCTTGTGTACGTGTCAGTCAGTAAGTGGCTGCCTGAGTAGGAACTCTGGAGCAAGTGGCCAGGATTCTTCTGGTTAAGCGGCTGTTGCTGCCATTGCTCTACTTGGTCCCTAGTTCTTCCGGGGGTGCAGAAGCTGAGTGCCAGTTTTAAAAAATCAACAGAGTCCTTTCCAGAAAGAAGTTGCCAGGAGAAACTGTTGGCTCCAGGCTTTGCCTCACCACTGCAGCACCTGGCTGGACATGTACAGTGAGAGAGCCTAGAGACTGAGCCCCACTGGAGAAGATGAAAGAGACACCATGCCACCATCTTGAAAACAGGACAGGAAGGTGCTCTGGCTTGCTCACCATGGAGTGACAGACCAGGTCTGATCTCTGTGATGGGTGGATTAACTACTCACTGATTGTGACCTAGAGGGAATATCCTGAAAGCACAAACTCTGGAGGGACAGGATGAGTGTTGAGTCTCAGGTGCCCCACCCCCTACCCTGATTCAGCTGCAGGACCAAAGGTGTAGCCAGAAAAGCACAAGGAAGACTTCCAAAGATTTCAGTGGTGAATCTAGGGTTGACCCAACTCACTCCTCCCCAGCAATCCTCTGAACATCAGACCCACATGTCTGGAGCAAGACTGAGAGGAACAAAGCCAGGCAGAGCCTGGACTTCAGTCACGACAGGAGGACTCCACTCTAGGGTAAGTCTGGCTGGAGCACCCCCTGCAGTACCTGGGAAAGACACAATCCATCACCTCCCCAGCAGAGGGGATGCCCCTGACCATACTAATGTGGGAGGGGAGGATTGAAGCCCTACCCACTCACACTGCCCCCGTCTTCTTCCTTGAGTTGTACACTGGGAAGATTGTGAATAAGGCCAAAGCTCTGTAAGAGACAACAGAGGGGCAGCTGAGAGGAACAAGAAGGTAGATTTTTGAGTGTTTGGTTTTAATTTTTTAAATATTTCTCCTTTGTGCATGAATGTGTATGTGATCTACATCCCCCTCAGCAATTTTTTTCTTTCCTCTTTCTTTCTTCTTCTTTTTTTGTTTGTTTTCTGTTTTTGTGTGTACATGAAGGATTGAGTGTTCATCTTTCAGTTTTGTTTGTTTTTGCTTTTTTGTCATTTTTTTAGTTCAATGTGTGTGTGAATACATGTGTGAGACTTAGATTTGAATTACTTTCTTTTCTTTTCGTTTCCTTCTTTCTTTCTTTCTTTCTTTCTTTCTTTCTTTCTTTCTTCCTCTTTATCTTCTTTCATTTTGGGCTGGGCATGTGAGTGTATGTGTTTGGTTTTCCTGGTTTTTTTTTTAATTTGTTTTCTTTTGTTGTTATTACAATTTGTTTTGGTATGTATGTGTATGTGTGTATGTGTGTGTATGTGTGGGTGTGTGTGTGTGGTGTGTGTGTGTGTGTGTGTGTGTGTGTGTGTGTGTGTGTGATTGTTTTTTCCTTTGGTTCTGCTCTTGTTGATCTGTGTTTTTTTTAATTTTTCATTAAAAAAATTTGTACATCTTTTTTCTACTTTTCTTTGTTCTCCTCATTGCTGTTATTGTAGCTTGGACTTGGGGGGTACACACCCATTGCATTGTCATATGGACTGGTGGTGAAAGTCGGTCTCAGGGAACCAATATCACAACCAGTGAACATTGTAATTTGCAAGTAGTTTCTGAATCCTAGTTTCCCATCCTCCACCTTATTTGACTCTCAAAAGTATAAGAGAAAGAAAGCTTGACACCCACAGCCCTATTTCAAAACAGAATAAATTCAGAATGCCGATCAGAGAAGAGCAAACTTCAGAGGGCTGAGCAAGCATCAGAAATGAAAGCCTCTCCCAATGACATTGAATAATGGAACTAAAGAGAAAAACAAGAGATCTGTCACAAATGAGGAAAAACCAGTGGAAGACCACAGTAATTTCAAGTATAACATAAAGAAAATCCTAAAAATCAGACTTCGGAGCCCAAACAATGGAAGTCAAAAATGATTGACCCCAGAATACAGCATGGATTAGGGAATGGATGGAAAGAGTTTATAAGACTCAAGAAAGACAAGATGCAACACTGAAAGAACTTGTAACAGAGATTTTTGGTCATAAAAAATTTCAACCAGGAGATAAATAAGATAACAAACATGGAAAGCAGAATTAATTAAGAAGAAAGAATCTTAGAACTTGAAGACCAAAACATGGAACTAACCATATCTGTAAAAAACATAGAAAGAAAATTCAGAAAGAAAAAGCAAAACCTCCAAGAGATGTGTGATTATATCAAGAGGTCAAATCTATGCCGGACTGGTATCCCAGAAGAAGAAAAGGAAAGGGAGAATGCCTTGGGGCAAGTATTCCAGGAGGTTATCCAAGAAAATTTTTCCCATCTGACCAGAGATGTGACCATTCAAACAAAAGAGATACAGAGAACCCTCACAAGATTTCAAATGAAAAGACCAACCCCTAGACACATAGTAATTTGCATCCACAGAGTAGGCACAAAAGAAAAAAATCCTAAAGCCAGCAAGATAGAAAGGTCAGATTTCATACCGGGGAAAGCCAATCAAAATAGCAGCAGACCTATCAGCAAAAATACTACAAGCTAGAAGAGACTAGAGTCCAACATTCAAAGTCCTCAAGGATAAACAATTTCAACAAGAATTTCCTACCCAGCCAAGTTCAGCTTCATCAGCAATGCAGAATTAAAATTCTTCCCAGACATCCAATCCTTAAGAGATTATCCAGCTTCCAGACAAACTCTATAGGAGACACTTAAAAAGGTATTAAGCACAGAAGAAAGAAAAAAAAGAAGAATGACCACACACTTGCCAAGAGAACAGTAGAACACAGAATCAACAGAGAATACATTGCAACTGCAAACTTGAAAATACACACATGCATCAACTCAAAAGCTAAGAGAAAACAAACAACAAAGAAAAAACCTTGTAAGAACTTCATGATGGGCATAAACAATCACATTTCAATCATCAGCCTGAACATGCATAGACTGAAGGCACCACTGAAAAGGCAAAGAATGACAAATTGGATAAAAAACTGACCCAATAATTTGCAGCATCCAGGACACTCAACTCACCACAAGGGATGTGCACAGACTCAAAGTTAGAGGATGGAAAATGGGCTCCCAGAAGAATAAATCACAAATGAAGCCAGGAGTCACTATCTTAATATCAGACAAAACAACTTGTAAGCTAACAAAAATAAAAAAGATATGGAAGGATAGTACTAATGATAAAGCATTCAATCCATCAACACAAAATATCCATCCTAAACATATATGCACCCAATACAGGAGCACTAGCATTTATAAAGAAATTATTGGGTAAATGAAAAAAATATATTGACTCTAACAGTATTATAATTGGGGAATTAAATACCCCAACGAACAACCCTGGATAGATCATTGAGGCAAAAAAACAAACAAAAAAAAACAAACAAAAAAAGAGGTCTAGAATCTCAACATGACACCTGACTTAATGGACTTAATAGATTTCTACAGAACACTCAACCCAACAACCACAGATTATACATTTTCCTCATCACCACACGGAATGTACTCCAAGATAGATCACATCCTTGGCCATAAATCATGCATAAACACATTTCATAAGACTGAAATACTGCCAGGCACCTCCTCAGACCATGGTGGAATAAAAATAAATATCAACACCAACAAAATTGCCCAAATCCCACAAAGACATGGACACCACACAGCATGATGCTGAATGACACCTGGATCAACACAGAAATCAAAACAGAAATTAAAAGGATCCTGGAAACAAATTAAAATGAAGAAACATCCTACCAAAACATCTGGGGTGCCATGAAAACAGTTATAAGAGGGGAATTTATATCTCTATGAACACACATCAAGAAAATGGAAAGATCACAAGTTAATAATGTAACAAATCACCTAAGGAACCTGGAAAGACAAGACCATCAAAACCCTAACTTTAGCAGAAGAATCCAGATCACCAAAATAAAAGCCCAAATATGGGACATAGAAGACAAAAATATCATAGAAAATATCAACAGAACAAAAGCTGATTCTTGGAAGAATAAACAAGATGGATGGACCCCTAACCAGAATGACCGAAAAAAAAGCCCAAATAAACAATCAGAAATGCAAAAGATCAAATTGCAACTGACCCCAAGGAAAAGCTAAAGATTACCAGAGTTTACTATGCACACCTGTATGGCAACAAGCTTGATAACTTAAACAAAATGGAGGATTTTCTGACATCACACAACCTCCAAGACTGAACCAAGAAGATACTGAGACACTAAATAGACCAATAACAAGCAAGGAAATTGACTCTGTCATAAGAAAACTACCTACCAAAACAAAAGCTCTGGACCAGACAGCTTTCCAGTGGAATTCTACAACACGTATAACGAGGAGCTGATACCAATCCTATTGAAAGTATTCCAGGCAGTTGCGATAGATGGAATTCTCCCCAAAATATTTTACAAAGCTAACATCACACTGATACCCAAACTGGGTAAAGATACAACAAAAAAAGAGACTACAGGCCAATATCCCTAATGAACATAGATGCAAAAATTCTCAACAAGATTCTAGCAAATCAATCCAAAAACACATCTCGAAAATCATCCACCATGCATCTAATAGGCTTCAACTCCAGGATCCAGGGCTGGTCCAAAATCATCAAGACTGTAAATGTAATTAAACACATCAACAGGAACCACATGATTATATCATTAGATACAGAAAAAGCTTTTGATAAAATCAAGCAACTCCTCTTGATAAAAACCCTCAAACACCTGGTATAGAAGGTTCATACCTCAAAGTAGCAAGCAGCATCTATGATAAACCAACAGTCAGCATAATGCTGAATGGATAGAAACTGGAAACATTTCCCTTGACAAATTGGAACAGGACAAGGCTGCCCACTCTCGCTCCTCTTGTTCAACATTGTGTTGGATGTCCTAGCTAGAGCAATTAGACAAGAGAAGAAAATAAGGGATATCCAAATAGGAAAAGAGGAAGTTGTTATCCCTCTTTGTTGACAATATGTTCCTATTCCCTGAAAAGCCAAGAGACTGTCAAAATTCTGCTTGTGCTGATAAAGGACTTTGGCAAAGTCTGAGGGTACAAAATAAATGTGTAAAAGACAGTTGCATTCTTATACACCAACAACATGCAGGCAGAGAACCAAATAAAAAGCCCAATCTCATTCAACAGCCAAAATCACAATAGCCACAGAAAAAATGAAATACCTTGGCATCTTCCTAACCAGAGAAGTAAAAGATCTTTACAATGAAAACTACAAAATACTGCTCAGATAAAACCAAGAAGACACAAACAAATGGAAAATGATTCCATGCTCATAGACAGGAAAAATCAACATTGTTAAGATGTCTATGTTACCAAAGGCAATCTACAGACTCAATGCATTATCCATTAAATTACCAACATCATTCTTCTCTGACCTGGAAATGACAAAACAGAAATCTATATGGAAACATAAATGATCACGAATAGCCAAAATAATCCTTAGCAAAAGAAAAATGTGGGAGGTATCACACTTCGGGACTTTAAACTTTACTATAAGGCTACGATAATCAAAACAGCCTGTTATTGGTACAAGAACAGGTATATAGACCAATAAAACAGGATAGAGATTTCAGAAGCAAAACCTCAATTTTCAACCAACTCATCTTCAACAAAGCCTTCACCAACAACCACTTGGGAGAGGAGAACCTAGTCAATAAATGTTGCTGAGAAAACTGGCTGACCACATGCAGAAGATTGAAACACGATCCCTACCAGTCACCATTTGTAAAAATAAACTCGAAATTAATCAAAGAACTAAATGTAAAGCCTCAAACTATAAGAACCTTAAAAAACGCAGGAGACACCTGTATGGAAATTGGAACTGGCAGCCAATTCCTGATCAAAACCCCAAGTGCCTATGCCATAAGAGATAAGATAGATAAATGGGACCTCATCAAACTGAAAAGCTTCTGTAAAACAACAACAACAAAAAGAACCATCAAGAGAATGGGGAGACAGCCACAGAATGGGGAAAATATATCTGCCAATTGTATATCTGGCAAAGATCTAACATCCAGGATCTACAAGCAACTCAAATGTGCTAAAAGGAAAAAATAACCCTAACCCCATTAAAAATTGGGGAAAAGACATGAATAGACACTTCTCAAAGGAAGATATATGGGCAGCAACAGACACATGAAAAAGTGCTCAGCCTTACTAATCACCAGAGAAATGCAAATCAAAACCACATTGAGATACCACCTAACTCCAGTAAGAATGACCATCATTAATAAAACAAACAGATCATGGCAAGGATGCAGAGAAAAGGGAAGGTTTCTACCATGCTGGTGGGAATGCAAACTAGTGCAACCTCTTTGGAAAACAGTGTGGCAATTTCTAAAAGAACTAGACATTGAACTTCTGTGTAACTCAGTAATCCCTCTACTGGGAATATACCTTGAGGAGCTCAAATCGTTCTGCAAAACATACCTGCACATGCATGTTTATTGCATCACTATTCACAACAGCAAAAACATGTAACCAACCATGCTGCCGATCACAACTGGACTGCATAAAAAAATGTACATATACACAATGGAATATTATGCAGCCATAAAGAAGGATAAACATATGGGCTTTGAAGCAACTTGGATGTATTTAGAGTCTATCATACTTAGTGATCTGTTGCAGAAACCAAGTACAGAGTACCACATGTTCTCACTCATAACCATTTTTACAAATGGTTACATGTTACATGCTACTACAATAAAGGGATTGGCAGTAACATAATACTTCCAGAGTGGGGGTTGGGGGAGGACACAACATCAGTAAGCATATCTGATTTCAAACCAGGCCAAGTTGGGTCCAAGGGGAGGCCTATACTTCACTTGTAACAATGACCACTTGTATATCTAATTCTGAATTGTACCCACAACTTTAAAAAAAAATATAAAAATAAAACTGCTGTTCTTCAAGGACTCAAAAGTGCCAAATATTGTGCCAAGATCAGACATTTAAAAATGAGATGAAGACTTTATGCCATGTTTCTAATATTTATATTCTAACTAAGAAGAGCAATTGGAAGAAAAACTCTAGAAGAATCAAAAAATAAGTTTGAGAAAATCTAGAAAATGCCATAAATTAGGCAAAAAACAGAAAACATTATGAGTACAGATCTTTTAATTTTGAATTATAAAAGTTCTAAAAATAATGTACTGAGAAAACAAAGAACAGAAAATACCAAAGAAACAATTGAAGAATATTTCAGTAATTTAAAGTAATGAGTAACAAAATATTTCAGATTAGAACATCTCATCAGTTCAATGAGTATTGGGAATAAAGAAAGCGGGAAAAACAGATTTCAAACAAAAGATCAAGATCATATCTGACTTCTAACAGTACTTGGAATGCGAACATTATGAAGAAATACACCCAAGTTATAAAGAAAATTATTTCCTACAAAAATCCTATATAATACCAAACTATTATCCATTACACTATAAAGGTGAGGGTGTAATATAGATATTTTCAGGGTGACACCCAAAAGATGGTGGAATGAAGTTTTCCACTATTATCTCACAGTATACTGATTCTGATAACCAGCTACACATGAGAGTATATTTGTGGGAGTCCAGCCGTCCAGTGGAGAAATTCAGCCACACTGTTGGAGCAAAACATATATAAATAATGCACTGAAAAGGATTAGGAAAACAGGTTCACTTTGCCAATGTCACCTATCCCCAAGGCAGCACAGCTAAATGCCAAGAGAAACCCTTTCAGCCCATGATATACACCAAACAGTAAAGTGAAAGTATAGAGAGCAAGCACCAGGCTTCCCCAGCTGTAGGAAAACTGCCCTAAAGGCCCATCTCTTTCTCACCCCACCTAGGATGCAGAGGGTTTCAGTATGGCCGAGTATCTGAAAGAGGCTAGTGGCAGGAAAGAGAGGTGGGGACTCCCAGCAACCAGACTTCAAAACTAAACCAAGTGTTGTATACCCTACTAGTTTCCATCAGAAGGCACACTTCTGAGCTTTTTGGTACGCCTTGCCTGCAGATCTTCTCAGCTGGCCCACAGCCTCCCTCAACCCATTGTGTTCTTTATCCCCCTCTCTGTAACTGATCAACTCTTCACATGGGCCTGCCCAATAGCTATCATGAGCATTTGCAGACATCTGGCCAGCAGTTCCTGCCGGCCACCTTGACTATGTGGGATTGGGAGAAGGCACACAAAATTGAGCATTTCAGGGTAAAGCCTAAAAAAAATAAGTGGGAGACTCTCAGCACCCAACCTGGATTTGGGGAGAGTGAGAGAGTAAACAGTGCTAAGAAATTCTGCCCAAGAGGAAACAACACAAGTGGAATGACACATCTAGAGAAAAGATATGAGAGAGCCTCAGAATACCTCATCTGACTGATCAGTGAAGAAGTTTCTCTCCTGAAACCAATCAATGAAGACTGAAAGAGTTGACAACTTCTTCAAATGGCAAGACAGTAAGACTTCAAGGAATACAAAACAAGCGTCACCAAAAGAACACAATAATTTTCTAGCAATCAATTTCAAAGAAATGAAGATCCAGAAATTGTCTGACAAAGAATTCAAAATACTTGTTTTAAGGAAACCGAGTATGCTACAAGAGGACACAGACTGACAACTCAATGAAATCAAGGAAAAAATATATAAACAAAACAATAAATTTAATAAAAAGACAGAAATTAGATCTTAAAAAATAGGAATTCTAGGTGAGCTGAAGGGTGCAATAAATGAAATGGAAAATGCAATATGGAACTTCAACAGCACTTGATCAAGCAGAAGGTAGAATCTGCAAACTTGGAGGCAGGCAGGTGATTTAAAATTAACTAGTCAGAGCAGAAAAAAGCAGAAAAAATGAAAATAAAATGAAAAAAGATTATGGGATGTATGGGACACCATTAAGAGAAATAAGGATGGTGAAATTCCAAGAATAAGAAGAGAGATAAAGCACAAAAAAGTGCCTAATAAACATATAAATAAATAATGTTTGAAAACTTCTCAATCTTATACTAGATATGGACATCTGGTACATAAGACTTAAAAAAATGTCTAACAGATTAAACCTAAAAAAAATTTCACTGAGACATTATCATAATTACATTGTAAAAAAGCAGCAAGAAAAGAGATTTATCACAATCAAGGGAACCTCCATTAGGTTTTCAGTGGATTTATTAGCAGAAATCTTACAGGACAGAAGACAGTGGGATGACATAGTTAAAGCACTGAAAGAAAGAAAAAAAACAAACTTCCACCTGAGAATACTTTACCAGGCAAGCCTGCCTTAAGAAATAAAGGAAAGATAAATACTTTCCCAGATAAAGAAAAGCTGAGGTTCATCACAATTAGACCTCTCTTGCAAAAAATACTATAGGGAACTCTTCAAGCTGAAATGAAAGCATGCTAAAGGGTAACTGAAGGTTAAAACAGAAGAAAGTTGAAAACTCACTGGTAAAGGTAAGTATAGAGCTAAATTCAGAATATTTTGATACTTACTGTCGGAATTCAATACGTTAATGTATAAATAAATTTAACTCTAGTATAAAGGTTAAAAGACAAAAGTTATTAAAAATAACTGTGCCTACCATAATTTGCTAGTAGACACATAATACAAAACAAAGGATGTTGTGACATCAATAAGTTGAAATGTGTATATATTTGTGAAAGTATAGAGTTTTTGTAAGCAATTGAATGGCGTTATTATCAGCTTAAAAGAGAGTGTTTTGTGTAAGTCACATGATAACCACAAAGCAAAGACCTATAGTAGATACACACAAGATAAAGAGAAAAAAAATCAAAATCAAAACATACTGCTATAGAAATTCATCAAGTCACAGAAAATGACAGCAAGGGAGAAAGAAAGAATCCAAAGGACAATGAAACATTCAGAAAAAAATTAACAACATGGCAACAGAAAACCCTTACCTTTAGTAATTGCTTAAAATGTAAATGGACTAAGTTATCCAATCAGAAGACATAGAGTAGCTGAATTGATTTAAAAAAAAAATAAGACCCAACTATATAGGCCTAAAATAGACAACTTTGTCTTTAGGGACACACATAGGCTGAAAATGGAAGAACAGAAAAAATATTCCATGTACATGGAATCCATATGAGAGCAGAGGTAGCTATACTTATTTCAGATATAATAGACTTTAAGTAAAAAACTGTCACAAGAGACAAAGTAGGTAATTGTATTATCATAAAAGTATAAATTCATTAAGAGGTTATAATAATTATAAATATGTATGCATCAGAACACATAAAATATGAAGCAATTATTGACAGACTGAGGGAGAAAAAGAAGGAAATACAATAATAGTAGGGGACCTCGCTACCCCACTTACAACAATGAATAGATTTTTCAGACAAAAAAAGCAACAAGGAAGCACTGAACCTGACCTACACTTTAGCAAATAAAACTAAAAGAAATACACAAAGCCTTCCATCTACTAGAAGAATAACACACATTCATCTCAAGCACATATGGAACATTCCTCAGGAAAATTATATGGGAGGCAATGAAACAAGTCTTAACAAATTTAAGAAGATCAAAATCATATCAAGTATCTTTTTCTTTTTTTTAAATCAATATATTTTATTATGATATTGTGAGGTACAGTTAAGGGTTAGGTATACAAATATGCTTCGTTCAGGCACCCTTGTGGATAAGAAGTGTCTCCCCGTCCCCAGACAGATATTTACTACCATTAGTCCCATCTCCCTGCCCCTCCCCCCGCCCATAGTTTCCCACCACTGTCACTCATTTTCTAATGGTAGTGCGTTGGATGATCAAGGTTCGCTGTATGAGTGAGAACATGTGATACTCAGATCTTTGTTTTTGTGACAGGGCACTCAGTATTATAGACTCTAGCTCCATCCAGGTTGCTGCAGAATTCATGATTTTGTTCTTTCTTGTGGCTGCATAGTATTCCATCATGTACATGTACCACATTTTTTAAATCTAGTCCTCTTTTGATAGACAGAGTGGTTGGTTCCAGGTTCTTGCTATTGTGAACAATGCTGTGATAAACATTTGTGTGCAGATATCTTTTGGATAGAGTGATTTGAGTTCTTCAGCGTATATTTCCAGGAGAGGAATTGCAGGGTCATATGGGAGGTTGATATTTAGAGCTTTTAGGAATCGCCACACTGCTTTCCACAGAGGTTGCACTAGTTTACACTCCCACCAACAGTGTAGAAGTGTTCCCTTTTCACCACACCCTCTCCAGCAGCTGCTATTCTTTGAGTTGTTGATAATTGCCATTCTAACTGGAGTTAGGTGGTATCTCAGTGTGGTTTTGATTTGTATCTCCCTGATGATTAATGAGGGTGAACATTTCTTCATGTGTCTGTTGGTTACTTGATGTCTTCCTTTGTGAAGTGTCTGTTCGTTTCTTTTGCCCATTTTATAATGGGGTTGTTTGTTTTTTTCTTTTCAGCACATTTGAGTTCCTTGTAGATCCAAGATGTTAAGCCTTTGTCAGACCTGGAGTTGGCAAATACTTTATCCCAGTCTGTAGTCTGTCTCGCTGCTCTCTTGATAAGGTTTCTTTGGTTTTGCAGAATCTTGTCAATTTAATGAGGTCCCACTTGTCTATCTTATCTCTTATGGCCTGTGGGTTTCAGGTTTTGTTCAGGAATTGGATGCCAGTTCCAATTTCCATGAGAGTATGTCCTTCACTTTTTAAGGTTCTTATGGTTTGAGGTTTTACATTTAGGTCTCTGATCCATTTGGAGTTAATTTTTGTGTATGGGGATACATAGGGGTCCTGTTTCAATCTTCTGCATGTGATCAGCCAGTTTTCCCAGCACCATTTACTGAATAGGTTCTCCTCTCCCCAGTGGTAGGTGGTGGAGGCTTTGTTGAAGATGAATTGGTTGAGAAATTGTGGTTTTGCTTCTAGAATCTCAATTCTATTCCATTGGTCTATATGCCTGTTCCTATACCAATACCAAGCTGTTTTGATGATTTTAGCTTTATAGCAAAGTTTGAAGTCTGGTAATGTGATACCACCTGCTTTGTTTTTTTTGCTGAGGATTGTTCTGGCTATTCTTGGTCGTTTGTGTTTCCATATGAATTCCTGTGTTGTTTTTTCTAGGTCTGAGAAGAATGTTGCTGGTAATTTGATAGGTATTGCATTGAATCTGTAGATTGCCTTAGGTAAGATGGACATCTTCACAATGTTGATTCTCCCAATCCATGAGCATTTGATATTTTGCCACTTGTTCGTGTCATCTTTGATTTCTTTGAGCAGAGTTTTGTAATTTCCCTTGTAAAAGTCTTTCACATTTCTGGTTAGGAAGATGCCAAGGTATTTCATCTTTTTGTGTGGCGATTGTGAATGAAATTGTGCTTTTTATTTGGGTTTCTATTTGTTTGCTATTGGTGTAAAGAAATGCGATTGTCTTTTGCACATTTATTTTATATCCTGAGATTTTGCCAAAGGCTTTTATCAGTGTAAGGAGGTTTTTGACAGATTCTCTTGGGTTTCCAAAATACACAATCATGTAATCTGCAAAGAGAGATAACTTGACTTCCTCTTTTCCTATTTGGATACCCCTGATTGCCTTCTCTTCTCTGATTGCTCTAGCCAGGACTTCCAATACTATATTGAACAGGAGGGGTGAGAGTGGGCATCCTTGTCTTATTCCAGTTTTCAGGGGAAATGGTTCCAATTTTTGTCTGTTTAGGAGTATGCTGGCTGTGGGTTTCTTGTAGATGGCTTTTAGTATTTTGAGGTATGTTCCCCGTATTTCTAGATGTTCAAGGGTTTTTATCAAGAAGGGGTGCTGGATTTTATCAAAAGCTTTTTCTGCATCTAATGATATAATCATGTGGTTTTTGTTTTGACATCTGTTGATGTATTTAATTACATTTATGGTTTTACGAATGTTTTTTTTTCTTTTTTTTTTTTTTGAGTTGGAGTCTCACTCTGTCGCCCAGACTGGAGTGCAGTGGCCGCTCCCGGCCACCGCAGCCTCGACCTGCTGGGCTCCGGCGATCCTTCCGCCTCATCCTTCCAAGTAGCTGGAATTACAGGCATGCGCTACCACGCCCGGCTGATTTTTGATTTATTGTAGAGATGAGGTCTCGCTGCGCAGGCGGGTCTCGAACCTGCGGGCTCAGGCAATCCACTCACCTCAGCCTCCCAAAGGCGCGGGATTACAGGCTGAGCCACCGAGCCCAGCTGGTTTTACGAATGTTGAACCAGCCTTGCATCCCAGGGATGAAGCCTACTTGGTCATGATGGATGATTTTTGAGATGTGTTGTTGAATCTGGTTTGCTAGAATCTTGTTGAGAATTTTAGCATCTATGTTCATCAAAGATATTGGCCTGTAGTTCTCTTTCCTTGTTGGATCTTTACCTGGCTTGGGTATCAATGTGATATTAGCTTCATAAAATGATTTGGGGAGGGTTCCATCTTTCTCAGTTGCCTGAAATACCTTCAGTAGGATTGGAATCAGCTCCTCCTTAAATGTCTTGTAGAATTCTGCTGGAAAGCCATCTGGTCCAGGGCTTTTTTTTTGTAGGTAGTTTTCTTATTACATAGGCAATTTCCTTTATTGTTATTGGTCTATTAAGGGTCTCAATTTATTCCTGTTTCAACCTAGGCAGGTTGTGTGATGACAGAAAGTCCTCCATTTCCTTGAGGGTTTCAAGTTTGTTTCCATACAAGTGTACATAGTAGTCTCTAATGATCTTTTGTATTTCTTCAGGGTCAGAAGTGATTTCATCTTTTGTGTTTCTGATTGTGCTTATTTCTGTTTTTTTCTCTCTTTTTCTTGGTCAGTCTAGCCAGGGGACCATTGATCTTATTTATTCTTTTGAAGAATCAGCTTTTTGTTTCATTGATATTTTTGTATTATGTTTTTGTCTTCTATGTCCTGGATTTGGGCTTTTATTTTGGTGATCTGGATTCTTCCGCTGAAATTAGAGTTTTTGTGGTCTTGCTTTTCCAGCTTCCTTAGGTAGCTTGTTAGGCTGTTAATTTGTGATCCTTCCATTTTCTTCATGTGCGTTTGTAGGGATATAAATTCCCCTCTTATTACAGTTTTCATGGCATCCCAGAGATTTTGGTAAGATGTTTCTTCATTTTCATTTGTATCCAGGTATCTTTTGATCTCTGTTTTGATTTCATCATTGATCCAGGAGTTGTTTAGCATCATACTGTTTAGTGTCCATGTCTTTGTGGATTCTGGGGAGCCTTGATGTTGTTAATGTTTATTTTTATTCCACTGTGGTCTGAGAAGGTGCATGATAAATTTCGGTCCTTTTAAATTTGCTTATGCTTGCTTTATGGCCAATTATGTGGTCGATCTTAGAATACGTTCCATATGGTGATGAGTAGAATGTGTATTTTTTGGTCTTTGGATGGAGTGTTCTGAAGGTATCAATTAAGTCCATTTGGTCAAGAGTCACATTGAGATTCCAGATCTCATTGCTGATTTTTTGTCCTGATGATCTACGTAGGGATGATCTACGTAGGGTTGTGAGTGTGAGTTGTAAGTCCCCAGTTATGATGGTGTTAGAGTCAATATCTTTCTTTACTTTTCCTAGAAGTTGCTTTATGAAAGTTGGTGCACCTATGTTAGGTGCATATATGTTTAGGATAGATATTTCTTGTTGATGGAATGAACCTTTTATCATTATGTAGTGGCCCTCTGTATCTTTTTTAATTTTTGATAGCTTAAATGGTATTTTGTCTGAAATTAGGATCGTGACTCCTCCTTTCATTTGTGTTCCATTCGCCTGAAAATTTGTTTTCCATACTCTTACTTTGAGTCTGTGAGTGTCCTTTCTAGTGAGATGGGTCTCTTGAAGGCAGTATATTGTTGCCTGGTGATATTTTATCCATTTTGCCATTCTATGTCTTTTCAGTGGTGCATTTAGTCTATTAACATTCAGGCTAATTATTGAAATGTGAGAGTTCATCCCTATCATAGAATTCTTATAGAGTTTTGTTCTTCCACTTGGTTTTTTGTATTTCTTTTGGTTTTTTGGTTGGTTCATGTGTATTTTATTCTTTTTCCCGTACTCTTGTGAAGAATGTTGTTCTTTTTTCCTTTTCTTCTGTGTTTAGTACTTTCTTAAGTGTTTCATGTAGAGGTGGTTTGGTGGCAGCAAAAGTTCTTAGGGATTAAAAATCTGGGTAAGATTTCAATTCTTTTTCATTGATGAAGCTTAACCTTGCTGGGTAGGTTATTCTTGGTTGAAATTGTTTATCTTTTAAGACTTTGAAGATAGGGCTCCAAGCTCTCCTAGTCTGCAGGGTTTCTGTAGATAAATATGCTGCTATTCTAATTGGTTTTCCGTAGTAGGTGATCTGGCCTTTTTCTCTTGCTGTCTTTAGGATTTTTTCTTTTATGCCTACTTTGTTTAGGCAGATTATTATGTGTCTAAGAATTGGCCTTCTCATTTGCTGTCTTGCAAGGATTCTCTGAATCTCTTGTGTTTGAATTTTTGCAACACTGATTAGATAAGGGAAGTTTTCTTGAATGATCTCATGGAATTTTGTTCCAGTGTGGTCTCTGTCTCCCTTTCTGCCTCAGGAAGGCCAATAACTCTTATGTTTGTTCTCTTGAAGTAATCGCTCATCTCTTGAAGGTTTTTTTCTGTCTTTTTGAGCTTGTTTTCTGTGTTTTTAAGTGTTTGGGTTAGTTCTATATTTTGGTCCTCAAGCTCTGAGATTCTTTCTTCTGCTTGGGTAATTCTGCTTTCCATGCTTATCAGTTTGTTATTTATTTTATTCACAGTATTCTTTATTACGGTTATCTCAGATATCAGCTCCTTCCTAGTTCCTTCTTGTCTCTCCTCAATTCTTTTTAATCTCTCCATTAATGTCTTGATATCTAGGTTTGTAGTTTGAGACCCTTCATTCTGGGGGCTCTTCATTGTTTGCATTCCGAAGTCAGTTTTCTCAGTATCTGCCCTCCCGGGGTCTGGGAGAGACCCATATTCTTCTTTTGGTTTTTCTTCATTTGTGTAGATTTTTCTCTCTCTCCTCCTTTCCTTCCCCTTCTTTGATTCTGTTTTTCAGGGAAGGTGGGATTGCTTTTGTTTCACTTGTATAATCCCCTGTTCTTCCTTCTGAGGGTCCTCTGGCTTTGTTCACTTTTGAGGTTGGAGTGTGGGCTGTGGGCTGTACTTTTTGCAGTTTTGAGGTTTAATTGAGGGGAAAGTTGTGATTCAGAATCTATATGCTGATTCCAGCATCCACCAACAGGTGTATGAGCACACTGGAACCTATTTCCCACTGCCTTACAATCTGTCTGTGCAGCAGTATGTACGTTTGGTCTGGATCAAAAGGAGGTACAAAAGAGGAAAATAATGGAGGTGGGGGGGTCAATAGGAAGTCAGAAAGAGAAGAGTGAGAGGGAAAACAGACATACATACCAACTAACAGGTGAAAAAGAGACACAAGGCTGGAGAGAAGTGAAAAAAACACAGAACGAAAATTCCCTAAAGAATACTGGTAGCTACACAGAGACAGACCAATAAAATCATGAAACAGATAGTGTAAGTCAGAAAGCAAACAAAAGTGAGCAAAACATACAGTCAGAATGATAAAATCAAAAGTCAAAATAAGAGATCAGACTAGCTCTGGAATCTTTCCTGAGTGTCTAAAGTTGCTTCAGCTCTGATCTTCAGCCTCTCCCCTTTGTTTTTGTTACAGGCAGCTAGCCTGCTGCCTGGGAGGTCTGCGACATTTAGTTGTCTCTGTCTGTTCAGCATAGTGGAGGGGCTTTGTCTCCTGTTTAACCATGTTACCTTAGGAACCGAGATGGAGGCTCTGATAGGTGGGCAGGGCAATGCAAATCTGCCTGAAGAATAGCCAAGGTGGCAGCTTCACTTTCGGGGATCTTTTCCCTCCGCTCATCTGGGTCTCTGGGTGAGAGGCACTGGGGATCAGCTGCACAGCTGGGTGCTGGATCCGGGGTGTTACCAGCAGGCTGGGGTGGAGGAGAGGGTTGGGTGTTCCCTCCTCTGGAGCTGGGAGCCTCTGATCAGCACCTTACACAAGCTTGGGGTTCTGTTCCCTTACACAAGCTTGGGGTCATGCGCTGAGTGCCTCAGCCAGGGTGGGCCCAGGGCTCCAGAGCTCCAAAGCTCTAAAGGGCAGGTGGTGGCCCTGGGTCCCTCATAGGGTACTTCAGCCAGAAATGGGACCAGTATCTTTGAGGAGCGGGCACTCAGAGCCTCCCTGGGTGACCGGCAGCTTGGTGCTGGGTGCTGGGCGAGGCGATGTAGCCAGAGAGGAGCCGAGACCGGGACTCCCGCGCAGGTGGGAGTCACATATAGTGGAGCAGCAGCCCCTGGGGGCTTAACTATCTGGCCCTGCATGGGACTGAAGGTCGCTGGGCCTTGTACCAGTGCGGCTGGCGGTGGGCAGGGGGCTACAGGAAGAAAAGT